>OZ024743.1:140071570-141271570 GCA_964016885.1 Eledone cirrhosa | reverse complement strand
CAAGCACCAAGCACCTAGCACCAAACACAAAGCACCAGGCACCAAGCCCCAAACACTAATCACCATGCACCAAACACCAAGCACCAAGCACGAAGCACCAAACACCAAGCACCAAGCACCAAGCACCAAACACCAAGAACCAAGCACCAAACACCAAGCACCAAGCACCAAGTACATACACCAAGCACCAAACACCAAACACAAAACACCAAGCACCAAGCAACAAGCATCAAACACCAAGCATCAAACACCAAACACCAAGTACCAAGCACCAAACAACAAACACCAAGCACCAAGCACCAAGCACCAAACACCATACACCCAGCACCAAACACTAAGCACAAAGCACCAAGCACCAAACACCAAGCACCAAACACCAAACACCAAGCACCAAGCACCAAACACCAAACACTAAGCACCAAGCACCAAACACCAAAACCCAAACACTAGACACCAAGCACCAAGCACCAAACAACAAGCACCAAGCACCAAGCACCAAACACAGAACACCATGCACCAAGCACCAAGCACCAAGCACCAAGCATCAAACACCAAACACCAAGCACCAAACACCAAACACCAAGCACTAAGCACCAAGCACCAAGCACCAATCACCAAACACCAAGCACCAAGCACCAAACACCAAGCACCAGGCACCAAGCACCAAACACCAAGCACCAAGCACCAAACACCAAACACCAAGCACCAAAGACCAAGCACCAAGCACCAAACACCAAGTACAAAGCACCAAGCACCAAACACCAAGAACCAAGCACCAAACACCAAGCACCAAGCACCAAGTACATACACCAAGCACCAAACACCAAGCACCAAACACCAAGCACCAAGCACCAAACACCAAACACCAAACACCAAACACCAAACACCAAGCACCAAGCACCAAACACCAAACACCAAACAGCAAGCACCAAGCACCAAACACCAAGCTCCAAGCACCAAACAACAAACACCAAGCACCATGCACCAAACACTAATCACCAAGCACCAAGCACCAAACACCAAGCACCAAGCAGCAAGCACCAAACACCAAACACCAAGCACCAAGCACCAAGCACCAAGCACCAAACACCAAGCACCAAGCACCAAACACCAAACCCCAAGCACCAAAGACCAAGCACCAAGCACCAAGGACCAAACACCAAGCACCAAGCATCAAGCACCAAGCACCAAACACCAAGCACCAAGCACCAAACACCCAGCACCAAGCACCAAGCACCAAACACCAAGCACCAAGCACCAAACATCAAACACCAAACACCAAGCACCAAGCATTAAACAACAAACACCAAACACCAAACACGAAACAGCAAACACCATACATCAAACACCAAACACCAAGCACCAAGCACCAAACACCAAACCCCAAGCACCAAGCACCAAACACTAATAACCAAGCACCAAGCACCAAGCACCAAACACCAAGCACCAAGCACCAAGCACCAAACACCAAAGACCAAGCACCAAGCACCTAGCACCAAACAGAAAGCACCAGGCACCTAGCCCCAAACACCAAGCACCATGCACCAAACACCAAGCACCAAGCACGAAGCACCAAACACCAAGCACCAAGCACCAAACACTTAACACCAAGCACCAAGCACCAAGTACCAAACACCAAGCACCAAACACCAAACACCAAGCACCAAACACCAAGTACCAAGCACCAAACACCAAGCACCAAGCACCAAGCACCAAACACCAAGAACCAAGCACCAAACACCAAGCACCAAGCACCAAGTACCAAACACCAAGCACCAAACACCAAACACCAAGCACCAAACACCAAGCACCAAGCACCAAGTACATACACCAAGCACCAAACACCAAACACAAAACACCAAGCACCAAGCAACAAGCATCAAACACCAAGCATCAAACACCAAACACCAAGTACCAAGCACCAAACACCAAACACCAAGCACCAAGCACCAAGCACCAAACACCATACACCCAGCACCAAACACCAAACACCAAGCACCAAACACCAAACACCAAGCACCAAGCACCAAAGACTAATCACCAAGCACCAAGCACCAAACAACAAGCACCAAGCACCAAGCACCAGGCACCAAGCACCAAGCACCAAACACAGAACACCAAGCACCAAGCACCAAGCACCAAGCAGCAAAAACCAAGCATCAAACACCAAACACCAAACACCAAGCACCAAACACCAAGCACTAAGCACCAAGCACCAAGCACCAAGCACCAATCAGCAAACACCAAGCACCAAGCACCAAACACCAAGCACCAGGCACTAAGCACCAAACACGAAGCACCAAGCACCAAACACCAAACACCAAGCACCAAAGACCAAGCACCAAGCACCAAACAACAAGCACCAAGCACCAAGCACCAAACACCAAGCACCAAGCACCAAGCACCAAAAACCAAGCACCAAGCACCAAGCACCAAACACCAAACACCAAGCACCAAAGACCAAGCACCAAGCACCAAACAACAAGCACCAAGCACCAAGCACCAAACACCAAGCACCAAGCACCAAACACCAACCACCCAGCACCAAGCACCAAGCACCAAACACCAAGCACTAAACAGCAACCACCAAACAGCAAGCACCAAGCACCAAACACCAAGCCCCAAGCACCAAGCACCAAACACTAATCACCAAGCACCAAGCACCAAACAACAAGCACCAAGCACCAGGCACCAAGCACCAAGCACCAAACACTAATCACCAAGCACCAAGCACCAAACAACAAGCACCAAGCACCAAGCACAAGGCACCAAGCACCAAGCACCAAACACTAATCACCAAGCACCAAGCACCAAGCACCAAACACCAAACACCAAGCAGCAATCACCAAGCACCAAACACCAAGCCCTAAGCACCAAACACCAAGCACCAAGCACCAAACACCAAACACCAAGCACCAAAGACCAAGCACCAAGCACCAAGCACCAAGCACCAAACACCAAGCACCTAGCACCAAACACCCAGCACCAAGCACCAACCACCAAGCACCAAGCACCAAACACCAAACACCAAACACCAAGCACCAAGCACCAAACAGCAAGCACCAAACACCAAACACCAAACACCAAACACCAAACAGCAAGCACCAAACACCAAACAGCAAAGAGCAAACGCCAAACACCAAGCACCAAGCACCAAGCACCAAACACCAAGCACCAAGCACCAAGCATTAAACACCAAACAGCAAACACCAAACATGAAACAGCAAACACCATACAGCAAACACCAAACACCAAGAACCAAGCACCAAACACCAAACCCCAAGCACCAAGCACCAAACACTAATAACCAAGCACCAAGCACCAAGCACCAAACACCAAGCACCAAGCACCAAGCACCAAACACCAAAGAACAAGCACCAAGCACCTAGCACCAAACACAAAGCACCAGGCACCAAGCCCCAAACACCAAGCACCATGCACCAAACACCAAGCACCAAGCACCAAGCACCAAACACCAAGCACCAAGCACCAAACACTTAACACCAAGCACCAAGCACCAAGTACCAAACACCAAGCACCAAACACCAAGCACCAAGCACCAAACACCAAGCACCAAGCACCAAGCACCAAAAACCAAGAACCAAGCACCAAACACCAATCACCAAGCACCAAGTACATACACCAAGCACCAAACACCAAACACAAAACACCAAGCACCAAGCAACAAGCATCAAACACCAAGCATCAAACACCAAACACCAAGTACCAAGCACCAAACACCAAACACCAAGCACCAAGCACCAAGCACCAAACACCATACACCCAGCACCAAACACCAAGCACAAAGCACCAAACACCAAACACCAAGCACCAAACACCAAACACCAAACACCAAGCACCAAGCACCAAGCACCAAACACCATACACCAAGCCCCAAGCACCAAAAACCTAACACCAAGTACCAAGCACCAAGCACCAAGCACCGAACACCAAGCACCAAACACCCAGCACCAAACACCAAGCACCAAGCACCAAGCACCAAACACCAAGCACCAGGCACCAAGCCCCAAACATCAAGCACCATGCACCAAACACCAAGCACCAAGCACGAAGCACCAAACACGAAGCACCAAGCACCAAACACTTAACACCAAGCACCAAGCACCAAGCACCAAACACCAAACACCAAACACCAAACACCAAGCACCAAGTACCAAACACCAAGCACCAAGCACCAAACACCAAGCACCAAGCACCAAGCACCAAACACCAAGAACCAAGCACCAAACACCAAGCACCAAGCACCAAGTACATACACCAAGCACCAAACACCAAGCACCAAACACGAAGCACCAAGCACCAAACACCAAACACCAAACACCAAACACCAAACACCAAGCACCAAGCACCAAAGACCAAACACCAAACAGCAAGCACCAAGCACCAAACACCAAGCACCAAGCACCAAGCACCAAACACCAAGCACCAAGCAGCAAGCACCAAACACCAAACACCAAGCACCAAGCACCAAGCACCAAACACCAAGCGCCAAGCACCAAACACCAAACACTAATAACCAAGCACCAAGCACCAAGCACCAAACACCAAGCACCAAGTACTAAGCACCAAACACCAAAGACCAAGCACCAAGCACCTAGCACCAAACACAAAGCACCAGGCACCAAGCCCCAAACTCCAAGCACCATGCACCAAACACCAAGCACCAAGCACGAAGCACCAAACACCAAGCACCAAGCACCAAACACTTAACACCAAGCACCAAGAACCAAGTACCAAACACCAAGCACCAAACACCAAACAGCAAGCACCAAACACCAAGCACCAAGCACCAAACACCAAGCACCAAGCACCAAGCACCAAACACCAAGAACCAAGCACCAAACACCAAGCACCAAGCACCAAGTACATACACCAAGCACCAAACACCAAACACAAAACACCAAGCACCAAGCAACAAGCATCAAACACCAAGCATCAAACACCAAACACCAAGTACCAAGCACCAAACAACAAACACCAAGCACCAAGCACCAAGCACCAAACACCATACACCCAGCACCAAACACTAAGCACAAAGCACCAAGCACCAAACACCAAGCACCAAACACCAAACACCAAGCACCAAGCACCAAACACCAAACACTAAGCACCAAGCACCAAACACCAAAACCCAAACACTAGACACCAAGCACGAAACACCAAACACCAAATACCAAGCACCAAGCACCAAAGACTAATCACCAAGCACCAAGCACCAAACAACAAGCACCAAGCACCAAGCACCAAACACAGAACACCATGCACCAAGCACCAAGCACCAAGCACCAAGCATCAAACACCAAACACCAAGCACCAAACACCAAACACCAAGCACTAAGCACCAAGCACCAGGCACCAAGCACCAAACACCAAGCACCAAGCACCAAACACCAAACACCAAGCACCAAAGACCAAGCACCAAGCACCAAACACCAAGTACAAAGCACCAAGCACCAAACACCAAGAACCAAGCACCAAACACCAAGCACCAAGCACCAAGAACATACACCAAGCACCAAACACCAAGCACCAAACACCAAGCACCAAGCACCAAACACCAAACACCAAACACCAAACACCAAACACCAAGCACCAAGCACCAAACACCAAACACCAAACAGCAAGCACCAAGCACCAAACACCAAGCTCCAAGCACCAAACAACAAACACCAAGCACCATGCACCAAACACTAATCACAAAGCACCAAGCACCAAACACCAAGCACCAAGCAGCAAGCACCAAACACCAAACACCAAGCACCAAGCACCAAGCACCAAACACCAAGCACCAAGCACCAAACACCAAACCCCAAGCACCAAAGACCAAGCACCAAGCACCAAGGACCAAACACCAAGCACCAAGCATCAAGCACCAAGCACCAAACACCAAGCACCAAGCACCAAACACCCAGCACCAAGCACCAAGCACCAAACACCAAGCACCAAGCACCAAACATCAAACACCAAACACCAAGCACCAAGCATTAAACAACAAACACCAAACACCAAACACGAAACAGCAAACACCATACAGCAAACACCAAACACCAAGCACCAAGCACCAAACACCAAACCCCAAGCACCAAGCACCAAACACTAATAACCAAGCACCAAGCACCAAGCACCAAACACCAAGCACCAAGCACCTAGCACCAAACAGAAAGCACCAGGCACCTAGCCCCAAACACCAAGCACCATGCACCAAACACCAAGCACCAAGCACGAAGCACCAAACACCAAGCACCAAGCACCAAGTACCAAACACCAAGCACCAAGCACCAAGCACCAAGCACCAAACACCAAGAACCAAGCACCAAACACCAAGCACCAAGCACCAAGTACCAAACACCAAGCACCAAACACCAAACACCAAGCACCAAACACCAAGCACCAAGCACCAAGTACATACACCAAGCACCAAACACCAAACACAAAACACCAAGCACCAAGCAACAAGCATCAAACACCAAGCATCAAACACCAAACACCAAGTACCAAGCACCAAACACCAAACACCAAACACCAAGCACCAAACACCAAGTACCAAGCACCAAACACCAAGCACCAAGCACCAAGCACCAAACACCAAGAACCAAGCACCAAACACCAAGCACCAAGCACCAAGTACCAAACACCAAGCACCAAACACCAAACACCAAGCACCAAACACCAAGTACCAAGCACCAAACACCAAGCACCAAGCACCAAGCACCAAACACCAAGAACCAAGCACCAAACACCAAGCACCAAGCACCAAGTACCAAACACCAAGCACCAAACACCAAACACCAAGCACCAAACACCAAGCACCAAGCACCAAGTACATACACCAAGCACCAAACACCAAACACAAAACACCAAGCACCAAGCAACAAGCATCAAACACCAAGCATCAAACACCAAACACCAAGTACCAAGCACCAAACACCAAATACCAAGCACCAAGCACCAAGCACCAAACACCATACACCCAGCACCAAACACCAAACACCAAGCACCAAACACCAAACACCAAGCACCAAGCACCAAAGACTAATCACCAAGCACCAAGCACCAAACAACAAGCACCAAGCACCAAGCACCAGGCACCAAGCACCAAGCACCAAACACAGAACACCAAGCACCAAGCACCAAGCACCAAGCAGCAAAAACCAAGCATCAAACACCAAACACCAAACA
Source organism: Eledone cirrhosa (assembly GCA_964016885.1). Lineage (NCBI taxonomy): Eukaryota > Metazoa > Mollusca > Cephalopoda > Octopoda > Eledonidae > Eledone > Eledone cirrhosa. Next base: position 141,264,370 of record OZ024743.1, on the reverse strand, counting down.
CCAAGCACCAAACACCAAACACCAAGCACTAAGCACCAAGCACCAAGCACCAAGCACCAATCAGCAAACACCAAGCACCAAGCACCAAACACCAAGCACCAGGCACTAAGCACCAAACACGAAGCACCAAGCACCAAACACCAAACACCAAGCACCAAAGACCAAGCACCAAGCACCAAACAACAAGCACCAAGCACCAAGCACCAAACACCAAGCACCAAGCACCAAGCACCAAAAACCAAGCACCAAGCACCAAGCACCAAACACCAAACACCAAGCACCAAAGACCAAGCACCAAGCACCAAACAACAAGCACCAAGCACCAAGCACCAAACACCAAGCACCAAGCACCAAACACCAACCACCCAGCACCAAGCACCAAGCACCAAACACCAAGCACTAAACAGCAACCACCAAACAGCAAGCACCAAGCACCAAACACCAAGCCCCAAGCACCAAGCACCAAACACTAATCACCAAGCACCAAGCACCAAACAACAAGCACCAAGCACCAGGCACCAAGCACCAAGCACCAAACACTAATCACCAAGCACCAAGCACCAAACAACAAGCACCAAGCACCAAGCACAAGGCACCAAGCACCAAGCACCAAACACTAATCACCAAGCACCAAGCACCAAGCACCAAACACCAAACACCAAGCAGCAATCACCAAGCACCAAACACCAAGCCCTAAGCACCAAACACCAAGCACCAAGCACCAAACACCAAACACCAAGCACCAAAGACCAAGCACCAAGCACCAAGCACCAAGCACCAAACACCAAGCACCTAGCACCAAACACCCAGCACCAAGCACCAACCACCAAGCACCAAGCACCAAACACCAAACACCAAACACCAAGCACCAAGCACCAAACAGCAAGCAACAAACACCAAACACCAAACACCAAACACCAAACAGCAAGCACCAAACACCAAACAGCAAAGAGCAAACGCCAAACACCAAGCACCAAGCACCAAGCACCAAACACCAAGCACCAAGCACCAAGCATTAAACACCAAACAGCAAACACCAAACACGAAACAGCAAACACCATACAGCAAACACCAAACACCAAGCACCAAGCACCAAACACCAAACCCCAAGCACCAAGCACCAAACACTAATAACCAAGCACCAAGCACCAAGCACCAAACACCAAGCACCAAGCACCAAGCACCAAACACCAAAGACCAAGCACCAAGCACCTAGCACCAAACACAAAGCACCAGGCACCAAGCCCCAAACACCAAGCACCATGCACCAAACACCAAGCACCAAGCACCAAGCACCAAACACCAAGCACCAAGCACCAAACACTTAACACCAAGCACCAAGCACCAAGTACCAAACACCAAGCACCAAACACCAAACACCAAGCACCAAACACCAAGCACCAAGCACCAAACACCAAGCACCAAGCACCAAGCACCAAAAACCAAGAACCAAGCACCAAACACCAATCACCAAGCACCAAGTACATACACCAAGCACCAAACACCAAACACAAAACACCAAGCACCAAGCAACAAGCATCAAACACCAAGCATCAAACACCAAACACCAAGTACCAAGCACCAAACACCAAACACCAAGCACCAAGCACCAAGCACCAAACACCATACACCCAGCACCAAACACCAAGCACAAAGCACCAAACACCAAACACCAAGCACCAAACACCAAACACCAAGCACCAAGCACCAAACACCAAACACCAAGCCCCAAGCACCAAAAACCTAACACCAAGTACCAAGCACCAAGCGCCAAGCACCGAACACCAAGCACCAAACACCAAGCACCAAACACCAAGCACCAAGCACCAAACACCAAACACCAAGCACCAAGCACCAAGCACCAAACACCAAGCACCAGGCACCAAGCCCCAAACATCAAGCACCATGCACCAAACACCAAGCACCAAGCACGAAGCACCAAACACGAAGCACCAAGCACCAAACACTTAACACCAAGCACCAAGCACCAAGCACCAAACACCAAACACCAAACACCAAACACCAAGCACCAAGTACCAAACACCAAGCACCAAGCACCAAACACCAAGCACCAAGCACCAAGCACCAAACACCAAGAACCAAGCACCAAACACCAAGCACCAAGCACCAAGTACATACACCAAGCACCAAACACCAAGCACCAAACACGAAGCACCAAGCACCAAACACCAAACACCAAACACCAAACACCAAACACCAAGCACCAAGCACCAAAGACCAAACACCAAACAGCAAGCACCAAGCACCAAACACCAAGCACCAAGCACCAAACACCAAGCACCAAGCAGCAAGCACCAAACACCAAACACCAAGCACCAAGCAGCAAGCACCAAACACCAAACACCAAGCACCAAGCACCAAGCACCAAACACCAAGCGCCAAGCACCAAACACCAAACACTAATAACCAAGCACCAAGCACCAAGCACCAAACACCAAGCACCAAGTACCAAGCACCAAACACCAAAGACCAAGCACCAAGCACCTAGCACCAAACACAAAGCACCAGGCACCAAGCCCCAAACAACAAGCACCATGCACCAAACACCAAGCACCAAGCACGAAGCACCAAACACCAAGCACCAAACACTTAACACCAAGCACCAAGCACCAAGTACCAAACACCAAGCACCAAATACCAAACACCAAGCACCAAACACCAAGCACCAAGCACCAAACACCAAGCACCAAGCACCAAGCACCAAACACCAAGAACCAAGCACCAAACACCAAGCACCAAGTACATACACCAAGCACCAAACACCAAACACAAAACACCAAGCACCAAGCAACAAGCATCAAACACCAAGCATCAAACACCAAACACCAAGTACCAAGCACCAAACAACAAACACCAAGCACCAAGCACCAAGCACCAAACACCATACACCCAGCACCAAACACTAAGCACAAAGCACCAAGCACCAAGCACCAAACACCAAACACCAAACACCAAGCACCAAGCACCAAACACCAAACACTAAGCACCAAGCACCAAACACCAAAACCCAAACACTAGACCCCAATCACGAAACACCAAACACCAAATACCATGCACCAAGCACCAAAGACTAATCACCAAGCACCAAGCACCAAACAACAAGCACCAAGCACCAAGCACCAAACACAGAACACCAAGCACCAAGCACCAAGCACCAAGCACCAAGCATCAAACACCAAACACCAAGCACCAAACACCAAACACCAAGCACTAAGCACCAAGCACCAAGCACCAATCACCAAACACCAAGCACCAAGCACCAAACACCAAGCACCAGGCACCAAGCAACAAACACCAAGCACCAAGCCCCAAACACCAAACACCAAGCACCAAAGACCAAGCACCAAGCACCAAACAACAAGCACCAAGCACCAAGCACCAAACACCAAGCACCAAGCACCATGCACCAAAAACCAAGCACCAAGCACCAAGCACCAAACACCAAACACCAAGCACCAAAGACCAAGCACCAAGCACCAAACAACAAGCACCAAGCACCAAGCAGCAAGCACCAAACACCAAACACCAAGCAGCAAGCACCAAACACCAAGCACCAAGGACCAAACATCAAACACCAAGCACCAAGCACCAAACACCTAACACCAAGCACCAAGCACCAAGCACCAAGCACCGAACACCAAGCACCAAACACCAAGCACCAAGCACCAAGCACCAAACACCAAGCACCAAGCAGCAAGCACCAAACACCAAACACCAAGCACCAAGCACCAAGCACCAAACACCAAGCGCCAAGCACCAAACACCAAACACTAATAACCAAGCACCAAGCACCAAGCACCAAACACCAAGCACCAAGTACTAAGCACCAAACACCAAAGACCAAGCACCAAGCACCTAGCACCAAACACAAAGCACCAGGCACCAAGCCCCAAACACCAAGCACCATGCACCAAACACCAAGCACCAAGCACGAAGCACCAAACACCAAGCACCAAGCACCAAACACTTAACACCAAGCACCAAGCACCAAACACCAAACACCAAGCACCAAACACCAAGCACCAAGCACCAAACACCAAGCACCAAGCACCAAGCACCAAACACCAAGAACCAAGCACCAAACACCAAGCACCAAGCACCAAGTACATACACCAAGCACCAAACACCAAACACAAAACACCAAGCACCAAGCAACAAGCATCAAACACCAAGCATCAAACACCAAACACCAAGTACCAAGCACCAAACAACAAACACCAAGCACCAAGCACCAAGCACCAAACACCATACACCCAGCACCAAACACTAAGCACAAAGCACCAAGCACCAAACACCAAGCACCAAACACCAAACACCAAGCACCAAGCACCAAACACCAAACACTAAGCACCAAGCACCAAACACCAAAACCCAAACACTAGACACCAAGCACGAAACACCAAACACCAAATACCAAGCACCAAGCACCAAAGACTAATCACCAAGCACCAAGCACCAAACAACAAGCACCAAGCACCAAGCACCAAACACAGAACACCATGCACCAAGCACCAAGCACCAAGCACCAAGCATCAAACACCAAACACCAAGCACCAAACACCAAACACCAAGCACTAAGCACCAAGCACCAAGCACCAATCACCAAACACCAAGCACCAAGCACCAAACACCAAGCACCAGGCACCAAGCACCAAACACCAAGCACCAAGCACCAAACACCAAACACCAAGCACCAAAGACCAAGCACCAAGCACCAAACACCAAGTACAAAGCACCAAGCACCAAACACCAAGAACCAAGCACCAAACACCAAGCACCAAGCACCAAGTACATACACCAAGCACCAAACACCAAGCACCAAACACCAAGCACCAAGCACCAAACACCAAACACCAAACACCAAACACCAAACACCAAGCACCAAGCACCAAACACCAAACACCAAACAGCAAGCACCAAGCACCAAACACCAAGCACCAAGCACCAAACAACAAACACCAAGCACCATGCACCAAACACTAATCACCAAGCACCAAGCACCAAACACCAAGCACCAAGCAGCAAGCACCAAACACCAAACACCAAGCACCAAGCACCAAGCACCAAACACCAAGCACCAAGCACCAAACACCAAACCCCAAGCACCAAAGACCAAGCACCAAGCACCAAGGACCAAACACCAAGCACCAAGCATCAAGCACCAAGCACCAAACACCAAGCACCAAGCACCAAACACCCAGCACCAAGCACCAAGCACCAAACACCAAGCACCAAGCACCAAACACCAAACACCAAACACCAAGCACCAAGCATTAAACACCAAACACCAAACACCAAACACGAAACAGCAAACACCATACAGCAAACACCAAACACCAAGCACCAAGCACCAAACACCAAACCCCAAGCACCAAGCACCAAACACTAATAACCAAGCACCAAGCACCAAGCACCAAACACCAAGCACCAAGCACCAAGCACCAAACACCAAAGACCAAGCACCAAGCACCTAGCACCAAACAGAAAGCACCAGGCACCAAGCCCCAAACACCAAGCACCATGCACCAAACACCAAGCACCAAGCACGAAGCACCAAACACCAAGCACCAAGCACCAAACACTTAACACCAAGCACCAAGCACCAAGTACCAAACACCAAGCACCAAACACCAAACACCAAGCACCAAACACCAAGTACCAAGCACCAAACACCAAGCACCAAGCACCAAGCACCAAACACCAAGAACCAAGCACCAAACACCAAGCACCAAGCACCAAGTACCAAACACCAAGCACCAAACACCAAACACCAAGCACCAAACACCAAGCACCAAGCACCAAGTACATACACCAAGCACCAAACACCAAACACAAAACACCAAGCACCAAGCAACAAGCATCAAACACCAAGCATCAAACACCAAACACCAAGTACCAAGCACCAAACACCAAACACCAAGCACCAAGCACCAAGCACCAAACACCATACACCCAGCACCAAACACCAAGCTCAAAGCACCAAGCACCAAACACCAAGCACCAAACACCAAACACCAAGCACCAAGCACGAAACACCAAACACCAAACACCAAGCACCAAGCACCAAAGACTAATCACCAAGCACCAAGCACCAAACAACAAGCACCAAGCACCAAGCACCAGGCACCAAGCACCAAGCACCAAACACAGAACACCAAGCACCAAGCACCAAGCACCAAGCAGCAAAAACCAAGCATCAAACACCAAACACCAAACACCAAGCACCAAACACCAAACATCAAGCACTAAGCACCAAGCACCAAGCACCAAGCACCAATCAGCAAACACCAAGCACCAAGCACCAAACACCAAGCACCAGGCACTAAGCACCAAACACGAAGCACCAAGCACCAAACACCAAACACCAAGCACCAAAGACCAAGCACCAAGCACCAAACAACAAGCACCAAGCACCAAGCACCAAACACCAAGCACCAAGCACCAAGCACCAAAAACCAAGCACCAAGCACCAAGCACCAAACACCAAACACCAAGCACCAAAGACCAAGCACCAAGCACCAAACAACAAGCACCAAGCACCAAGCACCAAACACCAAGCACCAAGCACCAAACACCAACCACCCAGCACCAAGCACCAAGCACCAAACACCAAGCACTAAACAGCAACCACCAAACAGCAAGCACCAAGCACCAAACACCAAGCCCCAAGCACCAAGCACCAAACACTAATCACCAAGCACCAAGCACCAAACAACAAGCACCAAGCACCAGGCACCAAGCACCAAGCACCAAACACTAATCACCAAGCACCAAGCACCAAACAACAAGCACCAAGCACCAAGCACAAGGCACCAAGCACCAAGCACCAAACACTAATCACCAAGCACCAAGCACCAAGCACCAAACACCAAACACCAAGCAGCAATCACCAAGCACCAAACACCAAGCCCCAAGCACCAAACACCAAGCACCAAGCACCAAACACCAAACACCAAGCACCAAAGACCAAGCACCAAGCACCAAGCACCAAGCACCAAACACCAAGCACCTAGCACCAAACACCCAGCACCAAGCACCAACCACCAAGCACCAAGCACCAAACACCAAACACCAAACACCAAGCACCAAGCACCAAACAGCAAGCACCAAACACCAAACACCAAACACCAAACACCAAACAACAAGCACCAAACACCAAACAGCAAAGAGCAAACGCCAAACACCAAGCACCAAGCACCAAGCACCAAACACCAAGCACCAAGCACCAAGCATTAAACACCAAACAGCAAACACCAAACACGAAACAGCAAACACCATACAGCAAACACCAAACACCAAGCACCAAGCACCAAACACCAAACCCCAAGCACCAAGCACCAAACACTAATAACCAAGCACCAAGCACCAAGCACCAAACACCAAGCACCAAGCACCAAGCACCAAACACCAAAGACCAAGCACCAAGCACCTAGCACCAAACACAAAGCACCAGGCACCAAGCCCCAAACACCAAGCACCATGCACCAAACACCAAGCACCAAGCACCAAGCACCAAACACCAAGCACCAAGCACCAAACACTTAACACCAAGCACCAAGCACCAAGTACCAAACACCAAGCACCAAACACCAAACACCAAGCACCAAACACCAAGCACCAAGCACCAAACACCAAGCACCAAGCACCAAGCACCAAAAACCAAGAACCAAGCACCAAACACCAATCACCAAGCACCAAGTACATACACCAAGCACCAAACACCAAACACAAAACACCAAGCACCAAGCAACAAGCATCAAACACCAAGCATCAAACACCAAACACCAAGTACCAAGCACCAAACACCAAACACCAAGCACCAAGCACCAAGCACCAAACACCATACACCCAGCACCAAACACCAAGCACAAAGCACCAAACACCAAACACCAAGCACCAAACACCAAACACCAAGCACCAAGCACCAAACACCAAACACCAAGCCCCAAGCACCAAAAACCTAACACCAAGTACCAAGCACCAAGCACCAAGCACCGAACACCAAGCACCAAACACCAAGCACCAAACACCAAGCACCAAGCACCAAACACCAAACACCAAGCACCAAGCACCAAGCACCAAACACCAAGCACCAGGCACCAAGCCCCAAACATCAAGCACCATGCACCAAACACCAAGCACCAAGCACGAAGCACCAAACACGAAGCACCAAGCACCAAACACTTAACACCAAGCACCAAGCACCAAGCACCAAACACCAAACACCAAACACCAAACACCAAGCACCAAGTACCAAACACCAAGCACCAAGCACCAAACACCAAGCACCAAGCACCAAGCACCAAACACCAAGAACCAAGCACCAAACACCAAGCACCAAGCACCAAGTACATACACCAAGCACCAAACACCAAGCACCAAACACCAAGCACCAAGCACCAAACACCAAACACCAAACACCAAACACCGAACACCAAGCACCAAGCACCAAAGACCAAACACCAAACAGCAAGCACCAAGCACCAAACACCAAGCACCAAGCACCAAGCACCAAACACCAAGTACCAAGCAGCAAGCACCAAACACCAAACACCAAGCACCAAGCACCAAGCACCAAACACCAAGCGCCAAGCACCAAACACCAAACACTAATAACCAAGCACCAAGCACCAAGCACCAAACACCAAGCACCAAGTACCAAGCACCAAACACCAAAGACCAAGCACCAAGCACCTAGCACCAAACACAAAGCACCAGACACCAAGCCCCAAACAACAAGCACCATGCACCAAACACCAAGCACCAAGCACGAAGCACCAAACACCAAGCACCAAACACTTAACACCAAGCACCAAGCACCAAGTACCAAACACCAAGCTCCAAACACCAAACACCAAGCACCAAACACCAAGCACCAAGCACCAAACACCAAGCACCAAGCACCAAGCACCAAACACCAAGAACCAAGCACCAAACACCAAGCACCAAGTACATACACCAAGCACCAAACACCAAACACAAAACACCAAGCACCAAGCAACAAGCATCAAACACCAAGCATCAAACACCAAACACCAAGTACCAAGCACCAAACAACAAACACCAAGCACCAAGCACCAAGCACCAAACACCATACACCCAGCACCAAACACTAAGCACAAAGCACCAAGCACCAAGCACCAAACACCAAACACCAAACACCAAGCACCAAGCACCAAACACCAAACACTAAGCACCAAGCACCAAACACCAAAACCCAAACACTAGACACCAAGCACGAAACACCAAACACCAAATACCAAGCACCAAGCACCAAAGACTAATCACCAAGCACCAAGCACCAAACAACAAGCACCAAGCACCAAGCACCAAACACAGAACACCATGCACCAAGCACCAAGCACCAAGCACCAAGCATCAAACACCAAACACCAAGCACCAAACACCAAACACCAAGCACTAAGCACCAAGCACCAAGCACCAATCACCAAACACCAAGCACCAAGCACCAAACACCAAGCACCAGGCACCAAGCACCAAACACCAAGCACCAAGCACCAAACACCAAACACCAAGCACCAAAGACCAAGCACCAAGCACCAAACACCAAGTACAAAGCACCAAGCACCAAACACCAAGAACCAAGCACCAAACACCAAGCACCAAGCACCAAGTACATACACCAAGCACCAAACACCAAGCACCAAACACCAAGCACCAAGCACCAAACACCAAACACCAAACACCAAACACCAAACACCAAGCACCAAGCACCAAACACCAAACACCAAACAGCAAGCACCAAGCACCAAACACCAAGCACCAAGCACCAAACAACAAACACCAAGCACCATGCACCAAACACTAATCACCAAGCACCAAGCACCAAACACCAAGCACCAAGCAGCAAGCACCAAACACCAAACACCAAGCACCAAGCACCAAGCACCAAACACCAAGCACCAAGCACCAAACACCAAACCCCAAGCACCAAAGACCAAGCACCAAGCACCAAGGACCAAACACCAAGCACCAAGCATCAAGCACCAAGCACCAAACACCAAGCACCAAGCACCAAACACCCAGCACCAAGCACCAAGCACCAAACACCAAGCACCAAGCACCAAACACCAAACACCAAACACCAAGCACCAAGCATTAAACACCAAACACCAAACACCAAACACGAAACAGCAAACACCATACAGCAAACACCAAACACCAAGCACCAAGCACCAAACACCAAACCCCAAGCACCAAGCACCAAACACTAATAACCAAGCACCAAGCACCAAGCACCAAACACCAAGCACCAAGCACCAAGCACCAAACACCAAAGACCAAGCACCAAGCACCTAGCACCAAACAGAAAGCACCAGGCACCAAGCCCCAAACACCAAGCACCATGCACCAAACACCAAGCACCAAGCACGAAGCACCAAACACCAAGCACCAAGCACCAAACACTTAACACCAAGCACCAAGCACCAAGTACCAAACACCAAGCACCAAACACCAAACACCAAGCACCAAACACCAAGTACCAAGCACCAAACACCAAGCACCAAGCACCAAGCACCAAACACCAAGAACCAAGCACCAAACACCAAGCACCAAGCACCAAGTACCAAACACCAAGCACCAAACACCAAACACCAAGCACCAAACACCAAGCACCAAGCACCAAGTACATACACCAAGCACCAAACACCAAACACAAAACACCAAGCACCAAGCAACAAGCATCAAACACCAAGCATCAAACACCAAACACCAAGTACCAAGCACCAAACACCAAACACCAAGCACCAAGCACCAAGCACCAAACACCATACACCCAGCACCAAACACCAAGCTCAAAGCACCAAGCACCAAACACCAAGCACCAAACACCAAACACCAAGCACCAAGCACGAAACACCAAACACCAAACACCAAGCACCAAGCACCAAAGACTAATCACCAAGCACCAAGCACCAAACAACAAGCACCAAGCACCAAGCACCAGGCACCAAGCACCAAGCACCAAACACAGAACACCAAGCACCAAGCACCAAGCACCAAGCAGCAAAAACCAAGCATCAAACACCAAACACCAAACACCAAGCACCAAACACCAAACATCAAGCACTAAGCACCAAGCACCAAGCACCAAGCACCAATCAGCAAACACCAAGCACCAAGCACCAAACACCAAGCACCAGGCACTAAGCACCAAACACGAAGCACCAAGCACCAAACACCAAACACCAAGCACCAAAGACCAAGCACCAAGCACCAAACAACAAGCACCAAGCACCAAGCACCAAACACCAAGCACCAAGCACCAAGCACCAAAAACCAAGCACCAAGCACCAAGCACCAAACACCAAACACCAAGCACCAAAGACCAAGCACCAAGCACCAAACAACAAGCACCAAGCACCAAGCACCAAACACCAAGCACCAAGCACCAAACACCAACCACCCAGCACCAAGCACCAAGCACCAAACACCAAGCACTAAACAGCAACCACCAAACAGCAAGCACCAAGCACCAAACACCAAGCCCCAAGCACCAAGCACCAAACACTAATCACCAAGCACCAAGCACCAAACAACAAGCACCAAGCACCAGGCACCAAGCACCAAGCACCAAACACTAATCACCAAGCACCAAGCACCAAACAACAAGCACCAAGCACCAAGCACAAGGCACCAAGCACCAAGCACCAAACACTAATCACCAAGCACCAAGCACCAAGCACCAAACACCAAACACCAAGCAGCAATCACCAAGCACCAAACACCAAGCCCCAAGCACCAAACACCAAGCACCAAGCACCAAACACCAAACACCAAGCACCAAAGACCAAGCACCAAGCACCAAGCACCAAGCACCAAACACCAAGCACCTAGCACCAAACACCCAGCACCAAGCACCAACCACCAAGCACCAAGCACCAAACACCAAACACCAAACACCAAGCACCAAGCACCAAACAGCAAGCACCAAACACCAAACACCAAACACCAAACACCAAACAACAAGCACCAAACACCAAACAGCAAAGAGCAAACGCCAAACACCAAGCACCAAGCACCAAGCACCAAACACCAAGCACCAAGCACCAAGCATTAAACACCAAACAGCAAACACCAAACACGAAACAGCAAACACCATACAGCAAACACCAAACACCAAGCACCAAGCACCAAACACCAAACCCCAAGCACCAAGCACCAAACACTAATAACCAAGCACCAAGCACCAAGCACCAAACACCAAGCACCAAGCACCAAGCACCAAACACCAAAGACCAAGCACCAAGCACCTAGCACCAAACACAAAGCACCAGGCACCAAGCCCCAAACACCAAGCACCATGCACCAAACACCAAGCACCAAGCACCAAGCACCAAACACCAAGCACCAAGCACCAAACACTTAACACCAAGCACCAAGCACCAAGTACCAAACACTTAACACCAAGCACCAAGCACCAAGTACCAAACACCAAGCTCCAAACACCAAACACCAAGCACCAAACACCAAGCACCAAGCACCAAACACCAAGCACCAAGCACCAAGCACCAAACACCAAGAACCAAGCACCAAACACCAAGCACCAAGTACATACACCAAGCACCAAACACCAAACACAAAACACCAAGCACCAAGCAACAAGCATCAAACACCAAGCATCAAACACCAAACACCAAGTACCAAGCACCAAACAACAAACACCAAGCACCAAGCACCAAGCACCAAACACCATACACCCAGCACCAAACACTAAGCACAAAGCACCAAGCACCAAGCACCAAACACCAAACACCAAACACCAAGCACCAAGCACCAAACACCAAACACTAAGCACCAAGCACCAAACACCAAAACCCAAACACTAGACCCCAATCACGAAACACCAAACACCAAATACCAAGCACCAAGCACCAAAGACTAATCACCAAGCACCAAGCACCAAACAACAAGCACCAAGCACCAAGCACCAAACACAGAACACCAAGCACCAAGCACCAAGCACCAAGCACCAAGCATCAAACACCAAACACCAAGCACCAAACACCAAACACCAAGCACTAAGCACCAAGCACCAAGCACCAATCACCAAACACCAAGCACCAAGCACCAAACACCAAGCACCAGGCACCAAGCACCAAACACCAAGCACCAAGCCCCAAACACCAAACACCAAGCACCAAAGACCAAGCACCAAGCACCAAACAACAAGCACCAAGCACCAAGCACCAAACACCAAGCACCAAGCCCCATGCACCAAAAACCAAGCACCAAGCACCAAGAACCAAACACCAAACACCAAGCACCAAAGACCAAGCACCAAGCACCAAACAACAAGCACCAAGCACCAAGCAGCAAGCACCAAACACCAAACACCAAGCACCAAGCACCAAACACCAAGCACCAAGGACCAAACATCAAACACCAAGCACCAAGCACCAAACACCTAACACCAAGCACCAAGCACCAAGCACCAAGCACCGAACACCAAGCACCAAACACCAAGCACCAAACACCAAGCACCAAGCACCAAACACCAAGCACCAAACACAAAGCACCAAGCACCAAGCAACAAACACCAAGCACCAGGCACCAAGCACCAAACACCAAGCCCCATGCACCAAGCACCAAGCCCCAAACACTTAACACCAAGCACCAAGCACCAAGCACCAAGCACCAAACACCAAGCACCAAAGACCAAACACCAAGCACCAAGTACCAAACACCAAGCACCAAGCACCAAACACCAAGCACCAAGCACCAATCACCAAATACCAAGCACCAAACACCAAACACCAAGCACCAAGCACCAAGCACCAAACACCAAGCACCAAACACCAAGCACCAAACACCAAGTCCCACGCACCAAGCACCAAACACCAAACACCAAGCACCAAGCACCAAACACCAAGCACCAAGCACCAAGCCCCTAGCACCAAACACCAAACACCAAGCACCAAGCACCAAGCAGCACACACCAAGCATCAAACACCAAACACCCAACACCAAGCACCAAACACCAAACACCAAGCACTAAGCACCAAGCACCAAGAACCAAACTCCAAGCACCCAGCACCAAACAACAAACACCAAGCACCAAGCACCAAACACCAAATACCAAGCACCAAGCACCAAGCACCAAACACCAAACACCAAGCACCAAACACCAGACAACAAGCAGCAAACACCAAACACCAAGCACCAAGCACCAAACAGCATACAACAAGCACCAGGCACCAAGCACCAAACACCAAACACCAAGCACCAAGCACCAAACACCAAGCACCAAGGATCAAACATAAAACACCAAGCACCAAGCACCAATCACCTAACACCAAGCACCAAACACCAAGCACCAAGCACCGAACACCAAGCACCAAACACCAAGCACCAAACACCAAGCACCAAGCACCAAATACCAAGCACCAAACACCAAGCACCAAGCACCAAGCACCAAACACCAAGCACCAGGCACCAAGCACCAAACACCAAGCACCATGCAACAAGCACCAAGCCCCAAACACTTAACACCAAGCACCAAGCACCAAGCATCAAACACCAAGCATCAAAAACCAAACACCAAGCACCAAGTACCAAACACCAAGCACCAAGCACCAAACACCAAGCCCCAAGCACCAATCACCAAACACCAAGAACCAAGCACCAAACACCAAGAACCAAGCACCAAGTACATACACCAAGCACCAAACACCAAACACAAAACACCAAGCACCAAGCAACAAGCATCAAACACCAAGCATCAAACACCAAACACCAAGCACCAAGCACCAAACACCAAACACCAAGCACCACGCACCAAGCACAAAACACCAAGCACTCAGCACCAAACACCAAGCACCAAACACCAAGCACCAAACACCAAACACCAAGCACCAAGCAGCAAAACCCAAACACCAAGCACCAAGCACCAAACACCAAACACCAAACACCAGACACCAAGCACCAAACACCAAACACCAAACACCAAGCACCAGGCACCAAACAGCATACAACAAGCACCAGGCACCAACACCGAACACCAAACACCAAGCACCAAGCACCAAACACCAAGCACCAAGCACCAAACACCAAACACCAAGCACCAAGCACAAAGCACCAAACACCAAACACCAAACACCAAACAGCAAACACCAAACACCAAACAGCAAAAACCAAATACGAAACAGCAAACACCATACAGCAAACACCAAACACCAAACACCAAGCACCAAGCACCAACCACCAAACTCCAAGCACCAAAGACCAAGCACCAAGCACCAAGCACCAAACAACAAGCACCAAGCACCAAGCACCAAACACCAAGCACCAAGCACCAAACACCAACCACCCAGCACCAACCACCAAGCACCAAACACCAAGCACCAAACACCAAACACCAAACACGAAGCACCAAGCACCAAGCACCAAACAACAAGCACCAAGCACAAAGCACCAAACACCAAGCCCCAAGCACCAAGCACCAAACACCAAACACCAAGCACCAAGCACCAAACAACAAGCACCAAGTACCCAACACCAAGCACCAAGCACCAAGCACCTAGCACCAAACACCAAACAACAAGCACCAAGTACCCAACACCAAGCACCAATCACCAAGCACCAAACACCAAGCAGCAAGCAGCAAGCACCAAACACCAAACACCAAGCACCAAGCACCAAACACCAAGCACCAAGGATCAAACATCAAACACCAAGCACCAAGCACCAAGCACCAAACACCAAGCACCAAACACCAGGTCCCACGCACCAAGCACCAAACACCAAACACCAAGCACCAAGCACCAAACACCAAGCACCAAGCACCAAGCCCCTAGCACCAAACACCAAACACCAAGCACCAAGCACAAAACACCAAGCACCAATCACCAGGCACCAAACACCAAGCAGCAAGCAGCAAGCACCAAACACCAAACACCAAGCACCAAGCACCAAATACCAAACACCAAGCACCAAGGACCAAACATCAAACACCAAGCACCAAGCACCAAACGCCTAACACCAAGCACCAAGCACCTAGCAGCAAACACAAAGCACCAGGCACCAAGCCCCAAACACCAAGCACCATGCACCAAACACCAAGCACCAAGCACGAAGCACCAAACATCAAGCACCAAGCACCATACACCAAACACCAAACACCAAACACCAAGCACCAAGACCGAAGCACCAAACATCAAGCACCAAACTCCTAACACAAAACACCAAGCACCAAGCAGCAAGCACCACACACAAAACACCTAGCACCAAGCACCAAACACCAAACACCAAGCACCAAGGACCAAACATCAAACACCAAGCACCAAGCACCAAACACCTAACACCAAGCACCAAGCATCAAGCACCAAGCACCAAACACCAAGCATCAAACACAAAGCACCAAGAACCAAACACCAAGCACCAAGCACCAAACACCAAGCACCAAGCACCAAACACCAAACCCCAAGCACCAAACACCAAACCCCAACCACCAAGCACCAAACACTAATCACCAAGCACCAAGCATCAAACAACAAGCACCAAGCACCAAGCACCAGGCACCAAGCACCAAGCACCAAACACTAATCACCAAGCACCAAGCACCAAGCACCAAACACCAATCACCAAGCACCAAGCATCAAACACCAAGCACCAAGCACCAAACACCAAACAGCAAGCACCAAAGACCAAGCACCAAGCACCAAGCACCAAGCACCAAACACCAAGCACCAACCACCAAGCACCAAACACCAAGCACCAAGCACCAAACACCAACCACCCAGCACCAAGCAGCAAGCACCAAACACCAAGCACCAAACACCAAACACCAAACACGAAGCACCAAGCACCAAGCACCAAACACCAAGCACCAAGCACAAAGCACCAAACACCAAGCCCCAAGCACCAAGCACCAAACACCAAACACCAAGCACCAAGCATCAAGCACCTAGCACCAAACACCAAACAACAAGCACCAAGTACCCAACACCAAGCACCAATCACCAAGCACCAAACACCAAGCAGCAAGCAACAAGCACCAAACACCAAACACCAAGCACCAAGCACCAAACACCAAGCACCAAGGATCAAACATCAAACACCAAGCACCAAGCACCAATCACCTAACACCAAGCACCAAACACCAAGCACCAAGCACCGAACACCAAGCACCAAACACCAAGCACCAAACACCAAGCACCAAGCACCAAATACCAAGCACCAAACACCAAGCACCAGGCACCAAGCACCAAACACCAAGCACCATGCACCAAGTACCAAGCCCCAAACACTTAAACACCAAGCACCAAGCACCATGCATCAAACACCAAGCATCAAAAACCAAACACCAAGCACCAAGTACCAAACACCAAGCACCAAGCACCAAACACCAAGCACCAAGCACCAATCACCAAACACCAAGAACCAAGCACCAAACACCAAGAACCAAGCAACAAG
Organism: Eledone cirrhosa; assembly: GCA_964016885.1. Taxonomy (NCBI): domain Eukaryota; kingdom Metazoa; phylum Mollusca; class Cephalopoda; order Octopoda; family Eledonidae; genus Eledone; species Eledone cirrhosa. The sequence continues at coordinate 141,246,913 of OZ024743.1, read as the reverse complement.
TACATACACCAAGCACGAAACACCAAACACAAAACACCAAGCACCAAGCAACAAGCATCAAACACCAAGCATCAAACACCAAACACCAAGCACCAAGCGCCAAACACCAAACACCAAGCACCACGCACCAAGCACAAAACACCAAGCACTCAGCACCAAACACCAAGCACCAAACACCAAGCACCAAACACCAAACACCAAGCACCAAGCACCAAAACCCAAACACCAAGCACCAAGCACCAAACACCAAACACCAAACACCAGACACCAAGCACCAAACACCAAACACCAAACACCAAGCACCAAGCACCAAACAGCAAACCCCAAGCACCAAGCACCAAACACTAATCACCAAGCACCAAGCACCAAACAACAAGCACCAAGCACCAAGCACCAGGCACCAAGCACCAAGCACCAAACAAAAAACACCAAGCACCAAGCACCAAGCAGCACACACCAAGCATCAAACACCAAACACCCAACACCAAGCACCAAACACCAAACACCAAGCACTAAGCACCAAGCACCAAGAACCAAACTCCAAGCACCCAGCACCAAACAACAAACACCAAGCACCAAGCACCAAACACCAAATACCAAGCACCAAGCACCAAGCACCAAACACCAAACACCAAGCACCAAACACCAGACAACAAGCAGCAAACACCAAACACCAAGCACCAAGCACCAAACAGCATACAACAAGCACCAAGCACCAAACACCAAGCACCAAGGATCAAACATAAAACACCAAGCACCAAGCACCAATCACCTAACACCAAGCACCAAACACCAAGCACCAAGCACCGAACACCAAGCACCAAACACCAAGCACCAAACACCAAGCACCAAGCACCAAATACCAAGCACCAAACACCAAGCACCAAGCACCAAGCACCAAACACCAAGCACCAGGCACCAAGCACCAAACACTAAGCACCATGCAACAAGCACCAAGCCCCAAACACTTAACACCAAGCACCAAGCACCAAACACCAAGCCCCAAGCACCAATCACCAAACACCAAGAACCAAGCACCAAACACCAAGAACCAAGCACCAAGTACATACACCAAGCACCAAACACCAAACACAAAACACCAAGCACCAAGCAACAAGCATCAAACACCAAGCATCAAACACCAAACACCAAGCACCAAGCACCAAACACCAAACACCAAGCACCACGCACCAAGCACAAAACACCAAGCACTCAGCACCAAACACCAAGCACCAAACACCAAGCACCAAACACCAAACACCAAGCACCAAGCACCAAAACCCAAACACCAAGCACCAAGCACCAAACACCAAACACCAAACACCAGACACCAAGCACCAAACACCAAACACCAAACACCAAGCACCAGGCACCAAACAGCATATAACAAGCACCAGGCACCAAGCACCGAACACCAAACACCAAGCACCAAGCACCAAACACCAAGCACCAAGCACCAAACACCAAACACCAAGCACCAAGCACAAAGCACCAAACACCAAACACCAAACACCAAACAGCAAACACCAAACACCAAACAGCAAAAACCAAATACGAAACAGCAAACACCATACAGCAAACACCAAACACCAAACACCAAGCACCAAGCACCAACCACCAAACTCCAAGCACCAAAGACCAAGCACCAAGCACCAAGCACCAAACAACAAGCACCAAGCACCAAGCACCAAACACCAAGCACCAAGCACCAAACACCAACCACCCAGCACCAACCACCAAGCACCAAACACCAAGCACCAAACACCAAACACCAAACACGAAGCACCAAGCACCAAGCAACAAACAACAAGCACCAAGCACAAAGCACCAAACACCAAGCCCCAAGCACCAAGCACCAAACACCAAACACCAAGCACCAAGCACCAAACCCCAAGCACCAAGCACCAAGCACCTAGCACCAAACACCAAACAACAAGCACCAAGTACCCAACACCAAGCACCAATCACCAAGCACCAAACACCAAGCAGCAAGCAGCAAGCACCAAACACCAAACACCAAGCACCAAGCACCAAACACCAAGCACCAAGGATCAAACATCAAACACCAAGCACCAAGCACCAATCACCTAACACCAAGCACCAAACACCAAGCACCAAGCACCGAACACCAAGCACCAAACACCAAGCACCAAACACCAAGCACCAAGCACCAAATACCAAGCACCAAACACCAAGCACCAAGCACCAAGCACCAAACACATAGCACCAGGCACCAAGCACCAAACACCAAGCACCATGCACCAAGCACCAAGCCCCAAACACTTAACACCAAGCACCAAGCACCAAGCATCAAACACCAAGCATCAAAAACCAAACACCAAGCACCAAGTACCAAACACCAAGCACCAAGCACCAAACACCAAGCACCAAGCACCAATCACCAAACACCAAGAACCAAGCACCAAACACCAAGAACCAAGCACCAAGTACATACACCAAGCACCAAACACCAAACACAAAACACCAAGCACCAAGCAACAAGCATCAAACACCAAGCGTCAAACACCAAACACCAAGCACTCAGCACCAAACACCAAGCACCAAACACCAAGCACCAAACACCAAACACCAAGCACCAAGCACCAAAACCCAAACACCAAGCACCAAGCACCAAACACCAAACACCAAGCACCAAGCACCAAACACCAAGCACCAAGCACCAAACAGCAAACCCCAAGCACCAAGCACCAAACACTAATCACCAAGCACCAAGCACCAAACAACAAGCACCAAGCACCAAGCACCAGGCACCAAGCACCAAGCACCAAACACAAAACACCAAGCACCAAGCACCAAGCAGCACACACCAAGCATCAAACACCAAACACCCAACACCAAGCACCAAACACCAAACACCAAGCACTAAGCACCAAGCACCAAGCACCAAACTCCAAGCACCCAGCACCAAACAACAATCACCAAGCACCAAGCACCAAACACCAAATACCAAGCACCAAGCACCAAGCACCAAACACCAAACACCAAGCACCAAACACCAGACACCAAGCAGCAAACACCAAACACCAAGCACCAAGCACCAAACAGCATACAACAAGCACCAGGCACCAAGCACCAAACACCAAGAACCAAGCACCAAACACCAAGAACCAAGCAACAAGTACATACACCAAGCACGAAACACCAAACACAAAACACCAAGCACCAAGCAACAAGCATCAAACACCAAGCATCAAACACCAAACACCAAGCACCAAGCGCCAAACACCAAACACCAAGCACCACGCACCAAGCACAAAACACCAAGCACTCAGCACCAAACACCAAGCACCAAACACCAAGCACCAAACACCAAACACCAAGCACCAAGCACCAAAACCCAAACACCAAGCACCAAGCACCAAACACCAAACACCAAACACCAGACACCAAGCACCAAACACCAAACACCAAACACCAAGCACCAAGCACCAAACAGCAAACCCCAAGCACCAAGCACCAAACACTAATCACCAAGCACCAAGCACCAAACAACAAGCACCAAGCACCAAGCACCAGGCACCAAGCACCAAGCACCAAACAAAAAACACCAAGCACCAAGCACCAAGCAGCACACACCAAGCATCAAACACCAAACACCCAACACCAAGCACCAAACACCAAACACCAAGCACTAAGCACCTAGCACCAAGAACCAAACTCCAAGCACCCAGCACCAAACAACAAACACCAAGCACCAAGCACCAAACACCAAATACCAAGCACCAAGCACCAAGCACCAAACACCAAACACCAAGCACCAAACACCAGACAACAAGCAGCAAACACCAAACACCAAGCACCAAGCACCAAACAGCATACAACAAGCACCAGGCACCAAGCACCAAACACCAAACACCAAGCACCAAGCACCAAACACCAAGCACCAAGGATCAAACATAAAACACCAAGCACCAAGCACCAATCACCTAACACCAAGCACCAAACACCAAGCACCAAGCACCGAACAGCAAGCACCAAACACCAAGCACCAAACACCAAGCACCAAGCACCAAATACCAAGCACCAAACACCAAGCACCAAGCACCAAGCACCAAACACCAAGCACCAGGCACCAAGCACCAAACACCAAGCACCATGCAACAAGCACCAAGCCCCAAACACTTAACACCAAGCACCAAGCACCAAGCATCAAACACCAAGCATCAAAAACCAAACACCAAGCACCAAGTACCAAACACCAAGCACCAAGCACCAAACACCAAGCCCCAAGCACCAATCACCAAACACCAAGAACCAAGCACCAAACACCAAGAACCAAGCACCAAGTACATACACCAAGCACCAAACACCAAACACAAAACACCAAGCACCAAGCAACAAGCATCAAACACCAAGCATCAAACACCAAACACCAAGCACCAAGCACCAAACACCAAACACCAAGCACCACGCACCAAGCACAAAACACCAAGCACTCAGCACCAAACACCAAGCACCAAACACCAAGCACCAAACACCAAACACCAAGCACCAAGCACCAAAACCCAAACACCAAGCACCAAGCACCAAACACCAAACACCAAACACCAGACACCAAGCACCAAACACCAAACACCAAACACCAAGCACCAGGCACCAAACAGCATACAACAAGCACCAGGCACCAAGCACCAAACACCAAACACCAAGCACCAAGCACCAAACACCAAGCACCAAGCACCAAACACCAAACACCAAGCACCAAGCACAAAGCACCAAACACCAAACACCAAACACCAAACAGCAAACACCAAACACCAAACAGCAAAAACCAAATACGAAACAGCAAACACCATACAGCAAACACCAAACACCAAAAAGCAGACACCAAACAGCAAACACCAAACAGCAAACACCAAACACCAAACACCAAGCACCAAGCACCAACCACCAAACTCCAAGCACCAAAGACCAAGCACCAAGCACCAAGCACCAAACAACAAGCACCAAGCACCAAGCACCAAACACCAAGCACCAAGCACCAAACACCAACCACCCAGTACCAACCACCAAGCACCAAACACCAAGCACCAAACACCAAACACCAAACACGAAGCACCAAGCACCAAGCACCAAACAACAAGCACCAAGCACAAAGCACCAAACACCAAGCCCCAAGCACCAAGCACCAAACACCAAACACCAAGCACCAAGCACCAAACCCCAAGCACCAAGCACCAAGCACCTAGCACCAAAAACCAAACAACAAGCACCAAGTACCCAACACCAAGCACCAATCACCAAGAACCAAACACCAAGCAGCAAGCAGCAAGCACCAAACACCAAACACCAAGCACCAAGCACCAAACACCAAGCACCAAGGATCAAACATCAAACACCAAGCACCAAGCACCAATCACCTAACACCAAGCACCAAACACCAAGCACCAAGCACCGAACACCAAGCACCAAACACCAAGCACCAAACACCAAGCACCAAGCACCAAATACCAAGCACCAAACACCAAGCACCAAGAACCAAGCACCAAACACCAAGCACCAGGCACCAAGCAACAAACACCAAGCACCATGCACCAAGCACCAAGCCCCAAACACTTAACACCAAGCACCAAGCACCAAGCATCAAACACCAAGCATCAAAAACCAAACACCAAGCACCAAGTACCAAACACCAAGCACCAAGCACCAAACACCAAGCACCAAGCACCAATCACCAAACACCAAGAACCAAGCACCAAACACCAAGAACCAAGCACCAAGTACATACACCAAGCACCAAACACCAAACACAAAACACCAAGCACCAAGCAACAAGCATCAAACACCAAGCGTCAAACACCAAACACCAAGCACTCAGCACCAAACACCAAGCACCAAACACCAAGCACCAAACACCAAACACCAAGCACCAAGCACCAAAACCCAAACACCAAGCACCAAGCACCAAACACCAAACACCAAGCACCAAGCACCAAACACCAAGCACCAAGCACCAAACAGCAAACCCCAAGCACCAAGCACCAAACACTAATCACCAAGCACCAAGCACCAAACAACAAGCACCAAGCACCAAGCACCAGGCACCAAGCACCAAGCACCAAACACAAAACACCAAGCACCAAGCACCAAGCAGCACACACCAAGCATCAAACACCAAACACCCAACACCAAGCACCAAACACCAAACACCAAGCACTAAGCACCAAGCACCAAGCACCAAACTCCAAGCACCCAGCACCAAACAACAATCACCAAGCACCAAGCACCAAACACCAAATACCAAGCACCAAGCACCAAGCACCAAACACCAAACACCAAGCACCAAACACCAGACACCAAGCAGCAAACACCAAACACCAAGCACCAAGCACCAAACAGCATACAACAAGCACCAGGCACCAAGCACCAAACACCAAACACCAAGCACCAAGCACCAAACACCAAGCACCAAGCACCAAATGCCAAACACCAAGCACCAAGCACCGAACACCAAGCACCAAACACCAAGCACCAAACACCAAGCACCAAGCACCAAATACCAAGCACCAAACACAAAGCACCAAGCACCAAGCAACAAACACCAAGCACCAGGCACCAAGCACCAAACACCAAGCACCATGCACCAAGCACCAAGCCCCAAACACTTAAGACCAAGCACCAAGCACCAAGCACCAAGCACCAAACACCAAGCACCAAAGACCAAACACCAAGCACCAAGTACCAAACACCAAGCCCCAAGCACCAAACACCAAGCACCAAGCACCAATCACCAAATACCAAGCACCAAACACCAAACACCAAGCACCAAGCACCAAGCACCAAACACCAAGCACCAAACACCAAGCACCAAACACCAAGTCCCACGCACCAAGCACCAAACACCAAACACCAAGCACCAAGCACCAAACACCAAGCACCAAGCACCAATGCCCCTAGCACCAAACACCAAACACCAAGCACCAAGCACAAAACACCAAGCACCAATCACCAAGCACCAAACACCAAGCAGCAAGCAGCAAGCACCAAACACCAAACACCAAGCACCAAGCACCAAATACCAAACACCAAGCACCAAGGACCAAACATCAAACACCAAGCACCAAGCACCAAACGCCTAACACCAAGCACCAAACACAAAGCACCAGGCACCAAGCCCCAAACACCAAGCACCATGCACCAAACACCAAGCACCAAGCACGAAGCACCAAACACCAAGCACCAAGCACCATACACCAAACACCAAACACCAAACACCAAGCACCAAGACAGAAGCACCAAACATCAAGCACCAAACTCCTAACACAAAACACCAAGCACCAAGCAGCAAGCACCACACACAAAACACCTAGCACCAAGCACCAAACACCAAACACCAAGCACCAAGGACCAAACATCAAACACCAAGGACCAAGCACCAAACACCTAACACCAAGCACCAAGCATCAAGCACCAAGCACCAAACACCAAGCATCAAACACAAAGCACCAAGCACCAAACACCAAGCACCAAGCAGCAAACACCAAGCACCAAGCACCAAACACCAAACCCCAAGCACCAAACACCAAACCCGAAGCACCAAGCACCAAACACTAATCACCAAGCACCAAGCATCAAACAACAAGCACCAAGCACCAAGCACCAGGCACCAAGCACCAAGCACCAAACACTAATCACCAAGCACCAAGCACCAAGCACCAAACACCAATCACCAAGCACCAAGCATCAAACACCAAGCACCAAGCACCAAACACCAAACACCAAGTACCAAAGACCAAGCACCAAGCACCAAGCACCAAGCACCAAACCCCAAGCACCAACCACCAAGCACCAAACATCAAGCACCAAGCACCAAACACCAACCACCCAGCACCAAGCACCAAGCACCAAACACCAAACAACAAGCACCAAGTACCCAACACCAAGCACCAATCACCAAGCACCAAACACCAAGCAGCAAGCAACAAGCACCAAACACCAAACACCAAGCACCAAGCACCAAACACCAAGCACCAAGGATCAAACATCAAACACCAAGCACCAAGCACCAATCACCTAACACCAAGCACCAAACACCAAGCACCAAGCACCGAACACCAAGCACCAAACACCAAGCACCAAACACCAAGCACCAAGCACCAAATACCAAGCACCAAACACCAAGCACCAAGCACCAAGCACCAAACACCAAGCACCAGGCACCAAGCACCAAACACCAAGCATCATGCACCAAGCACCAAGCCCCAAACAGTTAAACACCAAGCACCAAGCACCAAGCATCAAACACCAAGCATCAAAAACCAAACACCAAGCACCAAGTACCAAACACCAAGCACCAAGCACCAAACACCAAGCACCAAGCACCAATCACCAAACACCAAGAACCAAGCACCAAACACCAAGAACCAAGCAACAAGTACATACACCAAGCACGAAACACCAAACACAAAACACCAAGCACCAAGCAACAAGCATCAAACACCAAGCATCAAACACCAGACACCAAGCACCAAGCGCCAAACACCAAACACCAAGCACCACGCACCAAGCACAAAACACCAAGCACTCAGCACCAAACACCAAGCACCAAACACCAAGCACCAAACACCAAACACCAAGCACCAAGCACCAAAACCCAAACACCAAGCACCAAGCACCAAACACCAAACACCAAACACCAGACACCAAGCACCAAACACCAAACACCAAACACCAAGCACCAAGCACCAAACAGCAAACCCCAAGCACCAAGCACCAAACACTAATCACCAAGCACCAAGCACCAAACAACAAGCACCAAGCACCAAGCACCAGGCACCAAGCACCAAGCACCAAACAAAAAACACCAAGCACCAAGCACCAAGCAGCACACACCAAGCATCAAACACCAAACACCCAACACCAAGCACCAAACACCAAACACCAAGCACTAAGCACCAAGCACCAAGAACCAAACTCCAAGCACCCAGCACCAAACAACAAACACCAAGCACCAAGCACCAAACACCAAATACCAAGCACCAAGCACCAAGCACCAAACACCAAACACCAAGCACCAAACACCAGACAACAAGCAGCAAACACCAAACACCAAGCACCAAGCACCAAACAGCATACAACAAGCACCAGGCACCAAGCACCAAACACCAAACACCAAGCACCAAGCACCAAACACCAAGCACCAAGGATCAAACATATAACACCAAGCACCAAGCACCAATCACCTAACACCAAGCACCAAACACCAAGCACCAAGCACCGAACACCAAGCACCAACACCAAGCACCAAACACCAAGCACCAAGCATCAAATACCAAGCACCAAACACCAAGCACCAAGCACCAAGCACCAAACACCAAGCACCAGGCACCAAGCACCAAACACCAAGCACCATGCAACAAGCACCAAGCCCCAAACACTTAACACCAAGCACCAAGCACCAAGCATCAAACACCAAGCATCAAAAACCAAACACCAAGCACCAAGTACCAAACACCAAGCACCAAGCACCAAACACCAAGCCCCAAGCACCAATCACCAAACACCAAGAACCAAGCACCAAACACCAAGAACCAAGCACCAAGTACATACACCAAGCACCAAACACCAAACACAAAACACCAAGCACCAAGCAACAAGCATCAAACACCAAGCATCAAACACCAAACACCAAGCACCAAGCACCAAACACCAAACACCAAGCACCACGCACCAAGCACAAAACACCAAGCACTCAGCACCAAACACCAAGCACCAAACACCAAGCACCAAACACCAAACACCAAGCACCAAGCACCAAAACCCAAACACCAAGCAGCAAGCACCAAACACCAAACACCAAACACCAGACACCAAGCACCAAACACCAAACACCAAACACCAAGCACCAGGCACCAAACAGCATACAACAAGCACCAGGCACCAAGCACCAAACACCAAACACCAAGCACCAAGCACCAAACACCAAGCACCAAGCACCAAATGCCAAACACCAAGCACCAAGCACAAAGCACCAAACACCAAACACCAAACACCAAACAGCAAACACCAAACACCAAACAGCAAAAACCAAATACGAAACAGCAAACACCATACAGCAAACACCAAACACCAAAAAGCAGACACCAAACAGCAAACACCAAACAGCAAACACCAAACACCAAACACCAAGCACCAAGCACCAACCACCAAACTCCAAGCACCAAAGACCAAGCACCAAGCACCAAGCACCAAACAACAAGCACCAAGCACCAAGCACCAAACACCAAGCACCAAGCACCAAACACCAACCACCCAGCACCAAGCACCAAGCACCAAACACCAAGCACCAAACACCAAACACCAAACACGAAGCACCAAGCACCAAGCACCAAACAACAAGCACCAAGCACAAAGCACCAAACACCAAGCCCCAAGCACAAAGCACCAAACACCAAACACCAAGCACCAAGCACCAAACCCCAAGCACCAAGCACCAAGCACCTAGCACCAAACACCAAACAACAAGCACCAAGTACCCAACACCAAGCACCAATCACCAAGCACCAAACACCAAGCAGCAAGCAGCAAGCACCAAATAACAAGCACCAAACACCAAGCACCAAGCACCAAACACCAAGCACCAAGGATCAAACATAAAACACCAAGCACCAAGCACCAATCACCTAACACCAAGCACCAAACACCAAGCACCAAGCACCGAACACCAAGCACCAAACACCAAGCACCAAACACCAAGCACCAAGCACCAAATACCAAGCACCAAACACCAAGCACCAAGCACCAAGCACCAAACACCAAGCACCAGGCACCAAGATCCAAACACCAAGCACCATGCAACAAGCACCAAGCCCCAAACACTTAACACCAAGCACCAAGCACAAAGCACCAAACACCAAACACCAAACACCAAACAGCAAACACCAAACACCAAACAGCAAAAACCAAATACGAAACAGCAAACACCATACAGCAAACACCAAACACCAAAAAGCAGACACCAAACAGCAAACACCAAACAGCAAACACCAAACACCAAACACCAAGCACCAAGCACCAACCACCAAACTCCAAGCACCAAAGACCAAGCACCAAGCACCAAGCACCAAACAACAAGCACCAAGCACCAAGCACCAAACACCAAGCACCAAGAACCAAACACCAACCACACAGCACCAACCACCAAGCACCAAACACCAAGCACCAAACACCAAACACCAAACACGAAGCACCAAGCACCAAGCACCAAACAACAAGCACCAAGCACAAAGCACCAAACACCAAGCCCCAAGCACCAAGCACCAAACACCAAACACCAAGCACCAAGCACCAAACCCCAAGCACCAAGCACCAAGCACCTAGCACCAAACACCAAACAACAAGCACCAAGTACCCAACACCAAGCACCAATCACCAAGCACCAAACACCAAGCAGAAAGCAGCAAGCACCAAACACCAAACACCAAGCACCAAGCACCAAACACCAAGCACCAAGGATCAAACATCAAACACCAAGCACCAAGCACCAATCACCTAACACCAAGCACCAAACACCAAGCACCAAGCACCGAACACCAAGCACCAAACACCAAGCACCAAACACCAAGCACCAAGCACCAAATACCAAGCACCAAACACCAAGCACCAAGCACCAAGCACCAAACACCAAGCACCAGGCACCAAGCACCAAACACCAAGCACCATGCACCAAGCACCAAGCCCCAAACACTTAACACCAAGCACCAAGCACCAAGCATCAAACACCAAGCATCAAAAACCAAACACCAAGCACCAAGTACCAAACACCAAGCACCAAGCACCAAACACCAAGCACCAAGCACCAAGCACCAAACACCAAGCACCAAACACCAAACACCAAGCACCAAGCACCAAAACCCAAACACCAAGCACCAAGCACCAAACACCAAACACCAAACACCAGACACCAAGCACCAAACACCAAACACCAAACACCAAGCACCAGGCACCAAACAGCATACAACAAGCACCAGGCACCAAGCACCAAACACCAAACACCAAGCACCAAGCACCAAACACCAAGCACCAAGCACCAAACACCAAACACCAAGCACCAAGCACAAAGCACCAAACACCAAACACCAAACACCAAACAGCAAACACCAAACACCAAACAGCAAAAACCAAATACGAAACAGCAAACACCATACAGCAAACACCAAACACCAAAAAGCAGACACCAAACAGCAAACACCAAACAGCAAACACCAAACACCAAGCACCAAGCACCAACCACCAAACTCCAAGCACCAAAGACCAAGCACCAAGCACCAAGCACCAAACAACAAGCACCAAGCACCAAGCACCAAACACCAAGCACCAAGAACCAAACACCAACCACCCAGCACCAACCACCAAGCACCAAACACCAAGCACCAAACACCAAACACCAAACACGAAGCACCAAGCACCAAGCACCAAACAACAAGCACCAAGCACAAAGCACCAAACACCAAGCCCCAAGCACCAAGCACCAAACACCAAACACCAAGCACCAAGCACCAAACCCCAAGCACCAAGCACCAAGCACCTAGCACCAAACACCAAACAACAAGCACCAAGTACCCAACACCAAGCACCAATCACCAAGCACCAAACACCAAGCAGAAAGCAGCAAGCACCAAACACCAAACACCAAGCACCAAGCACCAAACACCAAGCACCAAGGATCAAACATCAAACACCAAGCACCAAGCACCAATCACCTAACACCAAGCACCAAACACCAAGCACCAAGCACCGAACACCAAGCACCAAACACCAAGCACCAAACACCAAGCACCAAGCACCAAATACCAAGCACCAAACACCAAGCACCAAGCACCAAGCACCAAACACCAAGCACCAGGCACCAAGCACCAAACACCAAGCACCATGCACCAAGCACCAAGCCCCAAACACTTAACACCAAGCACCAAGCACCAAGCATCAAACACCAAGCATCAAAAACCAAACACCAAGCACCAAGTACCAAACACCAAGCACCAAGCACCAAACACCAAGCACCAAGCACCAAGCACCAAACACCAAGCACCAAACACCAAACACCAAGCACCAAGCACCAAAACCCAAACACCAAGCACCAAGCACCAAACACCAAACACCAAGCACCAAGCACCAAACACCAAGCACCAAGCACCAAACAGCAAACCCCAAGCACCAAGCACCAAACACTAATCACCAAGCACCAAGCACCAAACAACAAGCACCAAGCACCAAGCACCAGGCACCAAGCACCAAGCACCAAACACAAAACACCAAGCACCAAGCACCAAGCAGCACACACCAAGCATCAAACACCAAACACCCAACACCAAGCACCAAACACCAAACACCAAGCACTAAGCACCAAGCAACAAGCACCAAACTCCAAGCACCCAGCACCAAACAACAATCACCAAGCACCAAGCACCAAACACCAAATACCAAGCACCAAGCACCAAGCACCAAACACCAAACACCAAGCACCAAACACCAGACACCAAGCAGCAAACACCAAACACCAAGCACCAAGCACCAAACAGCATACAACAAGCACCAGGCACCAAGCACCAAACACCAAACACCAAGCACCAAGCACCAAACACCAAGCACCAAGCACCAAATGCCAAACACCAAGCACCAAGCACCGAACACCAAGCACCAAACACCAAGCACCAAACACCAAGCACCAAGCACCAAATACCAAGCACCAAACACAAAGCACCAAGCACCAAGCAACAAACACCAAGCACCAGGCACCAAGCACCAAACACCAAGCACCATGCACCAAGCACCAAGCCCCAAACACTTAAGACCAAGCACCAAGCACCAAGCACCAAGCACCAAACACCAAGCACCAAAGACCAAACACCAAGCACCAAGTACCAAACACCAAGCACCAAGCACCAAACACCAAGCACCAAGCACCAATCACCAAATACCAAGCACCAAACACCAACCACCAAGCACCAAGCACCAAGCACCAAACACCAAGCACCAAACACCAAGCACCAAACACCAAGTCCCACGCACCAAGCACCAAACACCAAACACCAAGCACCAAGCACCAAACACCAAGCACCAAGCACCAAGCCCCTAGCACCAAACACCAAACACCAAGCACCAAGCACAAAACACCAAGCACCAATCACCAAGCACCAAACACCAAGCAGCAAGCAGCAAGCACCAAACACCAAACACCAAGCACCAAGCACCAAATACCAAACACCAAGCACCAAGGACCAAACATCAAACACCAAGCACCAAGCACCAAACGCCTAACACCAAGCACCAAGCACCTAGCACCAAACACAAAGCACCAGGCACCAAGCCCCAAACACCAAGCACCATGCACCAAACACCAAGCACGAAGCACCAAGCACCAAACACCAAGCACCAAGCACCATACACCAAGCACCAAGACAGAAGCACCAAACATCAAGCACCAAACTCCTAACACAAAACACCAAGCACCAAGCAGCAAGCACCACACACAAAACACCTAGCACCAAGCACCAAACACCAAACACCAAGCACCAAGGACCAAACATCAAACACCAAGGACCAAGCACCAAACACCTAACTCCAAGCACCAAGCATCAAGCACCAAGCACCAAACACCAAGCATCAAACACAAAGCACCAAGCACCAAACACCAAGCACCAAGCAGCAAACACCAAGCACCAAGCACCAAACACCAAACCCCAAGCACCAAACACCAAACCCCAAGCACCAAGCACCAAACACTAATCACCAAGCACCAAGCATCAAACAACAAGCACCAAGCACCAAGCACCAGGCACCAAGCACCAAGCACCAAACACTAATCACCAAGCACCAAGCACCAAGCACCAAACACCAATCACCAAGCACCAAGCATCAAACACCAAGCACCAAGCACCAAACACAAAACACCAAGCACCAAAGACCAAGCACCAAGCACCAAGCACCAAGCACCAAACCCCAAGCACCAACCACCAAGCACCAAACACCAAGCACCAAGCACCAAACACCAACCACCCAGCACCAAGCACCAAGCACCAAACACCAAGCACCAAACACCAAACACCAAACACGAAGCACCAAGCACCAAGCACCAAACACCAAGCACCAAGCACAAAGCACCAAACACCAAGCCCCAAGCACCAAGCACCAAACACCAAACACCAAGCACCAAGCACCAAACCCCAAGCACCAAGCACCAAGCACCTAGCACCAAACACCAAACAACAAGCACCAAGTACCCAACACCAAGCACCAATCACCAAGCACCAAACACCAAGCAGCAAGCAACAAGCACCAAACACCAAACACCAAGCACCAAGCACCAAACACCAAGCACCAAGGATCAAACATCAAACACCAAGCACCAAGCACCAATCACCTAACACCAAGCACCAAACACCAAGCACCAAGCACCGAACACCAAGCACCAAACACCAAGCACCAAACACCAAGCACCAAGCACCAAATACCAAGCACCAAACACCAAGCACCAAGCACCAAGCACCAAACACCAAGCACCAGGCACCAAGCACCAAACACCAAGCACCATGCACCAAGCACCAAGCCCCAAACACTTAAACACCAAGCACCAAGCACCAAGCATCAAACACCAAGCATCAAAAACCAAACACCAAGCACCAAATACCAAACACCAAGCACCAAGCACCAAACACCAAGCACCAAGCACCAATCACCAAACACCAAGAACCAAGCACCAAACACCAAGAACCAAGCAACAAGAACATACACCAAGCACGAAACACCAAACACAAAACACCAAGCACCAAGCAACAAGCATCAAACACCAAGCATCAAACACCAGACACCAAGCACCAAGCGCCAAACACCAAACACCAAGCACCACGCACCAAGCACAAAACACCAAGCACTCAGCACCAAACACCAAGCACCAAACACCAAGCACCAAACACCAAACACCAAGCACCAAGCACCAAAACCCAAACACCAAGCACCAAGCACCAAACACCAAACACCAAACACCAGACACCAAGCACCAAACACCAAACACCAAACACCAAGCACCAAGCACCAAACAGCAAACCCCAAGCACCAAGCACCAAACACTAATCACCAAGCACCAAGCACCAAACAACAAGCACCAAGCACCAAGCACCAGGCACCAAGCACCAAGCACCAAACAAAAAACACCAAGCACCAAGCACCAAGCAGCACACACCAAGCATCAAACACCAAACACCCAACACCAAGCACCAAATACCAAACACCAAGCACTAAGCACCAAGCACCAAGAACCAAACTCCAAGCACCCAGCACCAAACAACAAACACCAAGCACCAAGCACCAAACACCAAATACCAAGCACCAAGCACCAAGCACCAAACACCAAACACCAAGCACCAAACACCAGACACCAAGCAGCAAACACCAAACACCAAGCACCAAGCACCAAACAGCATACAACAAGCACCAGGCACCAAGCACCAAACACCAAACACCAAGCACCAAGCACCAAACACCAAGCACCAAGGATCAAACATAAAACACCAAGCACCAAGCACCAATCACCTAACACCAAGCACCAAACACCAAGCACCAAGCACCGAACACCAAGCACCAAACACCAAGCACCAAACACCAAGCACCAAGCACCAAATACCAAGCACCAAACACCAAGCACCAAGCACCAAGCACCAAACACCAAGCACCAGGCACCAAGCACCAAACACCAAGCACCATGCAACAAGCACCAAGCCCCAAACACTTAACACCAAGCACCAAGCACCAAGCATCAAACACCAAGCATCAAAAACCAAACACCAAGCACCAAGTACCAAACACCAAGCACCAAGCACCAAACACCAAGCCCCAAGCACCAATCACCAAACACCAAGAACCAAGCACCAAACACCAAGAACCAAGCACCAAGTACATACACCAAGCACCAAACACCAAACACAAAACACCAAGCACCAAGCAACAAGCATCAAACACCAAGCATCAAACACCAAACACCAAGCACCAAGCACCAAACACCAAACACCAAGCACCACGCACCCAGCACAAAACACCAAGCACCAAACACCAAACCCCAAGCACCAAGCACCAAAACCCAAACACCAAGCAGCAAGCACCAAACACCAAACACCAAACACCAGACACCAAGCACCAAACACCAAACACCAAACACCAAGCACCAGGCACCAAACAGCATACAACAAGCACCAGGCACCAAGCACCAAACACCAAACACCAAGCACCAAGCACCAAACACCAAGCACCAAGCACCAAATGCCAAACACCAAGCACCAAGCACAAAGCACCAAACACCAAACACCAAACACCAAACAGCAAACACCAAACACCAAACAGAAAAAACCAAATACGAAACAGCAAACACCATACAGCAAACACCAAACACCAAAAAGCAGACACCAAACAGCAAACACCAAACAGCAAACACCAAACACCAAACACCAAGCACCAAGCACCAACCACCAAACTCCAAGCACCAAAGACCAAGCACCAAGCACCAAGCACCAAACAACAAGCACCAAGCACCAAGCACCAAACACCAAGCACCAAGCACCAAACACCAACCACCCAGCACCAAGCACCAAGCACCAAACACCAAGCACCAAACACCAAACACCAAACACGAAGCACCAAGCACCAAGCACCAAACAACAAGCACCAAGCACAAAGCACCAAACACCAAGCCCCAAGCACCAAGCACCAAACACCAAACACCAAGCACCAAGCACCAAACCCCAAGCACCAAGCACCAAGCACCTAGCACCAAACACCAAACAACAAGCACCAAGTACCCAACACCAAGCACCAATCACCAAGCACCAAACACCAAGCAGCAAGCAGCAAGCACCAAACACCAAACACCAAGCACCAAGCACCAAACATCAAGCACCAAGGATCAAACATCAAACACCAAGCACCAAGCACCAATCACCTAACACCAAGCACCAAACACCAAGCACCAAGCACCGAACACCAAGCACCAAACACCAAGCACCAAACACCAAGCACCAAGCACCAAATACCAAGCACCAAACACCAAGCACCAAGCACCAAGCACGAAACACCAAGCACCAGGCACCAAGCACCAAACACCAAGCACCATGCACCAAGCACCAAGCCCCAAACACTTAACACCAAGCACCAAGCACCAAGCATCAAACACCAAGCATCAAAAACCAAACACCAAGCACCAAGTACCAAACACCAAGCACCAAGCACCAAACACCAAGCACCAAGCACCAATCACCAAACACCAAGAACCAAGCACCAAACACCAAGAACCAAGCACCAACCACCAAACTCCAAGCACCAAAGACCAAGCACCAAGCACCAAGCACCAAACAACAAGCACCAAGCACCAAGCACCAAACACCAAGCACCAAGCACCAAACACCAACCACCCAGCACCAAGCACCAAGCACCAAACACCAAGCACCAAACACCAAACACCAAACACGAAGCACCAAGCACCAAGCACCAAACAACAAGCACCAAGCACAAAGCACCAAACACCAAGCCCCAAGCCCCAAGCACCAAGCACCAAACACCAAACACCAAGCACCAAGCACCAAACCCCAAGCACCAAGCACCAAGCACCTAGCACCAAACACCAAACAACAAGCACCAAGTACCCAACACCAAGCACCAATCACCAAGCACCAAACACCAAGCAGCAAGCAGCAAGCACCAAACACCAAACACCAAGCACCAAGCACCAAACATCAAGCACCAAGGATCAAACATCAAACACCAAGCACCAAGCACCAATCACCTAACACCAAGCACCAAACATCAAGCACCAAGGATCAAACATCAAACACCAAGCACCAAGCACCAATCACCTAACACCAAACACCAAGCACCAAGCACCAAACACCAACCACCCAGCACCAAGCACCAAGCACCAAACACCAAGCACCAAACACCAAACACCAAACACGAAGCACCAAGCACCAAGCACCAAACACCAAGCACCAAGCACAAAGCACCAAACACCAAGCCCCAAGCACCAAGCACCAAACACCAAACACCAAGCACCAAGCACCAAACCCCAAGCACCAAGCACCAAGCACCTAGCACCAAACACCAAACAACAAGCACCAAGTACCCAACACCAAGCACCAATCACCAAGCACCAAACACCAAGCAGCAAGCAACAAGCACCAAACACCAAACACCAAGCACCAAGCACCAAACACCAAGCACCAAGGATCAAACATCAAACACCAAGCACCAAGCACCAATCACCTAACACCAAGCACCAAACAGCAAGCACCAGGCACCGAACACCAAGCACCAAACACCAAGCACCAAACACCAAGCACCAAGCACCAAATACCAAGCACCAAACACCAAGCACCAAGCACCAAGCACCAAACACCAAGCACCAGGCACCAAGCACCAAACACCAAGCACCATGCACCAAGCACCAAGCCCCAAACACTTAAACACCAAGCACCAAGCACCAAGCATCAAACACCAAGCATCAAAAACCAAACACCAAGCACCAAATACCAAACACCAAGCACCAAGCACCAAACACCCAGCACCAAGCACCAATCACCAAACACCAAGAACCAAGCACCAAACACCAAGAACCAAGCAACAAGTACATACACCAAGCACGAAACACCAAACACAAAACACCAAGCACCAAGCAACAAGCATCAAACACCAAGCATCAAACACCAGACACCAAGCACCAAGCGCCAAACACCAAACACCAAGCACCACGCACCAAGCACAAAACACCAAGCACTCAGCACCAAACACCAAGCACCAAACACCAAGCACCAAACACCAAACACCAAGCACCAAGCACCAAAACCCAAACACCAAGCACCAAGCACCAAACACCAAACACCAAACACCAGACACCAAGCACCAAACACCAAACACCAAACACCAAGCACCAAGCACCAAACAGCAAACCCCAAGCACCAAGCACCAAACACTAATCACCAAGCACCAAGCACCAAACAACAAGCACCAAGCACCAAGCACCAGGCACCAAGCACCAAGCACCAAACAAAAAACACCAAGCACCAAGCACCAAGCAGCACACACCAAGCATCAAACACCAAACACCCAACACCAAGCACCAAACACCAAACACCAAGCACTAAGCACCAAGCACCAAGAACCAAACTCCAAGCACCCAGCACCAAACAACAAACACCAAGCACCAAGCACCAAACACCAAATACCAAGCACCAAGCACCAAGCACCAAACACCAAACACCAAGCACCAAACACCAGACAACAAGCAGCAAACACCAAACACCAAACACCAAGCACCAAACAGCATACAACAAGCACCAGGCACCAAGCACCAAACACCAAACACCAAGCACCAAGCACCAAACACCAAGCACCAAGGATCAAACATAAAACACCAAGCACCAAGCACCAATCACCTAACACCAAGCACCAAACACCAAGCACCAAGCACCGAACACCAAGCACCAAATACCAAGCACCAAACACCAAGCACCAAGCACCAAATACCAAGCACCAAACACCAAGCACCAAGCCCCAAACACTTAACACCAAGCACCAAGCACCAAGCATCAAACACCAAGCATCAAAAACCAAACACCAAGCACCAAGTACCAAACACCAAGCACCAAGCACCAAACACCAAGCCCCAAGCACCAATCACCAAACACCAAGAACCAAGCACCAAACACCAAGAACCAAGCACCAAGTACATACACCAAGCACCAAACACCAAACACAAAACACCAAGCACCAAGCAACAAGCATCAAACACCAAGCATCAAACACCAAACACCAAGCACCAAGCACCAAACACCAAACACCAAGCACCACGCACCAAGCACAAAACACCAAGCACTCAGCACCAAACACCAAGCACCAAACACCAAGCACCAAACACCAAACACCAAGCACCAAGCACCAAAACCCAAACACCAAGCAGCAAGCACCAAACACCAAACACCAAACACCAGACACCAAGCACCAAACACCAAACACCAAACACCAAGCACCAGGCACCAAACAGCATACAACAAGCACCAGGCACCAAGCACCAAACACCAAACACCAAGCACCAAGCACCAAACACCAAGCACCAAGCACCAAATGCCAAACACCAAGCACCAAGCACAAAGCACCAAACACCAAACACCAAACACCAAACAGCAAACACCAAACACCAAACAGAAAAAACCAAATACGAAACAGCAAACACCATACATCAAACACCAAACACCAAAAAGCAGACACCAAACAGCAAACACCAAACAGCAAACACCAAACACCAAACACCAAGCACCAAGCACCAACCACCAAACTCCAAGCACCAAAGACCAAGCACCAAGCACCAAGCACCAAACAACAAGCACCAAGCACCAAGCACCAAACACCAAGCACCAAGCACCAAACACCAACCACCCAGCACCAAGCACCAAGCACCAAACACCAAGCACCAAACACCAAACACCAAACACGAAGCACCAAGCACCAAGCACCAAACAACAAGCACCAAGCACAAAGCACCAAACACCAAGCCCCAAGCACCAAGCACCAAACACCAAACACCAAGCACCAAGCACCAAACCCCAAGCACCAAGCACCAAGCACCTAGCACCAAACACCAAACAACAAGCACCAAGTACCCAACACCAAGCACCAATCACCAAGCACCAAACACCAAGCAGCAAGCAGCAAGCACCAAACACCAAACACCAAGCACCAAGCACCAAACATCAAGCACCAAGGATCAAACATCAAACACCAAGCACCAAGCACCAATCACCTAACACCAAGCACCAAACACCAAGCACCAAGCACCGAACACCAAGCACCAAACACCAAGCACCAAACACCAAGCACCAAGCACCAAATACCAAGCACCAAACACCAAGCACCAAGCACCAAGCACGAAACACCAAGCACCAGGCACCAAGCACCAAACACCAAGCACCATGCACCAAGCACCAAGCCCCAAACACTTAACACCAAGCACCAAGCACCAAGCATCAAACACCAAGCATCAAAAACCAAACACCAAGCACCAAGTACCAAACACCAAGCACCAAGCACCAAACACCAAGCACCAAGCACCAATCACCAAACACCAAGAACCAAGCACCAAACACCAAGAACCAAGCACCAAGTACATACACCAAGCACCAAACACCAAACACAAAACACCAAGCACCAAGCAACAAGGATCAAACACCAAGCGTCAAACACCAAACACCAAGCACTCAGCACCAAACACCAAGCACCAAACACCAAGCACCAAACACCAAACACCAAGCACCAAATACCAAGCACCAAACACCAAGCACCAAGCACCAAGCACCAAACACCAAGCACCAGGCACCAAGCACCAAACACCAAGCACCATGCACCAAGCACCAAGCCCCAAACACTTAAACACCAAGCACCAAGCACCAAGCATCAAACACCAAGCATCAAAAACCAAACACCAAGCACCAAATACCAAACACCAAGCACCAAGCACCAAACACCAAGCACCAAGCACCAATCACCAAACACCAAGAACCAAGCACCAAACACCAAGAACCAAGCAACAAGTACATACACCAAGCACGAAACACCAAACACAAAACACCAAGCACCAAGCAACAAGCATCAAACACCAAGCATCAAACACCAGACACCAAGCACCAAGCGCCAAACACCAAACACCAAGCACCACGCACCAAGCACAAAACACCAAGCACTCAGCACCAAACACCAAGCACCAAACACCAAGCACCAAACACCAAACACCAAGCACCAAGCACCAAAACCCAAACACCAAGCACCAAGCACCAAACACCAAACACCAAACACCAGACACCAAGCACCAAACACCAAACACCAAACACCAAGCACCAAGCACCAAACAGCAAACCCCAAGCACCAAGCACCAAACACTAATCACCAAGCACCAAGCACCAAACAACAAGCACCAAGCACCAAGCACCAGGCACCAAGCACCAAGCACCAAACAAAAAACACCAAGCACCAAGCACCAAGCAGCACACACCAAGCATCAAACACCAAACACCCAACACCAAGCACCAAACACCAAACACCAAGCACTAAGCACCAAGCACCAAGAACCAAACTCCAAGCACCCAGCACCAAACAACAAACACCAAGCACCAAGCACCAAACACCAAATACCAAGCACCAAGCACCAAGCACCAAACACCAAACACCAAGCACCAAACACCAGACAACAAGCAGCAAACACCAAACACCAAACACCAAGCACCAAACAGCATACAACAAGCACCAGGCACCAAGCACCAAACACCAAACACCAAGCACCAAGCACCAAACACCAAGCACCAAGGATCAAACATAAAACACCAAGCACCAAGCACCAATCACCTAACACCAAGCACCAAACACCAAGCACCAAGCACCGAACACCAAGCACCAAATACCAAGCACCAAACACCAAGCACCAAGCACCAAATACCAAGCACCAAACACCAAGCACCAAGCACCAAGCCCCAAACACTTAACACCAAGCACCAAGCACCAAGCATCAAACACCAAGCATCAAAAACCAAACACCAAGCACCAAGTACCAAACACCAAGCACCAAGCACCAAACACCAAGCCCCAAGCACCAATCACCAAACACCAAGAACCAAGCACCAAACACCAAGAACGAAGCACCAAGTACATACACCAAGCACCAAACACCAAACACAAAACACCAAGCACCAAGCAACAAGCATCAAACACCAAGCATCAAACACCAAACACCAAGCACCAAGCACCAAACACCAAACACCAAGCACCACGCACCAAGCACAAAACACCAAGCACTCAGCACCAAACACCAAGCACCAAACACCAAGCACCAAACACCAAACACCAAGCACCAAGCACCAAAACCCAAACACCAAGCAGCAAGCACCAAACACCAAACACCAAACACCAGACACCAAGCACCAAACACCAAACACCAAACACCAAGCACCAGGCACCAAACAGCATACAACAAGCACCAGGCACCAAGCACCAAACACCAAACACCAAGCACCAAGCACCAAACACCAAGCACCAAGCACCAAATGCCAAACACCAAGCACCAAGCACAAAGCACCAAACACCAAACACCAAACACCAAACAGCAAACACCAAACACCAAACAGAAAAAACCAAATACGAAACAGCAAACACCATACAGCAAACACCAAACACCAAAAAGCAGACACCAAACAGCAAACACCAAACAGCAAACACCAAACACCAAACACCAAGCACCAAGCACCAACCACCAAACTCCAAGCACCAAAGACCAAGCACCAAGCACCAAGCACCAAACAACAAGCACCAAGCACCAAGCACCAAACACCAAGCACCAAGCACCAAACACCAACCACCCAGCACCAAGCACCAAGCACCAAACACCAAGCACCAAACACCAAACACCAAACACGAAGCACCAAGCACCAAGCACCAAACAACAAGCACCAAGCACAAAGCACCAAACACCAAGCCCCAAGCACCAAGCACCAAACACCAAACACCAAGCACCAAGCACCAAACCCCAAGCACCAAGCACCAAGCACCTAGCACCAAACACCAAACAACAAGCACCAAGTACCCAACACCAAGCACCAATCACCAAGCACCAAACACCAAGCAGCAAGCAGCAAGCACCAAACACCAAACACCAAGCACCAAGCACCAAACATCAAGCACCAAGGATCAAACATCAAACACCAAGCACCAAGCACCAATCACCTAACACCAAGCACCAAACACCAAGCACCAAGCACCGAACACCAAGCACCAAACACCAAGCACCAAACACCAAGCACCAAGCACCAAATACCAAGCACCAAACACCAAGCACCAAGCACCAAGCACCAAACACCAAGCACCAGGCACCAAGCACCAAACACCAAGCACCATGCACCAAGCACCAAGCCCCAAACACTTAACACCAAGCACCAAGCACCAAGCATCAAACACCAAGCATCAAAAACCAAACACCAAGCACCAAGTACCAAACACCAAGCACCAAGCACCAAACACCAAGCACCAAGCACCAATCACCAAACACCAAGAACCAAGCACCAAACACCAAGAACCAAGCACCAAGTACATACACCAAGCACCAAACACCAAACACAAAACACCAAGCACCAAGCAACAAGCATCAAACACCAAGCGTCAAACACCAAACACCAAGCACTCAGCACCAAACACCAAGCACCAAACACCAAGCACCAAACACCAAACACCAAGCACCAAGCACCAAAACCCAAACACCAAGCACCAAGCACCAAACACCAAACACCAAGCACCAAGCACCAAACACCAAGCACCAAGCACCAAACAGCAAACCCCAAGCACCAAGCACCAAACACTAATCACCAAGCACCAAGCACCAAACAACAAGCACCAAGCACCAAGCACCAGGCACCAAGCACCAAGCACCAAACACAAAACACCAAGCACCAAGCACCAAGCAGCACACACCAAGCATCAAACACCAAACACCCAACACCAAGCCCCAAACACCAAACACCAAGCACTAAGCACCAAGCACCAAGCACCAAACTCCAAGCACCCAGCACCAAACAACAATCACCAAGCACCAAGCATCAAACACCAAATACCAAGCACCAAGCACCAAGCACCAAACACCAAACACCAAGCACCAAACACCAGACACCAAGCAGCAAACACCAAACACCAAGCACCAAGCACCAAACAGCATACAACAAGCACCAGGCACCAAGCACCAAACACCAAACACCAAGCACCAAGCACCAAACACCAAGCACCAAGCACCAAATGCCAAACACCAAGCACCAAGCACAAAGCACCAAACACCAAACACCAAACACCAAGCAGCAAACACCAAACACCAAACAGCAAAAACCAAATACGAAACAGCAAACACCATACAGCAAACACCAAACACCAAAAAGCAGACACCAAACAGCAAACACCAAACAGCAAACACCAAACACCAAACACCAAGCACCAACCACCAACCACCAAACTCCAAGCACCAAAGACCAAGCACCAAGCACCAAGCACCAAACAACAAGCACCAAGCACCAAGCACCAAACACCAAGCACCAAGCACCAAACACCAACCACCCAGCACCAAGCACCAAGCACCAAACACCAAGCACCAAACACCAAACACTAAACACCAAGCACCAAGCACCAAGCACCAAACACCAAGCCCCAAGCACCAAGCACCAAACACCAAACACCAAGCACCAAGCACCAAACACCAAGCCCCAAGCACCAAGCACCAAACACCAAACATCAAGCACCAAGCACCAAACACCAAAAACCAAGCACCAAACAC
Organism: Eledone cirrhosa; assembly: GCA_964016885.1. Lineage (NCBI taxonomy): Eukaryota > Metazoa > Mollusca > Cephalopoda > Octopoda > Eledonidae > Eledone > Eledone cirrhosa. The sequence goes on along the minus strand of OZ024743.1, from coordinate 141,220,560 downwards.
CAAACACCAAGCACCAAGGACCCAACATCAAACACCAAGCACCTAGCACCAAACACCAAACACCAAGCCCCAAGCACCAAGCACCAAGCACCGAACACCAAGCCCCAAACACCAAGCACCAAACACCAAGCACCAAACATCAAACACTAAGTCCCACGCACCAAGCACCAAACAACAAACAGCAAGCACCAAGCACCAAACACCAAGCACCAAGCACCAAGCCCCTAGCACCAAACACCAAACACCAAGCACCAAGCACAAAACACCAAGCACCAATCACCAAGCACCAAACACCAAGCAGCAAGCAGCAAGCACCAAACACCAAACACCAATCACCAAGCACCAAGCACCAAACACCAAGCACCAAGGACCAAACAACAAACACCAAGCATCAAGCACCAAACACCTAACACCAAGCACCAAGCACCAAGCACCAAGCACCAAACACCAAGCACCAATCACCAAACACCAAGCACCAAGCACCAAACACCAAACACCAGGCACGAAGCACCAAACACCAAGCACCAAGCACCAAACACCAAGCACCAAGACCGAAGCACCAAACACCAAGCACCAAACTCCAAACACAAAACACCAAGCACCAGGCAGCAAACATCAAACACCAAACACCAAGCACCAAGCACCAAGCACCAAACACCAAGCACCAAACACCAACCACCAAACACCAAGTCCCACGCACCAAGCACCAAACACCAAACACCAAGCACCAAGCATCAAACACCAAGCACCAAGCAGCAAGCACCAAACACCAAACACCAAGCACCAACCACCAACCACCAAACACCAAGCACCAAGCACCAAACACCAAACCCCAAGCACCAAAGACCAAGCACCAAGCACCAAGGACCAAACACCAAGCACCAAGCACCAAGCACCAAGCACCAAGCACCAAACACCAAGCACCAAGCAACAAACACCCAGCACCAAGCACCAAGCACCAAACACCAAGCACCAGGCACCAAACACCAAACACCAAACACCAAGCACCAAGCACCAAACAACAAACACCAAGGACCATGCACCAAACACTAAACACCAAACAGCAAACACCAAACACCAAACAGCAAAAACCAAATACGAAACAGCAAACACCATACAGCAAACAGCAAACACCAAACACCAAACACCAAACACCAAACACCAAACAGCAAGCACCAAACAGCAAACAGCAAACACCAAACACCAAACACCAAACACCAAACACCAAGCACCAAGCACCAAGTACCAAACACCAAGCACCAAGCACCAAGCATTAAACACTAAACACCAAGCACCAAGCACCAGGCACCAAACACCAAGCACCAAGCACCAAACACCAAACCCCAAGCAGCAAAGACCAAGCACCAAGCACCAAGGACCAAACACCAAGCACCAAGCACCAAGCACCAAGTACCAAACACCAAACACCAAGCACCAAATACCAAACAACAAGCACCAAGCACCAGGCACCAAACACCAGGCACCAAGCACCAAGCACCAAACACCAAACACCAAACAACAAGCACCAACCACCAGCCACCAAGCACCAAGCACCAAACACCAAACACCAAGCACTAAGCACCAAACACCAAACAACAAGCACCAGGCACCAAGCACCAAACACCAAACACCAAGCACCAAGCACCAAGCACCAAACACCAAGCACCAAGCGCCAAACACCAAGCACCAAGCACAAAGCACCAAACACCAAACACCAAGCACGCAGCATCAAACAACAAACACCAAACACCAAACAGCATAAACCAAATACGAAACAGCAAACACCATACAGCAAACACCAAACACCAAAAAGCAGACACCAAACAGCAAACACCAAACAGCAAACACCAAACACCAAACACCAAGCACCAAGCACCAACCACCAAACTCCAAGCACCAAAGACCAAGCACCAAGCACCAAGCACCAGACAACAAGCACCAAGCACCAAGCACCAAACACCAAGCACCAAGCACCAAGCACCAAACACCAACCACCCAGCACCAAGCACCAAGCACCAAACACCAAGCACCAAACACCAAACACTAAACACCAAGCACCAAGCACCAAGCACCAAACACCAAACACCAAACACTAAACACCAAACAGCAAACACCAAATACGAAACAGCAAACACCTTACAGCAAACACCAAATACCAAAAAGCAGACACCAAACAGCAAACACCAAACACCAAGCACTAAGCACAAAACACCAAACCCCAAGCATCAAGCACCAAACACTAATCACCAAGCACCAACCACCAAACACCAAGCACCAAGCACCAAGCACCAAACACCAAGCACCAAGCAGCAAGCACCAAACACCAAACACCAAGCACCAAAGACCAAGCACCAAGCACCAAACAACAAGCACCAAGCACCAAGCACCAAACACCAAGCACCAAGCACAAAATACCAACCAACCAGCACCAAGCACCAAGCACCAAACAGCAAGCACCAAACACCAAACAGCAAACAGCAAACTCCAAACACCAAGCACCAAGCACCAAACACCAAGCACCAAGCACCAAGCATTAAACACCAAACAGCAAACACCAAACACGAAACAGCAAACACCATAAAGCAAACACCAAACACCAAACACCAAGCACCAAACACCAAACCCCAAGCACCAAGCACCAAACACTAATAACCAAGCACCAAGCACAAAGCACCAAACACCAAGCACCAAGCACCAAGCACCAAACACCAAGCACCAAGCACCAAGCACCAATCACCAAACAATAAGCACCAAGCACCAAGCACCAAACACCAAGCAACAAGCACCAAACACCAACCACCCAGCAACAAGCACCAAGCACAAAACACCAAGCACCAAACACCAAACACCAAACACCAAGCACCAAGCACCAAGCACCAAACACCAAGCACCAAACACCAAGCACCAAACACCAAGCCCCAAGCACCAAGCACCAAACACCAAACACCAAGCACCAAGCACCAAACACCAAGCACCAAGCAACAAGCACCAAGCACCAATCACCAAGCACCAAACACCAAGCAGCAAGCAGCAAGCACCAAACACGAAACACCAAGCACCAAGCACCAAACACCAAACACCAAGCACCAAGGACCAAACATCAAACACCAAGCACCAAGCACCAAACACCTAACACCAAGCACCAAGCACCAAGCACCAAGCACCGAACACCAAGTACCAAACACCTAGCACCAAACACAAAGCACCAGGCACCAAGCCCCAAACACCAAGCACCATGCACCAAACACCAAGCACCAAACACCAAACACTTAACACCAAGCAACAGGCACCAAGCACCAAACACCAAGCACCAAACACCAAACACCAAGCACCAAACACCAAGCACCAAGCACCAAACACCAAGCACCAAGCACCAAGCACCAAACACCAAGAACCAAGCACCAAACACCAAGCACCAAGCACCAAGTACATACACCAAGCACCAAACACCAAACAGCAAACACCAAGCACTAAGCAACAAGCATCAATCACCAAGCTTCACACACCAAACACCAAGTACCAAGCACCAAACACCAAACACCAAGCACCAAACACCAAACACCAAGCACCAAGCACCAAACACCAAGCACCAAGTACCAAACGCCAAACACCAAGCACCAAGCACCAAACACCAAGCACCAAACACCAAACACCAAACACCAAACAGCAAACACCAAATACGAAACAGCAAACACCATACAGCAAACACCAAATACCAAAAAGCAGACACCAAACAGCAAACACCAAACACCAAGCACTAAGCACAAAACACCAAACCCCAAGCATCAAGCACCAAACACAAATCACCAAGCACCAACCACCAAACACCAAGCACCAAGCACCAAGCACCAAACACCAAGCACCAAGCACCAAGCACCAAACACCAAACACCAAGCACCAAACAACAAGCACCAAGCACCAAGCACCAAACACCAAGCACCAAGCACCAAACACCAACTAACCAGCACCAAGCACCAAGCACCAAACAGCAAGCACCAAACAACAAACAGCAAACAGCAAACGCCAAACACCAAACACCAAGCACCAAACACCAAGCACCAAGCACCAAGCATTAAACACCAAACAGCAAACACCAAACACGAAACAGCAAACACCATACAGCAAACACCAAACACCAAACACCAAGCACCAAACACCAAACCCCAAGCACCAAGCACCAAACACTAATAACCAAGCACCAAGCACCAAGCACCAAACACCAAGCACCAAACACCAAGCACCAAGCACCAAGCACCAAACACCAAACACCAAACACCAAACACCAAGCACCAAGCACCAAGCACCAATCACCAAACAATAAGCACCAAGCACCAAGCACCAAACACCAAGCACCAAGCACCAAACACCAACCACCCAGCAACAAGCACCAAGCACAAAACACCAAGCACCAAACACCAAACACCAAACACCAAGCACCAAGCACCAAGCACCAAACACCAAGCACCAAGCACCAAGCACCAAACACCAGGCCCCAAGCATCAAGCACCAAACACCAAACACCAAGCACCAAGCACCAAACACCAAGCACCAAGCACCAAGCACATAGCACGAAACACCAAACACCAAGCACCAATCACCAAACACCAAGCACCAATCACCAAGCACCAAACACCAAGCAGCAAGCAGCAAGCACCAAACACGAAACACCAAGCACCAAGCACCAAACACCAAACACCAAGCACCAAGGACCAAACATCAAACACCAAGCACCAAGCACCAAACACCTAACACCAAGCACCAAGCACCAAGCACCAAGCACCGAACACCAAGCACCAAACACCTAGCACCAAACACCAAGCACCAAGCACCAAACACCAAAGACCAAGCACCAAGCACCTAGCACCAAACACAAAGCACCAGGCACCAAGCCCCAAACACCAAGCACCATGCACCAAACACCAAGCACCAAGCACGAAGCACCAAACACCAAGCACCAAGCACCAAACACTTAACACCAAGCGCCAAGCACCAAGCACCAAACACCAAGCACCAAACACCAAACACCAAGCACCAAACACCAAGCACCAAGCACCAAACACCAAGCACCAAGCACCAAGCACCAAACACCAAGAACCAAGCACCAAACACCAAGCACCAAGCACCAAGTACATACACCAAGCACCAAACACCAAACACAAAACACCAAGCACCAAGCAACAAGCATCAAACACCAAGCATCACACACCAAACACCAAGTACCAAGCACCAAACACCAAACACCAAGCACCAAGCACCAAACACCAAGCACCCAGCACCAAACACCAAGCACAAAGCACCAAGCACCAAACACCAAGCACCAATCACCAAACACCAAGCACCAAGCACCAAACACCAAACACCAAGCACCAAGCACCAAACACCAAAACCCAAACACTAGACACCAAGCACGAAACACCAAACACCAAACACCAAGCACCAAGCACCAAACACTAATCACCAAGCACCAAGCACCAAACAACAAGCACCAAGCACCAAGCACCAGGCACCAAGCATCAAGCACCAAACACAGAACACCAAGCACCAAGCACCAAGCACCAAGCAGCAAAAACCAAGCATCAAACACCAAACACCAAACACCAAGCACCAAACACCAAACACCAAGCACTAAGCACCAAACACAAAACACCAAGCACCAAGCACCAAACACCAAACACCAACACCAAGCACCAAGCACCAAACACCAAACACCAAGCACCAAACACCAGACACCAAACACCAAACACCAAACAACAAGCACCAAGTACCAAACACCAAACAACAAGCACCAGGCACCAAGCACCAAACACCAAACACCAAACACCAAGCACCAAGCACCAGGCACCAAACACCAAGCACCAAACACCAAACACCAAACACCAAACAGCAAACACCAAATACGAAACAGCAAACACCATACAGCAAACACCAAATACCAAAAAGCAGACACCAAACAGCAAACACCAAACACCAAACACCAAGCACCAAGTACCAAACACGAAACAACAAGCACCAGGCACCAAGCACCAAACACCAAACACCAAACGCCAAACACCAAGCACCAGGCACCAAACACCAAGCACCAAACACCAAACACCAAACACCAAACAGCAAACACCAAATACGAAACAGCAAACACCATACAGCAAACACCAAATACCAAAAAGCAGACACCAAACAGCAAACAGCAAACACCAAACACCAAACACCAAGCACTAAGCACAAAACACCAAACCCCAAGCACCAAGCACCAAACACTAATCACCAAGCACCAAGCACCAAACACCAAGCACCAAGCACCAAGCACCAATCACCAAACACCAAACACCAAGCACCAAAGACCAAGCACCAAGCACCAAACAACAAGCACCAAGCACCAAGCACCAAACACCAAGCACCAAGCACCAAACACCAACCACCCAGCACCAAGCACCAAGCACCAAACACCAAGCACCAAACAGCAACCACCAAAGAGCAAGCACCAAGCACCAAGCACCAAACACCAAGCACCAAGCACCAAGCACCAAACACCAAGCACCAAGCACCAAGCACCAAGCTTGGTGCTTGGTGCTTGGTATTTGGTGCTTGGTGCTTGGTGTTTGGTGCTTGGTGCTTGGTGTTTGGTGCTTGGTGCTGCTTGGTGTTTGGTGCTTGGCGTTTGGTGCTTGGAGCTTGGTGCTTGGTTTTTGGTGCTTGGTGCTTGGTGCTTGGTGTCTGGTGCTTGGTGCTTGGTGCTTGGTGCTTGGTATTTGGTGCTTGGTGCCTGGTGCTTGGTGCTTGGTATTTGGTGTTTGGTGGTTGGTGCTTGGTGTTTGGTGTTTGGTGCTTGGTGCTTGGTGTTTGGTGCTTGGAGCTTGGTGCTTGGTTTTTGGTGCTTGGTGCTTAGTGCTTGGTGCTTGGTGTCTGGTGCTTGGTGTTTGGTGTTTGGTGTTTTGTGGTAGGTGCTTGGTACTTGGTGTTTTGTGTTTGGTGCTTGGTGCTTGGTGCTTGGTGCTTGGTGTTTGGTGCTTGGTGCATGATGCTTGGTGCTTGGTGCTTGGTGTTTGGTGTTTAGTGCTTGGTGCTTGGTAATTGGTGTTTGGTGCTTGGTGCTTGGTGTTTGGTGTTTGGTGCTTGGTGCTTGGTGTTTGGTGTTTGCTGCTTGGTTCTTGGTGTTTGGTGATTGGTGCTTGGTACTTGGTGTTTGGTGCTCGGTGCTTGGTGCTTGGTGTTTCATGCTTGGTGCTTGGTGTTTGGTCTTTGGCGCTTGGTGCTTGGTGTTTGGTGCTTGGTGCTTGGTGTTTGGTGTTTGGTGTTTGGTGCTTGGTGCTTGGTGCTTGCTGTTTGGTGTTTGCTGCTTGGTTCTTGGTACATGGTGCCTGGTGTTTGGTGTTCGGAGTTTGGTACTTGGTGCTTGGTGTTTGGTGTTTAGTGCTTGGTGCTTGGTGTTTGGTGTTTGGTGTTTAGTGCTTGGTGCTTGGTATTTGGTGTCTGGTGCTTGGTGCTTGGTGTTTGGTGTTTGGTGCTTGGTGCTTGGTGTTTGGTGTTTGCTGCTTGGTTCTTGGTGCTTGGTGCCTGGTGTTTGGTGTTCGGAGTTTGGTACTTGGTGCTTGGTGTTTGGTGTTTGGTGCTTGGTGCTTGGTGTTTGGTGTTTAGTGCTTGGTGCTTGGTGTTTGGTGTTTGGTGCTTGGTCCTTGGTGTGTGGTGCTTGGTCCTTAGTGCTTGGTTTTTGGTGCTTGGTGCTTGGTGCTTGGTGCTTGGTGTTTGGTGCTTGGGGCTTGGCGTTTGGTTCTTGGTGCTTGGTGCTTGGTGTTTGGTGCTTGGTGCTTGGTGCTTGGTGTTTGGTGTTTAGGGCTTGGTGCTTGGTGATTGGTGCTTGTTGCTTGGTGCTTGGTGTTTGGTGCTTGGTGCTTTGCGTTTGGTGTTGGGTGTTTGCTGTTTGCTGTTTGGTGTTTGCTGTTTGGTGTTTGCTGTTTGGTGTTTGCTGTTTGGTGTTTGGTGTTTGGTGTTTGCTGTTTGGTGTTTGGTGTTTGCTGTTTGGTGTTTGGTGTTTTGTGTTTGGTGTTTAGTGTTTGCTGTTTGGTGTTTGGTGTTTGGTGTTTGGTGTTTGGTGCTTGGTGACTGGTACTTGGTGTTTTGTGTTTGGTGCTTGGTGCTTTGTGCTTGGTGCTTGGTGGTTGGTGCTTGGTGTTTGGTGTTTGGAGCTTGGTGCTTGGTGTTTTGTGCTTGGTGCCTGGTGATTGGTGTTTGGTGTTTGGTGCTTGGTGTTTGGTTGTTTGGTGTTTGGTGTTTGTGTTTGCTGTTTGGCGTTTGCTGTTTGGTGTTTGCTGTTTGGTGTTTGCTGGTTGGTGTTTGCTGTTTAGTGTTTGGTGTTTGGTGTTTGGTGTTTGGTGCTTGGGGCTTGGTGTTTGCTCTTTGGTGCTTGGTGATTGGTTTTTGGTGTTTGGTGCTCGGTGCTTGGTGTATGCTGTTTGGTGCTTGGTGCTTGGTATTTGGTGTTTGGTGCTTGGTGCTTGGTGTTTGGTGTTTCGTGCTTGGTGCTTGGTTCTGGGTGCTTGGTGCTTGGTGTTTGGTGTTTGGTGCTTGACGCTTGGTGTTTGGTGCTTGGGGCTTGATGATTGGTGTTTGGTGCTTGGTGATTGGTGCTTGGTGTTTGGTGTTTGGTGCTTGGTGCTTGGTGTTCGGTGTTTGGTGCTTGGCGTTTGGGGTATGGCGTTTGCTGTTTGGCGTTGGGTGCTTGGCGTTTGCTGTTTGGTGTTTGGTGTTTGGTGTTTCTGTTTGGTGTTTGCTGTTTGGTGTTTGCTTTTTAGTGTTTGGTGTTTGGTGTTTGCTGGTTGGTGTTTGGTGCTTGGGGCTTGGTGTTTGGTGCTTGGTGCTTGGTGCTCGGTGTTTGGTGTTTGGTGCTCGGTGCTTGGTGCTTGGTGTTTGGTGCTTGGTGCTTGGCGCTTGGTGTTTGGCGTTTAGTGCTTGGTGCTTGGTGTTTGGTGTTTGGTGCTTGGTGCTAGGTGTCTAGTGTTTGGTGCTTGGTGTTTGGTGTTTGGCGTTTCGTGCTTGGCGCTTGCTGTTTGGCGTTTGGTGTTTGGCGTTTGCTGTTTGGCGTTTGGTGTTTGGCGTTTGATGTTTGGCGTTTGCTGTTTGGTGTTTGGTGTTTGGTGTTTGCTGTTTGCTGTTTGGTGTTTGGTGTTTGGTGTTTGGTGCTTGGTGCTTGGTGCTTGGTGCTTGGTATTTGGTGCTTGGTGCTTATTGTTTGGTTTTTGGCGCTTGGTGCTTGGTGTTTGGTGCTTGGTGCTTGGTGTTTGTTGTTTGGTGCTTGGTGTTTGGTGCTTGGAGCTTGGTGCTTGGTTTTTGGTGCTTGGTGCTTGGTGCTTCGCGTCTGGTGCTTGGTATTTGGTGCTTGGTGTTTGGTGCTTGGTGCTTGGTTCTTGGTGTTTGGTGCTTGGTGGTTGGTGCTTGGTGCTTGGTATTTGGTGTTTGGTGCTTGGTGCTTGTAGTTTGGTGTTTGGTGCTTGGTGCTTGATGTTTGGTGTTTGGTGCTTGGTGCTTGGTGTTTGGTGATTGGTGCTTGGTGCTTGGTGTTTGGTGCTTGGTGGTTGGTGCTTGGTGTTTGGTGCTTGGTGCTTGGTGTTCGGTGTTTGCGCTTGGTGCTTGGTTCTTGGTGTTTGGTGCTTGGTGCTTGGTGTTTGGTGTTTAGTGCTTGGTGCTTGGTTCTTGGTGTTTGGTGCTTGGTGCCTCGTGATTGGTGTTTGGTGCTTGGTGCTTGGTATTTGGGGCTTGGTCTTTGGTGCTTGGTGTTTGGTGCTTGGTGCTTGGTGCTTGGTGTTTGGTGCTTGGTGCTTGGTGCTAGGTGTTTGGTGTTTAGTGCTTGGTGCTTGGTGATTGGTGCTTGTTGCTTGGTGTTGGTGTTTGCTGCTTGGTGCTTGGTGTTTGGTGTTTGGTGTTTGCTGTTTGCTGTTTGGTGTTTGCTGTTTGGTGTTTGCTGTTTGGTGTTTGCTGTTTGGTGTTTGGTGTTTGGTGTTTGCTGTTTGGTGTTTGGTGTTTGCTGTTTGGTGTTTGGTGTCTGGTGTTTGGTGATTGGTGTTTGGTGTTTGGTGTTTGGTGTTTGGTGTTTGGTGCTTGGCGCTTGGTGCTTGGTGTTTTGTGCTTGGTGCTTGGTGTTTGGTGTTTGGTGTTTGGTGTTTGTGTTTGTTGTTTGGCGTTTGCTGTTTGGTGTTTGCTGTTTGGTGTTTCCTTGTTGGTGTTTGGTGTTTGCTATTTGGTGTTTGGTGTTTGCTCTTTGGTGTTTGGTGTTTAGTGTTTGCTGTTTGGTGTTTGGTGTTTGCTGTTTGGTGCTTGGGGCTTGGTGTTTGCTCTTTGGTGCTTGGTGATTGGTATTTGGTGCTTGGTGCTTCATGCTTGGTGTTTGGTGTTTGTTTTATGGTGAATGGTGTTTGGTGCTTGGGATTTGGTGCTTGGTGCTTGGTGTTTGGTGTTTGGAGTTTGGTACTTGGTGCTTGGTGTTTGTGTTTGGTGCTTGGTGCTTGGTGTTTAGTGTTTAGTGATTGGTGCTTGTTGCTTGGTGTATGGTGTTTAGTGCTTGGTGCTTGGTGCTTGGTGCTTGGTGTTTGGTGTTTGGTGCTTGGTGCTTGGTGTTTGGTGTTTGGTGCTTGGTGCTTGGTTCTGGGTGCTTGGTGCTTGGTGTTTGGTGTTTGGTGCTTGGTGCTTGGTGTTTGGTGCTTGGGGCTTGGTGATTGGTGTTTGGTGCTTGGTGCTTGGTGCTTGGTGCTTGGTGCTTGGTGTTTGGTGCTTGGTGTTCGGTGCTTGGTGCTTGGTGCTAGGTGTTTGGTGTTTGGTGTTTGGCGCTTGGTGCTTGGTGTTTGGTGCTTGGTGCTTGGTGTTTGGTGTTTGGTGCTTGGTGCTTGGTGCTTGGTGCTTGGTGTTTGGTGTTTGGTGCTTGGAGCTTGGTGTTTGGTGTTTGGTGCTTGGTGCTTTGTTCTGGGTGCTTGGTGCTTGGTGTTTGGTGTATGGTGCTGGGTGCTTGCTGTTTGGTGCTTGGGGCTTGGTGCTTGGTGTTTGGTGCTTGGTGCTTGGTGCTAGGTGTTTGGTTTTTGGTGTTTGGCGCTTGGTGCTTGGTGTTAGGTGATTGGTCCTTGGTGTTTGGTGTTTGGTGCTTGGTGCTTGGTGTTTGGTATTTGGTGCTTGGCGCTTGGTGTTTGGTGTTTGGTCCTTGGCGTTTGCTGTTTGGCGTTTGGGGTTTGGCGTTTGCTTTTTGGCGTTTGTTGTTTGGTGTTTGGTGCTTGGTGTTTGGTGTTTGGTACTTGGTGCTTGGTGTTTGGTGTTTGGTGCTTGGTGCTTGGTGTTTGGTGTTTGTTGCTTGGCGCTTGGTCTTTGGTGTTTGGCGCTTGGGGTTTGGCATTTGCTGTTTGGCGTTTGGGGTTTGGCGTTTACTTTTTGGCGTTTGGTGTTTGGTGTTTGGTGTTTGGTGTTTGCTGTTTGGTGTTTGCTGTTTGGTGTTTGCTGTTTGGTGTTTGGTGTTTGGTGTTTGCTGGTTGGTGTTTGGTGTTTGGTGTTTGCTGTTTGGTGTTTGCTGTTTGGTGCTTGGTGCTTGGTGTTTGGTGCATGGTGCTTGGTGCTTGGTGCTTGGTGTTTGGTGCTTGGTGCTTGGTGTTTGGTGCTTGGGGCTTGGTGCTTGGTGTTTGGTGCTTGGTCTTTGGTGTTTCCTGGTTGGTGTTTGGTGTTTGCTGTTTGGTGTTTGGTGTTCGCTGTTTGGTATTTGCTATTTGTTGTTTTGTGTTTGCTGTTTGGTGTTTGGTGTTTAGTGTTTGCTATTTGGTATTTGGTGTTTTGTGTTTGGTGCTTGGGGCTTGGTGTTTGCTCTTTGGTGCTTGGTGATTGGTTTTTGGTGTTTGGTGCTTGGTGCTTGGTGTTTGGTGCTTGGTGCTTGGTGTTTGGTGCTTGGTGCTTGGTGTTTGGTGTTTGGTGCTTGGTGTTTGCTGTTTGGTGATTGGTGCTTGGTGTTTGGTGCTTGGTGCTTGGTGTTTGGTGCTTGGTGGTTGGTGCTTGGTGTTTGGTGCTTGGTGCTTGGTGTTTGGTGTTTGGCGCTTGGTGCTTGGTGTTTGGTGCTTCATGCTTGGAGTTTGGTGTTTGGTGCTTGGTGCTTGCTGTCTGGTGTTTGGTGCTTGGTTCTTGGTGTTTGGTGATTGGTGCCTGGTACTTGGTGTTTGGTGCTCGGTGCTTGGTGCTTGGTGTTTCGTGCTTGGTGCTAGGTGTTTGGTCTTTGACGCTTGGTGCTTGGTGTTTGGTGCTTGGTACTTGGTTTTCGGTGTTTGGCGTTAGGTGTTTGGTGCTTGGTGCTTGGTGCTTGGTTTTTGGTGTTTGGTGCTTGGTGCTTGGTGTTTGGTGTTTGGTGATTGGTGCTTGGTGTTTGGTGCTTGGGATTTGGTGCTTGGTGCTTGGTGTTTGGTGTTTGGAGTTTGGTACTTGGTGCTTGGTGTTTGGTGTTTGGTGCTTGGTGCTTGGTATTTGGTGTTTAGTGCTTGGTGCTTGGTTCTTGGTGTTTGGTGCTTGGTGCCTGGTGATTGGTGTTTGGTGCTTGGTGCTTGGTATTTGGGGCTTGGTCTTTGGTGCTTGGTGTTTGGTGCTTGGTGCTTGGTGCTTGGTGTTTGGTGCTTGGTGCTTGGTATTAGATGTTTGGTTTTTAGTGCTCGGTGCTTGGTGATTGGTGTTTGTTGCTTGGTGCTTGGTGTTTGGTGGTTGGTGCTTGGTGTTTGGTGTTTGGTGTTTGGTGTTTGCTGTTTGGTGTTTGCTGTTTGGTGTCTGCTGTTTGGTGTTTGCTGTTTGGTGTTTGCTGTTTGGTGTTTGGTGTTTGGTGTTTGCTGTTTGGTGTTTGGTGTTTGCTGTTTGGTGTTTGGTGTCTGGTATTTGGTGATTGGTGTTTGCTGTTTGGTGTTTGGTGTTTGGTGTTTGGTGCTTGGCGCTTGGTGCTTGGTGTTTTGTGCTTGGTGCTTGGTGCTTGGTGTTTGGTGTTTGGTGTTTGTGTTTGCTGTTTGGCGTTTGCTGTTTGGTGTTTGCTGTTTGGTGTTTCCTGGTTGGTGTTTGGTGTTTGCTATTTGGTGTTTGGTGTTTGCTGTTTGGTGTTTGGTGTTTAGTGTTTGTTGTTTGGTGTTTGGTGTTTGGTGTTTGGTGCTTGGGGCTTGGTGTTTGCTCTTTGGTGCTTGGTGATTGGTTTTTGGCGTTTGGTGCTTGGTGCTTGGTGTATGGTGTTTGGTGCTTGGTGCTTGGTGCTTGGTGCTTGGTGTTTGGTGTTTGGTGCTTGGTGCTTGGTGTTTGGTGTTTGGTGCTTGGTGCTTGGTTCTGGGTGCATGGTGTTTGGTGTTTGGTGTTTGCTGTTTGGTGTTTGGTGTTTGCTGTTTGGTGTTTGGTGTCTGGTGTCTGGTGATTGGTGTTTGGTGTTTGGTGTTTGGTGTTTGGTGTTTGGTGCTTGGCGCTTGGTGCTTGGTGTTTTGTGCTTGGTGCTTGGTGCTTGGTGTTTGGTGTTTGTGTTTGCTGTTTGGCGTTTGCTGTTTGGTGTTTGCTGTTTGGTGTTTCCTGGTTGGTGTTTGGTGTTTGCTATTTGCTGTTTGGTGTTTGCTGTTTGGTGTTTGGTGTTTAGTGTTTGCTGTTTGGTGTTTGGTGTTTGGTGCTTGGGGCTTGGTGTTTGCTCTTTGGTGCTTGGTGATTGGTTTTTGGTGTTTGGTGCTTGGTGCTTGGTGCATGGTGTTTGGTGCTTGGTGCTTGGTGCTTGGTGCTTGGTGTTTGGTGTTTGGTGCTTGGTGCTTGGTGTTTGGTGTTTGGTGCTTGGTGCTTGGTTCTGGGTGCTTGGTGCTTGGTGTTTGGTGTTTGGTGCTTGGTGCTTGGTGTTTGGTGCTTGGGGCTTGGTGATTGGTGTTTGGTGCTTGGTGCTTGGTGCTTGGTGCTTGGTGCTTGGTGTTTGGTGCTTGGTGTTCGGTGCTTGGTGCTTGGTGCTAGGTGTTTGGTGTTTGGCGCTTGGTGCTTGGTGTTTGGTGCTTGGTGCTTGGTGTTTGGTGTTTGGTGCTTGGTGCTTGGTGCTTGGTGCTTGGTGTTTGGTGTTTGGTGCTTGGAGCTTGGTGTTTGGTGTTTGGTGGTTGGTGCTTTGTTCTGGGTGCTTGGTGCTTGGTGTTTGGTGTATGGTGCTGGGTGCTTGCTATTTGGTGCTTGGGGCTTGGTGCTTGGTGTTTAGTGCTTGGTGCTTGGTGCTAGGTGTATGGTGTTTGGTGTTTGGCGCTTGGTGCTTGGTGTTTGGTGCTTGGTGCTTGGTGTTTGGTATTTGGTGCTTGGCGCTTGGTGTTTGGTGTTTGGTCCTTGGCGTTTGCTGTTTGGCGTTTGGGGTTTGGCGTTTGCTTTTTGGCGTTTGCTGTTTGGTGTTTGGTGCTTGGTGTTTGGTGTTTGGTACTTGGTGCTTGGTGTTTGGTGTTTGGTGCTTGGTGCTTGGTGTTTGGTGTTTGTTGCTTGGCGCTTGGTCTTTGGTGTTTGGCGCTTGGCGTTTGCTGTTTGGCGTTTGGGGTTTGGCATTTGCTGTTTGGCGTTTGGGGTTTGGCGTTTGCTTTTTGGCGTTTGGTGTTTCGTGTTTGGTGTTTGGTGTTTGCTGTTTGGTGTTTGCTGTTTGGTGTTTGCTGTTTGGTGTTTGGTGTTTGGTGTTTGCTGGTTGGTGTTTGGTGTTTGGTGTTTGCTGTTTGGTGTTTGCTGTTTGGTGCTTGGTGCTTGGTGTTTGGTGCATGGTGCTTGGTGCTTGGTGTTTGGTGCTTGGTCTTTGGTGTTTCCTGGTTGGTGTTTGGTGTTTGCTGTTTGCTGTTTGGTGTTTGCTGTTTGGTATTTGCTATTTGCTGTTTTGTGTTTGCTGTTTGGTGTTTGGTGTTTAGTGTTTGCTATTTGGTGTTTGGTGTTTGGTGTTTGGTGCTTGGGGCTTGGTGTTTGCTCTTTGGTGCTTGGTGATTGGTTTTTGGTGTTTGGTGCTTGGTGCTTGGTGTTTGGTGCTTGGTGCTTGGTGTTTGGTGCTTGGTGCTTGGTGTTTGGTGTTTGGTGCTTGGTGCTTGCTGTTTGGTGATTGGTGCTTGGTGTTTGGTGCTTGGTGCTTGGTCTTTGGTGCTTGGTGGTTGGTGCTTGGTGTTTGGTGCTTGGTGCTTGGTGTTTGGTGTTTGGCGCTTGGTGCTTGGTGTTTGGTGCTTAGTGCTTGGTGTTTGGTGTTTGGTGCTTGGTGCTTGCTGTCTGGTGTTTGGTGCTTGGTTCTTGGTGTTTGGTGCTTGGTGCTTGGTGTTTCGTGCTTGGTGCCTGGTGTTTGGTCTTTGGCGCTTGGTGCTTGGTGTTTGGTGCTTGGTGCTTGGAGTTTGGTGTTTGGTGCTTGGTGCTTGCTGTCTGGTGTTTGGTGCTTGGTTCTTGGTGTTTGGTGATTGGTGCCTGGTACTTGGTGTTTGGTGCTCGGTGCTTGGTGCTTGGTGTTTCGTGCTTGGTGCTAGGTGTTTGGTCTTTGACGCTTGGTGCTTGGTGTTTGGTGCTTGGTACTTGGTTTTCGGTGTTTGGCGTTAGGTGTTTGGTGCTTGGTGCTTGGTGCTTGGTTTTTGGTGTTTGGTGCTTGGTGCTTGGTGTTTGGTGCTTGGGATTTGGTGCTTGGTGCTTGGTGTTTGGTGTTTGGAGTTTGGTACTTCGTGCTTGGTGTTTGGTGTTTGGTGCTTGGTGCTTGGTATTTGGTGTTTAGTGCTTGGTGCTTGGTTCTTGGTGTTTGGTGCTTGGTGCCTGGTGATTGGTGTTTGGTGCTTGGTGCATGGTATTTGGGGCTTGGTCTTTGGTGCTTGGTGTTTGGTGCTTGGTGCTTGGTGCTTGGTGTTTGGTGCTTGGTGCTTGGTGCTAGATGTTTGGTTTTTAGTGCTCGGTGCTTGGTGATTGGTGTTTGTTGCTTGGTGCTTGGTGTTTGGTGGTTGGTGCTTGGTGTTTGGTGTTTGGTGTTTGGTGTTTGCTGTTTGGTGTTTGCTGTTTGGTGTCTGCTGTTTGGTGTTTGCTGTTTCGGGTTTGCTGTTTGGTGTTTGGTGTCTGGTATTTGGTGATTGGTGTTTGCTGTTTGGTGTTTGGTGTTTGGTGTTTGGTGCTTGGTGCTTGGTGCTTGGTGTTTTGTGCTTGGTGCTTGGTGCTTGGTGTTTGGTGTTTGGTGTTTGTGTTTGCTGTTTGGCGTTTGCTGTTTGGTGTTTGCTGTTTGGTGTTTCCTGGTTGGTGTTTGGTGTTTGCTATTTGGTGTTTGGTGTTTGCTGTTTGTTGTTTGGTGTTTAGTGTTTGTTGTTTGGTGTTTGGTGTTTGGTGTTTGGTGCTTGGGGCTTGGTGTTTGCTCTTTGGTGCTTGGTGATTGGTTTTTGGTGTTTGGTGCTTGGTGCTTGGTGTATGGTGTTTGGTGCTTGGTGCTTGGTGCTTGGTGCTTGGTGTTTGGTGTTTGGTGCTTGGTGCTTGGTGTTTGGTGTTTGGTGCTTGGTGCTTGGTTCTGGGTGCATGGTGTTTGGTGCTTGGTGCTTGCTGTCTGGTGTTTGGTGCTTGGTTCTTGGTGTTTGGTGCTTGGTGCTTGGTGTTTCGTGCTCGGTGCCTGGTGTTTGGTCTTTGGCGCTTGGTGCTTGGTGTTTGGCGCTTGGTACTTGGTGTTCGGTGTTTGGCGTTTGGTGTTTGGTGCTTGGTGCTTGGTGCTTGGTTTTTGGTGTTTGGTGCTTGGTGCTTGGTGTTTGGTGTTTGGTGATTGGTGCTTGGTGTTTGGTGCTTGGGATTTGGTGCTTGGTGCTTGGTGTTTGGTGTTTGGAGTTTGGTACTTGGTGCTTGGTGTTTGGAGTTTGGTGCTTGGTGCTTGGTATTTGGTGTTTAGTGCTTGGTGCTTGGTTCTTGGTGTTTGGTGCTTGGTGCCTGGTGATTGGTGTTTGGTGCTTGGTGCTTGGTATTTGGGGCTTGGTCTTTGGTGCTTGGTGTTTGGTGCTTGGTGCTTGGTGCTTGGTCTTTGGTGCTTGGTGCTTGGTGCTGGGTGTTTGGTTTTTAGTGCTTGGTGCTTGGTGATTGGTGTTTGTTGCTTGGTGCTTGGTGTTTGGTGCTTGGTGCTTGGTGTTTGGTGTTTGGTGTTTGGTGTTTGCTGTTTGGTGTTTGCTGTTTGGTGTTTGGTGTTTGGTGTTTGCTGTTTGGTGTTTGGTGTTTGCTGTTTGGTGTTTGGTGTCTGGTGTTTGGTGATTGGTGTTTGCTGTTTGGTGCTTGGTGTTTTGTGCTTGGTGCTTGGTGCTTGCTGTTTGGTGTTTGTTGTTTGTGTTTGCTGTTTGGCGATTGCTGTTTGGTGTCTGCTGTTTGGTGTTTCCTGGTTGGTGTTTGGTGTTTGCTATTTGGTGTTTGGTGTTTGCTGTTTGGTGTTTGTTGTTTAGTGTTTGTTGTTTGGTGTTTGGTGTTTGGTGTTTGGTGCTTGGGGCTTGGTGTTTGCTCTTTGGTGCTTGGTGATTGGTTTTTGGTGTTTGGTGCTTGGTGCTTGGTGTATGGTGTTTGGTGCTTGGTGCTTGGTGCTTGGTGCTTGGTGTTTGGTGTTTGGTGCTTGGTGCTTGTAGTTTGGTGTTTGGTGCTTGGTGCTTGATGTTTGGTGTTTGGTGCTTGGTGCTTGGTGTTTGGTGATTGGTGCTTGGTGCTTGGTGTTTGGTGCTTGGTGGTTGGTGCTTGGTGTTTGGTGCTTGGTGCTTGGTGTTCGGTGTTTGCGCTTGGTGCTTGGTTCTTGGTGTTTGGTGCTTGGTGCTTGGTGTTTGGTGTTTAGTGCTTGGTGCTTGGTTCTTGGTGTTTGGTGCTTGGTGCCTCGTGATTGGTGTTTGGTGCTTGGTGCTTGGTATTTGGGGCTTGGTCTTTGGTGCTTGGTGTTTGGTGCTTGGTGCTTGGTGCTTGGTGTTTGGTGCTTGGTGCTTGGTGCTAGGTGTTTGGTGTTTAGTGCTTGGTGCTTGGTGATTGGTGCTTGTTGCTTGGTGTTGGTGTTTGCTGCTTGGTGCTTGGTGTTTGGTGTTTGGTGTTTGCTGTTTGCTGTTTGCTGTTTGCTGTTTGGTGTTTGCTGTTTGGTGTTTGCTGTTTGGTGTTTGGTGTTTGGTGTTTGCTGTTTGGTGTTTGGTGTTTGCTGTTTGGTGTTTGGTGTCTGGTGTTTGGTGATTGGTGTTTGGTGTTTGGTGTTTGGTGTTTGGTGTTTGGTGCTTGGCGCTTGGTGCTTGGTGTTTTGTGCTTGGTGCTTGGTGTTTGGTGTTTGGTGTTTGGTGTTTGTGTTTGTTGTTTGGCGTTTGCTGTTTGGTGTTTGCTGTTTGGTGTTTCCTTGTTGGTGTTTGGTGTTTGCTATTTGGTGTTTGGTGTTTGCTCTTTGGTGTTTGGTGTTTAGTGTTTGCTGTTTGGTGTTTGGTGTTTGCTGTTTGGTGCTTGGGGCTTGGTGTTTGCTCTTTGGTGCTTGGTGATTGGTATTTGGTGCTTGGTGCTTCATGCTTGGTGTTTGGTGTTTGTTTTATGGTGAATGGTGTTTGGTGCTTGGGATTTGGTGCTTGGTGCTTGGTGTTTGGTGTTTGGAGTTTGGTTACTTGGTGCTTGGTGTTTGTGTTTGGTGCTTGGTGCTTGGTGTTTAGTGTTTAGTGATTGGTGCTTGTTGCTTGGTGTATGGTGTTTAGTGCTTGGTGCTTGGTGCTTGGTGCTTGGTGTTTGGTGTTTGGTGCTTGGTGCTTGGTGTTTGGTGTTTGGTGCTTGGTGCTTGGTTCTGGGTGCTTGGTGCTTGGTGTTTGGTGTTTGGTGCTTGGTGCTTGGTGTTTGGTGCTTGGGGCTTGGTGATTGGTGTTTGGTGCTTGGTGCTTGGTGCTTGGTGCTTGGTGCTTGGTGTTTGGTGCTTGGTGTTCGGTGCTTGGTGCTTGGTGCTAGGTGTTTGGTGTTTGGTGTTTGGCGCTTGGTGCTTGGTGTTTGGTGCTTGGTGCTTGGTGTTTGGTGTTTGGTGCTTGGTGCTTGGTGCTTGGTGCTTGGTGTTTGGTGTTTGGTGCTTGGAGCTTGGTGTTTGGTGTTTGGTGCTTGGTGCTTTGTTCTGGGTGCTTGGTGCTTGGTGTTTGGTGTATGGTGCTGGGTGCTTGCTGTTTGGTGCTTGGGGCTTGGTGCTTGGTGTTTGGTGCTTGGTGCTTGGTGCTAGGTGTTTGGTTTTTGGTGTTTGGCGCTTGGTGCTTGGTGTTAGGTGATTGGTCCTTGGTGTTTGGTGTTTGGTGCTTGGTGCTTGGTGTTTGGTATTTGGTGCTTGGCGCTTGGTGTTTGGTGTTTGGTCCTTGGCGTTTGCTGTTTGGCGTTTGGGGTTTGGCGTTTGCTTTTTGGCGTTTGTTGTTTGGTGTTTGGTGCTTGGTGTTTGGTGTTTGGTACTTGGTGCTTGGTGTTTGGTGTTTGGTGCTTGGTGCTTGGTGTTTGGTGTTTGTTGCTTGGCGCTTGGTCTTTGGTGTTTGGCGCTTGGGGTTTGGCATTTGCTGTTTGGCGTTTGGGGTTTGGCGTTTACTTTTTGGCGTTTGGTGTTTGGTGTTTGGTGTTTGGTGTTTGCTGTTTGGTGTTTGCTGTTTGGTGTTTGCTGTTTGGTGTTTGGTGTTTGGTGTTTGCTGGTTGGTGTTTGGTGTTTGGTGTTTGCTGTTTGGTGTTTGCTGTTTGGTGCTTGGTGCTTGGTGTTTGGTGCATGGTGCTTGGTGCTTGGTGCTTGGTGTTTGGTGCTTGGTGCTTGGTGTTTGGTGCTTGGGGCTTGGTGCTTGGTGTTTGGTGCTTGGTCTTTGGTGTTTCCTGGTTGGTGTTTGGTGTTTGCTGTTTGGTGTTTGGTGTTCGCTGTTTGGTATTTGCTATTTGTTGTTTTGTGTTTGCTGTTTGGTGTTTGGTGTTTAGTGTTTGCTATTTGGTATTTGGTGTTTTGTGTTTGGTGCTTGGGGCTTGGTGTTTGCTCTTTGGTGCTTGGTGATTGGTTTTTGGTGTTTGGTGCTTGGTGCTTGGTGTTTGGTGCTTGGTGCTTGGTGTTTGGTGCTTGGTGCTTGGTGTTTGGTGTTTGGTGCTTGGTGTTTGCTGTTTGGTGATTGGTGCTTGGTGTTTGGTGCTTGGTGCTTGGTGTTTGGTGCTTGGTGGTTGGTGCTTGGTGTTTGGTGCTTGGTGCTTGGTGTTTGGTGTTTGGCGCTTGGTGCTTGGTGTTTGGTGCTTCATGCTTGGAGTTTGGTGTTTGGTGCTTGGTGCTTGCTGTCTGGTGTTTGGTGCTTGGTTCTTGGTGTTTGGTGATTGGTGCCTGGTACTTGGTGTTTGGTGCTCGGTGCTTGGTGCTTGGTGTTTCGTGCTTGGTGCTAGGTGTTTGGTCTTTGACGCTTGGTGCTTGGTGTTTGGTGCTTGGTACTTGGTTTTCGGTGTTTGGCGTTAGGTGTTTGGTGCTTGGTGCTTGGTGCTTGGTTTTTGGTGTTTGGTGCTTGGTGCTTGGTGTTTGGTGTTTGGTGATTGGTGCTTGGTGTTTGGTGCTTGGGATTTGGTGCTTGGTGCTTGGTGTTTGGTGTTTGGAGTTTGGTACTTGGTGCTTGGTGTTTGGTGTTTGGTGCTTGGTGCTTGGTATTTGGTGTTTAGTGCTTGGTGCTTGGTTCTTGGTGTTTGGTGCTTGGTGCCTGGTGATTGGTGTTTGGTGCTTGGTGCTTGGTATTTGGGGCTTGGTCTTTGGTGCTTGGTGTTTGGTGCTTGGTGCTTGGTGCTTGGTGTTTGGTGCTTGGTGCTTGGTATTAGATGTTTGGTTTTTAGTGCTCGGTGCTTGGTGATTGGTGTTTGTTGCTTGGTGCTTGGTGTTTGGTGGTTGGTGCTTGGTGTTTGGTGTTTGGTGTTTGGTGTTTGCTGTTTGGTGTTTGCTGTTTGGTGTCTGCTGTTTGGTGTTTGCTGTTTGGTGTTTGCTGTTTGGTGTTTGGTGTTTGGTGTTTGCTGTTTGGTGTTTGGTGTTTGCTGTTTGGTGTTTGGTGTCTGGTATTTGGTGATTGGTGTTTGCTGTTTGGTGTTTGGTGTTTGGTGTTTGGTGCTTGGCGCTTGGTGCTTGGTGTTTTGTGCTTGGTGCTTGGTGCTTGGTGTTTGGTGTTTGGTGTTTGTGTTTGCTGTTTGGCGTTTGCTGTTTGGTGTTTGCTGTTTGGTGTTTCCTGGTTGGTGTTTGGTGTTTGCTATTTGGTGTTTGGTGTTTGCTGTTTGGTGTTTGGTGTTTAGTGTTTGTTGTTTGGTGTTTGGTGTTTGGTGTTTGGTGCTTGGGGCTTGGTGTTTGCTCTTTGGTGCTTGGTGATTGGTTTTTGGCGTTTGGTGCTTGGTGCTTGGTGTATGGTGTTTGGTGCTTGGTGCTTGGTGCTTGGTGCTTGGTGTTTGGTGTTTGGTGCTTGGTGCTTGGTGTTTGGTGTTTGGTGCTTGGTGCTTGGTTCTGGGTGCATGGTGTTTGGTGTTTGGTGTTTGCTGTTTGGTGTTTGGTGTTTGCTGTTTGGTGTTTGGTGTCTGGTGTCTGGTGATTGGTGTTTGGTGTTTGGTGTTTGGTGTTTGGTGTTTGGTGCTTGGCGCTTGGTGCTTGGTGTTTTGTGCTTGGTGCTTGGTGCTTGGTGTTTGGTGTTTGTGTTTGCTGTTTGGCGTTTGCTGTTTGGTGTTTGCTGTTTGGTGTTTCCTGGTTGGTGTTTGGTGTTTGCTATTTGCTGTTTGGTGTTTGCTGTTTGGTGTTTGGTGTTTAGTGTTTGCTGTTTGGTGTTTGGTGTTTGGTGCTTGGGGCTTGGTGTTTGCTCTTTGGTGCTTGGTGATTGGTTTTTGGTGTTTGGTGCTTGGTGCTTGGTGCATGGTGTTTGGTGCTTGGTGCTTGGTGCTTGGTGCTTGGTGTTTGGTGTTTGGTGCTTGGTGCTTGGTGTTTGGTGTTTGGTGCTTGGTGCTTGGTTCTGGGTGCTTGGTGCTTGGTGTTTGGTGTTTGGTGCTTGGTGCTTGGTGTTTGGTGCTTGGGGCTTGGTGATTGGTGTTTGGTGCTTGGTGCTTGGTGCTTGGTGCTTGGTGCTTGGTGTTTGGTGCTTGGTGTTCGGTGCTTGGTGCTTGGTGCTAGGTGTTTGGTGTTTGGCGCTTGGTGCTTGGTGTTTGGTGCTTGGTGCTTGGTGTTTGGTGTTTGGTGCTTGGTGCTTGGTGCTTGGTGCTTGGTGTTTGGTGTTTGGTGCTTGGAGCTTGGTGTTTGGTGTTTGGTGGTTGGTGCTTTGTTCTGGGTGCTTGGTGCTTGGTGTTTGGTGTATGGTGCTGGGTGCTTGCTATTTGGTGCTTGGGGCTTGGTGCTTGGTGTTTAGTGCTTGGTGCTTGGTGCTAGGTGTATGGTGTTTGGTGTTTGGCGCTTGGTGCTTGGTGTTTGGTGCTTGGTGCTTGGTGTTTGGTATTTGGTGCTTGGCGCTTGGTGTTTGGTGTTTGGTCCTTGGCGTTTGCTGTTTGGCGTTTGGGGTTTGGCGTTTGCTTTTTGGCGTTTGCTGTTTGGTGTTTGGTGCTTGGTGTTTGGTGTTTGGTACTTGGTGCTTGGTGTTTGGTGTTTGGTGCTTGGTGCTTGGTGTTTGGTGTTTGTTGCTTGGCGCTTGGTCTTTGGTGTTTGGCGCTTGGCGTTTGCTGTTTGGCGTTTGGGGTTTGGCATTTGCTGTTTGGCGTTTGGGGTTTGGCGTTTGCTTTTTGGCGTTTGGTGTTTCGTGTTTGGTGTTTGGTGTTTGCTGTTTGGTGTTTGCTGTTTGGTGTTTGCTGTTTGGTGTTTGGTGTTTGGTGTTTGCTGGTTGGTGTTTGGTGTTTGGTGTTTGCTGTTTGGTGTTTGCTGTTTGGTGCTTGGTGCTTGGTGTTTGGTGCATGGTGCTTGGTGCTTGGTGTTTGGTGCTTGGTCTTTGGTGTTTCCTGGTTGGTGTTTGGTGTTTGCTGTTTGCTGTTTGGTGTTTGCTGTTTGGTATTTGCTATTTGCTGTTTTGTGTTTGCTGTTTGGTGTTTGGTGTTTAGTGTTTGCTATTTGGTGTTTGGTGTTTGGTGTTTGGTGCTTGGGGCTTGGTGTTTGCTCTTTGGTGCTTGGTGATTGGTTTTTGGTGTTTGGTGCTTGGTGCTTGGTGTTTGGTGCTTGGTGCTTGGTGTTTGGTGCTTGGTGCTTGGTGTTTGGTGTTTGGTGCTTGGTGCTTGCTGTTTGGTGATTGGTGCTTGGTGTTTGGTGCTTGGTGCTTGGTCTTTGGTGCTTGGTGGTTGGTGCTTGGTGTTTGGTGCTTGGTGCTTGGTGTTTGGTGTTTGGCGCTTGGTGCTTGGTGTTTGGTGCTTAGTGCTTGGTGTTTGGTGTTTGGTGCTTGGTGCTTGCTGTCTGGTGTTTGGTGCTTGGTTCTTGGTGTTTGGTGCTTGGTGCTTGGTGTTTCGTGCTTGGTGCCTGGTGTTTGGTCTTTGGCGCTTGGTGCTTGGTGTTTGGTGCTTGGTGCTTGGAGTTTGGTGTTTGGTGCTTGGTGCTTGCTGTCTGGTGTTTGGTGCTTGGTTCTTGGTGTTTGGTGATTGGTGCCTGGTACTTGGTGTTTGGTGCTCGGTGCTTGGTGCTTGGTGTTTCGTGCTTGGTGCTAGGTGTTTGGTCTTTGACGCTTGGTGCTTGGTGTTTGGTGCTTGGTACTTGGTTTTCGGTGTTTGGCGTTAGGTGTTTGGTGCTTGGTGCTTGGTGCTTGGTTTTTGGTGTTTGGTGCTTGGTGCTTGGTGTTTGGTGCTTGGGATTTGGTGCTTG
Organism: Eledone cirrhosa; assembly: GCA_964016885.1. Taxonomy (NCBI): domain Eukaryota; kingdom Metazoa; phylum Mollusca; class Cephalopoda; order Octopoda; family Eledonidae; genus Eledone; species Eledone cirrhosa. The sequence continues at coordinate 141,196,850 of OZ024743.1, read as the reverse complement.
GTGCTTGGTGTTTGGTGTTTGGAGTTTGGTACTTCGTGCTTGGTGTTTGGTGTTTGGTGCTTGGTGCTTGGTATTTGGTGTTTAGTGCTTGGTGCTTGGTTCTTGGTGTTTGGTGCTTGGTGCCTGGTGATTGGTGTTTGGTGCTTGGTGCATGGTATTTGGGGCTTGGTCTTTGGTGCTTGGTGTTTGGTGCTTGGTGCTTGGTGCTTGGTGTTTGGTGCTTGGTGCTTGGTGCTAGATGTTTGGTTTTTAGTGCTCGGTGCTTGGTGATTGGTGTTTGTTGCTTGGTGCTTGGTGTTTGGTGGTTGGTGCTTGGTGTTTGGTGTTTGGTGTTTGGTGTTTGCTGTTTGGTGTTTGCTGTTTGGTGTCTGCTGTTTGGTGTTTGCTGTTTCGGGTTTGCTGTTTGGTGTTTGGTGTCTGGTATTTGGTGATTGGTGTTTGCTGTTTGGTGTTTGGTGTTTGGTGTTTGGTGCTTGGTGCTTGGTGCTTGGTGTTTTGTGCTTGGTGCTTGGTGCTTGGTGTTTGGTGTTTGGTGTTTGTGTTTGCTGTTTGGCGTTTGCTGTTTGGTGTTTGCTGTTTGGTGTTTCCTGGTTGGTGTTTGGTGTTTGCTATTTGGTGTTTGGTGTTTGCTGTTTGTTGTTTGGTGTTTAGTGTTTGTTGTTTGGTGTTTGGTGTTTGGTGTTTGGTGCTTGGGGCTTGGTGTTTGCTCTTTGGTGCTTGGTGATTGGTTTTTGGTGTTTGGTGCTTGGTGCTTGGTGTATGGTGTTTGGTGCTTGGTGCTTGGTGCTTGGTGCTTGGTGTTTGGTGTTTGGTGCTTGGTGCTTGGTGTTTGGTGTTTGGTGCTTGGTGCTTGGTTCTGGGTGCATGGTGTTTGGTGCTTGGTGCTTGCTGTCTGGTGTTTGGTGCTTGGTTCTTGGTGTTTGGTGCTTGGTGCTTGGTGTTTCGTGCTCGGTGCCTGGTGTTTGGTCTTTGGCGCTTGGTGCTTGGTGTTTGGCGCTTGGTACTTGGTGTTCGGTGTTTGGCGTTTGGTGTTTGGTGCTTGGTGCTTGGTGCTTGGTTTTTGGTGTTTGGTGCTTGGTGCTTGGTGTTTGGTGTTTGGTGATTGGTGCTTGGTGTTTGGTGCTTGGGATTTGGTGCTTGGTGCTTGGTGTTTGGTGTTTGGAGTTTGGTACTTGGTGCTTGGTGTTTGGAGTTTGGTGCTTGGTGCTTGGTATTTGGTGTTTAGTGCTTGGTGCTTGGTTCTTGGTGTTTGGTGCTTGGTGCCTGGTGATTGGTGTTTGGTGCTTGGTGCTTGGTATTTGGGGCTTGGTCTTTGGTGCTTGGTGTTTGGTGCTTGGTGCTTGGTGCTTGGTCTTTGGTGCTTGGTGCTTGGTGCTGGGTGTTTGGTTTTTAGTGCTTGGTGCTTGGTGATTGGTGTTTGTTGCTTGGTGCTTGGTGTTTGGTGCTTGGTGCTTGGTGTTTGGTGTTTGGTGTTTGGTGTTTGCTGTTTGGTGTTTGCTGTTTGGTGTTTGGTGTTTGGTGTTTGCTGTTTGGTGTTTGGTGTTTGCTGTTTGGTGTTTGGTGTCTGGTGTTTGGTGATTGGTGTTTGCTGTTTGGTGCTTGGTGTTTTGTGCTTGGTGCTTGGTGCTTGCTGTTTGGTGTTTGTTGTTTGTGTTTGCTGTTTGGCGATTGCTGTTTGGTGTCTGCTGTTTGGTGTTTCCTGGTTGGTGTTTGGTGTTTGCTATTTGGTGTTTGGTGTTTGCTGTTTGGTGTTTGTTGTTTAGTGTTTGTTGTTTGGTGTTTGGTGTTTGGTGTTTGGTGCTTGGGGCTTGGTGTTTGCTCTTTGGTGCTTGGTGATTGGTTTTTGGTGTTTGGTGCTTGGTGCTTGGTGTATGGTGTTTGGTGCTTGGTGCTTGGTGCTTGGTGCTTGGTGTTTGGTGTTTGGTGCTTGGTGCTTGGTGTTTGGTGTTTGGTGCTTGGTGCTTGGTTCTGGGTGCATGGTGCTTGGTTTCTGGTGTTTGGGTCTTGGTGCTTGGTGTTTGGTGCTTGGGGCTTGGTGATTGGTGTTTGGTGCTTGGTGCTTGGTGCTTGGTGCTTGGTGCTTGGTGTTTGGTGCTTGGTGTTCGGTGCTTGGTGCTTGGTGCTAGGTGTTTGGTGTTTGGTGTTTGGCGCTTGGTGCTTGGTGTTTGGTGATTGGTGCTTGGTGTTTGGTGTTTGGTGCTTGGTGCTTGGTGTTTGGTGTTTGGTGCTTGGTGCTTTGTGTTTGGTGTTTTGTGCTTGGTGTTTGGTCCTTGGAGCTTGGTGCTTGGTTTTTGGTGCTTGGTGCTTGGTGCTTGGTGCTTGGTGTCTGGTGCTTGGTGCTTGGTGTTTGGTGTTTGGTGCTTTGTGCTTGGTGTTTGGTGTTTGGTGTTTGGTGTTTGGTGCTTGGTACTTGTTGTTTTATGTTTGGTGCTTGGTGCTTGGTGCTTGCTGTTTGGTGTTTGGTGCTTGGTGCTTGGTGTTTGGTGATTGGTGCTTGGTACTTGGTGTTTGGTGCTCAGTGCTTGGTGCTTGGTGTTTCGTGCTTGGTGCTTGGTGTTTGGTGCTTGGCGCTTGGTGTTTGGTGTTTGGTGATTGGTGCTTGGTGTTTGGTGCTTGGGATTTGGTGCTTGGTGCTTGGTGTTTGGTGTTTGGAGTTTGGTACTTGGTGCTTGGTGTTTGGTGTTTGGTGCTTGGTGCTTGGTGTTTGGTGTTTAGTGTTTGGTGCTTGGTTCTTGGTGTTTGGTGCTTGGTCCCTGGTGATTAGTGTTTGGTGCTTGGTGCTTGGTATTTGGGGCTTGGTCTTTGGTGCTTGGTGTTTGGTGCTTGGTGCTTGGTGCTTGGTGTTTGGTGCTTGGTGCTTGGTGCTAGGTGTTTGGTGTTTAGTGCTTGGTGCTTGGTGATTGGTGCTTGTTGCTTGGTGCTTGGTGTTTGGTGCTTGGTGCTTGGTGTTTGGAGTTTGGTGTTTGCTGTTTGCTGTTTGGTGTTTGCTGTTTGGTGTTTGCTGTTTGGTGTTTGCTGTTTGGTGTTTGCTGTTTGGTGTTTGGTGTTTGGTGTTTGCTGTTTGGTGTTTGGTGTTTGCTGTTTGGTGTTTGGTGTCTGGTGTTTGGTGATTGGTGTTTGCTGTTTGGTGTTTGGTGTTTGGTGTTTGGTGCTTGGCGCTTGGTGCTTGGTGTTTTGTGCTTGGTGCATGGTGCTTGGTGTTTGGTGTTTGTGTTTGCTGTTTGGCGTTTGCTGTTTGGTGTTTGCGGTTTGGTGTTTCCTGGTTGGTGTTTGGTGTTTGCTATTTGGTGTTTGGTGTTTGCTGTTTGGTGTTTTGTGTTTAGTGTTTGCTTTTTGGTGTTTGGTGTTTGGTGTTTGGTGCTTGGGGCTTGGTGTTTGCTCTTTGGTGCTTGGTGATTGGTTTTTGGTGTTTGGTGCTTGGTGCTTGGTGTATGGTGTTTGGTGCTTGGTGCTTGGTGCTTGGTGCTTGGTGTTGAGTGTTTGGTGCTTGGTGCTTGGTGTTTGGTGTTTGGTGCTTGGTGCTTGGTTCTGGGTGCATGGTGCTTGGTGTTTGGTGTTTGGGTCTTGGTGCTTGGTGTTTGGTGCTTGGTGCTTGGTGTTTGGTGCTTGGTGTTCGGTGCTTGGTGCTTGGTGCTAGGTGTTTGGTGTTTGGTGTTTGGCGCTTGGTGCTTGGTGTTTGGTGATTGGTGCTTGGTGTTTGGTGTTTGGTGCTTGGTGCTTGGTGTTTGGTGTTTGGTGCTTGGTGCTTTGTGTTTGGTGTTTGGTGCTTGGTGTTTGGTCCTTGGAGCTTGGTGCTTGGTTTTTGGTGCTTGGTGCTTGGTGCTTGGTGCTTGGTGTCTGGTGCTTGGTGCTTGGTGTTTGGTGTTTGGTGCTTTGTGCTTGGAGTTTGGTGTTTGGTGTTTGGTGTTTGGTGCTTGGTACTTGTTGTTTTATGTTTGGTGCTTGGTGCTTGGTGCTTGCTGTTTGGTGTTTGGTGCTTGGTGCTTGGTGTTTGGTGATTGGTGCTTGGTACTTGGTGTTTGGTGCTCGGTGCTTGGTGCTTGGTGTTTCGTGCTTGGTGCTTGGTGTTTGGTGCTTGGCGCTTGGTGTTTGGTGTTTGGTGATTGGTGCTTGGTGTTTGGTGCTTGGGATTTGGTGCTTGGTGCTTGGTGTTTGGTGTTTGGAGTTTGGTACTTGGTGCTTGGTGTTTGGTGTTTGGTGCTTGGTGTTTGGTGTTTAGTGCTTGGTGCTTGGTTCTTGGTGTTTGGTGCTTGGTCCCTGGTGATTAGTGTTTGGTGCTTGGTGCTTGGTATTTGGGGCTTGGTCTTTGGTGCTTGGTGTTTGGTGCTTGGTGCTTGGTGCTTGGTGTTTGGTGCTTGGTGCTTGGTGCTAGGTGTTTGGTGTTTAGTGCTTGGTGCTTGGTGATTGGTGCTTGTTGCTTGGTGCTTGGTGTTTGGTGCTTGGTGCTTTGTGTTTGGAGTTTGGTGTTTGCTGTTTGCTGTTTGGTGTTTGCTGTTTGGTGTTTGCTGTTTGGTGTTTGCTGTTTCGTGTTTGCTGTTTGGTGTTTGGTGTTTGGTGTTTGCTGTTTGGTGTTTGGTGTTTGCTGTTTGGTGTTTGGTGTCTGGTGTTTGGTGATTGGTGTTTGCTGTTTGGTGTTTGGTGTTTGGTGTTTGGTGCTTGGCGCTTGGTGCTTGGTGTTTTGTGCTTGGTGCTTGGTGCTTGGTGTTTGGTGTTTGGTGTTCGTGTTTGCTGTTTGGCGTTTGCTGTTTGGTGTTTGCTGTTTCCTGGTTGGTGTTTGGTGTTTGCTATTTGGTGTTTGGTGTTTGCTGTTTGGTGTTTTGTGTTTAGTGTTTGCTTTTTGGTGTTTGGTGTTTGGTGTTTGGTGCTTGGGGCTTGGTGTTTGCTCTTTGGTGCTTGGTGATTGGTTTTTGGTGTTTGGTGCTTGGTGCTTGGTGTATAGTGTTTGGTGCTTGGTGCTTGGTGTTTGGTGTTTGGTGCTTGGTGCTTGGTGTTTGGTGTTTGGTGCTTGGTGCTTGGTTCTGGGTGCATGATGCTTGGTGTTTGGTGTTTGGGTCTTGGTGCTTGGTGTTTGGTGCTTGGGGCTTGGTGATTGGTGTTTGGAGCTTGGTGCTTGGTGCTTGGTGCTTGGTGCTTGGTGTTTGGTGCTTGGTGTTCGGTGCTTGGTGCTTGGTGCTAGGTGTTTGGTGTTTGGTGTTTGGCGCTTGGTGCTTGGTGTTTGGTGATTGGTGCTTGGTGTATGGTGTTTGGTGCTTGGTGCTTGGTGTTTGGTGTTTGGTGCTTGGTGCTTTGTGTTTGGTGTTTGGTGCTTGGTGTTTGGTCCTTGGAGCTTGGTGCTTGGTTTTTGGTGCTTGGTGCTTGGTGCTTGGTGTCTGGTGCTTGGTGCTTGGTGTTTGGTGTTTGGTGCTTTGTGCTTGGTGTTTGGTGTTTGGTGTTTGGTGTTTGGTGCTTGGTACTTGTTGTTTTATGTTTGGTGCTTGGTGCTTGGTGCTTGCTGTTTGGTGTTTGGTGCTTGGTGCTTGGTGTTTGGTGATTGTTGCTTGGTACTTGGTGTTTGGTGCTCGGTGCTTGGTGCTTGGTGTTTCGTGCTTGGTGCTTGGTGTTTGGTGCTTGGCGCTTGGTGTTTGGTGTTTGGTGATTGGTGCTTGGTGTTTGGTGATTGGGATTTGGTGCTTGGTGCTTGGTGTTTGGTGTTTGGAGTTTGGTACTTGGTGCTTGGTGTTTGGTGTTTGGTGCTTGGTGCTTGGTGTTTGGTGTTTAGTGCTTGGTGCTTGGTTCTTGGTGTTTGGTGCTTGGTCCCTGGTGATTAGTGTTTGGTGCTTGGTGCTTGGTATTTGGGGCTTGGTCTTTGGTGCTTGGTGTTTGGTGCTTGGTGCTTGGTGCTTGGTGTTTGGTGCTTGGTGCTAGGTGTTTGGTGTTTAGTGCTTGGTGCTTGGTGATTGGTGCTTGTTGCTTGGTGCTTGGTGTTTGGTGCTTGGTGCTTGGTGTTTGGAGTTTGGTGTTTGCTGTTTGCTGTTTGAGTGTTTGCTGTTTGGTGTTTGCTGTTTGGTGTTTGCTGTTTCGTGTTTGCTGTTTGGTGTTTGGTGTTTGGTGTTTGCTGTTTGGTGTTTGGTGTTTGCTGTTTGGTGTTTGGTGTCTGGTGTTTGGTGATTGGTGTTTGCTGTTTGGTGTTTGGTGTTTGGTGTTTGGTGCTTGGCGCTTGGTGCTTGGTGTTTTGTGCTTGGTGCTTGGTGCTTGGTGTTTGGTGTTTGGTGTTTGTGTTTGCTGTTTGGCGTTTGCTGTTTGGTGTTTGCTGTTTGGTGTTTCCTGGTTGGTGTTTGGTGTTTGCTATTTGGTGTTTTGTGTTTGCTGTTTGGTGTTTTGTGTTTAGTGTTTGCTTTTTGGTGTTTGGTGTTTGTTGTTTGGTGCTTGGGGCTTGGTGTTTGCTCTTTGGTGCTTGGTGATTGGTTTTTGGTGTTTGGTGCTTGGTGTTTGGTGTATGGTGTTTGGTACTTGGTGCTTGGTGCTTGGTGCTTGGTGTTTGGTGTTTGGTGCTTGGTGCTTTGTGTTTGGTGTTTGGTGCTTGGTGCTTGGTTCTGGGTGCTTGGTGCTTGGTGTTTGGTGTTTGGTGCTTGGTGCTTAGTGTTTGGTGCTTGGGTCTTGGTGATTGGTGTTTGGTGCTTGGTGCTTGGTGCTTGGTGCATGGTGCTTGGTGTTTGGTGCTTGGTGTTTGGTGTTTGGTGCTTGGTGCTTGGTGTATGGTGATTGGTGATTGGTGTTTGGTGTTTGGTGCTTGGTGCTTGGTGTTTGGTGTTTGGTGCTTGGTGCTTGGTGCATGGTGCTTCGTGTTTGGTGTTTGGTGCTTGGAGCTTGGTGTTTGGTGTTTGGTGCTTGGTGCTTTGTTCTGGGTGCTTGGTGCTTGGTGTTTGGTGTATGGTGCTGGGTGCTTGGTGTTTGGTGCTTGGGGCTTGGTGATTGGTGTTTGGTGCTTGGTGCTTGGTGCTTGGTGCTTGGTGCTTGATGTTTGGTGCTTGGTGTTTGGTGCTTGGTGCTTGGTGCTAGGTGTTTGGTGTTTGGTGTTTGGTGCTTGGTGCTTGGTGTTTGGTGATTGGTCCTTGGTGTTTGGTGTTTGGTGTTTGGTGTTTGGTGCTTGGTGCTAGGTGCTTGGTGCATGGTGTTTGGTGTTTGGTGCTTGGTGGTTGGTGTTTGGTGTTTGGTGCTTGGTGCTTGGTTCTGGGTGCTTCGTGCTTGGTGTTTGGTGTTTGGTGCTTGGTGCTTGGTGTTTGGTGCTTGGGGCTTGGTGATTGGTGTTTGGTGCTTGGTGCTTGGTGCTTGGTGCTTGGTGCTTGGTGCTTGGTGTTTGGTGTTTGGTGCTTGCTGCTAGGTGCTTGGTGTTTGGTGCTTTGGGCTTGGTACTTGGTGTTTGGTGTTTGGTGCTTGGTGCTTGATGTTTGGTGTTTGGTGCTTGGTGCTTGGTGTTTGGTGATTGGTGCTTGGTGCTTGGTGTTTAGTGTTTGGTGCTTGGTGTTTGGTGCTTGGTGCTTGGTGCTTGGTGCTCGGTGCTTGGTGATTGGTGCTTTATGTTTGTTGCTTGGTGCTTGGTGCTTGGTGATTGGTGCTTCGTGTTTGGGCCTGGTGTTTGGTGTTTGGTGCTCGGTGTTTGATGTGTGGTACTTGGTGCTTGGTGTTTGGTGTTTGGTGCTTGGCGCTTGGTGTTTGGTGTTTGGTCCTTGGCGTTTGCTGTTTGGCGTTTGGAGTTTGGCGTTTGCTTTTTGGCGTTTGCTGCTTGGTGTTTGGTGTTTGGTGTTTGCTGTTTGGTGTTTGCTGTTTGGTGTTTGCTGTTTGGTGTTTGGTGTTTGGTGTTTGCTGGTTGGTGTTTGGTGTTTGGTGTTTACTGTTTGGTGTTTGCTGTTTGGTGCTTGGTGCTTGGTGTTTGGTGCATGGTGCTTGGTGCATGGTGCTTGGTGTTTGGTGCTTGGTGCTTGGTGTTTGGTGCTTGGGGCTTGGTGCTTGGTGTTTGGTGTTTGCTGTTTGGTGTTTGGTGTTTGCTGTTTGGTGTTTGCTATTTGGTGTTTTGTGTTTGCTGTTTGGTGTTTGGTGTTTAGTGTTTGCTATTTGGTGTTTGGTGTTTGGTGTTTGGTGCTTGGGGCTTGGTGTTTGCTCTTTGGTGCTTGGTGATTGGTTTTTGGTGTTTGGTCCTTGGTGCTTGGTGTATGGTGTTTGGTGCTTGGTGCTTGGTGCTTGGTGCTTGGTGTTTGGTGTTTGGTGCTTGTTGCTTGGTGTTTGGTGTTTGGTGCTTGGTGCTTGGTTCTGGGTGCTTGGTGCTTGGTGTTTGGTGTTTGGGGCTTGGTGATTGGTGTTTGGTGCTTGGTGCTTGGTGCTTGGTGCTTGGTGTTTGGTGCTTGGTGCTTTGTTCTGGGTGCTTGGTGCTTGGTGTTTGGTGTTTGGTGCTGGGTGCTTGGTGTTTGGTGCTTGGGGCTTGGTGATTGGTGTTTGGTGCTTGGTGCTTGGTGCTTGGTGCTTGGTGCTTGGCGTTTGGTGCTTGCTGTTTGGTGATTGGTGATTGGTGCTAGGTGTTTGGTGTTTGGTGTTTGGCGCTTGGTGTTTGGTGTTTGGTGATTGGTGCTTGGTGTTTGGTGTTTGGTGCTTGGTGCTTGGTGCTTGGTGCTTGGTGCTTGGCGCTTGGCGCTTGGTGTTTGGTGTTTGGTGCTTGGCGTTTGCTGTTTGGCATTTGGGGTTTGGCATTTGCTGTTTGGCGTATGGGGTTTGGCGTTTGCTTTTTTGCGTTTGCTGTTTGGTGTTTGGTGCTTGGTGTTTGGTGTTTGGTACTTGGTGCTTGGTGTTTGGTGTTTGGTGCTTGGTGCTTGGTGTTTGGTGTTTGGTGCTTGGCGCTTGGTGTTTGGTGTTTGGTGCTTGGCGTTTGCTGTTTGGCGTTTGGGGTTTGGCATTTGCTGTTTGGCGTTTGGAGTTTGGCGTTTGCTTTTTGGCGTTTGCTGTTTGCTGTTTGGTGTTTGGTGTTTGCTGTTTGGTGTTTGCTGTTTGGTGTTTGCTGTTTGGTGTTTGCTGTTTGGTGCTTGGTGCTTGGTGTTTGGTGCATGGTGCTTGGTGCTTGGTGCTTGGTGTTTGGTGCTTGGTGCTTGGTGTTTGGTGCTTGGGGCTTGGTGATTGGTATTTGGTGCTTGGTGTTTGGTGTTTGTTGCTTGGTGCTTGGTGCTTGGTGTTTGGTGCTTGGTGCTTGGTGCTTGGTGCCTGGTGCTTGGTGTTTGGTGCTTGGTGGTTGGTGCTTGGTGTTTGGTGCTTGGTGCTTGGAGTTTGGTGTTTGGCGCTTGGTGCTTGGTGTTTGGTGCTTGGTGCTTGGTGTTTGGTGTTTGGTGCTTGGTGTTTGGTGCTTGGAGCTTGGTGCTTGGTCTTTGGTGCTTGGTGCTTGGTGCTTGGTGCTTGGTGTCTGGTGCTTGGTGCTTGGTGTTTGGTGTTTGGTGTTTGGTGTTTGGTGCTTGGTGCTTTGTTCTGGGTGCTTGGTGCTTGGTGTTTGGTGTATGGTGCTGGGTGCTTGGTGTTTGGTGCTTGGGGCTTGGTGATTGGTGTTTGGTGCTTGGTGCTTGGTGCTTGGTGCTTGGTGCTTGGTGTTTGGTGCTTGGTGTTTGGTGCTTGGTGCTTGGTGCTAGGTGTTTGGTGTTTGGTGTTTGGTGCTTGGTGCTTGGTGTTTGGTGATTGGTCCTTGGTGTTTGGTGCTTGGTGCTTGGTGCTTGGTGCTTGGTGTTTGGTGTTTGGTGCTTGGTGGTTGGTGTTTGGTGTTTGGTGCTTGGTGCTTGGTTCTGGGTGCTTGGTGCTTGGTGTTTGGTGTTTGGTGCTTGGTGCTTGGTGTTTGGTGCTTGGGGCTTGGTGATTGGTGTTTGGTGCTTGGTGCTTGGTGCTTGGTGCTTGGTGCTTGGTGCTTGGTGCTTGGTGTTTGGTGTTTGGTGCTTGCTGCTAGGTGCTTGGTGTTTGGTGCTTTGGGCTTGGTACTTGGTGTTTGGTGTTTGGTGCTTGGTGCTTGCTGTTTGGTGTTTGGTGCTTGGTGCTTGGTGTTTGGTGATTGGTGCTTGGTGCTTGGTGTTTAGTGTTTGGTGCTTGGTGTTTGGTGCTTGGTGCTTGGTGCTTGGTGCTCGGTGCTTGGTGATTGGTGCTTTGTGTTTGTTGCTTGGTGCTTGGTGCTTGGTGATTGGTGCTTGGTGTTTGGGCCTGGTGCTTGGTGGTTGGTGTTTGGTGTTTGGTGCTTGGTGCTTGGTTCTGGGTGCTTGGTGCTTGGTGTTTGGTGTTTGGTGTTTGCTGTTTGGTGTTTGGTGTTTGGTGTTTGCTGGTTGGTGTTTGGTGTTTGGTGTTTGCTGTTTGGTGTTTGCTGTTTGGTGCTTGGTGCTTGGTGTTTGGTGCATGGTGCTTGGTGCATGGTGCTTGGTGTTTGGTGCTTGGTGCTTGGTGTTTGGTGCTTGGGGCTTGGTGCTTGGTGTTTGGTGTTTCCTGGTTGGTGTTTCCTGGTTGGTGTTTGGTGTTTGCTGTTTGGTGTTTGGTGTTTGCTGTTTGGTGTTCGCTATTTAGTGTTTTGTGTTTGCTGTTTGGTGTCTGGTGTTTAGTGTTTGCTATTTGGTGTTTGGTGTTTGGTGTTTGGTGCTTGGGGCTTGGTGTTTGCTCTTTGGTGCTTGGTGATTGGTTTTTGGTGTTTGGTCCTTGGTGCTTGGTGTATGGTGTTTGGTGCTTGGTGCTTGGTGCTTGGTGCTTGGTGTTTGGTGTTTGGTGCTTGGTGCTTGGTGTTTGGTGTTTGGTGCTTGGTGCTTGGTTCTGGGTGCTTGGGGCTTGGTGATTGGTGTTTGGTGCTTGGTGCTTGGTGTTTGGTGCTTGGTGTTTGGTGCTTGGTGCTTTGTTCTGGGTGCTTGGTGCTTGGTGTTTGGTGTTTGGTGCTGGGTGCTTGGTGTTTGGTGCTTGGGGCTTGGTGATTGGTGTTTGGTGCTTGGTGCTTGGTGCTTGGTGCTTGGTGCTTGGTGTTTGGTGCTTGGTGTTTGGTGATTGGTGATTGGTGCTAGGTGTTTGGTGTTTGGTGTTTGGCGCTTGGTGTTTGGTGTTTGGTGATTGGTGCTTGGTGTTTGGTGTTTGGTGCTTGGTGCTTGGTGCTTGGTGTTTGGCGCTTGGTGCTTGGTGTTTGGTGTTTGGTGCTTGGCGTTTGCTGTTTGGCGTTTGGGGTTTGGCATTTGTTGTTTGGCGTATGGGGTTTGGCGTTTGCTTTTTTGCGTTTGCTCTTTGGTGTTTGGTGCTTGGTGTTTGGTGTTTGGTTCTTGGTGCTTGGTGTTTGGTGTTTGGTGCTTGGTGCTTGGTGTTTGGTGTTTGGTGCTTGGCGCTTGGCGTTTGGTGTTTGGTGCTTGGCGTTTGCTGTTTGGCGTTTGGGGTTTGGCATTTGCTGTTTGGCGTTTGGAGTTTGGCGTTTGCTTTTTGGCGTTTGCTGTTTGGTGTTTGGTGTTTGGTGTTTGCTGTTTGGTGCTTGGTGCTTGGTGTTTGGTGCATGGTGCTTGGTGCTTGGTGCTTGGTGTTTGGTGCTTGGTGCTTGGTGTTTGGTGCTTGGGGCTTGGTGCTTGGTGTTTGGTGCTTGGTGTTTGGTGTTTGTTGCTTGGTGCTTGGTGTTTGGTGTTTGGTGCTTGGTGTTTGCTGTTTGGTGCTTGGTGCTTGGTGTTTGGTGCTTGGTGCTTGGTGCTTGGTGCCTGGTGCTTGGTGTTTGGTGCTTGGTGGTTGGTGCTTGGTGTTTGGTGCTTGGAGCTTGGAGCTTGGTTTTTGGTGCTTGGTGCTTGGTGCTTGGTGCTTGGTGTCTGGTGCTTGGTGCTTGGTGTTTGGTGTTTGGTGTTTGGTGTTTGGTGCTTGGTACTTGTTGTTTTGTGTTTGGTGCTTGGTGCTTGGTGGTTGGTGTTTGGTGCTTGGTGCTTGATGCTTGGTGCTTGGTGCTTGGTGTTTGGTGTTTAGTGCTTGGTGCTTGGTATTTGGTGTGTGGTGCTTGGTGCTTGGTGTTTGGTGTTTGGTGCTTGGTGCTTGGTGTTTGGTGTTTGGTGCTTGGTGTTTGCTGGTTGGTGTTTGGTGTTTGGTGTTTGCTGTTTGCTGTTTGCTGTTTGGTGCTTGGTGCTTGGTGTTTGGTGCATGGTGCTTGGTGCTTGGTGTTTGGTGCTTGGTGCTTGGTGTTTGGTGCTTGGGGCTTGGTGCTTGGTGTTTGGTGCTTGGTGTTTGGTGTTTCCTGGTTGGTGTTTGGTGTTTGCTGTTTGGTGTTTGGTGTTTGCTGTATGGTATTTGCTATTTGGTGTTTTGTGTTTGCTATTTGGTGTTTGGTGTTTAGTGTTTGCTATTTGGTGTTTGGTGTTTGGTGTTTGGTGCTTGGGGCTTGGTGTTTGCTCTTTGGTGCTTGGTGATTGGTTTTTGGTGTTTGGTGCTTGGTGCTTGTTGTTTGGTGCTTGGTGCTTGGTGTTTGGTGCTTGGTGCTTGGTGTTTGGTGTTTGGTGCTTGGTGTTTGCTGTTTGGTGATTGGTGCTTGGTGTTTGGTGCTTGGTGCTTGGTGTTTGGTGCTTGGTGGTTGGTGCTTGGTGTTTGGTGCTTGGTGCTTGGTGTTTGGTGTTTGGCGCTTGGTGCTCGGTGTTTGGTGCTTGGTGCTTGGTGTTTGGTGTTTGGTGCTTGGTGCTTGCTGTCTGGTATTTGGTGCTTGGTGCTTGGTGTTTGTTGATTGGTGCCTGGTACTTGGTGTTTGGTGCTCGGTGCTTGGTGCTTGGTGTTTCGTGCTTGGTGCTTGGTGTTTGGTCTTTGGCGCTTGGTGCTTGGTGTTTGGTGCTTGGTACTTGGTGTTCAGTGTTTGGTGTTTGGTGCTTGGTGCTTGGTGCTTGGTTTTGGGTGTTGGGTGCTTGGTGCTTGGTGTTTGGTGTTTGGTGATTGGTGCTTGGTGTTTGGTGCTTGGGATTTGGTGCTTGGTGCTTGGTGTTTGGTGTTTGGAGTTTGGTACTTGGTGCTTGGTGTTTGGTGTTTGGTGCTTGGTGCTTGGTGTTTGGTGTTTAGTGCTTGGTGCTTGGTTGTTGGTGTTTGGTGCTTGGTGCCTGGTGACTGGTGTTTGGTGCTTGGTGCTTGGTATTTGGGGCTTGGTCTTTGGTGCTTGGTGTTTGGTGCTTGGTGCTTGGTGCTTGGTGCTTGGTGTTTGGTGCTTGGTGCTTGGTGCTTGGTGTTTGGTGCTTGGTGCTTGGTGTTTGGTGTTTGGTGTTTGGTGTTTGCTGTTTGGTGTTTGCTGTTTGGTGTTTACTGTTTGGTGTTTGCTGTTTCGTGTTTGCTGTTTGGTGTTTGGTGTTTGGTGTTTGCTGTTTGGTGTTTGGTGTTTGCTGTTTGGTGTTTGGAGTCTGGTGTTTGGTGATTGGTGTTTGGCGTTTGGTGCTTGGCGCTTCTTGCTTGGTGTTTTGTGCTTGGTGCTTGGTGCTTGGTGTTTGGTGTTTGGTGTTTATGTTTGCTGTTTGGCGTTTGCTGTTTGGTGTTTGCTGTTTGGAGTTTCCTGGTTGGTGTTTGGTGTTTGCTATTTGGTGTTTCGTGTTTGCTGTTTGGTGTTTGGTGTTTAGTGTTTGCTGTTTGGTGTTTGGTGTTTGGTGTTTGGTGCTTGGGGCTTGGTGTTTGCTCTTTGGTGCTTGGTGATTGGTTTTTGGTGTTTGGTGCTTGGTGCTTGGTGTATGGTGTTTGGTGCTTGGTGCTTGGTGCTTGGTGCTTGGTGTTTGGTGATTGGTGCTTGGTGCTTGGTGTTTGGTGTTTGGTGCTTGGTGCTTGGTTCTGGGTGCATGGTGCTTGGTGTTTGGTGTTTGGTGCTTGGTGCTTCGTGTTTGGTGCTTCGGGCTTGGTGATTGGTGTTTGGTGCTTGGTGCTTGGTGCTTGGTGCTTGGTGCTTGGTGTTTGGTGCTTGGGATTCGGTGCTTGGTGCTTGGTGCTAGGTGTTTGGTGTTTGGTGCTTGGTGTTTGGTGTTTGGTGCTTGGTGCTTGCTGTCTGGTATTTGGTGCTTGGTGCTTGGTGTTTGTTGATTGGTGCCTGGTACTTGGTGTTTGGTGCTCGGTGCTTGGTGCTTGGTGTTTCGTGCTTGGTGCTTGGTGTTTGGTCTTTGGCGCTTGGTGCTTGGTGTTTGGTGCTTGGTACTTGGTGTTCAGTGTTTGGTGTTTGGTGCTTGGTGCTTGGTGCTTGGTTTTGGGTGTTTGGTGCTTGGTGCTTGGTGTTTGGTGTTTGGTGATTGGTGCCTGGTGTTTGGTGCTTGGGATTTGGTGCTTGGTGCTTGGTGTTTGGTGTTTGGAGTTTGGTACTTGGTGCTTGGTGTTTGGTGTTTGGTGCTTGGTGCTTGGTGTTTGGTGTTTAGTGCTTGGTGCTTGGTTGTTGGTGTTTGGTGCTTGGTGCCTGGTGACTGGTGTTTGGTGCTTGGTGCTTGGTATTTGGGGCTTGGTCTTTGGTGCTTGGTGTTTGGTGCTTGGTGCTTGGTGCTTGGTGCTTGGTGTTTGGTGCTTGGTGCTTGGTGCTAGGTGTTTGGTGTTTAGTGCTTGGTGCTTGGTGATTGGTGCTTGTTGCTTGGTGCTTGGTGTTTGGTGCTTGGTGCTTGGTGTTTGGTGTTTGGTGTTTGGTGTTTGCTGTTTGGTGTTTGCTGTTTGGTGTTTACTGTTTGGTGTTTGCTGTTTCGTGTTTGCTGTTTGGTGTTTGGTGTTTGGTGGTTGGTGATTAGTGTTTGCTGTTTGGTGTTTGGTGTTTGGCGTTTGGTGCTTGGCGCTTGTTGCTTGGTGTTTTGTGCTTGGTGCTTGGTGCTTGGTGTTTGGTGTTTGGTGTTTATGTTTGCTGTTTGGCGTTTGCTGTTTGGTGTTTGCTGTTTGGTGTTTCCTGGTTGGTGTTTGGTGTTTGCTATTTGGTGTTTCGTGTTTGCTGTTTGGTGTTTGGTGTTTAGTGTTTGCTGTTTGGTGTTTGGTGTTTGGTGTTTGGTGCTTGGGGCTTGGTGTTTGCTCTTTGGTGCTTGGTGATTGGTTTTTGGTGTTTGGTGCTTGGTGCTTGGTGTATGGTGTTTGGTGCTTGGTGCTTGGTGTTTGGTGCTTGGTGTTTGGTGATTGGTGCTTGGTGCTTGGTGTTTGGTGTTTGGTGCTTGGTGCTTGGTTCTGGGTGCATGGTGCTTGGTGTTTGGTGTTTGGTGCTTGGTGCTTCGTGTTTGGTGCTTCGGGCTTGGTGATTGGTGTTTGGTGCTTGGTGCTTGGTGCTTGGTGCTTGGTGCTTGGTGTTTGGTGCTTGGGATTCGGTGCTTGGTGCTTGGTGCTAGGTGTTTGGTGTTTGGTGTTTGGCGCTTGGTGCTTGGTGTTTGGTGTTTGGTGCTTGGTGTTTGGTGTTTGGTGCTTGGTGTTTGGTGTTTGGTGCTTGGTGCTTGGTGTTTGGTGTTTGGTGCTTGGTGTTTGGTCCTTGGTGCTTGGTGCTTGGTTTTTGGTGCTTGGTGCTTGGTGCTTGGTGCTTGGTGTCTGGTGCTTGGTGCTTGGTGTTTGGTGTTTGGTGCTTTGTGCTTGGTGTTTGGTGTTTGGTGTTTGGTGTTTGGTGCTTGGTACTTGTTGTTTTATGTTTGGTGCTTGGTGCTTGGTGCTTGGTGTTTGGTGCTTGGTGCTTGATGCTTGGTGCTTGGTGCTTGGTGTTTGGTGTTTAGTGCTTGGTGCTTGGTAGTTGGTGTGTGGTGCTTGGTGCTTGGTGTTTGGTGTTTGGTGCTTGGTGCTTGCTGTTTGGTGTTTGGTGCTTGGTGCTTGGTGTTTGGTGCTTGGTGCTTGGTGCTTGGTTTTTGGTGTTTGGTGCTTGGTGCTTGGTGTTTGGTGTTTGGTGATTGGTGCTTGGTGTTTGGTGCTTGGGATTTGGTGCTTGGTGCTTGGTGTTTGGTGCTTGGTGCTTGGTGTTTGGTGTTTGGTGTTTAGTGCTTGGTGCTTGGTTCTTGGTGTTTGGTGCTTGGTCCCTGGTGATTAGTGTTTGGTGCTTGGTGCTTGGTATTTGGGGATTGGTCTTTGGTGCTTGGTGTTTGGTGCTTGGTGCTTGGTGCTTGGTGTTTGGTGCTTGGTGCTTGGTGCTAGGTGTTTGGTGTTTAGTGCTTGGTGCTTGGTGCTTGGTGTTTGGTGTTTAGTGCTTGGTGCTTGGTATTTGGTGTGTGGTGCTTGGTGCTTGGTGTTTGGTGTTTGGTGCTTGGTGCTTGGTGTTTGGTGTTTGCTGCTTGGTGTTCGCTGGTTGGTGTTTGGTGTTTGCTGTTTGGTGTTTGCTGTTTGGTGCTTGGTGCTAGGTGTTTGGTGCATGGTGCTTGGTGCTTGGTGTTTGGTGCTTGGTGCTTGGTGTTTGGTGCTTGGGGCTTGGTGCTTGGTGTTTGGTGCTTGGTGTTTGGTGTTTCCTGGTTGGTGTTTGGTGTTTGCTGTTTGGTGTTTGGTGTTTGCTGTTTGGTATTTGCTATTTGGTGTTTTGTGTTTGCTGTTTGGTGTTTGGTGTTTAGTGTTTGCTATTTGGTGTTTGGTGTTTGGTGTTTGGTGCTTGGGGCTTGGTGTTTGCTCTTTGGTGCTTGGTGATTGGTTTTTGGTGTTTGGTGCTTGGTGCTTGGTGTTTGGTGCTTGGTGCTTGGTGTTTGGTGCTTGGTGCTTGGTGTTTGGTGTTTGGTGCTTGGTGTTTGCTGTTTGGTGATTGGTGCTTGGTGTTTGGTGCTTGGTGCTTGGTGTTTGGTGCTTGGTGGTTGGTGCTTGGTGTTTGGTGCTTGGTGCTTGGTGTTTGGTGTTTGGCGCTTGGTGCTTGGTGTTTGGTGCTTGGTGCTTGGTGTTTGGTGTTTGGTGCTTGGTGCTTGCTGTCTGGTATTTGGTGCTTGGTGCTTGGTGTTTGTTGATTGGTGCCTGGTAATTGGTGTTTGGTGCTCGGTGCTTGGTGCTTGGTGTTTCGTGCTTGGTGCTTGGTGTTTGGTCTTTGGCGCCTGGTGCTTGGTGTTTGGTGCTTGGTACTTGGTGTTCGGTGTTTGGTGTTTGGTGCTTGGTGCTTGGTGCTTGGTTTTTGGTGTTTGGTGCTTGGTGCTTGGTGTTTGGTGTTTGTTGATTGGTGCTTGGTGTTTGGTGCTTGGGATTTGGTGCTTCGTGCTTGGTGTTTGGTGTTTGGAGTTTGGTACTTGGTGCTTGGTGTTTGGTGTTCGGTGCTTGGTGCTTGGTGTTTGGTGTTTAGTGCTTGGTGCTTGGTTGTTGGTGTTTGGTGCTTGGTGCCTGGTGACTGGTGTTTGGTGCTTGGTGCTTGGTATTTGGGGCTTGGTCTTTGGTGCTTGGTGTTTGGTGCTTGGTGCTTGGTGCTTGGTGTTTGGTGCTTGGTGCTTGGTGCTAGGTGTTTGGTGTTTAGTGCTTGGTGCTTGGTGTTTGGTGCTTGGTGCTTGGTGCTAGGTGTTTGGTGTTTGGTGTTTGGTGTTTGGTGCTTGCTGTTTGGTGTTTGCTGTTTGGTGTTTGCTGTTTCGTGTTTGCTGTTTCGTGTTTGCTGTTTGGTGTTTGGTGTTTGGTGTTTGGTGTTTGGTGTTTGGTGTTTGCTGTTTGGTGTTTGGTGTCTGGTGTTTGGTGATTGGTGTGTGCTGTTTGGTGTTTGGTGTTTGGTGTTTGGTGCTTGGCGCTTGTTGCTTGGTGTTTTGTGCTTGGTGCTTGGTACTTGGTGTTTGGTGTTTGCTGTTTATGTTTGCTGTTTGGCGTTTGCTGTTTGGTGTTTGCTGTTTGGTGTTTCCTGGTTGGTGTTTGGTGTTTGCTATTAGGTGTTTCGTGTTTGCTGTTTGGTGTTTGGTGTTTAGTGTTTGCTGTTTGGTGTTTGGTGTTTGGTGTTTGGTGCTTGGGGCTTGGTGTTTGCTCTTTGGTGCTTGGTGATTGGTTTTTGGTGTTTGGTGCTTGGTGCTTGGTGTATGGTGTTTGGTGCTTGGTGCTTGGTGCTTGGTGTTTGGTGCTTGGTGCTTGGTTCTGGGTGCATGGTGCTTGGTGTTTGGTGTTTGGTGCTTGGTGCTTCGTGTTTGGTGCTTCGGGCTTGGTGATTGGTGTTTGGTGCTTGGTGCTTGGTGCTTGGTGATTGGTGCTTGGTGTTTGGTGCTTGGTGTTCGGTGCTTGGTGCTTGGTGCTAGGTGTTTGGTGTTTGGTGTTTGGCGCTTGGTGCTTGGTGTTTGGTGATTGGTGCTTGGTGTTTGGTGTTTGGTGCTTGGTGTTTGGTGCTTGGCGCTTGGTGCTTGGGGTTTTGTGCTTGGTGCTTGGTGCTTGGTGTTTGGTGTTTGGTGTTTGTGTTTGCTGTTTGGCGTTTGCTGTTTGGTGTTTGCTGTTTGGTGTTTCCTGGTTGGTGTTTGGTGTTTGCTATTTGGTGTTTGGTGTTTGCTATTTGGTGTTTGGTGTTTAGTGTTTGCTTTTTGGTGTTTGGTGTTTGGTGTTTGTTGCTTGGGGCTTGGTGTTTGCTCTTTGGTGCTTGGTGATTGGTTTTTGGTGTTTGGTGCTTGGTGCTTGGTGTATGGTGTTTGGTGCTTGGTGCTTGGTGCTTGGTGCTTGGTGTTTGGGGTTTGGTGCTTGGTGCTTGGTGTTTGGTGTTTGGTGCTTGGTGCTTGGTTCTGGGTGCTTGGTGCTTGGTGTTTGGTGTTTGGTGCTTGGTGCTTGGTGTTTGGTGCTTGGGGCTTGGTGATTGGTGTTTGGTGCTTGGTGCTTGGTGCTTGGTGCTTGGTGCTTGGTGTTTGGTGCTTGATGTTCGGTGCTTGGTGCTTGGTGCTAGGTGTTTGGTGTTTGGTGTTTGGCGCTTGGTGCTTGGTGTTTGGTGATTGGTGCTTGGTGTTTGGTGTTTGGTGCTTGGTGCTTGGTGTTTGGTGTTTGGTGCTTGGTGCTTGGTGCTTGGTGCTTGGTGTTTGGTGTTTGGTGCTTGGAACTTGGTGTTTGGTGTTTGGTGCTTGGTGCTTTGTTCTGGGTGCTTGGTGCTTGGTGTTTGGTGTATGGTGCTGGGTGCTTGGTGTTTGGTGCTTGGGGCTTGGTGATTGGTGTTTGGTGCTTGGTGCTTGGTGCTTGGTGCTTGGTGCTTGGTGTTTGGTGCTTGGTGTTTGGTGCTTGGTGCTTGGTGCTAGGTGTTTGGTGTTTGGTGTTTGGCGCTTGGTGCTTGGTGCTTGGTGTTTGGTGCTTGGTGTTTGGTGCTTGGTGTTTGGTGATTGGTCCTTGGTGATTGGTGTTTGGTGCTTGGTGCTTGGTGTTTGGTGTTTGGTGCTTGGCGCTTGGTGTTTGGTGTTTGGTCCTTGGCGTTTGTTGTTTGGCGTTTGGAGTTTGGCGTTTGCTTTTTGGCGTTTGCTGTTTGGTGTTTGGTGTTTGGTGTTTGGTGTTTGGTACTTGGTGCTTGGTGTTTGGTGTTTGGTGCTTGGTGCTTGGTGTTTGGTGTTTGGTGCTTGGTACTTGGTGTTTGGTGCTCGGTGCTTGGTGCTTGGTGTTTCGTGCTTGGTGCTTGGTGTTTGGTCTTTGGCGCTTGGTGCTTGGTGTTTGGTGCTTGGTACTTGGTGTTTGGTGTTTGGCGTTTGGTGTTTGGTGCTTGGTGCTTGGTGCTTGGTTTTTGGAGTTTGGTGCTTGCTGCTTGGTGTTTGGTGTTTGGTGATTGGTGCTTGGTGTTTGGTGCTTGGGATTTGGTGCTTGGTGCTTGGTGTTTGGTGTTTGGAGTTTGGTACTTGGTGCTTGGTGTTTGGTGTTTGGTGCTTGGTGCTTGGTGTTTGGTGTTTAGTGCTTGGTGCTTGGTTCTTGGTGTTTGGTGCTCGGTGCTTGGTGCTTGGTGTTTGGTGCTTGGTCCTTGGTGCTTGGTGCTTGGTGTTTGGTCTTTGGCGCTTGGTGCTTGGTGTTTGGTGCTTGGTACTTGGTGTTCAGTGTTTGGTGTTTGGTGCTTGGTGCTTGGTGCTTGGTTTTGGGTGTTTGGTGCTTGGTGCTTGGTGTTTGGTGTTTGGTGATTGGTGCTTGGTGTTTGGTGCTTGGGATTTGGTGCTGGGTGCTTGGTGTTTGGTGTTTGGAGTTTGGTACTTGGTGCTTGGTGTTTGGTGTTTGGTGCTTGGTGCTTGGTGTTTGGTGTTTAGTGCTTGGTGCTTGGTTGTTGGTGTTTGGTGCTTGGTGCCTGGTGACTGGTGTTTGGTGCTTGGTGCTTGGTATTTGGGGCTTGGTCTTTGGTGCTTGGTGTTTGGTGCTTGGTGCTTGGTGCTTGGTGCTTGGTGTTTGGTGCTTGGTGCTTGGTGCTAGGTGTTTGGTGTTTAGTGCTTGGTGCTTGGTGATTGGTGCTTGTTGCTTGGTGCTTGGTGTTTGGTGCTTGGTGCTTGGTGTTTGGTGTTTGGTGTTTGGTGTTTGCTGTTTGGTGTTTGCTGTTTGGTGTTTACTGTTTCGTGTTTGCTGTTTCGTGTTTGCTGTTTGGTGTTTGGTGTTTGGTGTTTGCTGTTTGGTGTTTGGTGTTTGCTGTTTGGTGTTTGGAGTCTGGTGTTTGGTGATTGGTGTTTGCTGTTTGGTGTTTGGTGTTTGGCGTTTGGTGCTTGGCGCTTCTTGCTTGGTGTTTTGTGCTTGGTGCTTGGTGCTTGGTGTTTGGTGTTTGGTGTTTATGTTTGCTGTTTGGCGTTTGCTGTTTGGTGTTTGCTGTTTGGAGTTTCCTGGTTGGTGTTTGGTGTTTGCTATTTGGTGTTTCGTGTTTGCTGTTTGGTGTTTGGTGTTTAGTGTTTGCTGTTTGGTGTATGGTGTTTGGTGTTTGGTGCTTGGGGCTTGGTGTTTGCTCTTTGGTGCTTGGTGATTGGTTTTTGGTGTTTGGTGCTTGGTGCTTGGTGTATGGTGTTTGGTGCTTGGTGCTTGGTGCTTGGTGCTTGGTGTTTGGTGATTGGTGCTTGGTGCTTGGTGTTTGGTGTTTGGTGCTTGGTGCTTGGTTCTGGGTGCATGGTGCTTGGTGTTTGGTGTTTGGTGCTTGGTGCTTCGTGTTTGGTGCTTCGGGCTTGGTGATTGGTGTTTGGTGCTTGGTGCTTGGTGCTTGGTGCTTGGTGCTTGGTGTTTGGTGCTTGGGATTCGGTGCTTGGTGCTTGGTGCTAGGTGTTTGGTGTTTGGTGCTTGGTGTTTGGTGTTTGGTGCTTGGTGCTTGCTGTCTGGTATTTGGTGCTTGGTGCTTGGTGTTTGTTGATTGGTGCCTGGTACTTGGTGTTTGGTGCTCGGTGCTTGGTGCTTGGTGTTTCGTGCTTGGTGCTTGGTGTTTGGTCTTTGGCGCTTGGTGCTTGGTGTTTGGTGCTTGGTACTTGGTGTTCAGTGTTTGGTGTTTGGTGCTTGGTGCTTGGTGCTTGGTTTTGGGTGTTTGGTGCTTGGTGCTTGGTGTTTGGTGTTTGGTGATTGGTGCTTGGTGTTTGGTGCTTGGGATTTGGTGCTTGGTGCTTGCTGTTTGGTGTTTGGAGTTTGGTACTTGGTGCTTGGTGTTTGGTGTTTAGTGCTTGGTGCTTGGTTCTTGGTGTTTGGTGCTTGGTCCCTGGTGATTAGTGTTTGGTGCTTGGTGCTTGGTATTTGGGGATTGGTCTTTGGTGCTTGGTGTTTGGTGCTTGGTGCTTGGTGCTTGGTGTTTGGTGCTTGGTGCTTGGTGCTAGGTGTTTGGTGTTTAGTGCTTGGTGCTTGGTGCTTGGTGTTTGGTGTTTAGTGCTTGGTGCTTGGTATTTGGTGTGTGGTGCTTGGTGCTTGGTGTTTGGTGTTTGGTGCTTGGTGCTTGGTGTTTGGTGTTTGCTGCTTGGTGTTCGCTGGTTGGTGTTTGGTGTTTGCTGTTTGGTGTTTGCTGTTTGGTGCTTGGTGCTAGGTGTTTGGTGCATGGTGCTTGGTGCTTGGTGTTTGGTGCTTGGTGCTTGGTGTTTGGTGCCTGGGGCTTGGTGCTTGGTGTTTGGTGCTTGGTGTTTGGTGTTTCCTGGTTGGTGTTTGGTGTTTGCTGTTTGGTGTTTGGTGTTTGCTGTTTGGTATTTGCTATTTGGTGTTTTGTGTTTGCTGTTTGGTGTTTGGTGTTTAGTGTTTGCTATTTGGTGTTTGGTGTTTGGTGTTTGGTGCTTGGGGCTTGGTGTTTGCTCTTTGGTGCTTGGTGATTGGTTTTTGGTGTTTGGTGCTTGGTGCTTGGTGTTTGGTGCTTGGTGCTTGGTGTTTGGTGCTTGGTGCTTGGTGTTTGGTGTTTGGTGCTTGGTGTTTGCTGTTTGGTGATTGGTGCTTGGTGTTTGGTGCTTGGTGCTTGGTGTTTGGTGCTTGGTGGTTGGTGCTTGGTGTTTGGTGCTTGGTGATTGGTGTTTGGTGTTTGGCGCTTGGTGCTTGGTGTTTGGTGCTTGGTGCTTGGTGTTTGGTGTTTGGTGCTTGGTGCTTGCTGTCTGGTATTTGGTGCTTGGTGCTTGGTGTTTGTTGATTGGTGCCTGGTAATTGGTGTTTGGTGCTCGGTGCTTGGTGCTTGGTGTTTCGTGCTTGGTGCTTGGTGTTTGGTCTTTGGCGCCTGGTGCTTGGTGTTTGGTGCTTGGTACTTGGTGTTCGGTGTTTGGTGTTTGGTGCTTGGTGCTTGGTGCTTGGTTTTTGGTGTTTGGTGCTTGGTGCTTGGTGTTTGGTGTTTGTTGATTGGTGCTTGGTGTTTGGTGCTTGGGATTTGGTGCTTCGTGCTTGGTGTTTGGTGTTTGGTGTTTGGAGTTTGGTACTTGGTGCTTGGTGTTTGGTGTTTGGTGCTTGGTGCTTGGTGTTTGGTGTTTAGTGCTTGGTGCTTGGTTGTTGGTGTTTGGTGCTTGGTGCCTGGTGACTGGTGTTTGGTGCTTGGTGCTTGGTATTTGGGGCTTGGTCTTTGGTGCTTGGTGTTTGGTGCTTGGTGCTTGGTGCTTGGTGCTTGGTGTTTGGTGCTTGGTGCTTGGTGCTAGGTGTTTGGTGTTTAGTGCTTGGTGCTTGGTGATTGGTGCTTGTTGCTTGGTGCTTGGTGTTTGGTGCTTGGTGCTTGGTGTTTGGTGTTTGGTGTTTGGTGTTTGCTGTTTGGTGTTTGCTGTTTGGTGTTTACTGTTTCGTGTTTGCTGTTTCGTGTTTGCTGTTTGGTGTTTGGTGTTTGGTGTTTGCTGTTTGGTGTTTGGTGTTTGCTGTTTGGTGTTTGGAGTCTGGTGTTTGGTGATTGGTGTTTGCTGTTTGGTGTTTGGTGTTTGGCGTTTGGTGCTTGGCGCTTCTTGCTTGGTGTTTTGTGCTTGGTGCTTGGTGCTTGGTGTTTGGTGTTTGGTGTTTATGTTTGCTGTTTGGCGTTTGCTGTTTGGTGTTTGCTGTTTGGAGTTTCCTGGTTGGTGTTTGGTGTTTGCTATTTGGTGTTTCGTGTTTGCTGTTTGGTGTTTGGTGTTTAGTGTTTGCTGTTTGGTGTATGGTGTTTGGTGTTTGGTGCTTGGGGCTTGGTGTTTGCTCTTTGGTGCTTGGTGATTGGTTTTTGGTGTTTGGTGCTTGGTGCTTGGTGTATGGTGTTTGGTGCTTGGTGCTTGGTGCTTGGTGCTTGGTGTTTGGTGATTGGTGCTTGGTGCTTGGTGTTTGGTGTTTGGTGCTTGGTGCTTGGTTCTGGGTGCATGGTGCTTGGTGTTTGGTGTTTGGTGCTTGGTGCTTCGTGTTTGGTGCTTCGGGCTTGGTGATTGGTGTTTGGTGCTTGGTGCTTGGTGCTTGGTGCTTGGTGCTTGGTGTTTGGTGCTTGGGATTCGGTGCTTGGTGCTTGGTGCTAGGTGTTTGGTGTTTGGTGCTTGGTGTTTGGTGTTTGGTGCTTGGTGCTTGCTGTCTGGTATTTGGTGCTTGGTGCTTGGTGTTTGTTGATTGGTGCCTGGTACTTGGTGTTTGGTGCTCGGTGCTTGGTGCTTGGTGTTTCGTGCTTGGTGCTTGGTGTTTGGTCTTTGGCGCTTGGTGCTTGGTGTTTGGTGCTTGGTACTTGGTGTTCAGTGTTTGGTGTTTGGTGCTTGGTGCTTGGTGCTTGGTTTTGGGTGTTTGGTGCTTGGTGCTTGGTGTTTGGTGTTTGGTGATTGGTGCTTGGTGTTTGGTGCTTGGGATTTGGTGCTTGGTGCTTGCTGTTTGGTGTTTGGAGTTTGGTACTTGGTGCTTGGTGTTTGGTGTTTAGTGCTTGGTGCTTGGTTCTTGGTGTTTGGTGCTTGGTCCCTGGTGATTAGTGTTTGGTGCTTGGTGCTTGGTATTTGGGGATTGGTCTTTGGTGCTTGGTGTTTGGTGCTTGGTGCTTGGTGCTTGGTGTTTGGTGCTTGGTGCTTGGTGCTAGGTGTTTGGTGTTTAGTGCTTGGTGCTTGGTGCTTGGTGTTTGGTGTTTAGTGCTTGGTGCTTGGTATTTGGTGTGTGGTGCTTGGTGCTTGGTGTTTGGTGTTTGGTGCTTGGTGCTTGGTGTTTGGTGTTTGCTGCTTGGTGTTCGCTGGTTGGTGTTTGGTGTTTGCTGTTTGGTGTTTGCTGTTTGGTGCTTGGTGCTAGGTGTTTGGTGCATGGTGCTTGGTGCTTGGTGTTTGGTGCTTGGTGCTTGGTGTTTGGTGCCTGGGGCTTGGTGCTTGGTGTTTGGTGCTTGGTGTTTGGTGTTTCCTGGTTGGTGTTTGGTGTTTGCTGTTTGGTGTTTGGTGTTTGCTGTTTGGTATTTGCTATTTGGTGTTTTGTGTTTGCTGTTTGGTGTTTGGTGTTTAGTGTTTGCTATTTGGTGTTTGGTGTTTGGTGTTTGGTGCTTGGGGCTTGGTGTTTGCTCTTTGGTGCTTGGTGATTGGTTTTTGGTGTTTGGTGCTTGGTGCTTGGTGTTTGGTGCTTGGTGCTTGGTGTTTGGTGCTTGGTGCTTGGTGTTTGGTGTTTGGTGCTTGGTGTTTGCTGTTTGGTGATTGGTGCTTGGTGTTTGGTGCTTGGTGCTTGGTGTTTGGTGCTTGGTGGTTGGTGCTTGGTGTTTGGTGCTTGGTGATTGGTGTTTGGTGTTTGGCGCTTGGTGCTTGGTGTTTGGTGCTTGGTGCTTGGTGTTTGGTGTTTGGTGCTTGGTGCTTGCTGTCTGGTATTTGG
Source organism: Eledone cirrhosa (assembly GCA_964016885.1). Lineage (NCBI taxonomy): Eukaryota > Metazoa > Mollusca > Cephalopoda > Octopoda > Eledonidae > Eledone > Eledone cirrhosa. Next base: position 141,171,857 of record OZ024743.1, on the reverse strand, counting down.
TGCTTGGTGCTTGGTGTTTGTTGATTGGTGCCTGGTAATTGGTGTTTGGTGCTCGGTGCTTGGTGCTTGGTGTTTCGTGCTTGGTGCTTGGTGTTTGGTCTTTGGCGCCTGGTGCTTGGTGTTTGGTGCTTGGTACTTGGTGTTCGGTGTTTGGTGTTTGGTGCTTGGTGCTTGGTGCTTGGTTTTTGGTGTTTGGTGCTTGGTGCTTGGTGTTTGGTGTTTGTTGATTGGTGCTTGGTGTTTGGTGCTTGGGATTTGGTGCTTCGTGCTTGGTGTTTGGTGTTTGGAGTTTGGTACTTGGTGCTTGGTGTTTGGTGTTCGGTGCTTGGTGCTTGGTGTTTGGTGTTTAGTGCTTGGTGCTTGGTTGTTGGTGTTTGGTGCTTGGTGCCTGGTGACTGGTGTTTGGTCCTTGGTGCTTGGTATTTGGGGCTTGGTCTTTGGTGCTTGGTGTTTGGTGCTTGGTGCTTGGTGCTTGGTGTTTGGTGCTTGGTGCTTGGTGCTAGGTGTTTGGTGTTTAGTGCTTGGTGCTTGGTGATTGGTGCTTGTTGCTTGGTGCTTGGTGTTTGGTGCTTGGTGCTTGGTGTTTGGTGTTTGGTGTTTGGTGCTTGCTGTTTGGTGTTTGCTGTTTGGTGTTTGCTGTTTGGTGTTTGCTGTTTCGTGTTTGCTGTTTGGTGTTTGGTGTTTGGTGTTTGCTGTTTGGTGTTTGGTGTTTGCTGTTTGGTGTTTGGTGTCTGGTGTTTGGTGATTGGTGTTTGCTGTTTGGTGTTTGGTGTTTGGTGTTTGGTGCTTGGCGCTTGTTGCTTGGTGTTTTGTGCTTGGTGCTTGGTACTTGGTGTTTGGTGTTTGCTGTTTATGTTTGCTGTTTGGCGTTTGCTGTTTGGTGTTTGCTGTTTGGTGTTTCCTGGTTGGTGTTTGGTGTTTGCTATTTGGTGTTTCGTGTTTGCTGTTTGGTGTTTGGTGTTTAGTGTTTGCTGTTTGGTGTTTGGTGTTTGGTGTTTGGTGCTTGGGGCTTGGTGTTTGCTCTTTGGTGCTTGGTGATTGGTTTTTGGTGTTTGGTGCTTGGTGCTTGGTGTATGGTGTTTGGTGCTTGGTGCTTGGTGCTTGGTGTTTGGTGCTTGGTGCTTGGTTCTGGGTGCATGGTGCTTGGTGTTTGGTGTTTGGTGCTTGGTGCTTCGTGTTTGGTGCTTCGGGCTTGGTGATTGGTGTTTGGTGCTTGGTGCTTGGTGCTTGGTGCTTGGTGCTTGGTGTTTGGTGCTTGGTGTTCGGTGCTTGGTGCTTGGTGCTAGGTGTTTGGTGTTTGGTGTTTGGCGCTTGGTGCTTGGTGTTTGGTGATTGGTGCTTGGTGTTTGGTGTTTGGTGCTTGGTGTTTGGTGCTTGGCGCTTGGTGCTTGGGGTTTTGTGCTTGGTGCTTGGTGCTTGGTGTTTGGTGTTTGGTGTTTGTGTTTGCTGTTTGGCGTTTGCTGTTTGGTGTTTGCTGTTTGGTGTTTCCTGGTTGGTGTTTGGTGTTTGCTATTTGGTGTTTGGTGTTTGCTATTTGGTGTTTGGTGTTTAGTGTTTGCTTTTTGGTGTTTGGTGTTTGGTGTTTGTTGCTTGGGGCTTGGTGTTTGCTCTTTGGTGCTTGGTGATTGGTTTTTGGTGTTTGGTGCTTGGTGCTTGGTGTATGGTGTTTGGTGCTTGGTGCTTGGTGCTTGGTGCTTGGTGTTTGGTGTTTGGGGTTTGGTGCTTGGTGCTTGGTGTTTGGTGTTTGGTGCTTGGTGCTTGGTTCTGGGTGCTTGGTGCTTGGTGTTTGGTGTTTGGTGCTTGGTGCTTGGTGTTTGGTGCTTGGGGCTTGGTGATTGGTGTTTGGTGCTTGGTGCTTGGTGCTTGGTGCTTGGTGCTTGGTGTTTGGTGCTTGGTGTTCGGTGCTTGGTGCTTGGTGCTAGGTGTTTGGTGTTTGGTGTTTGGCGCTTGGTGCTTGGTGTTTGGTGATTGGTGCTTGGTGTTTGGTGTTTGGTGCTTGGTGCTTGGTGTTTGGTGTTTGGTGCTTGGTGCTTGGTGCTTGGTGCTTGGTGTTTGGTGTTTGGTGCTTGGAGCTTGGTGTTTGGTGTTTGGTGCTTGGTGCTTTGTTCTGGGTGCTTGGTGCTTGGTGTTTGGTGTATGGTGCTGGGTGCTTGGTGTTTGGTGCTTGGGGCTTGGTGATTGGTGTTTGGTGCTTGGTGCTTGGTGCTTGGTGCTTGGTGCTTGGTGTTTGGTGCTTGGTGTTTGGTGCTTGGTGCTTGGTGCTAGGTGTTTGGTGTTTGGTGTTTGGCGCTTGGTGCTTGGTGCTTGGTGTTTGGTGCTTGGTGTTTGGTGCTTGGTGTTTGGTGATTGGTCCTTGGTGTTTGGTGTTTGGTGCTTGGTGCTTGGTGTTTGGTGTTTGGTGCTTGGCGCTTGGTGTTTGGTGTTTGGTCCTTGGCGTTTGTTGTTTGGCGTTTGGAGTTTGGCGTTTGCTTTTTGGCGTTTGCTGTTTGGTGTTTGGTGTTTGGTGTTTGGTGTTTGGTACTTGGTGCTTGGTGTTTGGTGTTTGGTGCTTGGTGCTTGGTGTTTGGTGTTTGGTGCTTGGTACTTGGTGTTTGGTGCTCGGTGCTTGGTGCTTGGTGTTTCGTGCTTGGTGCTTGGTGTTTGGTCTTTGGCGCTTGGTGCTTGGTGTTTGGTGCTTGGTACTTGGTGTTTGGTGTTTGGCGTTTGGTGTTTGGTGCTTGGTGCTTGGTGCTTGGTTTTTGGAGTTTGGTGCTTGGTGCTTGGTGTTTGGTGTTTGGTGATTGGTGCTTGGTGTTTGGTGCTTGGGATTTGGTGCTTGGTGCTTGGTGCTTGGTGTTTGGTGTTTAGTGCTTGGTGCTTGGTTCTTGGTGTTTGGTGCTCGGTGCTTGGTGCTTGGTGTTTGGTGCTTGGTCCTTGGTGCTTGGTGCTTGGTGTTTGGTGTTTGGCGCTTGGTGCTTGGTGTTTGGTGATTGGTGCTTGGTGTTTGGTGTTTGGTGCTTGGTGCTTGGTGTTTGGTGTTTGGTGCTTGGCGCTTGGTGTTTGGTGTTTGGTGCCTGGCGTTTGGTGTTTGGCGTTTGGGGTTTGGCATTTGCTGTTTGGCGTATGGGGTTTGGCGTTTGCTTTTTGGCGTTTGCTGTTTGGTGTTTGGTGCTTGGTGTTTGGTGTTTGGTGCTTGGTGCTTGGTGTTTGGTGTTTAGTGCTTGGTGCTTGGTTCTTGGTGTTTGGTGCTCGGTGCTTGGTGCTTGGTGTTTGGTGCTTGGTGCTTGGTTCTGGGTGCTTGGTGCTTGGTGTTTGGTGTTTGGTGCTTGGTGCTTGGTGTTTGGTGCTTGGGGCTTGGTGATTGGTGTTTGGTACTTGGTGTTTGGTGCTTGGTGCTTGGTGCTAGGTGTTTGGTGTTTGGTGCTTGGCGCTTGGTGCTTGGTGTTTGGTGATTGGTGCTTGGTGTTTGGTGTTTGGTGCTTGGTGCTTGGTGTTTGGTGTTTGGTGCTTGGCGCTTGGTGTTTGGTGTTCGGTGCTTGGCGTTTGCTGTTTGGCGTTTGGGGTTTGGCATTTGCTGTTTGGCGTATGGGGTTTGGCATTTGCTTTTTGGTGTTTGCTGTTTGGGGTTTGGTGCTTGGTGTTTGGTGTTTGGTACTTGGTGCTTGGTGTTTGGTGTTTGGTGCTTGGTGCTTGGTGTTTGGTGTTTGGTGCTTGGCGCTTGGTGTTTGGCGTTTGGCGCTTGGCGTTTGCTGTTTGGCGTTTGGGGTTTGGCATTTACTGTTTGGCGTTTGGGGTTTGGCGTTTGCTTTTTGGCATTTGCTGTTTGGTGTTTGGTGTTTGGTGTTTGCTGTTTGGTGTTTGCTGTTTGGTGTTTGCTGTTTGGTGTTTGGTGTTTGCTGTTTGCTGGTTGGTGTTTGGTGTTTGGTGTTTGCTGTTTGGTGTTTGCTGTTTGGTGCTTGGTGCTTGGTGTTTGGTGCATGGTGCTTGGTGCTTCGTGCTTGGTGTTTGGTGCTTGGTGCTTGGTGTTTGGTGCTTGGGGCTTGGTGCTTGGTGTTTGGTGTTTGGTGTTTGGTGCTTGGTGCTTGGTGTTTGGTGTTTGGTGCTTGGTGTTTGCTGTTTGGTGCTTGGTGCTTGGTGTTTGGTGCTTGGTGCTTGGTGCTTGGTGCTTGGTGCTTGGTGTTTGGTGCTTGGTGCTTGGTGCTTGGTGCTTGGTGCTTGGTGTTTGGTGTTTAGTGCTTGGTGCTTGGTGTTTGGTGTTTGGTGCTTGGTGCTTGCTGTTTGGTGCTTGGGGCTTGGTGCTTGGTGTTTGGTGTTTGGTGCTTGGTGCTTGGTGTTTGGTGTTTGGTGCTTGGTGCTTGGTGTTTGGTGATTGGTGCTTGGTACTTGGTGTTTGGTGCTCGGTGCTTGGTGCTTGGTGTTTCGTGCTTGGTGCTTGGTGTTTGGTCTTTGGCGCTTGGTGCTTGGTGTTTGGTGCTTGGTACTTGGTGTTTGGTGTTTGGCGTTTGGTGTTTGGTGCTTGGTGCTTGGTGCTTGGTTTTTGGAGTTTGGTGCTTGGTACTTGGTGTTTGGTGTTTGGTGATTGGTGCTTGGTGTTTGGTGCTTGGGATTTGGTGCTTGGTGCTTGGTGTTTGGTGTTTGGAGTTTGGTACTTGGTGCTTGGTGTTTGGTGTTTGGTGCTTGGTGCTTGGTGTTTGGTGTTTAGTGCTTGGTGCTTGGTTCTTGGTGTTTGGTGCTTGGTGCTTGGTGCTTGGTTTTTGGTGTTTGGTGCTTGGTGCTTGGTGTTTGGTGTTTGGTGCTTGGTGCTTGGTTCTGGGTGCTTGGTGTTTGGTGCTTGTGGCTTGGTGATTGGTGTTTGGTGCTTGGTGCTTGGGGCTTGGTGATTGGTGTTTGGTGCTTGGTGTTTGGTGCTTGGTGCTTGGTGCTAGGTGTTTGGTGTTTGGTGCTTGGCGCTTGGTGCTTGGTGTTTGGTGATTGGTGCTTGGTGTTTGGTGTTTGGTGCTTGGTGCTTGGTGTTTGGTGTTTGGTGCTTGACGCTTGGTGTTTGGTGTTTGGTGCTTGGCGTTTGCTGTTTGGCGTTTGGGGTTTGGCATTTGTTGTTTGGCGTATGGGGTTTGGCGTTTGCTTTTTGGCGTTTGCTGTTTGGTGTATGGTGTTTGGTGCTTGGTGCTTGGTGCTTGGTGCTTGGTGCTTGGTGTTTGGTGTTTGGTGCTTGGTGCTTGGTGTTTGGTGTTTGGTGCTTGGTGCTTGGTGTTTGGTGCTTGGGGCTTGGTGATTGGTGTTTGGTGCTTGGTGCTTGGTGCTTGGTGCTTGGTGCTTGGTGTTCGGTGCTTGGTGCTTGGTGCTAGGTGTTTGGTGTTTGGTGTTTGGCGCTTGGTGCTTGGTGTTTGGTGATTGGTGCTTGGTGTTTGGTGTTTGGTGCTTGGTGCTTGGTGCTTGGTGTTTGGTGTTTGGTGCTTGGAGCTTGGTGTTTGGTGTTTGGTGCTTGGTGCTTTGTTCTGGGTGCTTGGTGCTTGGTGTTTGGTGTTTGGTGCTGGGTGCTTGGTGTTTGGTGCTTGGGGCTTGGTGATTGGTGTTTGGTGCTTGGTGCTTGGTGCTTGGTGCTTGGTGTTTGGTGCTTGGTGTTTGGTGCTTGGTGCTTGGTGATAGGTGTTTGGTGTTTGGTGTTTGGCGCTTGGTGTTTGGTGTTTGGTGATTGGTGCTTGGTGTTTGGTGTTTGGTGCTTGGTGCTTGGTGTTTGGTGTTTGGTGCTTGGCGCTTGGTGTTTGGTGTTTGGTGCTTGGCGTTTTCCGTTTGGCATTTGGGGTTTGGCATTTGCTGTTTGGCGTATGGGGTTTGGCGTTTGCTTTTTTGCGTTTGCTGTTTGGTGTTTGGTGCTTGGTGTTTGGTGTTTGGTACTTGGTGCTTGGTGTTTGGTATTTGGTGCTTGGTGCTTGGTGTTTGGTGTTTGGTGCTTGGCGCTTGGTGTTTGGTGTTTTGTGCTTGGCGTTTGCTGTTTGGCGTTTGGGTTTGGCATTTGCTGTTTGGCGTTTGGAGTTTGGCGTTTGCTTTTTGGCGTTTGCTGTTTGGTGTTTGCTGTTTGGTGTTTGCTGTTTGGTGTTTGCTGTTTGGTGTTTGTTGTTTGGTGTTTGCTGTTTGGTGCTTGGTGCTTGGTGTTTGGTGCATGGTGCTTGGTGCTTGGTGCTTGGTGTTTCGTGCTTGGTGCTTGGTGTTTCGTGCTTGGGGCTTGGTGCTTGGTGTTTGGTGCTTGGTGTTTGGTGTTTGTTGCTTGGTGCGTGGTGTTTGGTGTTTGGTGCTTGGTGTTTGCTGTTTGGTGCTTGGTGCTTGGTGTTTGGTGCTTGGTGCTTGGTGCTTGGTGCTTGGTGCTTGGTGTTTGGTGCTTGGTGGTTGGTGCTTGGTGTTTGGTGCTTGGTGTTTGTGTTTGCTGTTTGGCGTTTGCTGTTTGGTGTTTGCTGTTTGGTGTTTCCTGGTTGGTGTTTGGTGTTTGCTATTTGGTGTTTGGTGTTTGCTATTTGGTGTTTGGTGTTTAGTGTTTGCTTTTTGGTGTTTGGTGTTTGGTGTTTGTTGCTTGGGGCTTGGTGTTTGCTCTTTGGTGCTTGGTGATTGGTTTTTGGTGTTTGGTGCTTGGTGCTTGGTGCTTGGTGCTTGGTGTTTGGGGTTTGGTGCTTGGTGCTTGGTGTTTGGTGTTTGGTGCTTGGTGCTTGGTTCTGGGTGCTTGGTGCTTGGTGTTTGGTGTTTGGTGCTTGGTGCTTGGTGTTTGGTGCTTGGGGCTTGGTGATTGGTGTTTGGTGCTTGGTGCTTGGTGCTTGGTGCTTGGTGCTTGGTGTTTGGTGCTTGGTGTTCGGTGTTTGGTGCTTGGTGCTAGGTGTTTGGTGTTTGGTGTTTGGCGCTTGGTGCTTGGTGTTTGGTGATTGGTGCTTGGTGTTTGGTGTTTGGTGCTTGGTGCTTGGTGTTTGGTGTTTGGTGCTTGGTGCTTGGTGCTTGGTGCTTGGTGTTTGGTGTTTGGTGCTTGGAGCTTGGTGTTTGGTGTTTGGTGCTTGGTGCTTTGTTCTGGGTGTTTGGTGCTTGGTGTTTGGTGTATGGTGCTGGGTGCTTGGTGTTTGGTGCTTGGGGCTTGGTGATTGGTGTTTGGTGCTTGGTGCTTGGTGCTTGGTGCTTGGTGCTTGGTGTTTGGTGCTTGGTGTTTGGTGCTTGGTGCTTGGTGCTAGGTGTTTGGTGTTTGGTGTTTGGCGCTTGGTGCTTGGTGCTTGGTGTTTGGTGCTTGGTGTTTGGTGCTTGGTGTTTGGTGATTGGTCCTTGGTGTTTGGTGTTTGGTGCTTGGTGCTTGGTGTTTGGTGTTTGGTGCTTGGCGCTTGGTGTTTGGTGTTTGGTCCTTGGCGTTTGTTGTTTGGCGTTTGGAGTTTGGCGTTTGCTTTTTGGCGTTTGCTGTTTGGTGTTTGGTGTTTGGTGTTTGGTGTTTGGTACTTGGTGCTTGGTGTTTGGTGTTTGGTGCTTGGTGCTTGGTGTTTGGTGTTTGGTGCTTGGTACTTGGTGTTTGGTGCTCGGTGCTTGGTGCTTGGTGTTTCGTGCTTGGTGCTTGGTGTTTGGTCTTTGGCGCTTGGTGCTTGGTGTTTGGTGCTTGGTACTTGGTGTTTGGTGTTTGGCGTTTGGTGTTTGGTGCTTGGTGCTTGGTGCTTGGTTTTTGGAGTTTGGTGCTTGGTGCTTGGTGTTTGGTGTTTGGTGATTGGTGCTTGGTGTTTGGTGCTTGGGATTTGGTGCTTGGTGCTTGGTGTTTGGTGTTTGGAGTTTGGTACTTGGTGCTTGGTGTTTGGTGTTTGGTGCTTGGTGCTTGGTGTTTGGTGTTTAGTGCTTGGTGCTTGGTTCTTGGTGTTTGGTGCTCGGTGCTTGGTGCTTGGTGTTTGGTGCTTGGTCCTTGGTGCTTGGTGCTTGGTGTTTGGTGTTTGGTGCTTGGTGCTTGGTGTTTGGTGCTTGGGGCTTGGTGATTGGTGTTTGGTGCTTGGTGTTTGGTGCTTGGTGCTTGGTGCTAGGTGTTTGGTGTTTGGTGCTTGGCGCTTGGTGCTTGGTGTTTGGTGATTGGTGCTTGGTGTTTGGTGTTTGGTGCTTGGTGCTTGGTGTTTGGTGTTTGGTGCTTGGCGCTTGGTGTTTGGTGTTTGGTGCCTGGCGTTTGCTGTTTGGCGTTTGGGGTTTGGCATTTGCTGTTTGGCGTATGGGGTTTGGCGTTTGCTTTTTGGCGTTTGCTGTTTGGTGTTTGGTGCTTGGTGTTTGGTGTTTGGTGCTTGGTGCTTGGTGTTTGGTGTTTAGTGCCTGGTGCTTGGTTCTTGGTGTTTGGTGCTCGGTGCTTGGTGCTTGGTGTTTGGTGCTTGGTGCTTGGTTCTGGGTGCTTGGTGCTTGGTGTTTGGTGTTTGGTGCTTGGTGCTTGGTGTTTGGTGCTTGGGGCTTGGTGATTGGTGTTTGGTACTTGGTGTTTGGTGCTTGGTGCTTGGTGCTAGGTGTTTGGTGTTTGGTGCTTGGCGCTTGGTGCTTGGTGTTTGGTGATTGGTGCTTGGTGTTTGGTGTTTGGTGCTTGGTGCTTGGTGTTTGGTGTTTGGTGCTTGGCGCTTGGTGTTTGGTGTTCGGTGCTTGGCGTTTGCTGTTTGGCGTTTGGGGTTTGGCATTTGCTGTTTGGCGTATGGGGTTTGGCATTTGCTTTTTGGTGTTTGCTGTTTGGTGTTTGGTTCTTGGTGTTTGGTGTTTGGTACTTGGTGCTTGGTGTTTGGTGTTTGGTGTTTGGTGCTTGGTGTTTGGTGTTTGGTGCTTGGCGCTTGGTGTTTGCTGTTTGGCGTTTGGGGTTTGGCATTTACTGTTTGGCGTTTGGGGTTTGGCGTTTGCTTTTTGGCATTTGCTGTTTGGTGTTTGGTGTTTGGTGTTTGCTGTTTGGTGTTTGCTGTTTGGTGTTTGCTGTTTGGTGTTTGGTGTTTGGTGTTTGCTGGTTGGTGTTTGGTGTTTGGTGTTTGCTGTTTGGTGTTTGCTGTTTGGTGCTTGGTGCTTGGTGTTTGGTGCATGGTGCTTGGTGCTTCGTGCTTGGTGTTTGGTGCTTGGTGCTTGGTGTTTGGTGCTTGGGGCTTGGTGCTTGGTGTTTGGTGTTTGGTGTTTGGTGCTTGGTGCTTGGTGTTTGGTGTTTGGTGCTTGGTGTTTGCTGTTTGGTGCTTGGTGCTTGGTGTTTGGTGCTTGGTGCTTGGTGCTTGGTGCTTGGTGCTTGGTGTTTGGTGCTTGGTGCTTGGTGCTTGGTGCTTGGTGCTTGGTGTTTGGTGTTTAGTGCTTGGTGCTTGGTGTTTGGTGTTTGGTGCTTGGTGCTTGCTGTTTGGTGCTTGGGGCTTGGTGCTTGGTGTTTGGTGTTTGGTGCTTGGTGCTTGGTGTTTGGTGTTTGGTGCTTGGTGCTTGGTGTTTGGTGATTGGTGCTTGGTACTTGGTGTTTGGTGCTCGGTGCTTGGTGCTTGGTGTTTCGTGCTTGGTGCTTGGTGTTTGGTCTTTGGCGCTTGGTGCTTGGTGTTTGGTGCTTGGTACTTGGTGTTTGGTGTTTGGCCTTTGGTGTTTGGTGCTTGGTGCTTGGTGCTTGGTTTTTGGAGTTTTGTGCTTGGTGCTTGGTGTTTGGTGTTTGGTGATTGGTGCTTGGTGTTTGGTGCTTGGGATTTGGTGCTTGGTGCTTGGTGTTTGGTGTTTGGAGTTTGGTACTTGGTGCTTGGTGTTTGGTGTTTGGTGCTTGGTGCTTGGTGTTTGGTGTTTAGTGCTTGGTGCTTGGTTCTTGGTGTTTGGTGCTCGGTGCTTGGTGCTTGGTGTTTGGTGCTTGGTGCTTGGTTCTGGGTGCTTGGTGCTTGGTGTTTGGTGTTTGGTGCTTGGTGCTTGGTGTTTGGTGCTTGTGGCTTGGTGATTGGTGTTTGGTGCTTGGTGTTTGGTGCTTGGTGCTTGGTGGTAGGTGTTTGGTGTTTGGTGCTTGGCGCTTGGTGCTTGGTGTTTGGTGATTGGTGCTTGGTGTTTGGTGTTTGGTGCTTGGTGCTTGGTGTTTGGTGTTTGGTGCTTGACGCTTGGTGTTTGGTGTTTGGTGCTTGGCGTTTGCTGTTTGGCGTTTGGGGTTTGGCATTTGCTGTTTGGCGTATGGGGTTTGGCGTTTGCTTTTTGGTGTTTGCTGTTTGGTGTATGGTGTTTGGTGCTTGGTGCTTGGTGCTTGGTGCTTGGTGTTTGGTGTTTGGTGCTTGGTGCTTGGTGTTTGGTGTTTGGTGCTTGGTGCTTGGTGTTTGGTGCTTGGGGCTTGGTGATTGGTGTTTGGTGCTTGGTGCTTGGTGCTTGGTGCTTGGTGCTTGGTGTTCGGTGCTTGGTGCTTGGTGCTAGGTGTTTGGTGTTTGGTGTTTGGTGCTTGGTGCTTGGTGCTTGGTGTTTGGTGTTTGGTGCTTGGAGCTTGGTGTTTGGTGTTTGGTGCTTGGTGCTTTGTTCTGGGTGCTTGGTGCTTGGTGTTTGGTGTTTGGTGCTGGGTGCTTGGTGTTTGGTGCTTGGGGCTTGGTGATTGGTGTTTGGTGCTTGGTGCTTGGTGCTTGGTGTTTGGTGTTTGGTGCTTGGCGCTTGGTGTTTGGTGTTTAGTGCTTGGCGTTTGCCGTTTGGCATTTGGGGTTTGGCATTTGCTGTTTGGCGTATGGGGTTTGGCGTTTGCTTTTTTGCGTTTGCTGTTTGGTGTTTGGTGCTTGGTGTTTGGTGTTTGGTACTTGGTGTTTGGTATTTGGTGCTTGGTGCTTGGTGTTTGGTGTTTGGTGCTTGGCGCTTGGTGTTTGGTGTTTTGTGCTTGGCGTTTGCTGTTTGGCGTTTGGGTTTGGCATTTGCTGTTTGGCGTTTGGAGTTTGGCGTTTGCCTTTTGGCGTTTGCTGTTTGGTGTTTGCTCTTTGGTGTTTGCTGTTTGGTGTTTGCTGTTTGGTGTTTGTTGTTTGGTGTTTGCTGTTTGGTGCTTGGTGCTTGGTGTTTGGTGCATGGTGCTTGGTGCTTGGTGCTTGGTGTTTGGTGTTTGTTGCTTGGTGCGTGGTGTTTGGTGTTTGGTGCTTGGTGTTTGCTGTTTGGTGCTTGGTGCTTGGTGTTTGGTGCTTGGTGCTTGGTGCTTGGTGCTTGGTGCTTGGTGTTTGGTGCTTGGTGGTTGGTGCTTGGTGTTTGGTGCTTGGTGCTTGGTGTTTGGTGTTTGGCGCTTGGTGCTTGGTGTTTGGTGCTTGGTGCTTGGTGTTTGGTGTTTGGTGCTTGGTGTTTGGTGCTTGGAGCTTGGTGCTTGGTTTTTGGTGCTTGGTGCTTGGTGCTTGGTGCTTGGTGTCTTGTGCTTGGTGCTTGGTGTTTGGTGTTTGGTGTTTGGTGTTTGGTGCTTGGTACTTGTTGTTTTGTGTTTGGTGTTTGGTGCTTGGTGGTTGGTGTTTGGTGCTTGGTGCTTGATGCTTGGTGCTTGGTGCTTGGTGTTTGGTGTTTGGTGCTTGGTGCTTGGTGTTTGGTGATTGGTGCTTGGTACTTGGTGTTTGGTGCTCGGTTCTTGGTGCTTGGTGTTTCGTGCTAGGTGCTTGGTGTTTGGTCTTTGGCGCTTGGTGCTTGGTGTTTGGTGCTTGGTGTTTGGTGCTTGGTTTTTGGAGTTTGGTGCTTGGTGCTTGGTGTTTGGTGTTTGGTGATTGGTGCTTGGTGTTTGGTGCTTGGGATTTGGTGCTTGGTGCTTGGTGTTTGGTGTTTGGAGTTTTGTACTTGGTGCTTGGTGTTTGGTGTTTGGTGCTTGGTGCTTGGTGTTTGGTGTTTAGTGCTTGGTGCTTGGTTCTTGGTGTTTGGTGCTCGGTGCTTGGTGCTTGGTGTTTGGTGCTTGGTCCTTGGTGCTTGGTGCTTGGTGTTTGGTGTTTGGTGCTTGGTGCTTGGTGTTTGGTGCTTGGGGCTTGGTGATTGGTGTTTGGTGCTTGGTGTTTGGTGCTTGGTGCTTGGTGCTAGGTGTTTGGTGTTTGGTGCTTGGCGCTTGGTGCTTGGTGTTTGGTGATTGGTGCTTGGTGTTTGGTGTTTGGTGCTTGGTGCTTGGTGTTTGGTGTTTGGTGCTTGGCGCTTGGTGTTTGGTGTTTGGTGCCTGGCGTTTGCTGTTTGGCGTTTGGAGTTTGGCATTTGCTGTTTGGCGTATGGGGTTTGGCGTTTGCTTTTTGGCGTTTGCTGTTTGGTGTTTGGTGCTTGGTGTTTGGTGTTTGGTGCTTGGTGCTTGGTGTTTGGTGTTTAGTGCTTGGTGCTTGGTTGTTGGTGTTTGGTGCTCGGTGCTTGGTGCTTGGTGTTTGGTGTTTGGTGCTTGGTGCTTGGTGTTTGGTGTTTAGTGCTTGGTGCTTGGTTCTTGGTGTTTGGTGTTCGGTGCTTGGCGTTTGCTGTTTGGCGTTTGGGGTTTGGCATTTGTTGTTTGGCGTATGGGGTTTGGCGTTTGCTTTTTGGCGTTTGCTGTTTGGTGTTTGGTGCTTGCTGTTTGGTGTTTGGTACTTGGTGCTTGGTGTTTGGTGTTTGGTGCTTGGCGTTTGCTGTTTGGCGTTTGGGTTTGGCATTTGCTGTTTGGCGTTTGGAGTTTGGCGTTTGCTTTTTGGCGTTTGCTGTTTGGTGTTTGCTGTTTGGTGTTTGCTGTTTGGTGTTTGCTGTTTGGTGTTTGTTGTTTGGTGTTTGCTGTTTGGTGCTTGGTGCTTGGTGTTTGGTGCATGGTGCTTGGTGCTTGGTGCTTGGTGTTTCGTGCTTGGTGCTTGGTGTTTCGTGCTTGGGGCTTGGTGCTTGGTGTTTGGTGCTTGGTGTTTGGTGTTTGTTGCTTGGTGCGTGGTGTTTGGTGTTTGGTGCTTGGTGTTTGCTGTTTGGTGCTTGGTGCTTGGTGTTTGGTGCTTGGTGCTTGGTGCTTGGTGCTTGGTGCTTGGTGTTTGGTGCTTGGTGGTTGGTGCTTGGTGTTTGGTGCTTGGTGTTTGTGTTTGCTGTTTGGCGTTTGCTGTTTGGTGTTTGCTGTTTGGTGTTTCCTGGTTGGTGTTTGGTGTTTGCTATTTGGTGTTTGGTGTTTGCTATTTGGTGTTTGGTGTTTAGTGTTTGCTTTTTGGTGTTTGGTGTTTGGTGTTTGTTGCTTGGGGCTTGGTGTTTGCTCTTTGGTGCTTGGTGATTGGTTTTTGGTGTTTGGTGCTTGGTGCTTGGTGTATGGTGTTTGGTGCTTGGTGCTTGGTGCTTGGTGCTTGGTGTTTGGGGTTTGGTGCTTGGTGCTTGGTGTTTGGTGTTTGGTGCTTGGTGCTTGGTTCTGGGTGCTTGGTGCTTGGTGTTTGGTGTTTGGTGCTTGGTGCTTGGTGTTTGGTGCTTGGGGCTTGGTGATTGGTGTTTGGTGCTTGGTGCTTGGTGCTTGGTGCTTGGTGCTTGGTGTTTGGTGCTTGGTGTTCGGTGCTTGGTGCTTGGTGCTAGGTGTTTGGTGTTTGGTGTTTGGCGCTTGGTGCTTGGTGTTTGGTGATTGGTGCTTGGTGTTTGGTGTTTGGTGCTTGGTGCTTGGTGTTTGGTGTTTGGTGCTTGGTGCTTGGTGCTTGGTGCTTGGTGTTTGGTGTTTGGTGCTTGGAGCTTGGTGTTTGGTGTTTGGTGCTTGGTGCTTTGTTCTGGGTGCTTGGTGCTTGGTGTTTGGTGTATGGTGCTGGGTGCTTGGTGTTTGGTGCTTGGGGCTTGGTGATTGGTGTTTGGTGCTTGGTGCTTGGTGCTTGGTGCTTGGTGCTTGGTGTTTGGTGCTTGGTGTTTGGTGCTTGGTGCTTGGTGCTAGGTGTTTGGTGTTTGGTGTTTGGCGCTTGGTGCTTGGTGCTTGGTGTTTGGTGCTTGGTGTTTGGTGCTTGGTGTTTGGTGATTGGTCCTTGGTGTTTGGTGTTTGGTGCTTGGTGCTTGGTGTTTGGTGTTTTGTGCTTGGCGCTTGGTGTTTGGTGTTTGGTCCTTGGCGTTTGTTGTTTGGCGTTTGGAGTTTGGCGTTTGCTTTTTGGCGTTTGCTGTTTGGTGTTTGGTGTTTGGTGTTTGGTGTTTGGTACTTGGTGCTTGGTGTTTGGTGTTTGGTGCTTGGTGCTTGGTGTTTGGTGTTTGGTGCTTGGTACTTGGTGTTTGGTGCTCGGTGCTTGGTGCTTGGTGTTTCGTGCTTGGTGCTTGGTGTTTGGTCTTTGGCGCTTGGTGCTTGGTGTTTGGTGCTTGGTACTTGGTGTTTGGTGTTTGGCGTTTGGTGTTTGGTGCTTGGTGCTTGGTGCTTGGTTTTTGGAGTTTGGTGCTTGGTGCTTGGTGTTTGGTGTTTGGTGATTGGTGCTTGGTGTTTGGTGCTTGGGATTTGGTGCTTGGTGCTTGGTGTTTGGTGTTTGGAGTTTGGTACTTGGTGCTTGGTGTTTGGTGTTTGGTGCTTGGTGCTTGGTGTTTGGTGTTTAGTGCTTGGTGCTTGGTTCTTGGTGTTTGGTGCTTGGTCCTTGGTGCTTGGTGCTTGGTGTTTGGTGTTTGGTGCTTGGTGCTTGGTGTTTGGTGCTTGGGGCTTGGTGATTGGTGTTTGGTGCTTGGTGTTTGGTGCTTGGTGCTTGGTGCTAGGTGTTTGGTGTTTGGTGCTTGGCGCTTGGTGCTTGGTGTTTGGTGATTGGTGCTTGGTGTTTGGTGTTTGGTGCTTGGTGCTTGGTGTTTGGTGTTTGGTGCTTGGCGCTTGGTGTTTGGTGTTTGGTGCCTGGCGTTTGCTGTTTGGCGTTTGGGGTTTGGCATTTGCTGTTTGGCGTATGGGGTTTGGCGTTTGCTTTTTGGCGTTTGCTGTTTGGTGTTTGGTGCTTGGTGTTTGGTGTTTGGTGCTTGGTGCTTGGTGTTTGGTGTTTAGTGCCTGGTGCTTGGTTCTTGGTGTTTGGTGCTCGGTGCTTGGTGCTTGGTGTTTGGTGCTTGGTGCTTGGTTCTGGGTGCTTGGTGCTTGGTGTTTGGTGTTTGGTGCTTGGTGCTTGGTGTTTGGTGCTTGGGGCTTGGTGATTGGTGTTTGGTACTTGGTGTTTGGTGCTTGGTGCTTGGTGCTAGGTGTTTGGTGTTTGGTGCTTGGCGCTTGGTGCTTGGTGTTTGGTGATTGGTGCTTGGTGTTTGGTGTTTGGTGCTTGGTGCTTGGTGTTTGGTGTTTGGTGCTTGGCGCTTGGTGTTTGGTGTTCGGTGCTTGGCGTTTGCTGTTTGGCGTTTGGGGTTTGGCATTTGCTGTTTGGCGTATGGGGTTTGGCATTTGCTTTTTGGTGTTTGCTGTTTGGTGTTTGGTGCTTGGTGTTTGGTGTTTGGTACTTGGTGCTTGGTGTTTGGTGTTTGGTGCTTGGTGCTTGGTGTTTGGTGTTTGGTGCTTGGCGCTTGGTGGTTGGCGTTTGGCGCTTGGCGTTTGCTGTTTGGCGTTTGGGGTTTGGCATTTACTGTTTGGCGTTTGGGGTTTGGCGTTTGCTTTTAGGCATTTGCTGTTTGGTGTTTGGTGTTTGGTGTTTGCTGTTTGGTGTTTGCTGTTTGGTGTTTGCTGTTTGGTGTTTGGTGTTTGGTGTTTGCTGGTTGGTGTTTGGTGTTTGGTGTTTGCTGTTTGGTGTTTGCTGTTTGGTGCTTGGTGCTTGGTGTTTGGTGCATGGTGCTTGGTGCTTCGTGCTTGGTGTTTGGTGCTTGGTGCTTGGTGTTTGGTGCTTGGGGCTTGGTGCTTGGTGTTTGGTGTTTGGTGTTTGGTGCTTGGTGCTTGGTGTTTGGTGTTTGGTGCTTGGTGTTTGCTGTTTGGTGCTTGGTGCTTGGTGTTTGGTGCTTGGTGCTTGGTGCTTGGTGCTTGGTGCTTGGTGTTTGGTGCTTGGTGCTTGGTGCTTGGTGCTTGGTGCTTGGTGTTTGGTGTTTAGTGCTTGGTGCTTGGTGTTTGGTGTTTGGTGCTTGGTGCTTGCTGTTTGGTGCTTGGGGCTTGGTGCTTGGTGTTTGGTGTTTGGTGCTTGGTGCTTGGTGTTTGGTGTTTGGTGCTTGGTGCTTGGTGTTTGGTGATTGGTGCTTGGTACTTGGTGTTTGGTGTTCGGTGCTTGGTGCTTGGTGTTTCGTGCTTGGTGCTTGGTGTTTGGTCTTTGGCGCTTGGTGCTTGGCGCTTGGTGCTTGGTGTTTGGTGATTGGTGCTTGGTGTTTGGTGTTTGGTGCTTGGTGCTTGGTGTTTGGTGTTTGGTGCTTGGCGCTTGGTGTTTGGTGTTTGGTGCCTGGCGTTTGCTGTTTGGCGTTTGGAGTTTGGCATTTGCTGTTTGGCATATGGGGTTTGGTGTTTGCTTTTTGGCGTTTGCTGTTTGGTGTTTGGTGCTTGGTGTATGGTGTTTGGTGCTTGGTGCTTGGTGTTTGGTGTTTAGTGCTTGGTGCTTTGTTCTTGGTGTTTGGTGCTCGGTGCTTGGTGCTTGGTGTTTGGTGCTTGGTGCTTGGTTCTGGGTGCTTGGTGCTTGGTGTTTGGTGTTTGGTGCTTGGTGCTTGGTGTTTGGTGCTTGGGGCTTGGTGATTGGTGTTTGGTACTTGGTGTTTGGTGCTTGGTGCTTGGTGCTAGGTGTTTGGTGTTTGGTGCTTGGCGCTTGGTGCTTGGTGTTTGGTGATTGGTGCTTGGTGTTTGGTGTTTGGTGCTTGGTGCTTGGTGTTTGGTGTTTGGTGCTTGGCGCTTGGTGTTTGGTGTTCGGTGCTTGGCGTTTGCTGTTTGGCGTTTGGGGTTTGGCATTTGCTGTTTGGCGTATGGGGTTTGGCGTTTTCTTTTTGGCGTTTGCTGTTTGGTGTTTGGTGTTTGGTGTTTGCTGTTTGGTGTTTGCTGTTTGGTGTTTGCTGTTTGGTGTTTGGTGTTTGGTGTTTGCTGGTTGGTGTTTGGTGTTTGGTGTTTGCTGTTTGGTGTTTGCTGTTTGGTGCTTGGTGCTTCGTGCTTGGTGTTTGGTGCTTGGTGCTTGGTGTTTGGTGCTTGGGGCTTGGTGCTTGGTGTTTGGTGTTTGGTGTTTGGTGCTTGGTGCTTGGTGTTTGGTGTTTGGTGCTTGGTGTTTGCTGTTTGGTGCTTGGTGCTTGGTGTTTGGTGCTTGGTGCTTGGTGCTTGGTGCTTGGTGCTTGGTGTTTGGTGCTTGGTGCTTGGTGCTTGGTGCTTGGTGCTTGGTGTTTGGTGTCTAGTGCTTGGTGCTTGGTGTTTGGTGTTTGGTGCTTGGTGCTTGGTGTCTGGTGCTTGGCGCTTGGTGCTTGGTGTTTGGTGATTGGTGCTTGGTGTTTGGTGTTTGGTGCTTGGTGCTTGGTGTTTGGTGTTTGGTGCTTGGCGCTTGGTGTTTGGTGTTTGGTGCTTGGCGTTTGCTGTTTGGCGTTTGGGGTTTGGCATTTGCTGTTTGGCATATGGGGTTTGGCGTTTGCTTTTTGGCGTTTGCTGTTTGGTGTATGGTGTTTGGTGCTTGGTGCTTGGTGCTTGGTGCTTGATGTTTGGTGTTTGGTGCTTGGTGCTTGGTGTTTGGTGTTTGGTGATTGGTGCTTGGTGTTTGGTGCTTGGGATTTGGTGCTTGGTGCTTGGTGTTTGGTGTTTGGAGTTTTGTACTTGGTGCTTGGTGTTTGGTGTTTGGTGCTTGGTGCTTGGTGTTTGGTGTTTAGTGCTTGGTGCTTGGTGCTTGGTGCTTGGTGTTTGGTGTTTGGTGCTTGGTGCTTGGTGTTTGGTGCTTGGGGCTTGGTGATTGGTGTGTGGTGCTTGGTGTTTGGTGCTTGGTGCTTGGTGCTAGGTGTTTGGTGTTTGGTGCTTGGCGCTTGGTGCTTGGTGTTTGGTGTTTGGTGTTTGGTGCTTGGTGCTTGGTGCTAGGTGTTTGGTGTTTGGTGCTTGGCGCTTGGTGCTTGGTGTTTGGTGATTGGTGCTTGGTGTTTGGTGTTTGGTGCTTGGTGCTTGGTGTTTGGTGTTTGGTGCTTGGCGCTTGGTGTTTGGTGTTTGGTGCCTGGCGTTTGCTGTTTGGCGTTTGGAGTTTGGCATTTGCTGTTTGGCATATGGGGTTTGGCGTTTGCTTTTTGGCGTTTGCTGTTTGGTGTTTGGTGCTTGGTGTATGGTGTTTGGTGCTTGGTGCTTGGTGTTTGGTGTTTAGTGCTTGGTGCTTTGTTCTTGGTGTTTGGTGCTCGGTGCTTGGTGCTTGGTGTTTGGTGCTTGGTGCTTGGTTCTGGGTGCTTGGTGCTTGGTGTTTGGTGTTTGGTGCTTGGTGCTTGGTGTTTGGTGCTTGGGGCTTGGTGATTGGTGTTTGGTACTTGGTGTTTGGTGCTTGGTGCTTGGTGCTAGGTGTTTGGTGTTTGGTGCTTGGCGCTTGGTGCTTGGTGTTTGGTGATTGGTGCTTGGTGTTTGGTGTTTGGTGCTTGGTGCTTGGTGTTTGGTGTTTGGTGCTTGGCGCTTGGTGTTTGGTGTTCGGTGCTTGGCGTTTGCTGTTTGGCGTTTGGGGTTTGGCATTTGCTGTTTGGCGTATGGGGTTTGGCGTTTGCTTTTTGGCGTTTGCTGTTTGGTGTTTGGTGTTTGCTGTTTGCTGTTTGGTGTTTGCTGTTTGGTGTTTGCTGTTTGGTGTTTGGTGTTTGGTGTTTGCTGGTTGGTGTTTGGTGTTTGGTGTTTGCTGTTTGGTGTTTGCTGTTTGGTGCTTGGTGCTTGGTGTTTGGTGCATGGTGCTTGGTGCTTCGTGCTTGGTGTTTGGTGTTGGTGCTTGGTGTTTGGTGCTTGGGGCTTGGTGCTTGGTGTTTGGTGTTTGGTGTTTGGTGCTTGGTGCTTGGTATTTGGTGTTTGGTGCTTGGTGTTTGCTGTTTGGTGCTTGGTGCTTGGTGTTTGGTGCTTGGTGCTTGGTGCTTGGTGCTTGGTGCTTGGTGTTTGGTGCTTGGTGCTTGGTGCTTGGTGCTTGGTGCTTGGTGTTTGGTGTTTAGTGCTTGGTGCTTGGTGTTTGGTGTTTGGTGCTTGGTGCTTGGTGTCTGGTGCTTGGCGCTTGGTGCTTGGTGTTTGGTGATTGGTGCTTGGTGTTTGGTGTTTGGTGCTTGGTGCTTGGTGTTTGGTGTTTGGTGCTTGGCGCTTGGTGTTTGGTGTTTGGTGCTTGGCGTTTGCTGTTTGGCGTTTGGGGTTTGGCATTTGCTGTTTGGCGTATGGGGTTTGGCGTTTGCTTTTTGGCGTTTGCTGTTTGGTGTATGGTGTTTGGTGCTTGGTGCTTGGTGCTTGGTGCTTGGTGTTTGGTGTTTGGTGCTTGGTGCTTGGTGTTTGGTGCTTGGGACTTGGTGATTGGTGTTTGGTGCTTGGTGCTTGGTGCTTGGTGCTTGGTGCTTGGTGTTCGGTGCTTGGTGCTTGGTGCTAGGTGTTTGGTGTTTGGTGTTTGGCGCTTGGTGCTTGGTGTTTGGTGATTGGTGCTTGGTGTTTGGTGTTTGGTGCTTGGTGCTTGGTGCTTGGTGTTTGGTGTTTGGTGCTTGGAGCTTGGTGTTTGGTGTTTGGTGCTTGGTGCTTTGTTCTGGGTGCTTGGTGCTTGGTGCTTGGTGTTTGGTGCTGGGTGCTTGGTGTTTGGTGCTTGGGGCTTGGTGATTGGTGTTTGGTGCTTGGTGCTTGGTGCTTGGTGCTTGGTGTTTGGTGCTTGGTGTTTGGTGCTTGGTGCTTGGTGATAGGTGTTTGGTGTTTGGTGTTTGGCACTTGGTGTTTGGTGTTTGGTGCTTGGCGTTTGCCGTTTGGCATTTGGGGTTTGGCATTTGCTGTTTGGCGTATGGGGTTTGGCGTTTGCTTTTTTGCGTTTGCTGTTTGGTGTTTGGTGCTTGGTGTTTGGTGTTTGGTACTTGGTGCTTGGTGTTTGGTGTTTGGTGCTTGGTGCTTGGTGTTTGGTGTTTGGTGCTTGGCGCTTGGTGTTTGGTGTTTTGTGCTTGGCGTTTGCTGTTTGGCGTTTGGGTTTGGCATTTGCTTTTTGGCGTTTGCTGTTTGGTGTTTGCTGTTTGGTGTTTGCTGTTTGGTGTTTGCTGTTTGGTGTTTGCTGTTTGGTGTTTGCTGTTTGGTGCTTGGTGCTTGGTGTTTGGTGCATGGTGCTTGGTGCTTGGTGCTTGGTGTTTCGTGCTTGGTGCTTGGTGTTTCGTGCTTGGGGCTTGGTGCTTGGTGTTTGGTGCTTGGTGTTTGGGTTTTGTTGCTTGGTGCTTGGTGTTTGGTGTTTGGTGCTTGGTGTTTGCTGTTTGGTGCTTGGTGCTTGGTGTTTGGTGCTTGGTGCTTGGTGCTTGGTGCTTGGTGCTTGGTGTTTGGTGCTTGGTGGTTGGTGCTTGGTGTTTGGTGCTTGGTGCTTGGTGTTTGGTGTTTGGCGCTTGGTGCTTGGTGTTTGGTGCTTGGTGCTTGGTGTTTGGTGTTTGGTGCTTGGTGTTTGGTGCTTGGAGCTTGGTGCTAGGTTTTTGGTGCTTGGTGCTTGGTGCTTGGTGTCTTGTGCTTGGTGCTTGGTGTTTGGTGTTTGGTGTTTGGTGTTTGGTGTTTGGTGCTTGGTGGTTGGTGCTTGGTGTTTGGTGCTTGGTGCTTGGTGATTGGTGTTTGGCGCTTGGTGCTTGGTGTTTGGTGCTTGGTGCTTGGTGTTTGGTGTTTGGTGCTTGGTGTTTGGTGCTTGGAGCTTGGTGCTTGGTTTTTGGTGCTTGGTGCTTGGTGCTTGGTGCTTGGTGTCTTGTGCTTGGTGCTTGGTGTTTGGTGTTTGGTGTTTGGTGTTTGGTGCTTGGTACTTGTTGTTTTGTGTTTGGTGTTTGGTGCTTGGTGGTTGGTGTTTGGTGCTTGGTGCTTGATGCTTGGTGCTTGGTGTTTGGTGTTTGGTGTTTGGTGCTTGGAGCTTGGTGTTTGGTGATTGGTGTTTGGTGCTTGGTTTTTGGAGTTTGGTGCTTGGTGCTTGGTGTTTGGTGTTTGGTGATTGGTGCTTGGTGTTTGGTGCTTGGGATTTGGTGCTTGGTTCTTGGTGTTTGGTGCTCGGTGCTTGGTGCTTGGTGTTTGGTGCTTGGTCCTTGGTGCTTGGTGCTTGGTGTTTGGTGTTTGGTGCTTGGTGCTTGGTGTTTGGTGCTTGGGGCTTGGTGATTGGTGTTTGGTGCTTGTTGTTTGGTGTTTGGTGCTTGGTGCTTGGTGTTTGGTGTTTGGTGCTTGGCGCTTGGTGTTTGGTGTTTGGTGTCTGGCGTTTGCTGTTTGGCGTTTGGAGTTTGGCATTTGCTGTTTGGCGTATGAGGTTTGGCGTTTGCTTTTTGGCGTTTGCTGTTTGGTGTTTGGTGCTTGGTGTTTGGTGTTTGGTGCTTGGTGCTTGGTGTTTAGTGTTTAGTGCTTGGTGCTTGGTTCTTGGTGTTTGGTGCTCGGTGCTTGGTGCTTGGTGTTTGGTGTTTGGTGCTTGGTGCTTGGTGTTTGGTGTTTAGTGCTTGGTGCTTGGTTCTTGGTGTTTGGTGTTCGGTGCTTGGCGTTTGCTGTTTGGCGTTTGGGATTTGGCATTTGCTGTTTGGCGTATGGGGTTTGGCGTTTGCTTTTTGGCGTTTGCTGTTTGGTGTTTGGTGCTTGGTGTTTGGTGTTTGGTACTTGGTGCTTGGTGTTTGGTGTTTGGTGCTTGGTGCTTGGTGTTTGGTGTTTGGTGCTTGGCGCTTGGTGTTTGGCGTTTGGCGCTTGGCGTTTGCTGTTTGGCGTTTGGGGTTTGGCATTTACTGTTTGGCGTTTGGGGTTTGGCGTTTGCTTTTTGGCATTTGCTGTTTGGTGTTTGGTGTTTGGTGTTTGGTGTTTGGTGCTTGGTGCTTGGTGTTTGGTGTTTAGAGCTTGGTGCTTGGTTCTTGGTGTTTGGTGCTCGGTGCTTGGTGCTTGGTGTTTGGTGCTTGGTGCTTGGTTCTGGGTGCTTGGTGCTTGGTGTTTGGTGTTTGGTGCTTGGCGCTTGGTGTTTGGTGCTTGGGGCTTGGTGATTGGTGTTTGGTACTTGGTGTTTGGTGCTTGGTGCTTGGTGCTTGGTGCTAGGTGTTTGGTGTTTGGTGCTTGGCGCTTGGTGCTTGGTGTTTGGTGATTGGTGCTTGCTGTTTGGCGTTTGGGGTTTGGCATTTGCTGTTTGGCGTATGGGGTTTGGCGTTTGCTTTTTGGCGTTTGCTGTTTGGTGTTTGGTGCTTGGTGCTTGGTGCTTGGTGTTTGGTGTTTGGTGCTTGGCACTTGGTGTTTGGCGTTTGGCGCTTGGCGTTTGCTGTTTGGCGTTTGGGGTTTGGCATTTGCTGTTTGGCGTTTGGGGTTTGGCGTTTGCTTTTTGGCATTTGCTGTTTGGTGTTTGGTGTTTGGTGTTTGCTGTTTGGTGTTTGCTGTTTGGTGTTTGCTGTTTGGTGTTTGGTGTTTGGTGTTTGCTGGTTGGTGTTTGGTGTTTGGTGCTTGGTGCTTGGTGTTTGGTGCTTGGTGTTTGGTGCTTGGTGTTTGGTGTTTGGTGTTTGGTGCTTGGTGCTTGGTGTTTGGTGTTTGGTGCTTGGTGTTTGCTGTTTGGTGCTTGGTGCTTGGTGTTTGGTGCTTGGTGCTTGGTGCTTGGTGCTTGGTGCTTGGTGTTTGGTGCTTGGTGCTTGGTGCTTGGTGCTTGGTGCTTGGTGTTTGGTGTTTAGTGCTTGGTGCTTGGTGTTTGGTGTTTGGTGCTTGGTGCTTGGTGTCTGGTGCTTGGCGCTTGGTGCTTGGTGTTTGGTGATTGGTGCTTGGTGTTTGGTGTTTGGTGCTTGGTGCTTGGTGTTTGGTGTTTGGTGCTTGGCGCTTGGTGTTTGGTGTTTGGTGCTTGGCGTTTGCTGTTTGGCGTTTGGGGTTTGGCATTTGCTGTTTGGCGTATGGGGTTTGGCGTTTGCTTTTTGGCGTTTGCTGTTTGGTGTATGGTGTTTGGTGCTTGGTGCTTGGTGCTTGGTGCTTGTTGTTTGGTGTTTGGTGCTTGGTGCTTGGTGTTTGGTGTTTGGTGCTTGGTGCTTGGTGCTTGGTGTTTGGTGCTTGGGGCTTGGTGATTGGTGTTTGTTGCTTGGTGCTTGGTGCTTGGTGCTTGGTGTTCGGTGCTTGGTGCTTGGTGCTAGGTGTTTGGTGTTTGGTGTTTGGCGCTTGGTGCTTGGTGTTTGGTGATTGGTGCTTGGTGTTTGGTGTTTGGTCCTTGGTGCTTGGTGCTTGGTGTTTGGTGTTTGGTGCTTGGAGCTTGGTGTTTGGTGTTTGGTGCTTGGTGCTTTGTTCTGGGTGCTTGGTGCTTGGTGTTTGGTGTTTGGTGCTGGGTGCTTGGTGTTTGGTGCTTGGGGCTTGGTGATTGGTGTTTGGTGCTTGGTGCTTGGTGCTTGGTGCTTGGTGATAGGTGTTTGGTGTTTGGTGTTTGGCGCTTGGTGTTTGGTGTTTGGTGATTGGTGCTTGGTGTTTGGTGTTTGGTGCTTGGTGCTTGGTGTTTGGTGTTTGGTGCTTGGCGCTTGGTGTTTGGTGTTTGGTGCTTGGCGTTTGCCGTTTGGCATTTGGGGTTTGGCATTTGCTGTTTGGCGTATGGGGTTTGGCGTTTGCTTTTTTGCGTTTGCTGTTTGGTGTTTGGTGCTTGGTGTTTGGTGTTTGGTACTTGGTGCTTGGTGTTTGGTGTTTGGTGCTTGGTGCTTGGTGTTTGGTGTTTGGTGCTTGGCGCTTGGTGTTTGGTGTTTTGTGCTTGGCGTTTGCTGTTTGGCGTTTGGGTTTGGCATTTGCTGTTTGGCGTTTGGAGTTTGGCGTTTGCTTTTTGGCGTTTGCTGTTTGGTGTTTGCTGTTTGGTGTTTGCTGTTTGGTGTTTGCTGTTTGGTGTTTGCTGTTTGGTGTTTGCTGTTTGGTGCTTGGTGCTTGGTGTTTGGTGCATGGTGCTTGGTGCTTGGTGCTTGGTGTTTCGTGCTTGGTGCTTGGTGTTTCGTGCTTGGGGCTTGGTGCTTGGTGTTTGGTGCTTGGTGTTTGGTGTTTGTTGCTTGGTGCTTGGTGTTTGGTGTTTGGTGCTTGGTGTTTGCTGTTTGGTGCTTGGTGCTTGGTGTTTGGTGCTTGGTGCTTGGTGCTTGGTGCTTGGTGCTTGGTGTTTGGTGCTTGGTGGTTGGTGCTTGGTGTTTGGTGCTTGGTGCTTGGTGTTTGGTGTTTGGCGCTTGGTGCTTGGTGTTTGGTGCTTGGTGCTTGGTGTTTGGTGTTTGGTGCTTGGTGTTTGGTGCTTGGAGCTTGGTGCTTGGTTTTTGGTGCTTGGTGCTTGGTGCTTGGTGCTTGGTGTCTTGTGCTTGGTGCTTGGTGTTTGGTGTTTGGTGTTTGGTGTTTGGTGCTTGGTACTTGTTGTTTTGTGTTTGGTGTTTGGTGCTTGGTGGTTGGTGTTTGGTGCTTGGTGCTTGATGCTTGGTGCTTGGTGTTTGGTGTTTGGTGCTTGGTGCTTGGTGTTTGGTGATTGGTGCTTGGTACTTGGTGTTTGGTGCTCGGTGCTTGGTGCTTGGTGTTTCGTGCTTGGTGCTTGGTGTTTGGTCTTTGGCGCTTGGTGCTTGGTGTTTGGTGCTTGGTACTTGGTGTTTGGTGTTTGGCGTTTGGTGTTTGGTGCTTGGTGCTTGGTGCTTGGTTTTTGGAGTTTGGTGCTTGGTGCTTGGTGTTTGGTGTTTGGTGATTGGTGCTTGGTGTTTGGTGCTTGGGATTTGGTGCTTGGTGCTTGGTGTTTGGTGTTTGGAGTTTTGTACTTGGTGCTTGGTGTTTGGTGTTTGGTGCTTGGTGCTTGGTGTTTGGTGTTTAGTGCTTGGTGCTTGGTTCTTGGTGTTTGGTGCTCGGTGCTTGGTGCTTGGTGTTTGGTGCTTGGTGCTTGGCGCTTGGTGCTTGGTGTTTGGTGATTGGTGCTTGGTGTTTGGTGTTTGGTGCTTGGTGCTTGGTGTTTGGTGTTTGGTGCTTGGCGCTTGGTGTTTGGTGTTTGGTGCTTGGCGTTTGCTGTTTGGCGTTTGGGGTTTGGCATTTGATGTTTGGCGTATGGGGTTTGGCGTTTGCTTTTTGGCGTTTGCTGTTTGGTGTTTGGTGCTTGGTGCTTGGTGCTTGGTGTTTGGTGTTTGGTGCTTGGCACTTGGTGTTTGGCGTTTGGCGCTTGGCGTTTGCTGTTTGGCGTTTGGGGTTTGGCATTTGCTGTTTGGCGTTTGGGGTTTGGCGTTTGCTTTTTGGCATTTGCTGTTTGGTGTTTGGTGTTTGGTGTTTGCTGTTTGGTGTTTGCTGTTTGGTGTTTGCTGTTTGGTGTTTGGTGTTTGGTGTTTGCTGGTTGGTGTTTGGTGTTTGGTGTTTGCTGTTTGGTGTTTGCTGTTTGGTGCTTGGTGCTTGGTGTTTGGTGCATGGTGCTTGGTGCTTCGTGCTTGGTGTTTGGTGCTTGGTGCTTGGTGTTTGGTGCTTGGGGCTTGGTGCTTGGTGTTTGGTGTTTGGTGTTTGGTGCTTGGTGCTTGGTGCTTGGTGTTTGGTGTTTGGTGCTTGGTGTTTGCTGTTTGGTGCTTGGTGCTTGGTGTTTGGTGCTTGGTGCTTGGTGCTTGGTGCTTGGTGCTTGGTGTTTGGTGCTTGGTGCTTGGTGCTTGGTGCTTGGTGCTTGGTGTTTGGTGTTTAGTGCTTGGTGCTTGGTGTTTGGTGTTTGGTGCTTGGTGCTTGGTGTCTGGTGCTTGGCGCTTGGTGCTTGGTGTTTGGTGATTGGTGCTTGGTGTTTGGTGTTTGGTGCTTGGTGCTTGGTGTTTGGTGTTTGGTGCTTGGCGCTTGGTGTTTGGTGTTTGGTGCTTGGCGTTTGCTGTTTGGCGTTTGGGGTTTGGCATTTGCTGTTTGGCGTATGGGGTTTGGCGTTTGCTTTTTGGCGTTTGCTGTTTGGTGTATGGTGTTTGGTGCTTGGTGCTTGGTGCTTGGTGCTTGGTGTTTGGTGTTTGGTGCTTGGTGCTTGGTGTTTGGTGTTTGGTGCTTGGTGCTTGGTGCTTGGTGTTTGGTGCTTGGGGCTTGGTGATTGGTGTTTGGTGCTTGGTGCTTGGTGCTTGGTGCTTGGTGCTTGGTGTTCGGTGCTTGGTGCTTGGTGCTAGGTGTTTGGTGTTTGGTGTTTGGCGCTTGGTGCTTGGTGTTTGGTGATTGGTGCTTGGTGTTTGGTGTTTGGTGCTTGGTGCTTGGTGCTTGGTGTTTGGTTTTTGGTGCTTGGAGCTTGGTGTTTGGTGTTTGGTGCTTGGTGCTTTGTTCTGGGTGCTTGGTGCTTGGTGTTTGGTGTTTGGTGCTGGGTGCTTGGTGTTTGGTGTTTGGGGCTTGGTGATTGGTGTTTGGTGCTTGGTGCTTGGTGCTTGGTGCTTGGTGATAGGTGTTTGGTGTTTGGTGTTTGGCGCTTGGTGTTTGGTGTTTGGTGATTGGTGCTTGGTGTTTGGTGTTTGGTGCTTGGCGCTTGGTGTTTGGTGTTTGGTGCTTGGCGTTTGCCGTTTGGCATTTGGGGTTTGGCATTTGCTGTTTGGCGTATGGGGTTTGGCGTTTGCTTTTTTGCGTTTGCTGTTTGGTGTTTGGTGCTTGGTGTTTGGTGTTTGGTACTTGGTGCTTGGTGTTTGGTGTTTGGTGCTTGGTGCTTGGTGTTTGGTGTTTGGTGCTTGGCGCTTGGTGTTTGGTGTTTTGTGCTTGGCGTTTGCTGTTTGGCGTTTGGGTTTGGCATTTGCTGTTTGGCGTTTGGAGTTTGGCGTTTGCTTTTTGGCGTTTGCTGTTTGGTGTTTGCTGTTTGGTGTTTGCTGTTTGGTGTTTGCTGTTTGGTGTTTGCTGTTTGGTGTTTGCTGTTTGGTGCTTGGTGCTTGGTGTTTGGTGCATGGTGCTTGGTGCTTGGTGCTTGGTGTTTCGTGCTTGGTGCTTGGTGTTTCGTGCTTGGGGCTTGGTGCTTGGTGTTTGGTGCTTGGTGTTTGGTGTTTGTTGCTTGGTGCTTGGTGTTTGGTGTTTGGTGCTTGGTGTTTGCTGTTTGGTGCTTGGTGCTTGGTGTTTGGTGCTTGGTGCTTGGTGCTTGGTGCTTGGTGCTTGGTGTTTGGTGCTTGGTGGTTGGTGCTTGGTGTTTGGTGCTTGGTGCTTGGTGTTTGGTGTTTGGCGCTTGGTGCTTGGTGTTTGGTGCTTGGTGCTTGGTGTTTGGTGTTTGGTGCTTGGTGTTTGGTGCTTGGAGCTTGGTGCTTGGTTTTTGGTGCTTGGTGCTTGGTGCTTGGTGCTTGGTGTTTGGTGTTTGGTGTTTGGTGTTTGGTGCTTGGTACTTGTTGTTTGTGTTTGGTGTTTGGTGCTTGGTGGTTGGTGTATGGTGCTTGGTGCTTGATGCTTGGTGCTTGGTGCTTGGTGTTTGGTGTTTGGTGCTTGGTGCTTGGTGTTTGGTGATTGGTGCTTGGTACTTGGTGTTTGGTGCTCGGTGCTTGGTGCTTGGTGTTTCGTGCTTGGTGCTTGGTGTTTGGTCTTTGGCGCTTGGTGCTTGGTGTTTGGTGCTTGGTACTTGGTGTTTGGTGTTTGGCGTTTGGTGTTTGGTGCTTGGTGCTTGGTGCTTGGTTTTTGGAGTTTGGTGCTTGGTGCTTGGTGTTTGGTGTTTGGTGATTGGTGCTTGGTGTTTGGTGCTTGGGATTTGGTGCTTGGTGCTTGGTGTTTGGTGTTTGGAGTTTTGTACTTGGTGCTTGGTGTTTGGTGTTTGGTGCTTGGTGCTTGGTGTTTGGTGTTTAGTGCTTGGTGCTTGGTTCTTGGTGTTTGGTGCTCGGTGCTTGGTGCTTGGTGTTTGGTGCTTGGTCCTTGGTGCTTGGTGCTTGGTGTTTGGTGTTTGGTGCTTGGTGCTTGGTGTTTGGTGTTTGGTGCTTGGCGTTTGCTGTTTGGCGTTTGGGGTTTGGCATTTGCTGTTTGGCGTATGGGGTTTGGCGTTTGCTTTTTGGCGTTTGCTGTTTGGTGTTTGGTGCTTGGTGCTTGGTGCTTGGTGTTTGGTGTTTGGTGCTTGGCACTTGGTGTTTGGCGTTTGGCGCTTGGCGTTTGCTGTTTGGCGTTTGGGGTTTGGCATTTGCTGTTTGGCGTTTGCTGTTTGGTGTTTGGTGTTTGGTGTTTGCTGTTTGGTGTTTGCTGTTTGGTGTTTGCTGTTTGGTGTTTGGTGTTTGGTGTTTGCTGGTTGGTGTTTGGTGTTTGGTGTTTGCTGTTTGGTGTTTGCTGTTTGGTGCTTGGTGCTTGGTGTTTGGTGCATGGTGCTTGGTGCTTCGTGCTTGGTGTTTGGTGCTTGGTGCTTGGTGTTTGGTGCTTGGGGCTTGGTGCTTGGTGTTTGGTGTTTGGTGTTTGGTGCTTGGTGCTTGGTGTTTGGTGTTTGGTGCTTGGTGTTTGCTGTTTGGTGCTTGGTGCTTGGTGTTTGGTGCTTGGTGCTTGGTGCTTGGTGCTTGGTGCTTGGTGTTTGGTGCTTGGTGCTTGGTGCTTGGTGCTTGGTGCTTGGTGTTTGGTGTTTAGTGCTTGGTGCTTGGTGTTTGGTGTTTGGTGCTTGGTGCTTGGTGTCTGGTGCTTGGCGCTTGGTGCTTGGTGTTTGGTGCTTGGTGCTTGGTGTTTGGTGTTTGGTGCTCGGCGCTTGGTGTTTGGTGTTTGGTGCTTGGCGTTTGCTGTTTGGCGTTTGGGGTTTGGCATTTGCTGTTTGGCGTATGGGGTTTGGCGTTTGCTTTTTGGCGTTTGCTGTTTGGTGTATGGTGTTTGGTGCTTGGTGCTTGGTGCTTGGTGCTTGGTGTTTGGTGTTTGGTGCTTGGTGCTTGGTGTTTGGTGTTTGGTGCTTGGTGCTTGGTGCTTGGTGTTTGGTGCTTGGGGCTTGGTGATTGGTGTTTGGTGCTTGGTGCTTGGTGCTTGGTGCTTGGTGCTTGGTGTTCGGTGCTTGGTGCTTGTTGCTAGGTGTTTGGTGTTTGGTGTTTGGCGCTTGGTGCTTGGTGTTTGGTGATTGGTGCTTGGTGTTTGGTGTTTGGTGCTTGGTGCTTGGTGCTTGGTGTTTGGTGTTTGGTGCTTGGAGCTTGGTGTTTGGTGTTTGGTGCTTGGTGCTTTGTTCTGGGTGCTTGGTGCTTGGTGTTTGGTGTTTGGTGCTGGGTGCTTGGTGTTTGGTGCTTGGGGCTTGGTGATTGGTGTTTGGTGCTTGGTGCTTGGTGCTTGGTGCTTGGTGATAGGTGTTTGGTGTTTGGTGTTTGGCGCTTGGTGTTTGGTGTTTGGTGATTGGTGCTTGGTGTTTGGTGTTTGGTGCTTGGTGCTTGGTGTTTGGTGTTTGGTGCTTGGCGCTTGGTGTTTGGTGTTTGGTGCTTGGCGTTTGCTGTTTGGCGTTTGGGGTTTGGCATTTGCTGTTTGGCGTATGGGGTTTGGCGTTTGCTTTTTGGCGTTTGCTGTTTGGTGTTTGGTGCTTGGTGCTTGGTGCTTGGTGTTTGGTGTTTAGTGCTTGGCACTTGGTGTTTGGCGTTTGGCGCTTGGCGTTTGCTGTTTGGCGTTTGGGGTTTGGCATTTGCTGTTTGGCGTTTGGGGTTTGGCGTTTGCTTTTTGGCATTTGCTGTTTGGTGTTTGGTGTTTGGTGTTTGCTGTTTGGTGTTTGCTGTTTGGTGTTTGCTGTTTGGTGTTTGGTGTTTGGTGTTTGCTGGTTGGTGTTTGGTGTTTGGTGTTTGCTGTTTGGTGTTTGCTGTTTGGTGCTTGGTGCTTGGTGTTTGGTGCATGGTGCTTGGTGCTTCGTGCTTGGTGTTTGGTGCTTGGTGCTTGGTGTTTGGTGCTTGGGGCTTGGTGCTTGGTGTTTGGTGTTTGGTGTTTGGTGCTTGGTGCTTGGTGTTTGGTGTTTGGTGCTTGGTGTTTGCTGTTTGGTGCTTGGTGCTTGGTGTTTGGTGCTTGGTGCTTGGTGCTTGGTGCTTGGTGCTTGGTGTTTGGTGCTTGGTGCTTGGTGCTTGGTGCTTGGTGCTTGGTGTTTGGTGTTTAGTGCTTGGTGCTTGGTGTTTGGTGTTTGGTGCTTGGTGCTTGGTGTCTGGTGCTTGGCGCTTGGTGCTTGGTGTTTGGTGATTGGTGCTTGGTGTTTGGTGTTTGGTGCTTGGTGCTTGGTGTTTGGTGTTTGGTGCTTGGCGCTTGGTGTTTGGTGTTTGGTGCTTGGCGTTTGCTGTTTGGCGTTTGGGGTTTGGCATTTGCTGTTTGGCGTATGGGGTTTGGCATTTGCTTTTTGGCGTTTGCTGTTTGGTGTATGGTGTTTGGTGCTTGGTGCTTGGTGCTTGGTGCTTGGTGTTTGGTGTTTGGTGCTTGGTGCTTGGTGTTTGGTGTTTGGTGCTTGGTGCTTGGTGCTTGGTGTTTGGTGCTTGGGGCTTGGTGATTGGTGTTTGGTGCTTGGTGCTTGGTGCTTGGTGCTTGGTGCTTGGTGTTCGGTGCTTGGTGCTTGGTGCTAGGTGTTTGGTGTTTGGTGTTTGGCGCTTGGTGCTTGGTGTTTGGTGATTGGTGCTTGGTGTTTGGTGTTTGGTGCTTGGTGCTTGGTGCTTGGTGTTTGGTGTTTGGTGCTTGGAGCTTGGTGTTTGGTGTTTGGTGCTTGGTGCTTTGTTCTGGGTGCTTGGTGCTTGGTGTTTGGTGTTTGGTGCTGGGTGCTTGGTGTTTGGTGCTTGGGGCTTGGTGATTGGTGTTTGGTGCTTGGTGCTTGGTGCTTGGTGCTTGGTGATAGGTGTTTGGTGTTTGGTGTTTGGCGCTTGGTGTTTGGTGTTTGGTGATTGGTGCTTGGTGTTTGGTGTTTGGTGCTTGGTGCTTGGTGTTTGGTGTTTGGTGCTTGGCGCTTGGTGTTTGGTGTTTGGTGCTTGGCGTTTGCCGTTTGGCATTTGGGGTTTGGCATTTGCTGTTTGGCGTATGGGGTTTGGCGTTTGCTTTTTTGCGTTTGCTGTTTGGTGTTTGGTGCTTGGTGTTTGGTGTTTGGTACTTGGTGCTTGGGGTTTGGTGTTTGGTGCTTGGTGCTTGGCGCTTGGTGTTTGGTGTTTTGTGCTTGGCGTTTGCTGTTTGGCGTTTGGGTTTGGCATTTGCTGTTTGGCGTTTGGAGTTTGGCGTTTGCTTTTTGGCGTTTGCTGTTTGGTGTTTGCTGTTTGGTGTTTGCTGTTTGGTGTTTGCTGTTTGGTGTTTGCTGTTTGGTGTTTGCTGTTTGGTGCTTGGTGCTTGGTGTTTGGTGCATGGTGCTTGGTGCTTGGTGCTTGGTGTTTCGTGCTTGGTGCTTGGTGTTTCGTGCTTGGGGCTTGGTGCTTGGTGTTTGGTGCTTGGTGTTTGGTGTTTGTTGCTTGGTGCTTGGTGTTTGGTGTTTGGTGCTTGGTGTTTGCTGTTTGGTGCTTGGTGCTTGGTGTTTGGTGCTTGGTGCTTGGTGCTTGGTGCTTGGTGCTTGGTGTTTGGTGCTTGGTGGTTGGTGCTTGGTGTTTGGTGCTTGGTGCTTGGTGTTTGGTGTTTGGCGCTTGGTGCTTGGTGTTTGGTGCTTGGTGCTTGGTGCTTGGTGTTTGGTGTTTGGTGCTTGGTGTTTGGTGCTTGGAGCTTGGTGCTTGGTTTTTGGTGCTTGGTGCTTGGTGCTTGGTGCTTGGTGTCTTGTGCTTGGTGCTTGGTGTTTGGTGTTTGGTGTTTGGTGTTTGGTGCTTGGTACTTGTTGTTTTGTGTTTGGTGTTTGGTGCTTGGTGGTTGGTGTTTGGTGCTTGGTGCTTGATGCTTGGTGCTTGGTGCTTGGTGTTTGGTGTTTGGTGCTTGGTGCTTGGTGTTTGGTGATTGGTGCTTGGTACTTGGTGTTTGGTGCTCGGTGCTTGGTGCTTGGTGTTTCGTGCTTGGTGCTTGGTGTTTGGTCTTTGGCGCTTGGTGCTTGGTGTTTGGTGCTTGGTACTTGGTGTTTGGTGTTTGGCGTTTGGTGTTTGGTGCTTGGTGCTTGGTGCTTGGTTTTTGGAGTTTGGTGCTTGGTGCTCGGTGTTTGGTGTTTGGTGATTGGTGCTTGGTGTTTGGTGCTTGGGATTTGGTGCTTGGTGCTTGGTGTTTGGTGTTTGGAGTTTTGTACTTGGTGCTTGGTGTTTGGTGTTTGGTGCTTGGTGCTTGGTGTTTGGGGTTTAGTGCTTGGTGCTTGGTTCTTGGTGTTTGGTGCTCGGTGCTTGGTGCTTGGTGTTTGGTGCTTGGTCCTTGGTGCTTGGTGCTTGGTGTTTGGTGTTTGGTGCTTGGTGCTTGGTGTTTGGTGCTTGGGTCTTGGTGATTGGTGTTTGGTGCTTGGTGTTTGGTGCTTGGTGCTTGGTGCTAGGTGTTTGGTGTTTGGTGCTTGGCGCTTGGTGCTTGGTGTTTGGTGATTGGTGCTTGGTGTTTGGTGTTTGGTGCTTGGTGCTTGGTGTTTGGTGTTTGGTGCTTGGCGCTTGGTGTTTGGTGTTTGGTGCCTGGCGTTTGCTGTTTGGCGTTTGGAGTTTGGCATTTGCTGTTTGGCATATGGGGTTTGGCGTTTGCTTTTTGGCGTTTGCTGTTTGGTGTTTGGTGCTTGGTGTTTGGTGTTTGGTGCTTGGTGCTTGGTGTTTGGTGTTTAGTGCTTGGTGCTTGGTTCTTGGTGTTTGGTGCTCGGTGCTTGGTGCTTGGTGTTTGGTGCTTGGTGCTTGGTTCTGGGTCTTGGTGCTTGGTGTTTGGTGTTTGGTGCTTGGTGCTTGGTGTTTGGTGCTTGGGGCTTGGTGATTGGTGTTTGGTACTTGGTGTTTGGTGCTTGGTGCTTGGTGCTAGGTGTTTGGTGTTTGGTGCTTGGCGCTTGGTGCTTGGTGTTTGGTGATTGGTGCTTGGTGTTTGGTGTTTGGTGCTTGGTGCTTGGTGTTTGGTGTTTGGTGCTTGGCGCTTGGTGTTTGGTGTTCGGTGCTTGGCGTTTGCTGTTTGGCGTTTGGGGTTTGGCATTTGCTGTTTGGCGTATGGGGTTTGGCGTTTGCTTTTTGGCGTTTGCTGTTTGGTGTTTGGTGTTTGGTGTTTGCTGTTTGGTGTTTGCTGTTTGGTGTTTGCTGTTTGGTGTTTGGTGTTTGGTGTTCGCTGGTTGGTGTTTGGTGTTTGGTGTTTGCTGTTTGGTGTTTGCTGTTTGGTGCTTGGTGCTTGGTGTTTGGTGCATGGTGCTTGGTGCTTCGTGCTTGGTGTTTGGTGCTTGGTGCTTGGTGTTTGGTGCTTGGGGCTTGGTGCTTGGTGTTTGGTGTTTGGTGTTTGGTGCTTGGTGCTTGGTGTTTGGTGTTTGGTGTTTGGTGTTTGGTGTTTGGTGCTTGGTGCTTGGTGCTTGGTGCTTGGTGCTTGGTGTTTGGTGCTTGGTGCTTGGTGCTTGGTGCTTGGTGCTTGGTGTTTGGTGTTTAGTGCTTGGTGCTTGGTGTTTGGTGTTTGGTGCTTGGTGCTTGGTGTCTGGTGCTTGGCGCTTGGTGCTTGGTGTTTGGTGCTTGGTGCTTGGTGTTTGGTGTTTGGTGCTTGGCGCTTGGTGTTTGGTGTTTTGTGCTTGGCGTTTGCTGTTTGGCGTTTGGGTTTGGCATTTGCTGTTTGGCGTTTGGAGTTTGGCGTTTGCTTTTTGGCGTTTGCTGTTTGGTGTTTGCTGTTTGGTGTTTGCTGTTTGGTGTTTGCTGTTTGGTGTTTGCTGTTTGGTGCTTGGTGCTTGGTGTTTGGTGCATGGTGCTTGGTGCTTGGTGCTTGGTGTTTCGTGCTTGGTGCTTGGTGTTTCGTGCTTGGGGCTTGGTGCTTGGTGTTTGGTGCTTGGTGTTTGCTGTTTGGTGCTTGGTGCTTGGTGTTTGGTGCTTGGTGCTTGGTGCTTGGTGCTTGGTGCTTGGTGTTTGGTGCTTGGTGGTTGGTGCTTGGTGTTTGGTGCTTGGTGCTTGGTGTTTGGTGTTTGGCGCTTGGTGCTTGGTGTTTGGTGCTTGGTGCTTGGTGTTTGGTGTTTGGTGCTTGGTGTTTGGTGCTTGGAGCTTGGTGCTTGGTTTTTGGTGCTTGGTGCTTGGTGCTTGGTGCTTGGTGTCTTGTGCTTGGTGCTTGGTGTTTGGTGTTTGGTGTTTGGTGTTTGGTGCTTGGTACTTGTTGTTTTGTGTTTGGTGTTTGGTGCTTGGTGGTTGGTGTTTGGTGCTTGGTGCTTGATGCTTGGTGCTTGGTGCTTGGTGTTTGGTGTTTGGTGCTTGGTGCTTGGTGTTTGGTGATTGGTGCTTGGTACTTGGTGTTTGGTGCTCGGTGCTTGGTGCTTGGTGTTTCGTGCTTGGTGCTTGGTGTTTGGTCTTTGGCGCTTGGTGCTTGGTGTTTGGTGCTTGGTACTTGGTGTTTGGTGTTTGGCGTTTGGTGTTTGGTGCTTGGTGCTTGGTGCTTGGTTTTTGGAGTTTGGTGCTTGGTGCTTGGTGTTTGGTGTTTGGTGATTGGTGCTTGGTGTTTGGTGCTTGGGATTTGGTGCTTGGTGCTTGGTGTTTGGTGTTTGGAGTTTTGTACTTGGTGCTTGGTGTTTGGTGTTTGGTGCTTGGTGCTTGGTGTTTGGTGTTTAGTGCTTGGTGCTTGGTTCTTGGTGTTTGGTGCTCGGTGCTTGGTGCTTGGTGTTTGGTGCTTGGTCCTTGGTGCTTGGTGCTTGGTGTTTGGTGTTTGGTGCTTGGTGCTAGTGTTTGGTGCTTGGGGCTTGGTGATTGGTGTTTGGTGCTTGGTGTTTGGTGCTTGGTGCTTGGTGCTAGGTGTTTGGTGTTTGGTGCTTGGCGCTTGGTGCTTGGTGTTTGGTGATTGGTGCTTGGTGTTTGGTGTTTGGTGCTTGGTGCTTGGTGTTTGGTGTTTGGTGCTTGGCGCTTGGTGTTTGGTGTTTGGTGCCTGGCGTTTGCTGTTTGGCGTTTGGAGTTTGGCATTTGCTGTTTGGCATATGGGGTTTGGCGTTTGCTTTTTGGCGTTTGCTGTTTGGTGTTTGGTGCTTGGTGTTTGGTGTTTGGTGCTTGGTGCTTGGTGTTTGGTGTTTAGTGCTTGGTGCTTGGTTCTTGGTGTTTGGTGCTCGGTGCTTGGTGCTTGGTGTTTGGTGCTTGGTGCTTGGTTCTGGGTCTTGGTGCTTGGTGTTTGGTGTTTGGTGCTTGGTGCTTGGTGTTTGGTGCTTGGGGCTTGGTGATTGGTGTTTGGTACTTGGTGTTTGGTGCTTGGTGCTTGGTGCTAGGTGTTTGGTGTTTGGTGCTTGGCGCTTGGTGCTTGGTGTTTGGTGATTGGTGCTTGGTGTTTGGTGTTTGGTGCTTGGTGCTTGGTGTTTGGTGTTTGGTGCTTGGCGCTTGGTGTTTGGTGTTCGGTGCTTGGCGTTTGCTGTTTGGCGTTTGGGGTTTGGCATTTGCTGTTTGGCGTATGGGGTTTGGCGTTTGCTTTTTGGCGTTTGCTGTTTGGTGTTTGGTGTTTGGTGTTTGCTGTTTGGTGTTTGCTGTTTGGTGTTTGCTGTTTGGTGTTTGGTGTTTGGTGTTCGCTGGTTGGTGTTTGGTGTTTGGTGTTTGCTGTTTGGTGTTTGCTGTTTGGTGCTTGGTGCTTGGTGTTTGGTGCATGGTGCTTCGTGCTTCGTGCTTGGTGTTTGGTGCTTGGTGCTTGGTGTTTGGTGCTTGGGGCTTGGTGCTTGGTGTTTGGTGTTTGGTGTTTGGTGCTTGGTGCTTGGTGTTTGGTGTTTGGTGTTTGGTGTTTGGTGTTTGGTGCTTGGTGCTTGGTGCTTGGTGCTTGGTGCTTGGTGTTTGGTGCTTGGTGCTTGGTGCTTGGTGCTTGGTGCTTGGTGTTTGGTGTTTAGTGCTTGGTGCTTGGTGTTTGGTGTTTGGTGCTTGGTGCTTGGTGTCTGGTGCTTGGCGCTTGGTGCTTGGTGTTTGGTGATTGGTGCTTGGTGTTTGGTGTTTGGTGCTTGGTGCTTGGTGTTTGGTGTTTGGTGCTTGGCGCTTGGTGTTTGGTGTTTGGTGCTTGGCGTTTGCTGTTTGGCGTTTGGGGTTTGGCATTTGCTGTTTGGCGTATGGGGTTTGGCGTTTGCTTTTTAGCGTTTGCTGTTTGGTGTATGGTGTTTGGTGCTTGGTGCTTGGTGCTTGGTGCTTGGTGTTTGGTGTTTGCTGCTTGGTGCTTGGTGTTTGGTGTTTGGTGCTTGGTGCTTGGTGTTTGGTGCTTGGGGCTTGGTGATTGGTGTTTGGTGCTTGGTGCTTGGTGCTTGGTGCTTGGTGCTTGGTGCTTGGTGCTTGGTGTTTGGTGCTTGGTGCTTGGTGCTTGGTGTTTGGTGTTTGGTGCTTGGAGCTTGGTGTTTGGTGTTTGGTGCTTGGTGCTTTGTTCTGGGTGCTTGGTGCTTGGTGTTTGGTGTTTGGTGCTGGGTGCTTGGTTTTGGTGCTTGGGGCTAGGTGATTGGTGTTTGGTGCTTGGTGCTTGGTGCTTGGTGCTTGGTGTTTGGTGCTTGGTGTTTGGGGCTTGGTGCTTGGTGATAGGTGTTTGGTGTTTGGTGTTTGGCGCTTGGTGTTTGGTGTTTGGTGATTGGTGCTTGGTGTTTGGTGTTTGGTGCTTGGTGCTTGGTGTTTGGTGTTTGGTGCTTGGTGCTTGGTGTTTGGTGTTTGGTGCTTGGCGCTTGGTGTTTGGTGTTCGGTGCCTGGCGTTTGCTGTTTGGCGTTTGGGGTTTGGCATTTGCTGTTTGGCGTATGGGGTTTGGCGTTTGCTTTTTGGCGTTTGCTGTTTGGTGTTTGGTGTTTGGTGTTTGCTGTTTGGTGTTTGCTGTTTGGTGTTTGCTGTTTGGTGTTTGGTGTTTGGTGTTTGCTGGTTGGTGTTTGGTGTTTGGTGTTTGCTGTTTGGTGTTTGCTGTTTGGTGCTTGGTGCTTGGTGTTTGGTGCATGGTGCTTGGTGCTTCGTGCTTGGTGTTTGGTGCTTGGTGCTTGGTGTTTGGTGCTTGGGGCTTGGTGCTTGGTGTTTGGTGTTTGGTGTTTGGTGCTTGGTGCTTGGTGTTTGGTGTTTGGTGCTTGGTGTTTGCTGTTTGGTGATTGGTGCTTGGTGTTTGGTGCTTGGTGCTTGGTGCTTGGTGCTTGGTGCTTGGTGTTTGGTGCTTGGTGCTTGGTGCTTGGTGCTTGGTGCTTGGTGTTTGGTGTTTAGTGCTTGGTGCTTGGTGTTTGGTGTTTGGTGCTTGGTGCTTGGTGTCTGGTGCTTGGCGCTTGGTGCTTGGTGTTTGGTGATTGGTGCTTGGTGTTTGGTGTTTGGTGTTTGGTGCTTGGCGTTTGCTGTTTGGCGTTTGGGGTTTGGCATTTGCTGTTTGGCGTAGGGGGTTTGGCGTTTGCTTTTTGGCGTTTGCTGTTTGGTGTATGGTGTTTGGTGCTTGGTGCTTGGTGCTTGGTGCTTGGTGTTTGGTGTTTGGTGCTTGGTGCTTGGTGTTTGGTGTTTGGTGCTTGGTGCTTGTTGTTTGGTGCTTGGGGCTTGGTGATTGGTGTTTGGTGCTTGGTGCTTGGTGCTTGGTGCTTGGTGCTTGGTGTTCGGTGCTTGGTGCTTGGTGCTAGGTGTTTGGTGTTTGGTGTTTGGCGCATGGTGCTTGGTGTTTGGTGATTGGTGCTTGGTGTTTGGTGTTTGGTGCTTGGTGCTTGGTGCTTGGTGTTTGGTGTTTGGTGCTTGGAGCTTGGTGTTTGGTGTTTGTTGCTTGGTGCTTTGTTCTGGGTGCTTGGTGCTTGGTGTTTGGTGTTTGGTGCTGGGTGCTTTGTGTTTGGTGCTTGGGGCTTGGTGATTGGTGTTTGGTGCTTGGTGCTTGGTGCTTGGTGCTTGGTGTTTGGTGCTTGGTGTTTGGTGCTTGGTGCTTGGTGATAGGTGTTTGGTGTTTGGTGTTTGGCGCTTGGTGTTTGGTGTTTGGTGATTGGTGCTTGGTGTTTGGTGTTTGGTGCTTGGTGCTTGGTGTTTGGTGTTTGGTGCTTGGCGCTTGGTGTTTGGTGTTTGGTGCTTGGCGTTTGCCGTTTGGCATTTGGGGTTTGGCATTTGCTGTTTGGCGTATGGGGTTTGGCGTTTGCTTTTTTGCGTTTGCTGTTTGGTGTTTGGTGCTTGGTGTTTGGTGTTTGGTACTTGGTGCTTGGTGTTTGGTGTTTGGTGCTTGGTGCTTGGTGTTTGGTGTTTGGTGCTTGGCGCTTGGTGTTTGGTGTTTTGTGCTTGGCGTTTGCTGTTTGGCGTTTGGGTTTGGCATTTGCTGTTTGGCGTTTGGAGTTTGGCGTTTGCTTTTTGGCGTTTGCTGTTTGGTGTTTGCTGTTTGGTGTTTGCTGTTTGGTGTTTGCTGTTTGGTGTTTGCTGTTTGGTGCTTGGTGCTTGGTGTTTGGTGCATGGTGCTTGGTGCTTGGTGCTTGGTGTTTCGTGCTTGGTGCTTGGTGTTTCGTGCTTGGGGCTTGGTGCTTGGTGTTTGGTGCTTGGTGTTTGCTGTTTGGTGCTTGGTGCTTGGTGTTTGGTGCTTGGTGCTTGGTGCTTGGTGCTTGGTGCTTGGTGTTTGGTGCTTGGTGGTTGGTGCTTGGTGTTTGGTGCTTGGTGCTTGGTGTTTGGTGTTTGGCGCTTGGTGCTTGGTGTTTGGTGCTTGGTGCTTGGTGTTTGGTGTTTGGTGCTTGGTGTTTGGTGCTTGGAGCTTGGTGCTTGGTTTTTGGTGCTTGGTGCTTGGTGCTTGGTGCTTGGTGTCTTGTGCTTGGTGCTTGGTGTTTGGTGTTTGGTGTTTGGTGTTTGGTGCTTGGTACTTGTTGTTTTGTGTTTGGTGTTTGGTGCTTGGTGGTTGGTGTTTGGTGCTTGGTGCTTGATGCTTGGTGCTTGGTGCTTGGTGTTTGGTGTTTGGTGCTTGGTGCTTGGTGTTTGGTGATTGGTGCTTGGTACTTGGTGTTTGGTGCTCGGTGCTTGGTGCTTGGTGTTTCGTGCTTGGTGCTTGGTGTTTGGTCTTTGGCGCTTGGTGCTTGGTGTTTGGTGCTTGGTACTTGGTGTTTGGTGTTTGGCGTTTGGTGTTTGGTGCTTGGTGCTTGGTGCTTGGTTTTTGGAGTTTGGTGCTTGGTGCTTGGTGTTTGGTGTTTGGTGATTGGTGCTTGGTGTTTGGTGCTTGGGATTTGGTGCTTGGTGCTTGGTGTTTGGTGTTTGGAGTTTTGTACTTGGTGCTTGGTGTTTGGTGTTTGGTGCTTGGTGCTTGGTGTTTGGTGTTTAGTGCTTGGTGCTTGGTTCTTGGTGTTTGGTGCTCGGTGCTTGGTGCTTGGTGTTTGGTGCTTGGTCCTTGGTGCTTGGTGCTTGGTGTTTGGTGTTTGGTGCTTGGTGCTTGGTGTTTGGTGCTTGGGGCTTGGTGATTGGTGTTTGGTGCTTGGTGTTTGGTGCTTGGTGCTTGGTGCTAGGTGTTTGGTGTTTGGTGCTTGGCGCTTGGTGCTTGGTGTTTGGTGATTGGTGCTTGGTGTTTGGTGTTTGGTGCTTGGTGCTTGGTGTTTGGTGTTTGGTGCTTGGCGCTTGGTGTTTGGTGTTTGGTGCCTGGCGTTTGCTGTTTGGCGTTTGGAGTTTGGCATTTGCTGTTTGGCATATGGGGTTTGGCGTTTGCTTTTTGGCGTTTGCTGTTTGGTGTTTGGTGCTTGGTGTTTGGTGTTTGGTGCTTGGTGCTTGGTGTTTGGTGTTTAGTGCTTGGTGCTTGGTTCTTGGTGTTTGGTGCTCGGTGCTTGGTGCTTGGTGTTTGGTGCTTGGTGCTTGGTTCTGGGTCTTGGTGCTTGGTGTTTGGTGTTTGGTGCTTGGTGCTTGGTGTTTGGTGCTTGGGGCTTGGTGATTGGTGTTTGGTACTTGGTGTTTGGTGCTTGGTGCTTGGTGCTAGGTGTTTGGTGTTTGGTGCTTGGCGCTTGGTGCTTGGTGTTTGGTGATTGGTGCTTGGTGTTTGGTGTTTGGTGCTTGGTGCTTGGTGTTTGGTGTTTGGTGCTTGGCGCTTGGTGTTTGGTGTTCGGTGCTTGGCGTTTGCTGTTTGGCGTTTGGGGTTTGGCATTTGCTGTTTGGCGTATGGGGTTTGGCGTTTGCTTTTTGGCGTTTGCTGTTTGGTGTTTGGTGTTTGGTGTTTGCTGTTTGGTGTTTGCTGTTTGGTGTTTGCTGTTTGGTGTTTGGTGTTTGGTGTTCGCTGGTTGGTGTTTGGTGTTTGGTGTTTGCTGTTTGGTGTTTGCTGTTTGGTGCTTGGTGCTTGGTGTTTGGTGCATGGTGCTTGGTGCTTCGTGCTTGGTGTTTGGTGCTTGGTGCTTGGTGTTTGGTGCTTGGGGCTTGGTGCTTGGTGTTTGGTGTTTGGTGTTTGGTGCTTGGTGCTTGGTGTTTGGTGTTTGGTGTTTGGTGTTTGGTGTTTGGTGCTTGGTGCTTGGTGCTTGGTGCTTGGTGCTTGGTGTTTGGTGCTTGGTGCTTGGTGCTTGGTGCTTGGTGCTTGGTGTTTGGTGTTTAGTGCTTGGTGCTTGGTGTTTGGTGTTTGGTGCTTGGTGCTTGGTGTCTGGTGCTTGGCGCTTGGTGCTTGGTGTTTGGTGCTTGGTGCTTGGTGTTTGGTGTTTGGTGCTTGGCGCTTGGTGTTTGGTGTTTTGTGCTTGGCGTTTGCTGTTTGGCGTTTGGGTTTGGCATTTGCTGTTTGGCGTTTGGAGTTTGGCGTTTGCTTTTTGGCGTTTGCTGTTTGGTGTTTGCTGTTTGGTGTTTGCTGTTTGGTGTTTGCTGTTTGGTGTTTGCTGTTTGGTGCTTGGTGCTTGGTGTTTGGTGCATGGTGCTTGGTGCTTGGTGCTTGGTGTTTCGTGCTTGGTGCTTGGTGTTTCGTGCTTGGGGCTTGGTGCTTGGTGTTTGGTGCTTGGTGTTTGCTGTTTGGTGCTTGGTGCTTGGTGTTTGGTGCTTGGTGCTTGGTGCTTGGTGCTTGGTGCTTGGTGTTTGGTGCTTGGTGGTTGGTGCTTGGTGTTTGGTGCTTGGTGCTTGGTGTTTGGTGTTTGGCGCTTGGTGCTTGGTGTTTGGTGCTTGGTGCTTGGTGTTTGGTGTTTGGTGCTTGG
Source organism: Eledone cirrhosa (assembly GCA_964016885.1). Lineage (NCBI taxonomy): Eukaryota > Metazoa > Mollusca > Cephalopoda > Octopoda > Eledonidae > Eledone > Eledone cirrhosa. The sequence goes on along the minus strand of OZ024743.1, from coordinate 141,131,117 downwards.
TGTTTGGTGCTTGGAGCTTGGTGCTTGGTTTTTGGTGCTTGGTGCTTGGTGCTTGGTGCTTGGTGTCTTGTGCTTGGTGCTTGGTGTTTGGTGTTTGGTGTTTGGTGTTTGGTGCTTGGTACTTGTTGTTTTGTGTTTGGTGTTTGGTGCTTGGTGGTTGGTGTTTGGTGCTTGGTGCTTGATGCTTGGTGCTTGGTGCTTGGTGTTTGGTGTTTGGTGCTTGGTGCTTGGTGTTTGGTGATTGGTGCTTGGTACTTGGTGTTTGGTGCTCGGTGCTTGGTGCTTGGTGTTTCGTGCTTGGTGCTTGGTGTTTGGTCTTTGGCGCTTGGTGCTTGGTGTTTGGTGCTTGGTACTTGGTGTTTGGTGTTTGGCGTTTGGTGTTTGGTGCTTGGTGCTTGGTGCTTGGTTTTTGGAGTTTGGTGCTTGGTGCTTGGTGTTTGGTGTTTGGTGATTGGTGCTTGGTGTTTGGTGCTTGGGATTTGGTGCTTGGTGCTTGGTGTTTGGTGTTTGGAGTTTTGTACTTGGTGCTTGGTGTTTGGTGTTTGGTGCTTGGTGCTTGGTGTTTGGTGTTTAGTGCTTGGTGCTTGGTTCTTGGTGTTTGGTGCTCGGTGCTTGGTGCTTGGTGTTTGGTGCTTGGTCCTTGGTGCTTGGTGCTTGGTGTTTGGTGTTTGGTGCTTGGTGCTAGTGTTTGGTGCTTGGGGCTTGGTGATTGGTGTTTGGTGCTTGGTGTTTGGTGCTTGGTGCTTGGTGCTAGGTGTTTGGTGTTTGGTGCTTGGCGCTTGGTGCTTGGTGTTTGGTGATTGGTGCTTGGTGTTTGGTGTTTGGTGCTTGGTGCTTGGTGTTTGGTGTTTGGTGCTTGGCGCTTGGTGTTTGGTGTTTGGTGCCTGGCGTTTGCTGTTTGGCGTTTGGAGTTTGGCATTTGCTGTTTGGCATATGGGGTTTGGCGTTTGCTTTTTGGCGTTTGCTGTTTGGTGTTTGGTGCTTGGTGTTTGGTGTTTGGTGCTTGGTGCTTGGTGTTTGGTGTTTAGTGCTTGGTGCTTGGTTCTTGGTGTTTGGTGCTCGGTGCTTGGTGCTTGGTGTTTGGTGCTTGGTGCTTGGTTCTGGGTCTTGGTGCTTGGTGTTTGGTGTTTGGTGCTTGGTGCTTGGTGTTTGGTGCTTGGGGCTTGGTGATTGGTGTTTGGTACTTGGTGTTTGGTGCTTGGTGCTTGGTGCTAGGTGTTTGGTGTTTGGTGCTTGGCGCTTGGTGCTTGGTGTTTGGTGATTGGTGCTTGGTGTTTGGTGTTTGGTGCTTGGTGCTTGGTGTTTGGTGTTTGGTGCTTGGCGCTTGGTGTTTGGTGTTCGGTGCTTGGCGTTTGCTGTTTGGCGTTTGGGGTTTGGCATTTGCTGTTTGGCGTATGGGGTTTGGCGTTTGCTTTTTGGCGTTTGCTGTTTGGTGTTTGGTGTTTGGTGTTTGCTGTTTGGTGTTTGCTGTTTGGTGTTTGCTGTTTGGTGTTTGGTGTTTGGTGTTCGCTGGTTGGTGTTTGGTGTTTGGTGTTTGCTGTTTGGTGTTTGCTGTTTGGTGCTTGGTGCTTGGTGTTTGGTGCATGGTGCTTGGTGCTTCGTGCTTGGTGTTTGGTGCTTGGTGCTTGGTGTTTGGTGCTTGGGGCTTGGTGCTTGGTGTTTGGTGTTTGGTGTTTGGTGCTTGGTGCTTGGTGTTTGGTGTTTGGTGTTTGGTGTTTGGTGTTTGGTGCTTGGTGCTTGGTGCTTGGTGCTTGGTGCTTGGTGTTTGGTGCTTGGTGCTTGGTGCTTGGTGCTTGGTGCTTGGTGTTTGGTGTTTAGTGCTTGGTGCTTGGTGTTTGGTGTTTGGTGCTTGGTGCTTGGTGTCTGGTGCTTGGCGCTTGGTGCTTGGTGTTTGGTGATTGGTGCTTGGTGTTTGGTGTTTGGTGCTTGGTGCTTGGTGTTTGGTGTTTGGTGCTTGGCGCTTGGTGTTTGGTGTTTGGTGCTTGGCGTTTGCTGTTTGGCGTTTGGGGTTTGGCATTTGCTGTTTGGCGTATGGGGTTTGGCGTTTGCTTTTTAGCGTTTGCTGTTTGGTGTATGGTGTTTGGTGCTTGGTGCTTGGTGCTTGGTGCTTGGTGTTTGGTGTTTGCTGCTTGGTGCTTGGTGTTTGGTGTTTGGTGCTTGGTGCTTGGTGTTTGGTGCTTGGGGCTTGGTGATTGGTGTTTGGTGCTTGGTGCTTGGTGCTTGGTGCTTGGTGCTTGGTGTTCGGTGCTTGGTGCTTGGTGCTAGGTGTTTGGTGTTTGGTGTTTGGCGCTTGGTGCTTGGTGTTTGGTGATTGGTGCTTGGTGTTTGGTGTTTGGTGCTTGGTGCTTGGTGCTTGGTGTTTGGTGTTTGGTGCTTGGAGCTTGGTGTTTGGTGTTTGGTGCTTGGTGCTTTGTTCTGGGTGCTTGGTGCTTGGTGTTTGGTGTTTGGTGCTGGGTGCTTGGTGTTTGGTGCTTGGGGCTAGGTGATTGGTGTTTGGTGCTTGGTGCTTGGTGCTTGGTGCTTGGTGTTTGGTGCTTGGTGTTTGGTGCTTGGTGCTTGGTGATAGGTGTTTGGTGTTTGGTGTTTGGCGCTTGGTGTTTGGTGTTTGGTGATTGGTGCTTGGTGTTTGGTGTTTGGTGCTTGGTGCTTGGTGTTTGGTGTTTGGTGCTTGGTGCTTGGTGTTTGGTGTTTGGTGCTTGGCGCTTGGTGTTTGGTGTTCGGTGCTTGGCGTTTGCTGTTTGGCGTTTGGGGTTTGGCATTTGCTGTTTGGCGTATGGGGTTTGGCGTTTGCTTTTTGGCGTTTGCTGTTTGGTGTTTGGTGTTTGGTGTTTGCTGTTTGGTGTTTGCTGTTTGGTGTTTGCTGTTTGGTGTTTGGTGTTTGGTGTTTGCTGGTTGGTGTTTGGTGTTTGGTGTTTGCTGTTTGGTGTTTGCTGTTTGGTGCTTGGTGCTTGGTGTTTGGTGCATGGTGCTTGGTGCTTCGTGCTTGGTGTTTGGTGCTTGGTGCTTGGTGTTTGGTGCTTGGGGCTTGGTGCTTGGTGTTTGGTGTTTGGTGTTTGGTGCTTGGTGCTTGGTGTTTGGTGTTTGGTGCTTGGTGTTTGCTGTTTGGTGCTTGGTGCTTGGTGTTTGGTGCTTGGTGCTTGGTGCTTGGTGCTTGGTGCTTGGTGTTTGGTGCTTGGTGCTTGGTGCTTGGTGCTTGGTGCTTGGTGTTTGGTGTTTAGTGCTTGGTGCTTGGTGTTTGGTGTTTGGTGCTTGGTGCTTGGTGTCTGGTGCTTGGCGCTTGGTGCTTGGTGTTTGGTGATTGGTGCTTGGTGTTTGGTGTTTGGTGTTTGGTGCTTGGCGTTTGCTGTTTGGCGTTTGGGGTTTGGCATTTGCTGTTTGGCGTATGGGGTTTGGCGTTTGCTTTTTGGCGTTTGCTGTTTGGTGTATGGTGTTTGGTGCTTGGTGCTTGGTGCTTGGTGCTTGGTGTTTGGTGTTTGGTGCTTGGTGCTTGGTGTTTGGTGTTTGGTGCTTGGTGCTTGGTGTTTGGTGCTTGGGGCTTGGTGATTGGTGTTTGGTGCTTGGTGCTTGGTGCTTGGTGCTTGGTGCTTGGTGTTCGGTGCTTGGTGCTTGGTGCTAGGTGTTTGGTGTTTGGTGTTTGGCGCTTGGTGCTTGGTGTTTGGTGATTGGTGCTTGGTGTTTGGTGTTTGGTGCTTGGTGCTTGGTGCTTGGTGTTTGGTGTTTGGTGCTTGGAGCTTGGTGTTTGGTGTTTGGTGCTTGGTGCTTTGTTCTGGGTGCTTGGTGCTTGGTGTTTGGTGTTTGGTGCTGGGTGCTTGGTGTTTGGTGCTTGGGGCTTGGTGATTGGTGTTTGGTGCTTGGTGCTTGGTGCTTGGTGCTTGGTGTTTGGTGCTTGGTGTTTGGTGCTTGGTGCTTGGTGATAGGTGTTTGGTGTTTGGTGTTTGGCGCTTGGTGTTTGGTGTTTGGTGATTGGTGCTTGGTGTTTGGTATTTGGTGCTTGGTGCTTGGTGTTTGGTGTTTGGTGCTTGGCGCTTGGTGTTTGGTGTTTGGTGCTTGGCGTTTGCCGTTTGGCATTAGGGGTTTGGCATTTGCTGTTTGGCGTTTGGAGTTTGGCGTTTGCTTTTTGGCGTTTGCTGTTTGGTTATTGCTGTTTGGTGTTTGCTGTTTGGTGTTTGCTGTTTGGTGTTTGCTGTTTGGTGTTTGCTGTTTGGTGCTTGGTGCTTGGTGTTTGGTGCTTGGTGCTTGGTGCTTGGTGCTTGGTGCTTGGTGTTTGGTGTTTAGTGCTTGGTGCTTGGTGTTTGGTGTTTGGTGCTTGGTGCTTGGTGTCTGGTGCTTGGCGCTTGGTGCTTGGTGTTTGGTGATTGGTGCTTGGTGTTTGGTGTTTGGTGTTTGGTGCTTGGCGTTTGTTGTTTGGCGTTTGGGGTTTGGCATTTGCTGTTTGGCGTATGGGGTTTGGCGTTTGCTTTTTGGCGTTTGCTGTTTGGTGTATGGTGTTTGGTGCTTGGTGCTTGGTGCTTGGTGCTTGGTGTTTGGTGTTTGGTGCTTGGTGCTTGGTGTTTGGTGTTTGGTGCTTGGTGCTTGGTGTTTGGTGCTTGGGGCTTGGTGATTGGTGTTTGGTGCATGGTGCTTGGTGCTTGGTGCTTGGTGCTTGGTGTTCGGTGCTTGGTGCTTGGTGCTAGGTGTTTGGTGTTTGGTGTTTGGCGCTTGGTGCTTGGTGTTTGGTGATTGGTGCTTGGTGTTTGGTGTTTGGTGCTTGGTGCTTGGTGCTTGGTGTTTGGTGTTTGGTGCTTGGAGCTTGGTGTTTGGTGTTTGGTGCTTGGTGCTTTGTTCTGGGTGCTTGGTGCTTGGTGTTTGGTGTTTGGTGCTGGGTGCTTGGTGTTTGGTGCTTGGGGCTTGGTGATTGGTGTTTGGTGCTTGGTGCTTGGTGCTTGGTGCTTGGTGTTTGGTGCTTGGTGTTTGGTGCTTGGTGCTTGGTGATAGGTGTTTGGTGTTTGGTGTTTGGCGCTTGGTGTTTGGTGTTTGGTGATTGGTGCTTGGTGTTTGGTATTTGGTGCTTGGTGCTTGGTGTTTGGTGTTTGGTGCTTGGCGCTTGGTGTTTGGTGTTTGGTGCTTGGCGTTTGCCGTTTGGCATTAGGGGTTTGGCATTTGCTGTTTGGCGTTTGGAGTTTGGCGTTTGCTTTTTGGCGTTTGCTGTTTGGTTATTGCTGTTTGGTGTTTGCTGTTTGGTGTTTGCTGTTTGGTGTTTGCTGTTTGGTATTTGCTGTTTGGTGCTTGGTGCTTGGTGTTTGGTGCATGGTGCTTGGTGCTTGGTGCTTGGTGTTTCGTGCTTGGTGCTTGGTGTTTCGTGCTTGGGGCTTGGTGCTTGGTGTTTGGTGCTTGGTGTTTGGTGTTTGTTGCTTGGTGCTTGGTGTTTGGTGTTTGGTGCTTGGTGTTTGCTGTTTGGTGCTTGGTGCTTGGTGTTTGGTGCTTGGTGCTTGGTGCTTGGTGCTTGGTGCTTGGTGTTTGGTGCTTGGAGGTTGGTGCTTGGTACTTGGTGCTTGGTGTTTGGTGTTTGGTGCTTGGTGCTTGGTGTTTGGTGTTTGGTGCTTGGCGCTTGGTGTTTGGTGTTTTGTGCTTGGCGTTTGCTGTTTGGCGTTTGGGTTTGGCATTTGCTGTTTGGCGTTTGGAGTTTGGCGTTTGCTTTTTGGCGTTTGCTGTTTGGTTATTGCTGTTTGGTGTTTGCTGTTTGGTGTTTGCTGTTTGGTGTTTGCTGTTTGGTGTTTGCTGTTTGGTGCTTGGTGCTTGGTGTTTGGTGCATGGTGCTTGGTGCTTGGTGCTTGGTGTTTCGTGCTTGGTGCTTGGTGTTTCGTGCTTGGGTCTTGGTGCTTGGTGTTTGGTGCTTGGTGTTTGGTGTTTGTTGCTTGGTGCTTGGTGTTTGGTGTTTGGTGCTTGGTGTTTGCTGTTTGGTGCTTGGTGCTTGGTGTTTGGTGCTTGGTGCTTGGTGCTTGGTGCTTGGTGCTTGGTGTTTGGTGCTTGGTGGTTGGTGCTTGGTGTTTGGTGCTTGGTGCTTGGTGTTTGGCGCTTGGTGCTTGGTGTTTGGTGCTTGGTGCTTGGTGTTTGGTGTTTGGTGCTTGGTGTTTGGTGCTTGGAGCTTGGTGCTTGGTTTTTGGTGCTTGGTGCTTGGTGCTTGGTGCTTGGTGTCTTGTGCTTGGTGCTTGGTGTTTGGTGTTTGGTGTTTGGTGTTTGGTGCTTGGTACTTGTTGTTTTGTGTTTGGTGTTTGGTGCTTGGTGGTTGGTGTTTGGTGCTTGGTGCTTGATGCTTGGTGCTTGGTGCTTGGTGTTTGGTGTTTGGTGCTTGGTGCTTGGTGTTTGGTGATTGGTGCTTGGTACTTGGTGTTTGGTGCTCGGTGCTTGGTGCTTGGTGTTTCGTGCTTGGTGCTTGGTGTTTGGTCTTTGGCGCTTGGTGCTTGGTGTTTGGTGCTTGGTACTTGGTGTTTGGTGTTTGGCGTTTGGTGTTTGGTGCTTGGTGCTTGGTGCTTGGTTTTTGGAGTTTGGTGCTTGGTGCTTGGTGTTTGGTGTTTGGTGATTGGTGCTTGGTGTTTGGTGCTTGGGATTTGGTGCTTGGTGCTTGGTGTTTGGTGTTTGGTGCTTGGTGCTTGGTGTTTGGTGTTTAGTGCTTGGTGCTTGGTTCTTGGTGTTTGGTGCTCGGTGCTTGGTGCTTGGTGTTTGGTGCTTGGACCTTGGTGCTTGGTGCTTGGTCTTTGGTGTTTGGTGCTTGGTGCTTGGTGTTTGGTGCTTGGGGCTTGGTGATTGGTGTTTGGTGCTTGGTGTTTGGTGCTTGGTGCTTGGTGCTAGGTGTTTGGTGTTTGGTGCTTGGCGCTTGGTGCTTGGTGTTTGGTGATTGGTGCTTGGTGTTTGGTGTTTGGTGCTTGGTGCTTGGTGTTTGGTGTTTGGTGCTTGGCGCTTGGTGTTTGGTGTTTGGTGCCTGGCGTTTGCTGTTTGGCGTTTGGAGTTTGGCATTTGCTGTTTGGCATATGGGGTTTGGCGTTTGCTTTTTGGCGTTTGCTGTTTGGTGTTTGGTGCTTGGTGTTTGGTGTTTAGTGCTTGGTGCTTGGTTCTTGGTGTTTGGTGCTCGGTGCTTGGTGCTTGGTGTTTGGTGCTTGGTGCTTGGTTCTGGGTGCTTGGTGCTTGGTGTTTGGTGTTTGGTGCTTGGTGCTTGGTGTTTGGTGCTTGGGGCTTGGTGATTGGTGTTTGGTACTTGGTGTTTGGTGCTTGGTGCTTGGTGCTAGGTGTTTGGTGTTTGGTGCTTGGCGCTCGGTGCTTGGTGTTTGGTGATTGGTGCTTGGGGTTTGGTGTTTGGTGCTTGGTGCTTGGTGTTTGGTGTTTGGTGCTTGGCGCTTGGTGTTTGGTGTTCGGTGCTTGGCGTTTGCTGTTTGGCGTTTGGGGTTTGGCATTTGCTGTTTGGCGTATGGGGTTTGGCGTTTGCTTTTTGGCGTTTGCTGTTTGGTGTTTGGTGCTTGGTGTTTTGTGTTTGGTACTTGGTGCTTGGTGTTTGGTGTTTGGTGCTTGGTGCTTGGTGTTTGGTGTTTGGTGCTTGGCGCTTGGTGTTTGGCGTTTGGCGCTTGGCGTTTGCTGTTTGGCGTTTGGGGTTTGGCATTTACTGTTTGGCGTTTGGGGTTTGGCGTTTGCTTTTTGGCATTTGCTGTTTGGTGTTTGGTGTTTGGTGTTTGGTGTTTGGTGCTTGGTGTTTGGTGTTTGGTGTTTAGAGCTTGGTGCTTGGTTCTTGGTGTTTGGTGCTCGGTGCTTGGTGCTTGGTGTTTGGTGCTTGGTGCTTGGTTCTGGGTGCTTGGTGCTTGGTGTTTGGTGTTTGGTGCTTGGCGCTTGGTGTTTGGTGCTTGGGGCTTGGTGATTGGTGTTTGGTACTTGGTGTTTGGTGCTTGGTGCTTGGTGCTAGGTGTTTGGTGTTTGGTGCTTGGCGCTTGGTGCTTGGTGTTTGGTGATTGGTGCTTGGTGTTTGGTGTTTGGTGCTTGGTGCTTGGTGTTTGGTGTTTGGTGCTTGGCGCTTGGTGTTTGGTGTTTGGTGCTTGGCGTTTGCTGTTTGGCGTTTGGGGTTTGGCATTTGCTGTTTGGCGTATGGGGTTTGGCGTTTGCATTTTGGCGTTTGCTGTTTGGTGTTTGGTGCTTGGTGTTTGGTGTTTGGTACTTGGTGCTTGGTGTTTGGTGTTTGGTGCTTGGTGCTTGGTGCTTGGTGTTTGGTGTTTGGTGCTTGACACTTGGTGTTTGGCGTTTGGCGCTTGGCGTTTGCTGTTTGGCGTTTGGGGTTTGGCATTTGCTGTTTGGCGTTTGGGGTTTGGCGTTTGCTTTTTGGCATTTGCTGTTTGGTGTTTGGTGTTTGGTGTTTGCTGTTTGGTGTTTGCTGTTTGGTGTTTGGTGTTTGGTGTTTGGTGTTTGGTGTTTGCTGGTTGGTGTTTGGTGTTTGGTGTTTGCTGTTTGGTGTTTGCTGTTTGGTGCTTGGTGCTTGGTGTTTGGTGCATGGTGCTTGGTGCTTCGTGCTTGGTGTTTGGTGCTTGGTGCTTGGTGTTTGCTGTTTGGTGCTTGGTGCTTGGTGTTTGGTGCTTGGTGCTTGGTGCTTGGTGCTTGGTGCTTGGTGTTTGGTGCTTGGTGCTTGGTGCTTGGTGCTTGGTGCTTGGTGTTTGGTGTTTAGTGCTTGGTGCTTGGTGTTTGGTGTTTGGTGCTTGGTGCTTGGTGTCTGGTGCTTGGTGCTTGGTGCTTGCTGTTTGGTGCTTGGTGTTTGGTGCTTGGTGTTTGGTGTTTGGTGCTTGGTGCTTGGTGTTTGGTGCTTGGTGCTTGGTGCTTGGTGTTTGGTGCTTGGTGCTTGGTGCTTGGTGTTTGGTGTTTAGTGCTTGGTGCTTGGTGTTTGGTGTTTGGTGCTTGGTGCTTGGTGCTTGGTGTTTGGTGTTTGGTGCTTGGTGATTCGTGATTGGTGTTTGATGTTTGGTGTTTGGTGTTTTGTGATTCGTGATTGGTGTTTGATGTTTGGTGTTTGGTGTTGGGTGTTTGGTGCTTGGGGCTTCGTGTTTGCTCTTTGGTGCTTGGTGATTGGTGTTTGGTGTTGGGTGCTTGGTGCTTGGTGTTTGGTGCTTGGTGCTTGGTGCTTGGTGCTTGGTGCTTGGTGCTTGGTGCTTTGTGTTTATTGCTTGGTGCTTGGTGCTTGGCGATTGGTGCTTCGTGCTTGGTGTTTGATGTGTGGTGCTTGGTGTTTGGTGTTTGGTATTTGATGCTTGGTGCTTCGTGCTTGGTGTTTGGTGTTTGGTGCTTGGTGCTTGGTGTTTGGTGCTTGGGATTTGGTGCTTGGTGCTTGGTGTTTGGTGTTTGGTGTTTGGTACTTGGTGCTTGGTGTTTGGTGTTTGGTGCTTGGTGCTTGGTGTTTGGTGTTTAGTGATTGGTGCTTGGTTCTTGGTGTTTGGTGCTTGGTGCTTGGTGATTGGTGTTTGGTGCTTGGTGCTTGGTATTTGGTGCTTGATCTTTGGTGCTTGGTGTTTGGTGCTTGGTGCTTGGTGCTTGGTGTTTGGTGCTTGGTGCTTGGCGTTTGGTGCATGGTGCTTGGTGCTTGCTGTTTGGTGCTTGGTGCTTGGTGCTTGGTGTTTGGTGTTTAGTGCTTGGTGCTTGGTGATTGGTGCTTGTTGCTTGGTGCTTGGTGTTTGGTGCTTGGTGCTTGGTGTTTGGTGTTTGGTGTTTGCTGTTTGCTGTCTGGTGTTTGCTGTTTGGTGTTTGCTGTTTGGTGTTTGCTGTTTGGTGTTTGCTATTTGGTGTTTGGTGTTTGGTGTTTGCTGTTTGGTGTTTGCTGCTTGGTGTTTGCTGTTTGCTGTATGTTTGGTGTTTGCTGTTTGGTGTTTGGTGTTTGGTGTTTGCTATTTGGTGTTTGGTGTTTGGTGTTTGCTGTTTGGTGTTTGCTGCTTGGTGTTTGCTGTTTGCTGTATGTTTGGTGTTTGCTGTTTGGTGTTTGGTGTTTGGTGCTTGGTGCTTGGTGCTTGGTGTTTGGTGTTTGGTGCTTGGAGCTTGGTGTTTGGTGTTTGGTGCTTGGTGCTTTGTTCTGGGTGCTTGGTGCTTGGTGTTTGGTGTTTGGTGCTGGGTGCTTGGTGTTTGGTGCTTGGGGCTTGGTGATTGGTGTTTGGTGCTTGGTGCTTGGTGCTTGGTGCTTGGTGTTTGGTGCTTGGTGTTTGGTGCTTGGTGCTTGGTGATAGGTGTTTGGTGTTTGGTGTTTGGCGCTTGGTGTTTGGTGTTTGGTGATTGGTGCTTGGTGTTTGGTATTTGGTGCTTGGTGCTTGGTGTTTGGTGTTTGGTGCTTGGCGCTTGGTGTTTGGTGTTTGGTGCTTGGCGTTTGCCGTTTGGCATTAGGGGTTTGGCATTTGCTGTTTGGCGTTTGGAGTTTGGCGTTTGCTTTTTGGCGTTTGCTGTTTGGTTATTGCTGTTTGGTGTTTGCTGTTTGGTGTTTGCTGTTTGGTGTTTGCTGTTTGGTATTTGCTGTTTGGTGCTTGGTGCTTGGTGTTTGGTGCATGGTGCTTGGTGCTTGGTGCTTGGTGTTTCGTGCTTGGTGCTTGGTGTTTCGTGCTTGGGGCTTGGTGCTTGGTGTTTGGTGCTTGGTGTTTGGTGTTTGTTGCTTGGTGCTTGGTGTTTGGTGTTTGGTGCTTGGTGTTTGCTGTTTGGTGCTTGGTGCTTGGTGTTTGGTGCTTGGTGCTTGGTGCTTGGTGCTTGGTGCTTGGTGTTTGGTGCTTGGTGGTTGGTGCTTGGTACTTGGTGCTTGGTGTTTGGTGTTTGGTGCTTGGTGCTTGGTGTTTGGTGTTTGGTGCTTGGCGCTTGGTGTTTGGTGTTTTGTGCTTGGCGTTTGCTGTTTGGCGTTTGGGTTTGGCATTTGCTGTTTGGCGTTTGGAGTTTGGCGTTTGCTTTTTGGCGTTTGCTGTTTGGTTATTGCTGTTTGGTGTTTGCTGTTTGGTGTTTGCTGTTTGGTGTTTGCTGTTTGGTGTTTGCTGTTTGGTGCTTGGTGCTTGGTGTTTGGTGCATGGTGCTTGGTGCTTGGTGCTTGGTGTTTCGTGCTTGGTGCTTGGTGTTTCGTGCTTGGGTCTTGGTGCTTGGTGTTTGGTGCTTGGTGTTTGGTGTTTGTTGCTTGGTGCTTGGTGTTTGGTGTTTGGTGCTTGGTGTTTGCTGTTTGGTGCTTGGTGCTTGGTGTTTGGTGCTTGGTGCTTGGTGCTTGGTGCTTGGTGCTTGGTGTTTGGTGCTTGGTGGTTGGTGCTTGGTGTTTGGTGCTTGGTGCTTGGTGTTTGGCGCTTGGTGCTTGGTGTTTGGTGCTTGGTGCTTGGTGTTTGGTGTTTGGTGCTTGGTGTTTGGTGCTTGGAGCTTGGTGCTTGGTTTTTGGTGCTTGGTGCTTGGTGCTTGGTGCTTGGTGTCTTGTGCTTGGTGCTTGGTGTTTGGTGTTTGGTGTTTGGTGTTTGGTGCTTGGTACTTGTTGTTTTGTGTTTGGTGTTTGGTGCTTGGTGGTTGGTGTTTGGTGCTTGGTGCTTGATGCTTGGTGCTTGGTGCTTGGTGTTTGGTGTTTGGTGCTTGGTGCTTGGTGTTTGGTGATTGGTGCTTGGTACTTGGTGTTTGGTGCTCGGTGCTTGGTGCTTGGTGTTTCGTGCTTGGTGCTTGGTGTTTGGTCTTTGGCGCTTGGTGCTTGGTGTTTGGTGCTTGGTACTTGGTGTTTGGTGTTTGGCGTTTGGTGTTTGGTGCTTGGTGCTTGGTGCTTGGTTTTTGGAGTTTGGTGCTTGGTGCTTGGTGTTTGGTGTTTGGTGATTGGTGCTTGGTGTTTGGTGCTTGGGATTTGGTGCTTGGTGCTTGGTGTTTGGTGTTTGGTGCTTGGTGCTTGGTGTTTGGTGTTTAGTGCTTGGTGCTTGGTTCTTGGTGTTTGGTGCTCGGTGCTTGGTGCTTGGTGTTTGGTGCTTGGACCTTGGTGCTTGGTGCTTGGTCTTTGGTGTTTGGTGCTTGGTGCTTGGTGTTTGGTGCTTGGGGCTTGGTGATTGGTGTTTGGTGCTTGGTGTTTGGTGCTTGGTGCTTGGTGCTAGGTGTTTGGTGTTTGGTGCTTGGCGCTTGGTGCTTGGTGTTTGGTGATTGGTGCTTGGTGTTTGGTGTTTGGTGCTTGGTGCTTGGTGTTTGGTGTTTGGTGCTTGGCGCTTGGTGTTTGGTGTTTGGTGCCTGGCGTTTGCTGTTTGGCGTTTGGAGTTTGGCATTTGCTGTTTGGCATATGGGGTTTGGCGTTTGCTTTTTGGCGTTTGCTGTTTGGTGTTTGGTGCTTGGTGTTTGGTGTTTAGTGCTTGGTGCTTGGTTCTTGGTGTTTGGTGCTCGGTGCTTGGTGCTTGGTGTTTGGTGCTTGGTGCTTGGTTCTGGGTGCTTGGTGCTTGGTGTTTGGTGTTTGGTGCTTGGTGCTTGGTGTTTGGTGCTTGGGGCTTGGTGATTGGTGTTTGGTACTTGGTGTTTGGTGCTTGGTGCTTGGTGCTAGGTGTTTGGTGTTTGGTGCTTGGCGCTCGGTGCTTGGTGTTTGGTGATTGGTGCTTGGGGTTTGGTGTTTGGTGCTTGGTGCTTGGTGTTTGGTGTTTGGTGCTTGGCGCTTGGTGTTTGGTGTTCGGTGCTTGGCGTTTGCTGTTTGGCGTTTGGGGTTTGGCATTTGCTGTTTGGCGTATGGGGTTTGGCGTTTGCTTTTTGGCGTTTGCTGTTTGGTGTTTGGTGCTTGGTGTTTTGTGTTTGGTACTTGGTGCTTGGTGTTTGGTGTTTGGTGCTTGGTGCTTGGTGTTTGGTGTTTGGTGCTTGGCGCTTGGTGTTTGGCGTTTGGCGCTTGGCGTTTGCTGTTTGGCGTTTGGGGTTTGGCATTTACTGTTTGGCGTTTGGGGTTTGGCGTTTGCTTTTTGGCATTTGCTGTTTGGTGTTTGGTGTTTGGTGTTTGGTGTTTGGTGCTTGGTGTTTGGTGTTTGGTGTTTAGAGCTTGGTGCTTGGTTCTTGGTGTTTGGTGCTCGGTGCTTGGTGCTTGGTGTTTGGTGCTTGGTGCTTGGTTCTGGGTGCTTGGTGCTTGGTGTTTGGTGTTTGGTGCTTGGCGCTTGGTGTTTGGTGCTTGGGGCTTGGTGATTGGTGTTTGGTACTTGGTGTTTGGTGCTTGGTGCTTGGTGCTAGGTGTTTGGTGTTTGGTGCTTGGCGCTTGGTGCTTGGTGTTTGGTGATTGGTGCTTGGTGTTTGGTGTTTGGTGCTTGGTGCTTGGTGTTTGGTGTTTGGTGCTTGGCGCTTGGTGTTTGGTGTTTGGTGCTTGGCGTTTGCTGTTTGGCGTTTGGGGTTTGGCATTTGCTGTTTGGCGTATGGGGTTTGGCGTTTGCATTTTGGCGTTTGCTGTTTGGTGTTTGGTGCTTGGTGTTTGGTGTTTGGTACTTGGTGCTTGGTGTTTGGTGTTTGGTGCTTGGTGCTTGGTGCTTGGTGTTTGGTGTTTGGTGCTTGACACTTGGTGTTTGGCGTTTGGCGCTTGGCGTTTGCTGTTTGGCGTTTGGGGTTTGGCATTTGCTGTTTGGCGTTTGGGGTTTGGCGTTTGCTTTTTGGCATTTGCTGTTTGGTGTTTGGTGTTTGGTGTTTGCTGTTTGGTGTTTGCTGTTTGGTGTTTGGTGTTTGGTGTTTGGTGTTTGGTGTTTGCTGGTTGGTGTTTGGTGTTTGGTGTTTGCTGTTTGGTGTTTGCTGTTTGGTGCTTGGTGCTTGGTGTTTGGTGCATGGTGCTTGGTGCTTCGTGCTTGGTGTTTGGTGCTTGGTGCTTGGTGTTTGCTGTTTGGTGCTTGGTGCTTGGTGTTTGGTGCTTGGTGCTTGGTGCTTGGTGCTTGGTGCTTGGTGTTTGGTGCTTGGTGCTTGGTGCTTGGTGCTTGGTGCTTGGTGTTTGGTGTTTAGTGCTTGGTGCTTGGTGTTTGGTGTTTGGTGCTTGGTGCTTGGTGTCTGGTGCTTGGTGCTTGGTGCTTGCTGTTTGGTGCTTGGTGTTTGGTGCTTGGTGTTTGGTGTTTGGTGCTTGGTGCTTGGTGTTTGGTGCTTGGTGCTTGGTGCTTGGTGTTTGGTGCTTGGTGCTTGGTGCTTGGTGTTTGGTGTTTAGTGCTTGGTGCTTGGTGTTTGGTGTTTGGTGCTTGGTGCTTGGTGCTTGGTGTTTGGTGTTTGGTGCTTGGTGATTCGTGATTGGTGTTTGATGTTTGGTGTTTGGTGTTTTGTGATTCGTGATTGGTGTTTGATGTTTGGTGTTTGGTGTTGGGTGTTTGGTGCTTGGGGCTTCGTGTTTGCTCTTTGGTGCTTGGTGATTGGTGTTTGGTGTTGGGTGCTTGGTGCTTGGTGTTTGGTGCTTGGTGCTTGGTGCTTGGTGCTTGGTGCTTGGTGCTTGGTGCTTTGTGTTTATTGCTTGGTGCTTGGTGCTTGGCGATTGGTGCTTCGTGCTTGGTGTTTGATGTGTGGTGCTTGGTGTTTGGTGTTTGGTATTTGATGCTTGGTGCTTCGTGCTTGGTGTTTGGTGTTTGGTGCTTGGTGCTTGGTGTTTGGTGCTTGGGATTTGGTGCTTGGTGCTTGGTGTTTGGTGTTTGGTGTTTGGTACTTGGTGCTTGGTGTTTGGTGTTTGGTGCTTGGTGCTTGGTGTTTGGTGTTTAGTGATTGGTGCTTGGTTCTTGGTGTTTGGTGCTTGGTGCTTGGTGATTGGTGTTTGGTGCTTGGTGCTTGGTATTTGGTGCTTGATCTTTGGTGCTTGGTGTTTGGTGCTTGGTGCTTGGTGCTTGGTGTTTGGTGCTTGGTGCTTGGCGTTTGGTGCATGGTGCTTGGTGCTTGCTGTTTGGTGCTTGGTGCTTGGTGCTTGGTGTTTGGTGTTTAGTGCTTGGTGCTTGGTGATTGGTGCTTGTTGCTTGGTGCTTGGTGTTTGGTGCTTGGTGCTTGGTGTTTGGTGTTTGGTGTTTGCTGTTTGCTGTCTGGTGTTTGCTGTTTGGTGTTTGCTGTTTGGTGTTTGCTGTTTGGTGTTTGCTATTTGGTGTTTGGTGTTTGGTGTTTGCTGTTTGGTGTTTGCTGCTTGGTGTTTGCTGTTTGCTGTATGTTTGGTGTTTGCTGTTTGGTGTTTGGTGTTTGGTGTTTGCTGTTTGGTGTTTGGTGTTTGGTGTTTGCTGTTTGGTGTTTGGTGTTTACTGTTTGGTGTTTGGTGTTTGCTGTTTGGTGTTTGGTGCTTGGTGTTTGGTGTTTGGTGATTGGTGCTTGGTGTTTCGTGCTTGGTGCTTGGTGCTTGGTGTTTGGCGCTTGGTGCTTGGTGTTTGGTGTTTGGTGCTTGGTGTTTGGTGCTTGGTGCTTGGTGTTTTGTGCTTGGTGCTTCGTGCTTGGTGTTTGGTGTTTGGTGCTTGGTGTTTGGTGTTTGCTGTTTGGTGTTTGCTGTTTGGTGTTCGCTGTTTGGTGTTTGGTGTTTGCTGTTTGGTGTTTGGTGTTTGCGGTTTGGTGTTTGCTATTTGGTGTTTGTGTTTGGCGTTTGATGTTTGGCGTTTGTTGTTTGTTGTTTGCTATTTGGTGTTTGATGTTTGGTGTTTGGTGTTTGGTGTTTGCTGTTTGATGTTTGGTGATTGGTGTTTGATGTTTGGTGTTTGGTGCTTGGTGCTTGGTGCTTGGTGCTTAGTGTTTTATGTTTAGCGCTTGGTGCTTGGTGTTTTGTGCTTGGTGCTTGGTGCTTGGTGTTTGGAGTTTGGTGCTTGGTGTTTGGTGTTTGGTGTTTGCTGTTTGCTGTTTGCTGTTTGGTGTTTGCTGTTTGGAGTTCGCTGTTTGGTGTTTGGTGTTTGCTGTTTGGTGTTTGGTGTTTGCGGTTTGGTGTTTGCTATTTGGCGTTTGGTGTTTGGCGTTTGATGTTTGGCGTTTGTTGTTTGTTGTTTGCTGTTTGGTGTTTGATGTTTGGTGTTTGGTGTTTGTTGTTTGCTGTTTGATGTTTGGTGATTGCTGTTTGATGTTTGTTGTTTGGTGCTTGGTGCTTGGTGTTTTGTGCTTGGTGTTTGGTGCTTGGGGTTTGGTGCTTGGTGTTTTTTTTTTTTGGTGCTTGGAGCTTGGTGTTTGGTGTTTGGTGCTTGGTGCTTGGTGTTTGGTGCTTGGTGCTTGGTGTTGGTGTTTGGTGCTTGGTGCTTGGTGCTTGGTGTTTGGTGTTTGCTGTTTGCTGTTTGCTGTTTGCTGTTTGTTGTTTGCTGTTTGGTGTTTTGTGTTTGCTGTTTGGTGTTTGGAGTTTGCCCTTTGGTGTTTGCTATTTGGTGTTTGGTGTTTGCTGTTTGGTGTTTGGTGTTTGGTGTTTGGTGCTTGGTGCTTTGTTTTTGCTCTTTGGTGCTTTGTGTTTGGTCTTTGGTGTTTGGTGCTTGGTGCTTGGTGTTTGGTGCTTTGTGCCTGGTGTTTGGTGTTTGGTGTTTGGTCCTTGGTGCTTGGTGCTTGGTCTCTGGTGCTTGGTGCTTGGTGTTTGGTGTTTGGTGCTTGGTGCTTGGTGTTTGGTGTTTGGTGTTTGGTGCTTGGTGCTTGGTACTTGGTGTTTTGTGTTTGGTGCTTGGTGCTTGGTGCTTGGTGCTTGGTGTTTGGTGCTTGGTGTTTGGTGTTTAGTGCTTGGTGCTTGGTATTTGGTGTTTGGTGCTTGGTTCTTGGTGTTTGGTGTTTGGTGCTTGGTGCTTCGTGTTTGGTGTTTGGTGTTTGGTGCTCGGTGCTTGGTGCTTGGTGTTTCGTGCTTGGTGCTTGGTGTTTGGTCTTTGGTGCTTGGTGTTTGGTGCTTGGAGCTTGGTGCTTGGTTTTTGGTGCTTGGTGCTTGGTGCTTGGTGCTTGGTGTCTTGTGCTTGGTGCTTGGTGTTTGGTGTTTGGTGTTTGGTGTTTGGTGCTTGGTACTTGTTGTTTTGTGTTTGGTGTTTGGTGCTTGGTGGTTGGTGTTTGGTGCTTGGTGCTTGATGCTTGGTGCTTGGTGCTTGGTGTTTGGTGTTTGGTGCTTGGTGCTTGGTGTTTGGTGATTGGTGCTTGGTACTTGGTGTTTGGTGCTCGGTGCTTGGTGCTTGGTGTTTCGTGCTTGGTGCTTGGTGTTTGGTCTTTGGCGCTTGGTGCTTGGTGTTTGGTGCTTGGTACTTGGTGTTTGGTGTTTGGCGTTTGGTGTTTGGTGCTTGGTGCTTGGTGCTTGGTTTTTGGAGTTTGGTGCTTGGTGCTTGGTGTTTGGTGTTTGGTGATTGGTGCTTGGTGTTTGGTGCTTGGGATTTGGTGCTTGGTGCTTGGTGTTTGGTGTTTGGTGCTTGGTGCTTGGTGTTTGGTGTTTAGTGCTTGGTGCTTGGTTCTTGGTGTTTGGTGCTCGGTGCTTGGTGCTTGGTGTTTGGTGCTTGGTCCTTGGTGCTTGGTGCTTGGTGTTTGGTGTTTGGTGCTTGGTGCTTGGTGTTTGGTGCTTGGGGCTTGGTGATTGGTGTTTGGTGCTTGGTGTTTGGTGCTTGGTGCTTGGTGCTAGGTGTTTGGTGTTTGGTGCTTGGCGCTTGGTGCTTGGTGTTTGGTGATTGGTGCTTGGTGTTTGGTGTTTGGTGCTTGGTGCTTGGTGTTTGGTGTTTGGTGCTTGGCGCTTGGTGTTTGGTGTTTGGTGCCTGGCGTTTGCTGTTTGGCGTTTGGAGTTTGGCATTTGCTGTTTGGCATATGGGGTTTGGCGTTTGCTTTTTGGCGTTTGCTGTTTGGTGTTTGGTGCTTGGTGTTTGGTGTTTGGTGCTTGGTGCTTGGTGTTTGGTGTTTAGTGCTTGGTGCTTGGTTCTTGGTGTTTGGTGCTCGGTGCTTGGTGCTTGGTGTTTGGTGCTTGGTGCTTGGTTCTGGGTGCTTGGTGCTTGGTGTTTGGTGTTTGGTGCTTGGTGCTTGGTGTTTGGTGCTTGGGGCTTGGTGATTGGTGTTTGGTACTTGGTGTTTGGTGCTTGGTGCTTGGTGCTAGGTGTTTGGTGTTTGGTGCTTGGCGCTCGGTGCTTGGTGTTTGGTGATTGGTGCTTGGGGTTTGGTGTTTGGTGCTTGGTGCTTGGTGTTTGGTGTTTGGTGCTTGGCGCTTGGTGTTTGGTGTTCGGTGCTTGGCGTTTGCTGTTTGGCGTTTGGGGTTTGGCATTTGCTGTTTGGCGTATGGGGTTTGGCGTTTGCTTTTTGGCGTTTGCTGTTTGGTGTTTGGTGCTTGGTGTTTGGTGTTTGGTACTTGGTGCTTGGTGTTTGGTGTTTGGTGCTTGGTGCTTGGTGTTTGGTGTTTGGTGCTTGGCGCTTGGTGTTTGGCGTTTGGCGCTTGGCGTTTGCTGTTTGGCGTTTGGGGTTTGGCATTTACTGTTTGGCGTTTGGGGTTTGGCGTTTGCTTTTTGGCATTTGCTGTTTGGTGTTTGGTGTTTGGTGTTTGGTGTTTGGTGCTTGGTGTTTGGTGTTTGGTGTTTAGAGCTTGGTGCTTGGTTCTTGGTGTTTGGTGCTCGGTGCTTGGTGCTTGGTGTTTGGTGCTAGGTGCTTGGTTCTGGGTGCTTGGTGCTTGGTGTTTGGTGTTTGGTGCTTGGCGCTTGGTGTTTGGTGCTTGGGGCTTGGTGATTGGTGTTTGGTACTTGGTGTTTGGTGCTTGGTGCTTGGTGCTAGGTGTTTGGTGTTTGGTGCTTGGCGCTTGGTGCTTGGTGTTTGGTGATTGGTGCTTGGTGTTTGGTGTTTGGTGCTTGGTGCTTGGTGTTTGGTGTTTGGTGCTTGGCGCTTGGTGTTTGGTGTTTGGTGCTTGGCGTTTGCTGTTTGGCGTTTGGGGTTTGGCATTTGCTGTTTGGCGTATGGGGTTTGGCGTTTGCTTTTTGGCGTTTGCTGTTTGGTGTTTGGTGCTTGGTGTTTGGTGTTTGGTACTTGTTGCTTGGTGTTTGGTGTTTGGTGCTTGGTGCTTGGTGCTTGGTGTTTGGTGTTTGGTGCTTGACACTTGGTGTTTGGCGTTTGGCGCTTGGCGTTTCCTGTTTGGCGTTTGGGGTTTGGCATTTGCTGTTTGGCGTTTGGGGTTTGGCGTTTGCTTTTTGGCATTTGCTGTTTGGTGTTTGGTGTTTGGTGTTTGCTGTTTGGTGTTTGCTGTTTGGTGTTTGGTGTTTGGTGTTTGGTGTTTGGTGTTTGCTGGTTGGTGTTTGGTGTTTGGTGTTTGCTGTTTGGTGTTTGCTGTTTGGTGCTTGGTGCTTGGTGTTTGGTGCATGGTGCTTGGTGCTTCGTGCTTGGTGTTTGGTGCTTGGTGCTTGGTGTTTGCTGTTTGGTGCTTGGTGCTTGGTGTTTGGTGCTTGGTGCTTGGTGCTTGGTGCTTGGTGCTTGGTGTTTGGTGCTTGGTGCTTGGTGCTTGGTGCTTGGTGCTTGGTGTTTGGTGTTTAGTGCTTGGTGCTTGGTGTTTGGTGTTTGGTGCTTGGTGCTTGGTGTCTGGTGCTTGGTGCTTGGTGCTTGCTGTTTGGTGCTTGGTGTTTGGTGCTTGGTGTTTGGTGTTTGGTGCTTGGTGCTTGGTGTTTGGTGCTTGGTGCTTGGTGCTTGGTGTTTGGTGCTTGGTGCTTGGTGCTTGGTGTTTGGTGTTTAGTGCTTGGTGCTTGGTGTTTGGTGTTTGGTGCTTGGTGCTTGGTGCTTGGTGTTTGGTGTTTGGTGCTTGGTGATTCGTGATTGGTGTTTGATGTTTGGTGTTTGGTGTTTTGTGATTCGTGATTGGTGTTTGATGTTTGGTGTTTGGTGTTGGGTGTTTGGTGCTTGGGGCTTCGTGTTTGCTCTTTGGTGCTTGGTGATTGGTGTTTGGTGTTGGGTGCTTGGTGCTTGGTGTTTGGTGCTTGGTGCTTGGTGCTTGGTGCTTGGTGCTTGGTGCTTGGTGCTTTGTGTTTATTGCTTGGTGCTTGGTGCTTGGCGATTGGTGCTTCGTGCTTGGTGTTTGATGTGTGGTGCTTGGTGTTTGGTGTTTGGTATTTGATGCTTGGTGCTTCGTGCTTGGTGTTTGGTGTTTGGTGCTTGGTGCTTGGTGTTTGGTGCTTGGGATTTGGTGCTTGGTGCTTGGTGTTTGGTGTTTGGTGTTTGGTACTTGGTGCTTGGTGTTTGGTGTTTGGTGCTTGGAGCTTGGTGTTTGGTGTTTAGTGATTGGTGCTTGGTTCTTGGTGTTTGGTGCTTGGTGCTTGGTGATTGGTGTTTGGTGCTTGGTGCTTGGTATTTGGTGCTTGGTCTTTGGTGCTTGGTGTTTGGTGCTTGGTGCTTGGTGCTTGGTGTTTGGTGCTTGGTGCTTGGCGTTTGGTGCATGGTGCTTGGTGCTTGCTGTTTGGTGTTTGCTGTTTGGTGTTTGCTGTTTGGTGTTTGCTGTTTGGTGTTTGCTATTTGGTGTTTGGTGTTTGGTGTTTGCTGTTTGGTGTTTGCTGCTTGGTGTTTGCTGTTTGCTGTATGTTTGGTGTTTGCTGTTTGGTGTTTGGTGTTTGGTGTTTGCTGTTTGGTGTTTGGTGTTTGGTGTTTGCTGTTTGGTGTTTGGTGTTTACTGTTTGGTGTTTGGTGTTTGCTGTTTGGTGTTTGGTGCTTGGTGTTTGGTGTTTGGTGATTGGTGCTTGGTGTTTCGTGCTTGGTGCTTGGTGCTTGGTGTTTGGCGCTTGGTGCTTGGTGTTTGGTGTTTGGTGCTTGGTGTTTGGTGCTTGGTGCTTGGTGTTTTGTGCTTGGTGCTTCGTGCTTGGTGTTTGGTGTTTGGTGCTTGGTGTTTGGTGTTTGCTGTTTGGTGTTTGCTGTTTGGTGTTCGCTGTTTGGTGTTTGGTGTTTGCTGTTTGGTGTTTGGTGTTTGCGGTTTGGTGTTTGCTATTTGGTGTTTGTGTTTGGCGTTTGATGTTTGGCGTTTGTTGTTTGTTGTTTGCTATTTGGTGTTTGATGTTTGGTGTTTGGTGTTTGGTGTTTGCTGTTTGATGTTTGGTGATTGGTGTTTGATGTTTGGTGTTTGGTGCTTGGTGCTTGGTGCTTGGTGCTTAGTGTTTTATGTTTAGCGCTTGGTGCTTGGTGTTTTGTGCTTGGTGCTTGGTGCTTGGTGTTTGGAGTTTGGTGCTTGGTGTTTGGTGTTTGGTGTTTGCTGTTTGCTGTTTGCTGTTTGGTGTTTGCTGTTTGGAGTTCGCTGTTTGGTGTTTGGTGTTTGCTGTTTGGTGTTTGGTGTTTGCGGTTTGGTGTTTGCTATTTGGCGTTTGGTGTTTGGCGTTTGATGTTTGGCGTTTGTTGTTTGTTGTTTGCTGTTTGGTGTTTGATGTTTGGTGTTTGGTGTTTGTTGTTTGCTGTTTGATGTTTGGTGATTGCTGTTTGATGTTTGTTGTTTGGTGCTTGGTGCTTGGTGTTTTGTGCTTGGTGTTTGGTGCTTGGGGTTTGGTGCTTGGTGTTTTTTTTTTTTGGTGCTTGGAGCTTGGTGTTTGGTGTTTGGTGCTTGGTGCTTGGTGTTTGGTGCTTGGTGCTTGGTGTTGGTGTTTGGTGCTTGGTGCTTGGTGCTTGGTGTTTGGTGTTTGCTGTTTGCTGTTTGCTGTTTGCTGTTTGTTGTTTGCTGTTTGGTGTTTTGTGTTTGCTGTTTGGTGTTTGGAGTTTGCCCTTTGGTGTTTGCTATTTGGTGTTTGGTGTTTGCTGTTTGGTGTTTGGTGTTTGGTGTTTGGTGCTTGGTGCTTTGTTTTTGCTCTTTGGTGCTTTGTGCTTGGTCTTTGGTGTTTGGTGCTTGGTGCTTGGTGTTTGGTGCTTTGTGCCTGGTGTTTGGTGTTTGGTGTTTGGTCCTTGGTGCTTGGTGCTTGGTCTCTGGTGCTTGGTGCTTGGTGTTTGGTGTTTGGTGCTTGGTGCTTGGTGTTTGGTGTTTGGTGTTTGGTGCTTGGTGCTTGGTACTTGGTGTTTTGTGTTTGGTGCTTGGTGCTTGGTGCTTGGTGCTTGGTGTTTGGTGCTTGGTGTTTGGTGTTTAGTGCTTGGTGCTTGGTATTTGGTGTTTGGTGCTTGGTTCTTGGTGTTTGGTGTTTGGTGCTTGGTGCTTCGTGTTTGGTGTTTGGTGTTTGGTGCTCGGTGCTTGGTGCTTGGTGTTTCGTGCTTGGTGCTTGGTGTTTGGTCTTTGGTGCTTGGTGCTTGGTGTTTGGTGCTTGGTGCTTGGTGTTTGGTGTTTGGCGTATGGTGTTTGGTGCTTGGTGCTTGGTGTTTGGTGTTTGCTGTTTGGTGTTTGCTGTTTGGTGTTTGCTGTTTGGTGTTTGCTGTTTGGTGCTTGGTGCTTGGTGTTTCGTGCATGGTGCTTGGTGCTTGGTGCTTGGTGTTTGGTGCTTGGTGCTTGGTGTTTGGTGCTTGGGGCTTGGTGCTTGGTGTTTGGTGCTTGGTGTTTGGTGTTTGTTGCTTGGTGCTTGGTGCTTGGTGTTTTGTGCTTGGAGCCTGGTGTTTGGTGTTTGGTGCTTGGTGCTTGGTGTTTGGTGTTTGGTGCTTGGTGCTTGGTGTTTGGTGTTTGGTACTTGGTGCTTGGTGTTTGGTGTTTGGTGCTTGGTGCTTGGTGTTTGGTGCTTGGTGCTGGGTGTTTGGTGTTTGGTGATTGGTGCTTGGTGTTTGGTGCTTGGGGTTTGGTGCTTGGTGCTTGGTGATTGGTGTTTGGTGCTTGGTGCTTGGTGTATGGTGTTTGGTGCTTGGAGCTTGGTGTTTGGTGTTTGGTGCTTGGCGCTTGGTGTTTGGTGCTTGGTGCTTGGTGTTGTTGTTTGGTGCTTGGTGCTTGGTGTTTGGTGCTTGGTGCTTGTTTGCTGTTTGCTGTTTGGTGTTTGCTGTTTGGTGTTTGCTGTTTGGTGTTTGGTGTTTGGTGTTTGGTGTTTGCTGTTTGGTTCTGGGTGCTTGGTGCTTGGTGTTTGGTGTTTGGTGCTTGGTGCTTGGTGTTTGGTGCTTGGGGCTTGGTGATTGGTGTTTGGTGCTTGGTGCTTGGTGCTTGGTGCTTGGTGTTTGGTGCTTGGTGTTCGGTGCTTGGTGCTTGGTGCTAGGTGTTTGGTGTTTGGTGTTTGGCGCTTGGGGCTTGGTGTTTGGTGATTGGTGCTTGGTGTTTGGTGTTTGGTGCTTGGTGCTTGGTGTTTGGTGTTTGGTGATTGGTGCTTGGTGCTTGGTGTTTGGTGTTTGGTGCTTGGAGCTTGGTGTTTGGTGTTTGGTTCTTGGTGCTTTGTTCTGGGTGCTTGGTGCTTGGTGTTTGGTGTTTGGTGCTGGGTGCTTGGTGTTTGATGCTTGGGGCTTGGTGATTGGTGTTTGGTGCTTGGTGCTTGGTGCTTGGTGCTTGGTGCTTGGTGTTTGGTGCTTGGTGTTTGGTGCTTGGTGCTTGGTGCTAGGTGTTTGGTGTTTGGTGTTTGGCGCTTGGTGTTTGGTGTTTGGTGATTTGTGCTTGGTGTTTGGTGTTTGGTGCTTGGTGCTTGGTGTTTGGTGTTTGGTGCTTGGCGCTTGGTGTTTGGTGTTTGGTGCTGGGCGTTTGCTGTTTGGCGTTTGGGGTTTGGCATTTGCTTTTTTGCGTTTGCTGTTTAGTGTTTGGTGCTTGGTATTTGGTGTTTGGTACTTGGTGCTTGGTGTTTGGTGTTTGGTGCTTGGTGCTTGGTGTTTGGTGATTGGTGCTTGGTGTTTGGTGCTTGTGATTTGGTGCTTGGTGCTTGGTGTTTGGTGTTTGGAGTTTGCTGTTTGCTGTTTGCTCTTTGGTGTTTTGTGTTTGCTGTTTGGTGCTTGGAGTTTGCTCTTTGGTTTTTGCTACTTGGTGTTTGGTGTTTGCTGTTTGGTGTTTGGTGTTTGGTGTTTGGTGTTTGGTGCTTGGTGTTTGGTCTTTGGTGAGTGGTGTTTTGTTTTTGCTCTTTGGTGATTTGGGCTTGGTGTTTGGTGTTTGGTGTTTGGTGCTTGGTGCTTGGTGTTTGGTGTGTGGTACTTGGTGCTTGGTGTTTGGTGCTTGGTGCTTGGTGCTTGGTGCTTGGTGCTTGGTGTTTGGTGCTTGGTGCTTGGTTCTTGGTGTTCGGTGTTTGGTGATTGGTGCTTGGTGTTTGGTGCTTGGGGTTTGGTGCTTGGTGTTTGGTGTTTGGTGCTTGGTGCTTTGTTCTGGGTGCTTGGTGCTTGGTGTTTGGTGTTTGGTGCTGGGTGCTTGGTGTTTGATGCTTGGGGCTTGGTGATTGGTGTTTGGTGCTTGGTGCTTGGTGCTTGGTGCTTGGTGTTTGGTGCTTGGTGTTTGGTGCTTGGTGCTTGGTGCTAGGTGTTTGGTGTTTGGTGTTTGGCGCTTGGTGTTTGGTGTTTGGTGATTTGTGCTTGGTGTTTGGTGTTTGGTGCTTGGTGCTTGGTCTTTGGTGTTTGGTGCTTGGCGCTTGGTGTTTGGTGTTTGGTGTTTAGTGCTTGGTGCTTGGTTCTTGGTGTTTGGTGCTCGGTGCTTGGTGCTTGGTGTTTGGTGCTTTGTGCTTGGTTCTGGGTGCTTGGTGCTTGGTGTTTGGTGTTTGGTGCTTGGTGCTTGGTGTTTGGTGCTTGGGACTTGGTGATTGGTGTTTGGTACTTGGTGTTTGGTGCTTGGTGCTTGGTGCTAGGTGTTTGGTGTTTGGTGCTTGGCGCTTGGTGCTTGGTGTTTGGTGATTGGTGCTTGGTGTTTGGTGTTTGGTGCTTGGTGCTTGGTGTTTGGTGTTTGGTGCTTGGCGCTTGGTGTTTGGTGTTCGGTGCTTGGCGTTTGCTGTTTGGCGTTTGGGGTTTGGCATTTGCTGTTTGGCGTATGGGGTTTGGCGTTTTCTTTTTGGCGTTTGCTGTTTGGTGTTTGGTGCTTGGTGTTTGGTGTTTGGTACTTGGTGCTTGGTGTTTGGTGTTTGGTGCTTGGTGCTTGGTGTTTGGTGTTTGGTGCTTGGCGCTTGGTGTTTGGCGTTTGGCGCTTGGCGTTTGCTGTTTGGCGTTTGGGGTTTGGGGTTTGGCGTTTGCTTTTTGGCATTTGCTGTTTGGTGTTTGGTGTTTGGTGTTTGGTGTTTAGAGCTTGGTGCTTGGTTCTTGGTGTTTGGTGCTCGGTGCTTGGTGCTTGGTGTTTGGTGCTTGGTGCTTGGTTCTGGGTGCTTGGTGCTTGGTGTTTGCTGTTTGGTGCTTGGCGCTTGGTGTTTGGTGCTTGGGGCTTGGTGATTGGTGTTTGGTACTTGGTGTTTGGTGCTTGGTGCTTGGTGCTAGGTGTTTGGTGTTTGGTGATTGGCGCTTGGTGCTTGGTGTTTGGTGATTGGTGCTTGGTGTTTGGTGTTTGGTGCTTGGTGCTTGGTGTTTGGTGTTTGGTGCTTGGTGCTTGGTGCTTGGTGCTTGGTGTTTGGTGCTTGGTGTTTGGTGCTTGGTGCTTGGTGCTAGGTGTTTGGTGTTTGGTGTTTGGCGCTTGGTGTTTGGTGTTTGGTGATTTGTGCTTGGTGTTTGGTGTTTGGTGCTTGGTGCTTGGTGTTTGGTGTTTGGTGCTTGGCGCTTGGTGTTTGGTGTTTAGTGTTTAGTGCTTGGTGCTTGGTTCTTGGTGTTTGGTGCTCGGTGCTTGGTGCTTGGTGTTTGGTGCTTGGTGCTTGGTTCTGGGTGCTTGGTGCTTGGTGTTTGGTGTTTGGTGCTTGGTGCTTGGTGTTTGGTGCTTGGGACTTGGTGATTGGTGTTTGGTACTTGGTGTTTGGTGCTTGGTGCTTGGTGCTAGGTGTTTGGTGCTTGGTGCTTGGCGCTTGGTGCTTGGTGTTTGGTGATTGGTGCTTGGTGTTTGGTGTTTGGTGCTTGGTGCTTGGTGTTTGGTGTTTGGTGCTTGGCGCTTGGTGTTTGGTGTTCGGTGCTTGGCGTTTGCTGTTTGGCGTTTGGGGTTTGGCATTTGCTGTTTGGCGTATGTGGTTTGGCGTTTTCTTTTTGGCGTTTGCTGTTTGGTGTTTGGTGCTTGGTGTTTGGTGTTTGGTACTTGGTGCTTGGTGTTTGGTGTTTGGTGCTTGGTGCTTGGTGTTTGGTGTTTGGTGCTTGGCGCTTGGTGTTTGGCGTTTGGCGCTTGGCGTTTGCTGTTTGGCGTTTGGGGTTTGGGGTTTGGCGTTTGCTTTTTGGCATTTGCTGTTTGGTGTTTGGTGTTTGGTGTTTGGTGTTTAGAGCTTGGTGCTTGGTTCTTGGTGTTTGGTGCTCGGTGCTTGGTGCTTGGTGTTTGGTGCTTGGTGCTTGGTTCTGGGTGCTTGGTGCTTGGTGTTTGGTGTTTGGTGCTTGGCGCTTGGTGTTTGGTGCTTGGGGCTTGGTGATTGGTGTTTGGTACTTGGTGTTTGGTGCTTGGTGCTTGGTGCTAGGTGTTTGGTGTTTGGTGATTGGCGCTTGGTGCTTGGTGTTTGGTGATTGGTGCTTGGTGTTTGGTGTTTGGTGCTTGGTGCTTGGTGTTTGGTGTTTGGTGCTTGGCGCTTGGTGTTTGGTGTTTGGTGCTTGGCGTTTGCTGTTTGGCGTTTGGGGTTTGGCATTTGCTGTTTGGCGTATGGGGTTTGGCGTTTGCTTTTTGGCGTTTGCTGTTTGGTGTTTGGTGCTTGGTGTTTGGTGTTTGGTACTTGGTGCTTGGTGTTTGGTGTTTGGTGCTTGGTGCTTGGTGCTTGGTGTTTGGTGTTTGGTGCATGGCACTTGGTGTTTGGCGTTTGGCGCTTGGCGTTTGCTGTTTGGCGTTTGGGGTTTGGCATTTGCTGTTTGGCGTTTGGGGTTTGGCGTTTGCTTTTTGGCATTTGCTGTTTGGTGTTTGGTGTTTGGTGTTTGCTGTTTGGTGTTTGCTGTTTGGTGTTTGCTGTTTGGTGTTTGGTGTTTGGTGTTTGCTGGTTGGTGTTTGGTGTTTGGTGTTTGCTGTTTGGTGTTTGCTGTTTGGTGCTTGGTGCTTGGTGTTTGGTGCATGGTGCTTGGTGCTTCGTGCTTGGTGTTTGGTGCTTGGTGCTTGGTGTTTGGTGCTTGGGGCTTGGTGCTTGGTGCTTGGTGCTTGGTGTTTGGTGTTTGGTGCTTGGTGTTTGCTGTTTGGTGCTTGGTGCTTGGTGTTTGGTGCTTGGTGCTTGGTGCTTGGTGCTTGGTGCTTGGTGCTTGGTGTTTGGTGCTTGGTGCTTGGTGCTTGGTGCTTGGTGTTTGGTGTTTAGTGCTTGGTGTTTGGTGTTTGGTGCTTGGTGCTTGGTGTCTGGTGCTTGGTGCTTGGTGCTTGCTGTTTGGTGCTTGGTGTTTGGTGCTTGGTGTTTGGTGTTTGGTGCTTGGTGCTTGGTGTTTGGTGCTTGGTGCTTGGTGCTTGGTGTTTGGTGCTTGGTGCTTGGTGCTTGGTGTTTGGTGTTTAGTGCTTGGTGCTTGGTGTTTGGTGTTTGGTGCTTGGTGCTTGGTGCTTGGTGTTTGGTGTTTGGTGTTTGGTGCTTGGCGCTTGGTGTTTGGTGTTTGGTGTTTAGTGCTTGGTGCTTGGTTCTTGGTGTTTGGTGCTCGGTGCTTGGTGCTTGGTGTTTGGTGCTTGGTGCTTGGTTCTGGGTGCTTGGTGCTTGGTGTTTGGTGTTTGGTGATTTGTGCTTGGTGTTTGGTGTTTGGTGCTTGGTGCTTGGTGTTTGGTGTTTGGTGCTTGGCGCTTGGTGTTTGGTGTTTGGTGTTTAGTGCTTGGTGCTTGGTTCTTGGTGTTTGGTGCTCGGTGCTTGGTGCTTGGTGTTTGGTGCTTGGTGCTTGGTTCTGGGTGCTTGGTGCTTGGTGTTTGGTGTTTGGTGCTTGGTGCTTGGTGTTTGGTGCTTGGGACTTGGTGATTGGTGTTTGGTACTTGGTGTTTGGTGCTTGGTGCTTGGTGCTAGGTGTTTGGTGTTTGGTGCTTGGCGCTTGCTGCTTGGTGTTTGGTGATTGGTGCTTGGTGTTTGGTGTTTGGTGCTTGGTGCTTGGTGTTTGGTGTTTGGTGCTTGGCGCTTGGTGTTTGGTGTTCGGTGCTTGGCGTTTGCTGTTTGGCGTTTGGGTTTTGGCATTTGCTGTTTGGCGTATGGGGTTTGGCGTTTTCTTTTTGGCGTTTGCTGTTTGGTGTTTGGTGCTTGGTGTTTGGTGTTTGGTACTTGGTGCTTGGTGTTTGGTGTTTGGTGCTTGGTGCTTGGTGTTTGGTGTTTGGTGCTTGGCGCTTGGTGTTTGGCGTTTGGCGCATGGCGTTTGCTGTTTGGCGTTTGGGGTTTGGGGTTTGGCGTTTGCTTTTTGGCATTTGCTGTTTGGTGTTTGGTGTTTGGTGTTTGGTGTTTAGAGCTTGGTGCTTGGTTCTTGGTGTTTGGTGCTCGGTGCTTGGTGCTTGGTGTTTGGTGCTTGGTGCTTGGTTCTGGGTGCTTGGTGCTTGGTGTTTGGTGTTTGGTGCTTGGCGCTTGGTGTTTGGTGCTTGGGGCTTGGTGATTGGTGTTTGGTACTTGGTGTTTGGTGCTTGGTGCTTGGTGCTAGGTGTTTGGTGTTTGGTGATTGGCGCTTGGTGCTTGGTGTTTGGTGATTGGTGCTTGGTGTTTGGTGTTTGGTGCTTGGTGCTTGGTGTTTGGTGTTTGGTGCTTGGCGCTTGTTGTTTGTTGTTTGGTGCTTGGCGTTTGCTGTTTGGCGTTTGGGGTTTGGCATTTGCTGTTTGGCGTATGGGGTTTGGCGTTTGCTTTTTGACGTTTGCTGTTTGGTGTTTGGTGCTTGGTGTTTGGTGTTTGGTACTTGGTGCTTGGTGTTTGGTGTTTGGTGCTTGGTGCTTGGTGCTTGGTGTTTGGTGTTTCGTGCTTGGCACTTGGTGTTTGGCGTTTGGCGCTTGGCGTTTGCTGTTTGGCGTTTGGGGTTTGGCATTTGCTGTTTGGCGTTTGGGGTTTGGCGTTTGCTTTTTGGCATTTGCTGTTTGGTGTTTGGTGCTTGGTGTTTGGTGTTTGGTACTTGGTGCTTGGTGTTTGGTGTTTGGTGCTTGGTGCTTGGTGCTTGGTGTTTGGTGTTTGGTGCTTGGCACTTGGTGTTTGGCGTTTGGCGCTTGGCGTTTGCTGTTTGGCGTTTGGGGTTTGGCATTTGCTGTTTGGCGTTTGGGGTTTGGCGTTTGCTTTTTGGCATTTGCTGTTTGGTGTTTGGTGTTTGGTGTTTGCTGTTTGGTGTTTGCTGTTTGGTGTTTGCTGTTTGTTGTTTGGTGTTTGGTGTTTGCTGGTTGGTGTTTGGTGTTTGGTGTTTGCTGTTTGGTGTTTGCTGTTTGGTGCTTGGTGCTTGGTGTTTGGTGCATGGTGCTTGGTGCTTCGTGCTTGGTGTTTGGTGCTTGGTGCTTGGTGTTTGGTGCTTGGGGCTTGGTGCTTGGTGTTTTGTGTTTGGTGTTTGGTGCTTGGTGCTTGGTGTTTGGTGTTTGGTGCTTGGTGTTTGCTGTTTAGTGGTTGGTGCTTGGTGTTTGGTGCTTGGTGCTTGGTGCTTGGTGCTTGGTGCTTGGTGCTTGGTGTTTGGTGCTTGGTGCTTGGTGCTTGGTGTTTGGTGCTTGGTGTTTGGTGTTTAGTGCTTGGTGCTTGGTGTTTGGTGTTTGGTGCTTGGTGCTTGGTGTCTGGTGCTTGGTGCTTGGTGGTTGCTGTTTGGTGCTTGGTGTTTGGTGCTTGGTGTTTGGTGTTTGGTGCTTGGTGCTTGGTGTTTGGTGCTTGGTGCTTGGTGCTTGGTGTTTGGTGCTTGGTGCTTGGTGCTTGGTGTTTGGTGTTTAGTGCTTGGTGCTTGGTGTTTGGTGTTTGGTGCTTGGTGCTTGGTGCTTGGTGTTTGGTGTTTGGTGTTTGGTGCTTGGCGCTTGGTGTTTGGTGTTTGGTGTTTAGTGCTTGGTGCTTGGTTCTTGGTGTTTGGTGCTCGGTGCTTGGTGCTTGGTGTTTGGTGCTTGGTGCTTGGTTCTGGGTGCTTGGTGCTTGGTGTTTGGTGTTTGGTGATTTGTGCTTGGTGTTTGGTGTTTGGTGCTTGGTGCTTGGTGTTTGGTGTTTGGTGCTTGGCGCTTGGTGTTTGGTGTTTGGTGTTTAGTGCTTGGTGCTTGGTTCTTGGTGTTTGGTGCTCGGTGCTTGGTGCTTGGTGTTTGGTGCTTGGTGCTTGGTTCTGGGTGCTTGGTGCTTGGTGTTTGGTGTTTGGTGCTTGGTGCTTGGTGTTTGGTGCTTGGGACTTGGTGATTGGTGTTTGGTACTTGGTGTTTGGTGCTTGGTGCTTGGTGCTAGGTGTTTGGTGTTTGGTGCTTGGCGCTTGGTGCTTGGTGTTTGGTGATTGGTGCTTGGTGTTTGGTGTTTGGTGCTTGGTGCATGGTGTTTGGTGTTTGGTGCTTGGCGCTTGGTGTTTGGTGTTCGGTGCTTGGCGTTTGCTGTTTGGCGTTTGGGGTTTGGCATTTGCTGTTTGGCGTATGGGGTTTGGCGTTTTCGTTTTGGCGTTTGCTGTTTGGTGTTTGGTGCTTGGTGTTTGGTGTTTGGTACTTGGTGCTTGGTGTTTGGTGTTTGGTGCTTGGTGCTTGGTGTTTGGTGTTTGGTGCTTGGCGCTTGGTGTTTGGCGTTTGGCGCTTGGCGTTTGCTGTTTGGCGTTTGGGGTTTGGGGTTTGGCGTTTGCTTTTTGGCATTTGCTGTTTGGTGTTTGGTGTTTGGTGTTTGGTGTTTAGAGCTTGGTGCTTGGTTCTTGGTGTTTGGTGCTCGGTGCTTGGTGTTTGGTGTTTGGTGCTTGGTGCTTGGTTCTGGGTGCTTGGTGCTTGGTGTTTGGTGTTTGGTACTTGGCGCTTGGTGTTTGGTGCTTGGGGCTTGGTGATTGGTGTTTGGTACTTGGTGTTTGGTGCTTGGTGCTTGGTGCTAGGTGTTTGGTGTTTGGTGATTGGCGCTTGGTGCTTGGTGTTTGGTGATTGGTGCTTGGTGTTTGGTGTTTGGTGCTTGGTGCTTGGTGTTTGGTGTTTGGTGCTTGGCGCTTGGTGTTTGGTGTTTGGTGCTTGGCGTTTGCTGTTTGGCGTTTGGGGTTTGGCATTTGCTGTTTGGCGTATGGGGTTTGGCGTTTGCTTTTTGGCGTTTGCTGTTTGGTGTTTGGTGCTTGGTGTTTGGTGTTTGGTACTTGGTGCTTGGTGTTTGGTGTTTGGTGCTTGGTGCTTGGTGCTTCGTGTTTGGTGTTTGGTGCTTGGCACTTGGTGTTTGGCGGTTGGCGCTTGGCGTTTGCTGTTTGGCGTTTGGGGTTTGGCATTTGCTGTTTGGCGTTTGGGGTTTGGCGTTTGCTTTTTGGCATTTGCTGTTTGGTGTTTGGTGTTTGGTGTTTGCTGTTTGGTGTTTGCTGTTTGGTGTTTGCTGTTTGGTGTTTGGTGTTTGGTGTTTGCTGGTTGGTGTTTGGTGTTTGGTGTTTGCTGTTTGGTGTTTGCTGTTTGGTGCTTGGTGCTTGGTGTTTGGTGCATGGTGCTTGGTGCTTCGTGCTTGGTGTTTGGTGCTTGGTGCTTGGTGTTTGGTGCTTGGGGCTTGGTGCTTGGTGTTTGGTGTTTGGTGTTTGGTGCTTGGTGCTTGGTGTTTGGTGTTTGGTGCTTGGTGTTTGCTGTTTGGTGCTTGGTGCTTGGTGTTTGGTGCTTGGTGCTTGGTGCTTGGTGCTTGGTGCTTGGTGCTTGGTGTTTGGTGCTTGGTGCTTGGTGCTTGGTGCTTGGTGCTTGGTGTTTGGTGTTTAGTGCTTGGTGCTTGGTGTTTGGTGTTTGGTGCTTGGTGCTTGGTGTCTACTGCTTGGTGCTTGGTGCTTGCTGTTTGGTGCTTGGTGTTTGGTGCTTGGTGTTTGGTGTTTGGTGCTTGGTGCTTGGTGTTTGGTGCTTGGTGCTTGGTGCTTGGTGTTTGGTGCTTGGTGCTTGGTGCTTGGTGTTTGGTGTTTAGTGCTTGGTGCTTGGTGTTTGGTGTTTGGTGCTTGGTGCTTGGTGCTTGGTGTTTGGTGTTTGGTGCTTGGTGATTCGTGATTGGTGTATGATGTTTGGTGTTTGGTGTTTTGTGATTCGTGATTGGTGTTTGATGTTTGGTGTTTGGTGTTGGGTGTTTGGTGCTTGGGGCTTCGTGTTTGCTCTTTGGTGCTTGGTGATTGGTGCTTGGTATTTGGTGCTTGGTCTTTGGTGCTTGGTGTTTGGTGCTTGGTGCTTGGTGCTTGGTGTTTGGTGCTTGGTGCTTGGCGTTTGGTGCATGGTGCTTGGTGCTTGCTGTTTGGTGCTTGGTGCTTGGTGCTTGGTGTTTGGTGTTTAGTGCTTGGTGCTTGGTGATTGGTGCTTGGTGCTTGGTGCTTGGTGTTTGGTGCTTGGTGCTTGGTGTTTGGTGTTTGGTGTTTGCTGTTTGCTGTCTGGTGTTTGCTGTTTGGTGTTTGCTGTTTGGTGTTTGCTGTTTGGTGTTTGCTATTTGGTGTTTGGTGTTTGGTGTTTGGTGTTTGGTGCTTGGTGCTTGGTGTTTGGTGTTTGGTGCTTGGCGCTTGGTGTTTGGTGTTTGGTGTTTAGTGCTTGGTGCTTGGTTCTTGGTGTTTGGTGCTCGGTGCTTGGTGCTTGGTGTTTGGTGCTTGGTGCTTGGTTCTGGGTGCTTGGTGCTTGGTGTTTGGTGTTTGGTGCTTGGTGCTTGGTGTTTGGTGCTTGGGACTTGGTGATTGGTGTTTGGTACTTGGTGTTTGGTGCTTGGTGCTTGGTGCTAGGTGTTTGGTGTTTGGTGCTTGGCGCTTGGTGCTTGGTGTTTGGTGATTGGTGCTTGGTGTTTGGTGTTTGGTGCTTGGTGCTTGGTGTTTGGTGTTTGGTGCTTGGCGCTTGGTGTTTGGTGTTCGGTGCTTGGCGTTTGCTGTTTGGCGTTTGGGGTTTGGCATTTGCTGTTTGGCGTATGGGGTTTGGCGTTTTCTTTTTGGCGTTTGCTGTTTGGTGTTTGGTGCTTGGTGTTTGGTGTTTGGTACTTGGTGCTTGGTGTTTGGTGTTTGGTGCTTGGTGCTTGGTGTTTGGTGTTTGGTGCTTGGCGCTTGGTGTTTGGCGTTTGGCGCTTGGCGTTTGCTGTTTGGCGTTTGGGGTTTGGGGTTTGGCGTTTGCTTTTTGGCATTTGCTGTTTGGTGTTTGGTGTTTGGTGTTTGGTGTTTAGAGCTTGGTGCTTGGTTCTTGGTGTTTGGTGCTCGGTGTTTGGTGCTTGGTGTTTGGTGCTTGGTGCTTGGTTCTGGGTGCTTGGTGCTTGGTGTTTGGTGTTTGGTGCTTGGCGCTTGGTGTTTGGTGCTTGGGGCTTGGTGATTGGTGTTTGGTACTTGGTGTTTGGTGCTTGGTGCTTGGTGCTAGGTGTTTGGTGTTTGGTGATTGGCGCTTGGTGTTTGGTGTTTGGTGATTGGTGCTTGGTGTTTGGTGTTTGGTGCTTGGTGCTTGGTGTTTGGTGTTTGGTGCTTGGCGCTTGGTGTTTGGTGTTTGGTGCTTGGCGTTTGCTGTTTGGCGTTTGGGGTTTGGCATTTGCTGTTTGGCGTATGGGGTTTGGCGTTTGCTTTTTGGCGTTTGCTGTTTGGTGTTTGGTGCTTGGTGTTTGGTGTTTGGTACTTGGTGCTTGGTGTTTGGTGTTTGGTGCTTGGTGCTTGGTGCTTGGTGTTTGGTGTTTGGTGCTTGGCACTTGGTGTTTGGCGTTTGGCGCTTGGCGTTTGCTGTTTGGCGTTTGGGGTTTGGCATTTGCTGTTTGGCGTTTGGGGTTTGGCGTTTGCTTTTTGGCATTTGCTGTTTGGTGTTTGGTGTTTGGTGTTTGCTGTTTGGTGTTTGCTGTTTGGTGTTTGCTGTTTGGTGTTTGGTGTTTGGTGTTTGCTGCTTGGTGTTTGGTGTTTGGTGTTTGCTGTTTGGTGTTTGCTGTTTGGTGCTTGGTGCTTGGTGTTTGGTGCATGGTGCTTGGTGCTTCGTGCTTGGTGTTTGGTGCTTGGTGCTTGGTGTTTGGTGCTTGGGGCTTGGTGCTTGGTGTTTGGTGTTTGGTGTTTGGTGCTTGGTGCTTGGTGTTTGGTGTTTGGTGCTTGGTGTTTGCTGTTTGGTGCTTGGTGCTTGGTGTTTGGTGCTTGGTGCTTGGTGCTTGGTGGTTGGTGCTTGGTGCTTGGTGTTTGGTGCTTGGTGCTTGGTGCTTGGTGCTTGGTGCTTGGTGTTTGGTGTTTAGTGCTTGGTGCTTGGTGTTTGGTGTTTGGTGCTTGGTGCTTGGTGTCTGGTGCTTGGTGCTTGGTGCTTGCTGTTTGGTGCTTGGTGTTTGGTGCTTGGTGTTTGGTGTTTGGTGCTTGGTGCTTGGTGTTTGGTGCTTGGTGCTTGGTGTTGGGTGTTTGGTGCTTGGGGCTTCGTGTTTGCTCTTTGGTGCTTGGTGATTGGTGTTTGGTGTTGGGTGCTTGGTGCTTGGTGTTTGGTGCTTGGTGCTTGGTGCTTGGTGCTTGGTGCTTTGTGTTTATTGCTTGGTGCTTGGTGCTTGGCGATTGGTGCTTCGTGCTTGGTGTTTGGTGCTTGGTGCTTGGTGCTTGGTGGTTGGTGCTTGGTGCTTGGTGTTTGGTGCTTGGTGCTTGGTGCTTGGTGCTTGGTGCTTGGTGTTTGGTGTTTAGTGCTTGGTGCTTGGTGTTTGGTGTTTGGTGCTTGGTGGTTGGTGCTTGGTGCTTGGTGTTTGGTGCTTGGTGCTTGGTGCTTGGTGCTTGGTGCTTGGTGTTTGGTGTTTAGTGCTTGGTGCTTGGTGTTTGGTGTTTGGTGCTTGGTGCTTGGGGCTTGGTGTTTGGTGTTTGGTGCTTGGTGATTCGTGATTGGTGTTTGATGTTTGGTGTTTGGTGTTTTGTGATTCGTGATTGGTGTTTGATGTTTGGTGTTTGGTGTTGGGTGTTTGGTGCTTGGGGCTTCGTGTTTGCTCTTTGGTGCTTGGTGATTGGTGTTTGGTGTTGGGTGCTTGGTGCTTGGTGTTTGGTGCTTGGTGCTTGGTGCTTGGTGCTTGGTGCTTTGTGTTTATTGCTTGGTGCTTGGTGCTTGGCGATTGGTGCTTCGTGCTTGGTGTTTGATGTGTGGTGCTTGGTGTTTGGTGTTTGGTATTTGATGCTTGGTGCTTCGTGCTTGGTGTTTGGTGTTTGGTGCTTGGTGCTTGGTGTTTGGTGCTTGGGATTTGGTGCTTGGTGCTTGGTGTTTGGTGTTTGGTGTTTGGTACTTGGTGCTTGGTGTTTGGTGTTTGGTGCTTGGTGCTTGGTGTTTGGTGTTTAGTGATTGGTGCTTGGTTCTTGGTGTTTGGTGCTTGGTGCTTGGTGATTGGTGTTTGGTGCTTGGTGCTTGGTATTTGGTGCTTGGTCTTTGGTGCTTGGTGTTTGGTGCTTGGTGCTTGGTGCTTGGTGTTTGGTGCTTGGTGCTTGGCGTTTGGTGCATGTTGCTTGGTGCTTGCTGTTTGGTGCTTGGTGCTTGGTGCTTGGTGTTTGATGTTTAGTGCTTGGTGCTTGGTGATTGGTGCTTGGTGCTTGGTGCTTGGTGTTTGGTGCTTGGTGCTTGGTGTTTGGTGTTTGGTGTTTGCTGTTTGCTGTCTAGTGTTTGCTGTTTGGTGTTTGCTGTTTGGTGTTTGCTGTTTGGTGTTTGCTATTTGGTGTTTGGTGTATGGTGTTTGCTGTTTGGTGTTTGCTGCTTGGTGTTTGCTGTTTGCTGTTTGTTTGGTGTTTGCTGTTTGGTGTTTGGTGTTTGGTGTTTGCTGTTTGGTGTTTGGTGTTTGGTGTTTGCTGTTTGGTGTTTGGTGTTTACTGTTTGGTGTTTGGTGTTTGGTGTTTGGTGATTGGTGTTTGCTGTTTGGTGTTTGGTGCTTGGTGTTTGGTGTTTGGTGATTGGTGCTTGGTGTTTCGTGCTTGGTGCTTGGTGCTTGGTGTTTGGCGCTTGGTGCTTGGTGTTTGGTGTTTGGTGCTTGGTGTTTGGTGCTTGGTGCTTGGTGTTTTGTGCTTGGTGCTTCGTGCTTGGTGTTTGGTGTTTGGTGCTTGGTGTTTGGTGTTTGCTGTTTGGTGTTTGCTGTTTGGTGTTCGCTGTTTGGTGTTTGGTGTTTGCTGTTTGGAGTTTGGTGT
Source organism: Eledone cirrhosa (assembly GCA_964016885.1). Lineage (NCBI taxonomy): Eukaryota > Metazoa > Mollusca > Cephalopoda > Octopoda > Eledonidae > Eledone > Eledone cirrhosa. Next base: position 141,095,255 of record OZ024743.1, on the reverse strand, counting down.
TTGCGGTTTGGTGTTTGCTATTTGGTGTTTGTGTTTGGCGTTTGATGTTTGGCGTTTGTTGTTTGTTGTTTGCTATTTGGTGTTTGATGTTTGGTGTTTGGTGTTTGGTGTTTGCTGTTTGATGTTTGGTGATTGGTGTTTGATGTTTGGTGTTTGGTGCTTGGTGCATGGTGCTTGGTGCTTAGTGTTTTATGTTTAGCGCTTGGTGCTTGGTGTTTTGTGCTTGGTGCTTGGTGCTTGGTGTTTGGAGTTTGGTGCTTGGTGTTTGGTGTTTGGTGTTTGCTGTTTGCTGTTTGCTGTTTGGTGTTTGCTGTTTGGAGTTCGCTGTTTGGTGTTTGCTGTTTGGTGTTTGGTGTTTGCGGTTTGGTGTTTGCTATTTGGCGTTTGGTGTTTGGCGTTTGATGTTTGGCGTTTGTTGTTTGTTGTTTGCTGTTTGGTGTTTAATGTTTGGTGTTTGGTGTTTGGTGTTTGCTGTTTGATGTTTGGTGATTGCTGTTTGATGTTTGGTGTTTGGTGCTTGGTGCTTGGTGTTTTGTGCTTGGTGTTTGGTGCTTGGGGTTTGGTGCTTGGTGTTTTTTTTTTTTGGTGCTTGGAGCTTGGTGTTTGGTGTTTGGTGCTTGGTGCTTGGTGTTTGGTGCTTGGTGCTTGGTGTTGGTGTTTGGTGCTTGGTGCTTGATGCTTGGTGTTTGGTGTTTGCTGTTTGCTGTTTGCTGTTTGCTGTTTGCTGTTTGTTGTTTGCTGTTTGGTGTTTTGTGTTTGCTGTTTGGTGTTTGGAGTTTGCCCTTTGGTGTTTGCTATTTGGTGTTTGGTGTTTGCTGTTTGGTGTTTGGTGTTTGGTGTTTGGTGCTTGGTGCTTTGTTTTTGCTCTTTGGTGCTTTGTGCTTGGTCTTTGGTGTTTGGTGCTTGGTGCTTGGTGTTTGGTGCTTTGTGCCTGGTGTTTGGTGTTTGGTGTTTGGTCCTTGGTGCTTGGTGCTTGGTCTCTGGTGCTTGGTGCTTGGTGTTTGGTGTTTGGTGCTTGGTGCTTGGTGCTTGGTGTTTGGTGTTTGGTGTTTGGTGCTTGGTGCTTGGTACTTGGTGTTTTGTGCTTGGTGCTTGGTGCTTGGTGCTTGGTGTTTGGTGCTTGGTGTTTGGTGTTTAGTGCTTGGTGCTTGGTATTTGGTGTTTGGTGCTTGGTTCTTGGTGTTTGGTGTTTGGTGCTTGGTGCTTGGTGTTTGGTGTTTGGTGTTTGGTGCTCGGTGCTTGGTGCTTGGTGTTTCGTGCTTGGTGCTTGGTGTTTGGTCTTTGGTGCTTGGTGCTTGGTGTTTGGTGCTTGGTGCTTGGTGTTTGCTGTTTGGCGTATGGTGTTTGGTGCTTGGTGCTTGGTGTTTGGTGTTTGCTGTTTGGTGTTTGCTGTTTGGTGTTTGCTGTTTGGTGTTTGCTGTTTGGTGCTTGGTGCTTGGTGTTTGGTGCATGGTGCTTGGTGCTTGGTGCTTGGTGTTTGGTGCTTGGTGCTTGGTGTTTGGTGCTTGGGGCTTGGTGCTTGGTGTTTGGTGCTTGGTGTTTGGTGTTTGCTGCTTGGTGCTTGGTGCTTGGTGTTTTGTGCTTGGAGCCTGGTGTTTGGTGTTTGGTGCTTGGTGCTTGGTGTTTGGTGTTTGGTGCTTGGTGCTTGGTGTTTGGTGTTTGGTACTTGGTGCTTGGTGTTTGGTGTTTGGTACTTGGTGCTTGGTGTTTGGTGCTTGGTGCTTGGTGCTTGGTGTTTGGTGCTTGGTGCTGGGTGTTTGGTGTTTGGTGATTGGTGCTTGGTGTTTGGTGCTTGGGGTTTGGTGCTTGGTGCTTGGTGATTGGTGTTTGGTGCTTGGTGCTTGGTGTATGGTGTTTGGTGCTTGGAGCTTGGTGTTTGGTGTTTGGTGCTTGGCGCTTGGTGTTTGGTGCTTGGTGCTTGGTGTTGTTGTTTGGTGCTTGGTGCTTGGTGTTTGGTGCTTGGTGCTTGTTTGCTGTTTGCTGTTTGGTGTTTGCTGTTTGGTGTTTGCTGTTTGGTGTTTGGTGTTTGGTGTTTGGTGTTTGCTGTTTGGTTCTGGGTGCTTGGTGCTTGGTGTTTGGTGTTTGGTGCTTGGTGCTTGGTGTTTGGTGCTTGGGGCTTGGTGATTGGTGTTTGGTGCTTGGTGCTTGGTGCTTGGTGCTTGGTGCTTGGTGTTTGGTGCTTGGTGTTCGGTGCTTGGTGCTTGGTGCTAGGTGTTTGGTGTTTGGTGTTTGGCGCTTGGGGCTTGGTGTTTGGTGATTGGTGCTTGGTGTTTGGTGTTTGGTGCTTGGTGCTTGGTGTTTGGTGTTTGGTGCTTGGTGCTTGGTGCTTGGTGTTTGGTGATTGGTGCTTGGAGCTTGGTGTTTGGTGTTTGGTGCTTGGTGCTTTGTTCTGGGTGCTTGGTGCTTGGTGTTTGGTGTTTGGTGCTGGGTGCTTGGTGTTTGATGCTTGGGGCTTGGTGATTGGTGTTTGGTGCTTGGTGCTTGGTGCTTGGTGCTTGGTGCTTGGTGTTTGGTGCTTGGTGTTTGGTGCTTGGTGCTTGGTGCTAGGTGTTTGGTGTTTGATGTTTGGCGCTTGGTGTTTGGTGTTTGGTGATTTGTGCTTGGTGTTTGGTGTTTGGTGCTTGGTGCTTGGTGTTTGGTGTTTGGTGCTTGGCGCTTGGTGTTTGGTGTTTGGTGCTGGGCGTTTGCTGTTTGGCGTTTGGGGTTTGGCATTTGCTTTTTTGCGTTTGCTGTTTAGTGTTTGGTGCTTGGTGTTTGGTGTTTGGTACTTGGTGCTTGGTGTTTGGTGTTTGGTGCTTGGTGCTTGGTGTTTGGTGATTGGTGCTTGGTGTTTGGTGCTTGGGATTTGGTGCTTGGTGCTTGGTGTTTGGTGTTTGGAGTTTGCTGTTTGCTGTTTGCTGTTTGGTGTTTTGTGTTTGCTGTTTGGTGCTTGGAGTTTGCTCTTTGGTTTTTGCTATTTGGTGTTTGGTGTTTGCTGTTTGGTGTTTGGTGTTTGGTGTTTGGTGTTTGGTGCTTGGTGTTTGGTGTTTGGTGCTTGGTGTTTTGTTTTTGCTCTTTGGTGATTTGGGCTTGGTGTTTGGTGTTTGGTGTTTGGTGCTTGGTGCTTGGTGCTTTGTGTTTTTGCTTGGTGCTTGGTGATTGGTGCTTGGTGCCTGGTGTTTGGTGTTTGGTGTTTGGTGCTTGGTGCTTGGTGTTTGGTGTGTGGTACTTGGTGCTTGGTGTTTGGTGCTTGGTGCTTGGTGCTTGGTGCTTGGTGCTTGGTGTTTGGTGCTTGGTGCTTGGTTCTTGGTGTTCGGACTTTGGTGATTGGTGCTTGGTGTTTGGTGCTTGGGGTTTGGTGCTTGGTGCTTGGTTCTTGGTGTTTGGTGTTTGGTGATTGGTGCTTGGTGTTTGGTGCTTGGGGTTTGGTGCTTGGTGCTTGGTGATTGGTGTTTGGTGCTTGGTGCTTGGTGCTTGGTGTTTGGTGTTTGGTGCTTGGAGCTTGGTGTTTGGTGTTTGGTGCTTGGTGCTTGGTGCTTGGTGATTGGTGTTTGGTGCTTGGAGCTTGGTGTTTGGTGTTTGGTGCTTGGTGCTTTGTTCTGGGTGCTTGGTGCTTGGTGTTTGGTGTTTGGTGCTGGGTGCTTGGTGTTTGGTGCTTGGGGCTTGGTGATTGGTGTTTGGTGCTTGGTGCTTGGTATTTGGTGCTTGGTCTTTGGTGCTTGGTGTTTGGTGCTTGGTGCTTGGTGCTTTGTGTTTGGTGCTTGGTGCTTGGCGTTTGGTGCATGGTGCTTGGTGCTTGCTGTTTGGTGCTTGGTGCTTGGTGCTTGGTGTTTGGTGTTTAGTGCTTGGTGCTTGGTGATTGGTGCTTGTTGCTTGGTGCTTGGTGTTTGGTGCTTGGTGCTTGGTGTTTGGTGTTTGGTGTTTGCTGTTTGCTGTCTGGTGTTTGCTGTTTGGTGTTTGCTGTTTGGTGTTTGCTGTTTGGTGTTTGCTATTTGGTGTTTGGTGTTTGGTGTTTGCTGTTTGGTGTTTGGTGTTTGCTGTTTGGCGTTTGCTGTTTGGCGTTTGCTGTTTGGCATCTGGTGGTTGGCGTTTGCTGTTTGGCGTTTGTTGTTTGGTGTTTGGTGTTTGCTGCTTGGTGTTTGCTGTTTGCTGTTTGTTTGGTGTTTGCTGTTTGGTGTTTGGTGTTTGGTGTTTGCTGTTTGGTGTTTGGTGTTTGGTGTTTGCTGTTTGGTGTTTGGTGTTTACTGTTTGGTGTTTGGTGTTTGGTGTTTGGTGATTGGTGTTTGCTGTTTGGTGTTTGGTGTTTGGTGATTGGTGTTTGCTGTTTGGTGTTTGGTGCTTGGTGTTTGGTGTTTGGTGATTGGTGCTTGGTGTTTCGTGCTTGGTGCTTGGTGCTTGGTGTTTGGCGCTTGGTGCTTGGTGTTTGGTGTTTGGTGCTTGGTGTTTGGTGCTTGGTGCTTGGTGTTTTGTGCTTGGTGCTTCGTGCTTGGTGTTTGGTGTTTGGTGCTTGGTGTTTGGTGTTTGCTGTTTGGTGTTTGCTGTTTGGTGTTCGCTGTTTGGTGTTTGGTGTTTGCTGTTTGGTGTTTGGTGTTTGCGGTTTGGTGTTTGCTATTTGGTGTTTGTGTTTGGCGTTTGGTGTTTGGTGTTTGCTGTTTGATGTTTGGTGATTGGTGTTTGATGTTTGGTGTTTGGTGCTTGGTGCTTGGTGCTTGGTGCTTAGTGTTTTATGTTTAGCGCTTGGTGGTTGGTGTTTTGTGCTTGGTGCTTGGTGCTTGGTGTTTGGAGTTTGGTGCTTGGTGTTTGGTGTTTGGTGTTTGCTGTTTGCTGTTTGCTGTTTGGTGTTTGCTGTTTGGAGTTCGCTGTTTTGTGTTTGGTGTTTGCTGTTTGGTGTTTGGTGTTTGCGGTTTGGTGTTTGCTATTTGGCGTTTGGTGTTTGGCGTTTGATGTTTGGCGTTTGTTGTTTGTTGTTTGCTGTTTGGTGTTTGATGTTTGGTGTTTGGTGCTTGGTGCTTGGTGTTTTGTGCTTGGTGTTTGGTGCTTGGGGTTTGGTGCTTGGTGTTTTTTTTTTTTTGGTGCTTGGAGCTTGGTGTTTGGTGTTTGGTGCTTGCTTCTTGGTGTTTGGTGCTTGGTGCTTGGTGTTGGTGTTTGGTGCTTGGTGCTTGGTGCTTGGTGTTTGGTGTTTGCTGTTTGCTGTATGCTGTTTGCTGTTTGCTGTTTGTTGTTTGCTGTTTGGTGTTTTGTGTTTGCTGTTTGGTGTTTGGAGTTTGCCCTTTGGTGTTTGCTATTTGGTGTTTGGTGTTTGCTGTTTGGTGTTTGGTGTTTGGTGTTTGGTGCTTGGTGCATTGTTTTTGCTATTTGGTGCTTTGTGCTTGGTCTTTGGTGTTTGGTGCTTGGTGCTTGGTGTTTGGTGCTTTTTGCCTGGTGTTTGGTGTTTGGTGTTTGGTCCTTGGTGCTTGGTGCTTGGTCTCTGGTGCTTGGTGCTTGGTGTTTGGTGTTTGGTGCTTGGTGCTTGGTGTTTGGTGTTTGGTGTTTGGTGCTTGGTGCTTGGTACTTGGTGTTTTGTGTTTGGTGCTTGGTGCTTGGTGCTTGGTGCTTGGTGTTTGGTGCTTGGTGTTTGGTGTTTAGTGCTTGGTGCTTCGTATTTGGTGTTTGGTGCTTGGTTCTTGGTGTTTGGTGTTTGGTGCTTGGTGCTTGGTGTTTGGTGTTTGGTGTTTGGTGCTCGGTGCTTGGTGCTTGGTGTTTCGTGCTTGGTGCTTGGTGTTTGGTCTTTGGTGCTTGGTGCTTGGTGTTTGGTGCTTGGTGCTTGGTGTTTGGTGTTTGGCGTATGGTGTTTGGTGCTTGGTGCTTGGTGTTTGGTGTTTGCTGTTTGGTGTTTGCTGTTTGGTGTTTGCTGTTTGGTGTTCGCTGTTTGGTGCTTGGTGCTTGGTGTTTGGTGCATGGTGCTTGGTGCTTGGTGCTTGGTGTTTGGTGTTTGGTGCTTGGTGTTTGGTGCTTGGGGCTTGGTGCTTGGTGTTTGGTGCTTGGTGTTTGGTGTTTGTTGCTTGGTGCTTGGTGCTTGGTGTTTTGTGCTTGGAGCCTGGTGTTTGGTGTTTGGTGCTTGGTGCTTGGTGTTTGGTGTTTGGTGCTTGGTGCTTGGTGTTTGGTGTTTGGTACTTGGTGCTTGGTGTTTGGTGTTTGGTACTTGGTGCTTGGTGTTTGGTGCTTGATGCTTGGTGCTTGGTGTTTGGTGCTTGGTGCTGGGTGTTTGGTGTTTGGTGATTTGTGCTTGGTGTTTGGTGCTTGGGGTTTGGTGCTTGGTGCTTGGTGATTGGTGTTTGGAGCTTGGTGCTTGGTGTATGGTGTTTGGTGCTTGGAGCTTGGTGTTAGGTGTTTGGTGCTTGGTGCTTGGTGTTTGGTGCTTGGTGCTTGGTGTTGTTGTTTGGTGCTTGGTGCTTGGTGTTTGGTGTTTGGTGTTTGCTGTTTGCTGTTTGGTGTTTGCTGTTTGGTGTTTGCTGTTTGGTGTTTGGTGTTTGGTGTTTGGTGTTTGCTGTTTGGTGTTTGGTGTTTGGTGTTTGGTGTTTGCTATTTGGTGTTTTGTGTTTGCTGTTTGGTGTTTGGTGTTTAGTGTTTGCTATTTGGTGTTTGGTGTTTGGTGTTTGGTGCTTGGGGCTTGGTGTTTGCTCTTTGGTGCTTGGTGATTGGTTTTTGGTGTTTGGTGCTTGGTGCTTGGTGTATGGTGTTTGGTGCTTGGTGCTTGGTGCTTGGTGCTTGGTGTTTGGTGTTTGGTGCTTGGTGCTTGGTAGTTTGGTGTTTGGTGCTTGGTGCTTGGTTCTGGGTGCTTGGTGCTTGGTGTTTGGTGTTTGGTGCTTGGTGCTTGGTGTTTGGTGCTTGGGGCTTGGTGATTGGTGTTTGGTGCTTGGTGCTTGGTGCTTGGTGCTTGGTGTTTTGTGCTTGGAGCCTGGTGTTTAGTGTTTGGTGCTTGGTGCTTGGTGTTTGGTGTTTCGTGCTTGGTGCCTGGTGTTTGGTGTTTGGTACTTGGTGCTTGGTGTTTTGTGTTTGGTGCTTGGTTCTTGGTGTTTGGTGTTTGGTGATTGGTGCTTGGTGTTTGGTGCTTGGGGTTTCGTGCTTGGTGCTTGGTGATTGGTGTTTGGTGCTTGGTGCTTGGTGTTTGGTGCTTGGAGCTTGGTGTTTGGTATTTGGTGCTTGGTGCTTGGTGTTTGGTGCTTGGTGCTTGGTGTTGTTGTTTGGTGCTTGGTGCTTGGTGCTTGGTGTTTGGTGTTTGGTGTTTGCTGTTTGCTGTTTGGTGTTTGCTGTTTGGTGTTTGCTGTTTGGTGTTTGGTGTTTGGTGTTTGGTGCTTGGTGCTTGGTGTTTGATGTGTGGTGCTTGGTGCTTGGTGTTTGGTGGTTGGTGCTTGGTGCTTCGTGTCTGATGCTTGGTGTTTGGTGCTTGGTGTTTGGTGCTTGGTGCTTGGTGCTTGGTGTTTGGTGCTTGGTGCTTGGTGATTGGTGCTTGGTATTTGGTGTTTGGTGCTTGGTGCTTGGTGTTTGGTGTTTGGTGCTTGGTGCTTGGTGTTTGGTGTTTGGTGTTTGGTGCTTGGTGCTTGGTGCTTGGTGCTTGGTGTTTGGTGCTTGGTGCTTGATGCTTGGTGCTTGGTGCTTGGTGTTTGGTGTTTAGTGCTTGGTGCTTGGTATTTGGTGTTTGGCGCTTGGTTATTGGTGTTTGGTGTTTGGTGCTTGGTGTTTGGTGCTTGGTGCTTGGTGTTTGGTGTTTGGCGCTTGGTGCTTGGTGTTTTGTGCTTGGTGCTTGGTGCTTGGTGTTTGGTGTTTGCTGTTTGGTGTTCGCTGTTTGGTGTTTGGTGTTTCCTGTTTGGTGTTTGGTGTTTGCGGTTTGGTGTTTGCCATTTGGTGTTTGGTGTTTGGCGTTTGATGTTTGGCATTTGTTGTTTGTTGTTTGCTGTTTGGTGTTTGATGTTTGGTGTTTGGTGCTTGGGGTTTGGTGCTTGGTGCTTGGTGATTGGTGTTTGGTGCTTGGTGCTTGGTGTTTGGTGTTTGGTGCTTGGAGCTTGGTGTTTGGTGTTTGGTGCTTGGTGCTTGGTGTTTGGTGCTTGGTGCTTGGTGTTGGTGTTTGGTTCTTGGTGCTTGGTGCTTGGTGTTTGGTGTTTGCTGTTTGCTGTTTGCTCTTTGGTGTTTGCTGTTTGTTGTTTGCTGTTTGGTGTTTTGTGTTTGCTGTTTGGTGTTTGGAGTTTGCCCTTTGGTGTTTGCTATTTGGTGTTTGGTGTTTGCTGTTTGGTGTTTGCTGTTTGGTGTTTGCTCTTTGGTGCTTTGTGCTTGGTCTTTGGTTTTTGGTGCTTGGTGCTTGGTGTTTGGTGCTTTGTGCCTGGTGTTTGGTGTTTGGTGTTTGGTGTTTGGTCCTTGGTGCTTGGTGCTTGGTGTCTGGTGCTTGGTGCTTGGTGTTTGGTGTTTGGTGCTTGGTGCTTGGTGTTTGGTGTTTGGTGTTTGGTGCTTGGTGCTTGGTACTTGGTGTTTTGTGTTTGGTGCTTGGTGCTTGGTGCTTGGTGCTTGGTGTTTGGTGCTTGGTGCTTGATGCTTGGTGCATGATGCTTGGTGTTTGGTGTTTAGTGCTTGGTGCTTGTTATTTGGTGTTTGGTGCTTGGTTCTTGGTGTTTGGTGTTTGGTGCTTGGTGCCTGGTGTTTGGTGTTTGGTGTTTGGTGCTTGGTGCTTGGTGTTTGGTGATTGGTGCTTGGTACATGGTGTTTGGTGCTCGGTGCTTGGTGCATGGTGTTTCGTGCTTGGTGCTTGGTGTTTGGTCTTTGGCGCTTGGTGCTTGGTGTTTGGTGCTTGCTGCTTGGTGTTTGGTGTTTGGCGTATGGTGTTTGGTGCTTGGTGCTTGGTGCTTGGTTTTTGGTGTTTGGTGCTTGGTGCTTGGTGTTTGGTGTTTGGTGATTGGTGCTTGGTGTTTGGTGCTTGGTATTTGGTGCTTGGTGCTTGGTGTTTGGTGTTTGGAGTTTGCTGTTTGGTGTTTGCTGTTTGGTGTTTTGTGTTTGCTGTTTGGTGTTTGGAGTTTGCTCTTTGGTTTTTGCTATTTGGTGTTTGGTGTTTGCTGTTTGGTGTTGGCTGTTTGGTGTTTGGTGCTTGGTGTTTGGTGTTTGGTGCTTGGTGTTTTGTTTTTGCTCTTTGGTGCTTTGGGCTTGGTGTTTGGTGTTTGGTGCTTGGTGCTTGGTGTTTGGTGTTTGGTGCTTGGTGCTTGGTGCTTGGTGTTTGGCGCTCGGTGCTTGGTGTTTGGTGTTTGGTGTTTGGTGCTTGGTGCTTGGTGCTTGGTGTTTTGTGCTTGGAGCCTGGTGTTTAGTGTTTGGTGCTTGGTGCTTGGTGTTTGGTGTTTCGTGCTTGGTGCCTGGTGTTTGGTGTTTGGTACTTGGTGCTTGGTGTTTGGTGCTTGGTGCTTGGTGCTTGGTGTTTGGTGCTTGGTGCTTGGTGTTTTGTGTTTGGTGCTTGGTTCTTGGTGTTTGGTGTTTGGTGATTGGTGCTTGGTGTTTGGTGCTTGGGGTTTCGTGCTTGGTGCTTGGTGATTGGTGTTTGGTGCTTGGTGCTTGGTGTTTGGTGCTTGGAGCTTGGTGTTTGGTATTTGGTGCTTGGTGCTTGGTGTTTGGTGCTTGGTGCTTGGTGTTGTTGTTTGGTGCTTGGTGCTTGGTGCTTGGTGTTTGGTGTTTGGTGTTTGCTGTTTGCTGTTTGGTGTTTGCTGTTTGGTGTTTGGTGTTTGGTGTTTGGTGTTTGGTGTTTGGTGCTTGGTGCTTGGTGTTTGATGTGTGGTGCTTGGTGCTTGGTGTTTGGTGGTTGGTGCTTGGTGCTTCGTGTCTGATACTTGGTGTTTGGTGCTTGGTGTTTGGTGCTTGGTGCTTGGTGCTTGGTGTTTGGTGCTTGGTGCTTGGTGCTTGGTGCTTGGTATTTGGTGTTTGGTGCTTGGTGCTTGGTGTTTGGTGTTTGGTGCTTGGTGCTTGGTGTTTGGTGTTTGGTGCTTGGTGCTTGGTGCTTGGTGCTTGGTGTTTGGTGCTTGGTGCTTGATGCTTGGTGCTTGGTGCTTGGTGTTTGGTGTTTAGTGCTTGGTGCTTGGTATTTGGTGTTTGGCGCTTGGTGATTGGTGTTTGGTGTTTGGTGCTTGGTGTTTGGTGCTTGGTGCTTGGTGTTTGGTGTTTGGCGCTTGGTGCTTGGTGTTTTGTGCTTGGTGCTTGGTGCTTGGTGTTTGGTGTTTGCTGTTTGGTGTTCGCTGTTTGGTGTTTGGTGTTTCCTGTTTGGTGTTTGGTGTTTGCGGTTTGGTGTTTGCCATTTGGTGTTTGGAGTTTGGCGTTTGATGTTTGGCATTTGTTGTTTGTTGTTTGCTGTTTGGTGTTTGATGTCTGGTGTTTGGTGTTTGGTGTATGCTGTTTCTGTTTGGTGATTGGTGTTTGATGTTTGGTGTTTGGTGCTTGGTGCTTGGTGCTTGGTGCTTAGTGTTTTATGTTTAGCGCTTGGTGCTTGGTGTTTTGTGCTTGGTGCTTGGTGCTTGGTGTTTGGTGCTTGGTTCTTGGTGTTTGGTGTTTGGTGATTGGTGCTTGGTGTTTGGTGCTTGGGGTTTGGTGCTTGGTGCTTGGTGATTGATGTTTGTTGCTTGGTGCTTGGTATTTGGTGTTTGGTGCTTGGAGCTTGGTATTTGGTGTTTGGTGCTTGGTGCTTGGTGTTTGGTGTTTGGTGTTTGGTGCTTGGTGCTTGGTACTTGGTGTTTTGTGTTTGGTGCTTGGTGCTTGGTGTTTGGTGCTTGGTGCTTGATGCTTGGTGCTTGCTGCTTGGTGTTTGGTGTTTAGTGCTTGGTGCTTGGTGTTTGGTGATTGGTGCTTGGTACTTGGTGTTTGGTGCTCGGTGCTTGGTGCTTGGTGTTTTGTGCTTGGTGCTTGGTGTTTGGTGCTTGGTGCTGGGTGTTTGTTGCTTGGTGCTTGGTGCTTGGTGTTTGGTGCTAGGTGCTTGGTGTTTGGTGTTTGGTGTTTGGTGCTTGGTGCTTGGTGCTTGGTGTTTGGTGCTTGGTGCTTGGTGTTTTGTGTTTGGTGCTTGGTTCTTGGTGTTTGGTGTTTGGTGATTGGTGCTTGGTGTTTGGTGCTTGGTGTTTGGTGCTTGGTGCTTGGTGATTGGTGTTTGCTGCTTGGTGCTTGGTGTTTGGTGTTTGGTGCTTGGAGCTTGGTGTTTGGTGTTTGGTGCTTGGTGCTTGGTGTTTGGTGCTTGGTGCTTGGTGTTGTTGTTTGGTGCTTGGTACTTGGTGCTTGGTGTTTGGTGTTTGGTGTTTGCTGTTTGCTGTTTGGTGTTTGCTGTTTGGTGTTTGCTGTTTGGTGTTTGGTGTTTGGTGTTTGGTGTTTGGTGCTTGGTGCTTTGTTTTTGCTCTTTGGTGCTTTGTGCTTGGTGTTTGGTGTTTGGTGCTTAGTGCTTGGTGTTTGGTGTTTGGTGCTTGGTGCTTGGTGCTTGGTGCTTGCTGCTTGGTGCTTGGTGCCTGGTGTTTGGTGTTTGGTGTTTGGTGCTTGGTGCTTGGTGCTTTGTGTTTTTGCTTGGTGCTTGGTGATTGGTGCTTGGTGCCTGGTGTTTGGTGTTTGGTGTTTGGTGCTTGGTGCTTGGTGTTTGGTATTTGGTGATTGATGCTTCGTGTCTGGTGCTTGGTATTTGGTGCTTGGTTCTTGGTGCTTGGTGCTTGGTGCTTGGTGTTTGGTGCTTGGTGCTTGGTGCTTGGTGCTTGGTGCTTGGTGCTTGGTGCTTGGTGTTTGGTGTTTGGTGCTTGGTGCTTGGTGTTTGGTGTTTGGTGCTTCGTGCTTGGTGTTTGGTGATTGGTGCTTGGTGCTTGGTGCTTGGTGTTTGGTGTTTGGTGCTTGGTGCTTGGTGTTTGGTGTTTGGTGTTTGGTGCTTGGTGCTTGGTACTTGGTGTTTGGTGCTTGGTGCTTGGTGCTTGGTGTTTGGTGTTTGGTGCTTGGTGCTTGGTGTTTGGTGTTTGGTGCTTCGTGCTTGGTGTTTGGTGATTGGTGCTTGGTGCTTGGTGCTTGGTGTCTGGTGCTTGGTGCTTGGTGTTTGGTGTTTGGTGCTTGGTGCTTGGTGTTTGGTGTTTGGTGTTTGGTGCTTGGTGCTTGGTACTTGGTGTTTTGTGTTTGGTGCTTGGTGCTTGGTGCTTGGTGCTTGGTGTTTGGTGCTTGGTGCTTGATGCTTGGTGCTTGGTGCTTGGTGTTTGGTGTTTAGTGCTTGGTGCTTGGTATTTGGTGTTTGGCGCTTGGTGATTGGTGTTTGGTGTTTGGTGCTTGGTGTTTGGTGCTTGGTGCTTGGTGTTTGGTGTTTGGCGCTTGGTGCTTGGTGTTTTGTGCTTGGTGCTTGGTGCTTGGTGCTTGGTGTTTGCTGTTTGGTGTTCGCTGTTTGGTGTTTGGTGTTTCCTGTTTGGTGTTTGGTGTTTGCGGTTTGGTGTTTGCTATTTGGTGTTTGGTGTTTTGTGCTTGGTGCTTGGTTCTTGGTGTTTGGTGCTTGGTTCTTGGTGTTTGGTGTTTGGTGATTGGTGCTTGGTGTTTGGTGCTTGGGTTTTGGTGCTTGGTGCTTGGTGATTGGTGTTTGTTGCTTGGTGCTTGGTATTTGGTGTTTGGTGCTTGGAGCTTGGTATTTGGTGTTTGGTGCTTGGTGCTTGGTGTTTGGTGTTTGGTGTTTGGTGCTTGGTGCTTGGTACTTGGTGTTTTGTGTTTGGTGCTTGGTGCTTGGTGCTTGGTGCTTGGTGTTTGGTGCTTGGTGCTTGATGCTTAGTGCTTGGTGCTTGGTGTTTGGTGTTTAGTGCTTGGTGCTTGGTATTTGGTGTTTGGTGCTTGGTTCTTGGTGTTTGGTGTTTGGTGCTTGGTGCTAGGTGTTTGGTGTTTGGTGTTTGGTGTTTGGTGCTTGGTGTTTGGTGATTGGTGCTTGGTACTTGGTGTTTGGTGCTCGGTGCTTGGTGCTTGGTGTTTCGTGCTTGGTGCTTGGTGTTTGGTGCTTGGTGCTTGGTGTTTGTTGCTTGGTGCTTGGTGCTTGGTATTTGGTGCTAGGTGCTTGGTGTTTGGTGTTTGGTGTTTGGTGTTTGATGTTTGCGGTTTGGTGTTTGCTATTTGGTGTTTGGTGTTTGGCGTTTGATGTTTGGCGTTTGTTGTTTGTTGTTTGCTGTTTGGTGTTTGATGTTTGGTGTTTGGTGTTTGGTGTTTGCTGTTTGATGTTTGGTGATTGGTGTTTGATGTTTGGTGTTTGGTGCTTGGTGCTTGGTGTTTTGTGCTTGGTGTTTGGTGCTTGGGGTTTGGTGCTTGGTGCTTGGTGATTGGTGTTTGGTGCTTGGTGCTTGGTGTTTGGTGTTTGGTGCTTGGAGCTTGGTGTTTGGTGTTTGGTGCTTGGTGCTTGGTGTTTGGTGCTTGGTGCTCGGTGTTGGTGTTTGGTGCTTGGTGCTTGGTGCTTGGTGTTTGGTGTTTGGTGTTTGCTGTTTGCTCTTTGGTGTTTGCTGTTTGTTGTTTGCTGTTTGGTGTTTTGTGTTTGCTGTTTGGTGTTTGGAGTTTGCCCTTTGGTGTTTGCTATTTGGTGTTTGGTGTTTGCTGTTTGGTGTTTGCTGTTTGGTGTTTGGTGTTTGGTGTTTGCTGTTTGGTGTTTGCTCTTTGGTGCTTTGTGCTTGGTCTTTGGTTTTTGGTGCTTGGTGCTTGGTGTTTGGTGCTTTGTGCCTGGTGTTTGGTGTTTGGTGTTTGGTGTTTGGTCCTTGGTGCTTGGTGCTTGGTGCTTGGTGTCTGGTGCTTGGTGCTTGGTGTTTGGTGTTTGATGCTTGGTGCTTGGTGTTTGGTGTTTGGTGTTTGGTGCTTGGTGCTTGGTACTTTGTGTTTTGTGTTTGGTGCTTGGTGCTTGGTACTTGGTGCTTGGTGTTTGGTGCTTGGTGCTTGATGCTTGGTGCATGATGCTTGGTGTTTGGTGTTTAGTGCTTGGTGCTTGGTATTTGGTGTTTGGTGGTTGGTTCTTGGTGTTTGGTGTTTGGTGCTTGGTGCTTGGTGTTTGGTGTTTGGTGTTTGGTGCTTGCTGCTTGGTGTTTGGTGATTGGTGCTTGGTACATGGTGTTTGGTGCTCGGTGCTTGGTGCTTGGTGTTTCGTGCTTGGTGCTTGGTGTTTGTTCTTTGGCGCTTGGTGCTTGGTGTTTGGTGCTTGGTGCTTGGTGTTTGGTGTTTGGCGTATGGTGTTTGGTGCTTGGTGCTTGGTGCTTGGTTTTTGGTGTTTGGTGCTTGGTGCTTGGTGTTTGGTGTTTGGTGATTGGTGCTTGGTGTTTGGTGCTTGGTATTTGGTGCTTGGTGCTTGGTGTTTGGTGTTTGGAGTTTGCTGTTTGGTGTTTGCTGTTTGGTGTTTTGTGTTTGCTGTTTGGTGTTTGGAGTTTGCTCTTTGGTTTTTGCTATTTGGTGTTTGGTGTTTGCTGTTTGGTGTTGGCTGTTTGGTGTTTGGTGCTTGGTGTTTGGTGTTTGGTGCTTGGTGTTTTGTTTCTGCTCTTTGGTGCTTTGGGCTTGGTGTTTGGTGTTTGGTGTTTGGTGCTTGGTGCTTGGTGCTTGGTGTTTTGTGCTTGGAGCCTGGTGTTTAGTGTTTGGTGCTTGGTGCTTGGTGTTTGGTGTTTGGTGCTTGGTACTTGGTGCTTGGTGTTTGGTGCTTGGTGCTTGGTGCTTGGTGTTTGGTGCTTGGTGCTTGGTGTTTTGTGTTTGGTGCTTGGTTCTTGGTGTTTGGTGTTTGGTGATTGGTGCTTGGTGTTTGGTGCTTGGGGTTTCGTGCTTGGTGCTTGGTGATTGGTGTTTGGTGCTTGGTGCTTGGTGTTTGGTGCTTGGAGCTTGGTGTTTGGTATTTGGTGCTTGGTGCTTGGTGCTTGGTGTTTGGTGCTTGGTGCTTGGTGTTGTTGTTTGGTGCTTGGTGCTTGGTGCTTGGTGTTTGGTGTTTGGTGTTTGCTGTTTGCTGTTTGGTGTTTGCTGTTTGGTGTTTGCTGTTTGGTGTTTGGTGTTTGGTGTTTGGTGCTTGGTGCTTGGTGTTTGATGTGTGGTGCTTGGTGCTTGGTGTTTGGTGCTTGGTGCTTGGTGCTTCGTGTCTGATGCTTGGTGTTTGGTGCTTGGTGTTTGGTGCTTGGTGCTTGGTGCTTGGTGTTTGGTGCTTGGTGCTTGGTGCTTGGTGCTTGGTATTTGGTGTTTGGTGCTTGGTGCTTGGTGTTTGGTGTTTGGTGCTTGGTGCTTGGTGTTTGGTGTTTGGTGCTTCGTGCTTGGTGTTTGGTGATTGGTGCTTGGTGCTTGGTGCTTGGTGCTTGGTGTCTGGTGCTTGGTGCTTGGTGTTTGGTGTTTGGTGCTTGGTGCTTGGTGTTTGGTGTTTGGTGTTTGGTGCTTGGTGCTTGGTACTTGGTGTTTTGTGTTTGGTGCTTGGTGCTTGGTGCTTGGTGCTTGGTGTTTGGTGCTTGGTGCTTGATGCTTGGTGCCTGTTGCTTGGTGTTTGGTGTTTAGTGCTTGGTGCTTGGTATTTGGTGTTTGGCGCTTGGTGATTGGTGTTTGGTGTTTGGTGCTTGGTGTTTGGTGCTTGGTGCTTGGTGTTTGGTGTTTGGCGCTTGGTGCTTGGTGTTTTGTGCTTGGTGCTTGGTGCTTGGTGTTTGGTGTTTGCTGTTTGGTGTTCGCTGTTTGGTGTTTGGTGTTTCCTGTTTGGTGTTTGGTGTTTGCGGTTTGGTGTTTGCTATTTGGTGTTTGGTGTTTGGCGTTTGATGTTTGGCATTTGTTGTTTGTTGTTTGCTGTTTGCTGTTTGATGTTTGGTGTTTGGTGTTTGGTGTTTGCTGTTTGATGTTTGGTGATTGGTGTTTGATGTTTGGTGTTTGGTGCTTGGTGCTTGGTGCTTGTTGCTTAGTGTTTTATGTTTAGCGCTTGGTGCCTGGTGTTTTGTGCTTGGTGCTTGGTGCTTGGTGTTTGGTGCTTGGTTCTTGGTGTTTGGTGTTTGGTGATTGGTGCTTGGTGTTTGGTGCTTGGGGTTTGGTGCTTGGTGCTTGGTGATTGGTGTTTGTTGCTTGGTGCTTGGTATTTGGTGTTTGGTGCTTGGAGCTTGGTATTTGGTGTTTGGTGCTTGGTGCTTGGTGTTTGGTGTTTGGTGTTTGGTGCTTGGTGCTTGGTACTTGGTGTTTTGTGTTTGGTGCTTGGTGCTTGGTGCTTGGTGCTTGGTGTTTGGTGCTTGGTGCTTGATGCTTGGTGCTTGCTGCTTGGTGTTTGGTGTTTAGTGCTTGGTGCTTGGTATTTGGTGTTTGGTGCTTGGTGCTTGGTGTTTGGTGATTGGTGCTTGGTACTTGGTGTTTGGTGCTCGGTGCTTGGTGCTTGGTGTTTTGTGCTTGGTGCTTGGTGTTTGGTGCTTGGTGCTTGGTGTTTGTTGCTTGGTGCTTGGTGCTTGGTGTTTGGTGCTAGGTGCTTGGTGTTTGGTGTTTGGTGTTTGGTGCTTGGTGCTTGGTGCTTGGTGTTTGGTGCTTGGTGCTTGGTGTTTTGTGTTTGGTGCTTGGTTCCTGGTGTTTGGTGTTTGGTGATTGGTGCTTGGTGTTTGGTGCTTGGTGTTTGGTGCTTGGTGCTTGGTGATTGGTGTTTGCTGCTTGGTGCTTGGTGTTTGGTGTTTGGTGCTTGGAGCTTGGTGTTTGGTGTTTGGTGCTTGGTGCTTGGTGTTTGGTGCTTGGTGCTTGGTGTTGTTGTTTGGTGCTTGGTACTTGGTGCTTGGTGTTTGGTGTTTGGTGTTTGCTGTTTGCTGTTTGGTGTTTGCTGTTTGGTGTTTGCTGTTTGGTGTTTGGTGTTTGGTGTTTGGTGTTTGGTGCTTGGTGCTTTGTTTTTGCTCTTTGGTGCTTTGTGCTTGGTGTTTGGTGTTTGGTGCTTGGTGCTTGGTGTTTGTTGCTTGGTGCTTGGTGCTTGGTGTTTGGTGCTAGGTGCTTGGTGTTTGGTGTTTGGTGTTTGGTGCTTTGTGCTTGGTGCTTGGTGTTTGGTGCTTGGTGCTTGGTGTTTTGTGTTTGGTGTTTGGTTCTTGGTGTTTGGTGTTTGGTGATTGGTGCTTGGTGTTTGGTGCTTGGTGTTTGGTGCTTGGTGCTTGGTGTTTGGTGTTTGGCGCTTGGTGCTTGGTGTTTTGTGCTTGGTGCTTGGTGTTTGGTGTTTGCTGTTTGCTGTTCGCTGTTTGGTGTTTGGTGTTTCCTGTTTGGTGTTTGGTGTTTGCTATTTGGTGTTTGATGTTTGGTGTTTGGTGTTTGGTGTTTGCTGTTTGATGTTTGGTGATTGGTGTTTGATGTTTGGTGTTTGGTGCTTGGTGCTTGGTGCTTGGTGCTTAGTGTTTTATGTTTAGCGCTTGGTGCTTGGTGTTTTGTGCTTGGTGCTTGGTGCTTGGTGTTTGGTGCTTGGTCCTTGGTGTTTGGTGTTTGGTGATTGGTGCTTGGTGTTTGGTGCTTGGGGTTTGGTGCTTGGTGCTTGGTGATTGGTGCTTGGTGCTTGGTGTTTGGTGTTTGGTGTTTGGTGCTTGGTGCTTGGTACTTGGTGTTTTGTGTTTGGTGCTTGGTGCTTGGTGCTTGGTGCTTGGTGTTTGGTGCTTGGTGCTTGATGCTTGGTGCTTGGTGCTTGGTGTTTGGTGCTTAGTGCTTGGTGCTTGGTATTTGGTGTTTGGTGCTTGGTGCTTGGTGTTTGGTGTTTGGTGTTTGGTGCTTGGTGCTTGGTGTTTGGTGATTGGTGCTTGGTACTTGGTGTTTGGTGCTCGGTGCTTGGTGCTTGGTGTTTCGTGCTTGCTGCTTGGTGTTTGGTGCTTGGTGCTTGGTGTTTGTTGCTTGGTGCTTGGTGCTTGGTGTTTGGTGCTTGGTGCTTGGTGTTTGGTGTTTGGTGTTTGGTGCTTGGTGCTTGGTGCTTGGTGCTTGGTGTTTTGTGCTTGGAGCCTGGTGTTTGGTGTTTGGTGCTTGGTGCTTGGTGTTTGGTGTTTGGTGCTTGGTGCTTGGTGTTTTGTGTTTGGTGCTTGGTTCTTGGTGTTTGGTGTTTGGTGATTGGTGCTTGGTGTTTGGTGCTTGGGGTTTGGTGCTTGGTGCTTGGTGATTGGTGTTTGGTGCTTGGTGCTTGGTGTATGGTGTTTGGTGCTTGGAGCTTGGTGTTTGGTGTTTGGTGCTTCATGCTTGGTGTTTGGTGCTTGGTGCTTGGTGTTGTTGTTTGGTGCTTGGTGCTTGGTGCTTGGTGTTTGGTGTTTGGTGTTTGCTGTTTGCTGTTTGGTGTTTGCTGTTTGGTGTTTGCTGTTTGGTGTTTGGTGTTTGGTGTTTGGTGTTTGGTGCTTGGTGCTTTGTTTTTGCTCTTTGGTGCTTTGTGCTTGGTGTTTGGTGTTTGGTGCTTAGTGCTTGGTGTTTGGTGTTTGGTGCTTGGTGCTTGGTGCTTGGTGCTTGCTGCTTGGTGCTTGGTGCCTGGTGTTTGGTGTTTGGTGTTTGGTGCTTGGTGCTTGGTGATTTGTGTTTTTTGCTTGGTGCTTGGTGATTGGTGCTTGGTGCCTGGTGTTTGGTGTTTGGTGTTTGGTGCTTGGTGCTTGGTGTTTGGTGTTTTGTGCTTGGTGCTAGGTGTTTGGTGTTTGGTGCTTGGCGTTTGCTGTTTGGCATTTGGGGTTTGGCATTTGCTGTTTGGCGTTTGGGGTTTGGCGTTTGCTTTTTGGCGTTTGCTGTTTGGTGTTTGGTGTTTGCTGTTTGCTGTTTGGTGTTTGCTGTTTGGTGTTTGCTGTTTGGTGTTTGCTGTTTGGTGTTTGCTGTTTGGTGCTTGGTGCTTGTTGTTTGGTGCATGGTGCTTGGTGCTTGGTGCTTGGTGTTTGGTGCTTGGTGCTTGGTGTTGGGTGCTTGGGACTTGGTGCTTGGTGTTTGGTGCTTGGTGTTTGGTGTTTGGTGCTTGGTGCTTGGTGTTTGGTGTTTGGTGCTTGGTATTTGCTGTTTGGTGCTTGGTGCTTGGTGTTTGGTGCTTGGTGCTTGGTGCTTGGTGTTTGGTGCTTGGTGCTTGGTGCTTGGTGCTTGATGCTTGGTGCTTGTTGCTTGGTGTTTAGTGCTTGGTGCTTGGTGTTTGGTGCTTGGTGCTTGGTGCTTGGTGTTTGGTGATTGGTGCTTGGTGTTTGGTGCTTGGTACTTGGTGGTTGGTGTTTGGTGTTTGGTGCTTGGTGCTTGGTGCTTGGTGTCTGGTGCTTGGTGCTTGGTGCTTGGTGTTTGGTGCTTGGTGTTTGGCACTTGGTGTTTGGTGTTTGGTGCTTGGTGCTTGGTGTTTGGTGCTTGGTGCTTGGTGTTTTGTGTTTGGTGCTTGGTTCTTGGTGTTTGGTGTTTGGTGATTGGTGCTTGGTGTTTGGTGCTTGGGGTTTGGTGCTTGGTGCTTGGTGATTGGTGTTTGGTGCTTGGTGCTTGGTGTATGGTGTTTGGTGCTTGGAGCTTGGTGTTTGGTGTTTGGTGCTTCATGCTTGGTGTTTGGTGCTTGGTGCTTGGTGTTGTTGTTTGGTGCTTGGTGCTTGGTGCTTGGTGTTTGGTGTTTGGTGTTTGCTGTTTGCTGTTTGGTGTTTGCTGTTTGGTGTTTGCTGTTTGGTGTTTGGTGTTTGGTGTTTGGTGTTTGGTGCTTGGTGCTTTGTTTTTGCTCTTTGGTGCTTTGTGCTTGGTGTTTGGTGTTTGGTGCTTAGTGCTTGGTGTTTGGTGTTTGGTGCTTGGTGCTTGGTGCTTGGTGCTTGCTGCTTGGTGCTTGGTGCCTGGTGTTTGGTGTTTGGTGTTTGGTGCTTGGTGCTTGGTGATTTGTGTTTTTTGCTTGGTGCTTGGTGATTGGTGCTTGGTGCCTGGTGTTTGGTGTTTGGTGTTTGGTGCTTGGTGCTTGGTGTTTGGTGTTTTGTGCTTGGTGCTAGGTGTTTGGTGTTTGGTGCTTGGCGTTTGCTGTTTGGCATTTGGGGTTTGGCATTTGCTGTTTGGCGTTTGGGGTTTGGCGTTTGCTTTTTGGCGTTTGCTGTTTGGTGTTTGGTGTTTGCTGTTTGCTGTTTGGTGTTTGCTGTTTGGTGTTTGCTGTTTGGTGTTTGCTGTTTGGTGTTTGCTGTTTGGTGCTTGGTGCTTGTTGTTTGGTGCATGGTGCTTGGTGCTTGGTGCTTGGTGTTTGGTGCTTGGTGCTTGGTGTTGGGTGCTTGGGACTTGGTGCTTGGTGTTTGGTGCTTGGTGTTTGGTGTTTGGTGCTTGGTGCTTGGTGTTTGGTGTTTGGTGCTTGGTATTTGCTGTTTGGTGCTTGGTGCTTGGTGTTTGGTGCTTGGTGCTTGGTGCTTGGTGTTTGGTGCTTGGTGCTTGGTGCTTGGTGCTTGATGCTTGGTGCTTGTTGCTTGGTGTTTAGTGCTTGGTGCTTGGTGTTTGGTGCTTGGTGCTTGGTGCTTGGTGTTTGGTGATTGGTGCTTGGTGTTTGGTGCTTGGTACTTGGTGGTTGGTGTTTGGTGTTTGGTGCTTGGTGCTTGGTGCTTGGTGTCTGGTGCTTGGTGCTTGGTGCTTGGTGTTTGGTGCTTGGTGTTTGGCACTTGGTGTTTGGTGTTTGGTGCTTGGTGCTTGGTGTTTGGTGCTTGGTGCTTGGTGATTGGTGTTTGGTGCTTGGTGCTTGCTGCTTGGTGTTTGGTGTTTAGTGCTTGGTGCTTGGTGTTTGGTGTTTGGTGCTTGGTGTTTGGTGTTTGGTGCTTGGTGTTTTGTTTTTGCTCTTTGGTGCTTTGGGCTTGGTGTTTGGTGTTTGGTGCTTGGTGCTTGGTGTTTGGTGTTTGGTGCTTGGTGCTTGGTGCTTGGTGCTTGCTGCTTGGTGCTTGGTGCCTGGTGTTTGGTGTTTGGTGTTCGGTGCTTGGTGCTTGGTGCATTGTGTTTTTGGCTTGGTGCTTGGTGATTGGTGCTTGGTGCCTGGTGTTTGGTGTTTGGTGTTTGGTGCTTGGTGCTTGGTGTTTGGTGTGTGGTGCTTGGTGCTTGGTGTTTGGTGCTTCGTGCTTCGTGTCTGGTGCTTGGTGCTTGGTGCTTGGTGCTTGGTGCTTGGTGTTTGGTATTTGGTGCTTGGTGCTTGGTGCTTTGTGTTTGGTGCTTGGTGCTTGTTGTTTGTTGCTTGGTGCTTGGTGCTTGGTGTTTGGTGCTCGGTGCTTGGTGTTTGGTGTTTGGTGTTTGGTGCTTGGTGCTTGGTGCTTGGTGTTTTGTGCTTGGAGCCTGGTGTTTAGTTTTTGGTGCTTGGTGCTTGGTGTTTGGTGTTTGGTGCTTGGTGCTTGGTGTTTGGTGTTTGGTACTTGGTGCTTGGTGTTTGGTGCTTGGTGCTTGGTGCTTGGTGTTTGGTGCTTGGTGCTTGGTGTTTTGTGTTTGGTGCTTGGTGCTTGGTGCTTGGTGCTTGGTGTTTGGTGCTTGGTGCTTGTTGTTTGTTGCTTGGTGCTTGGTGCTTGGTGTTTGGTGCTCGGTGCTTGGTGTTTGGTGTTTGGTGTTTGGTGCTTGGTGCTTGGTGCTTGGTGTTTTGTGCTTGGAGCCTGGTGTTTAGTGTTTGGTGCTTGGTGCTTGGTGTTTGGTGTTTGGTGCTTGGTGCTTGGTGTTTGGTGTTTGGTACTTGGTGCTTGGTGTTTGGTGCTTGGTGCTTGGTGCTTGGTGTTTGGTGCTTGGTGCTTGGTGTTTTGTGTTTGGTGCTTGGTTCTTGGTGTTTGGTGTTTGGTGATTGGTGCTTGGTGTTTGGTGCTTGGGGTTTGGTGCTTGGTGCTTGGTGATTGAGGTTTGGTGCTTGGTGCTTGGTGTTTGGTGTTTGGTGCTTGGAGCTTGGTGTTTGGTATTTGGTGCTTAGTGCTTGGTGTTTGGTGTTTGGTGATTGGTGCTTGGTGCTTGGTGCTTGGTGTCTGGTGCTTGGTGCTTGGTGTTTGGTGTTTGGTGCTTTGTGCTTGGTGTTTGGTGTTTGGTGTTTGGTGCTTGGTGCTTGGTACTTGGTGTTTTGTGTTTGGTGCTTGGTGCTTGGTGCTTGGTGCTTGGTGTTTGGTGCTTGGTGCTTGATGCTTGGTGTTTGGTGCTTGGTGTTTTGTGTTTGGTGCTTGGTGCTTGGTGCTTGGTGCTTGGTGTTTGGTGCTTGGTGCTTGATGCTTGGTGTTTAGTGCTTGGTGCTTGGTATTTGGTGTTTGGCGGTTGGTGATTGGTGTTTGGTGTTTGGTGCTTGGTGTTTGGTGCTTGGTGCTTGGTGTTTGGTGTTTGGCGCTTGGTGCTTGGTCTTTTGTGCTTGGTGCTTGGTGCTTGGTGTTTGGTGTTTGCTGTTTGTTGTTCGCTGTTTGGTGTTTGGTGTTTCCTGTTTGGTGTTTGGTGTTTGCGGTTTGGTGTTTGCTATTTGGTGTTTGGTGTTTGGCGTTTGATGTTTGGCATTTGTTGTTTGTTGTTTGCTGTTTGGTGTTTGATGTTTGGTGTTTGGTGTTTGGTGTTTGCTGTTTGATGTTTGGTGATTGGTGTTTGATGTTTGGTGTTTGGTGCTTGGTGCTTGGTGCTTGGTGCTTAGTGTTTTATGTTTAGCGCTTGGTGCTTGGTGTTTTGTGCTTGGTGCTTGGTGCTTGGTGTTTGGTGCTTGGTGCTTGGTATTTGGTGTTTGGTGCTTGGTTCTTGGTGTTTGGTGTTTGGTGCTTGGTGCTTGGTGTTTGGTGTTTGGTGTTTGGTGCTTTGTGCTTGGTGTTTGGTGATTGGTGCTTGGTACTTGGTGTTTGGTGCTCGGTGCTTGGTGCTTGGTGTTTCGTGCTTGGTGCTTGGTGTTTGGTGCTTGGTGCTTGGTGTTTGTTGCTTGGTGCTTGGTGCTTGGTGTTTGGTGCTAGGTGCTTGGTGTTTGGTGTTTGGTGTTTGGTGCTTGGTGCTTGGTGCTTGGTGTTTGGTGCTTGGTGCTTGGTGTTTTGTGTTTGGTGCTTGGTTCTTGGTGTTTGGTGTTTGGTGATTGGTGCTTGGTGTTTGGTGCTTGGTGTTTGGTGCTTGGTGCTTGGTGATTGGTGTTTGCTGCTTGGTGCTTGGTGTTTGGTGTTTGGTGCTTGGAGCTTGGTGTTTGGTATTTGGTGCTTGGTGCTTGGTGTTTGGTGCTTGGTGCTTGGTGTTGTTGTTTGGTGCTTGGTACTTGGTGCTTGGTGTTTGGTGTTTGGTGTTTGCTGTTTGCTGTTTGGTGTTTGCTGTTTGGTGTTTGCTGTTTGGTGTTTGGTGTTTGGTGTTTGGTGTTTGGTGCTTGGTGCTTTGTTTTTGCTCTTTGGTGCTTTGTGCTTGGTGTTTGGTGTTTGGTGCTTAGTGCTTGGTGTTTGGTGTTTGGTGCTTTGTGCTTTGTGCTTGGTGCTTGCTGCTTGGTGCTTGGTGCCTGGTGTTTGGTGTTTGGTGCTTTGTGTTTTTTGCTTGGTGCTTGGTGCTTGGTCCTTGGTGCCTGGTGTTTGGTTTTTGGTGCTTGGTTCTTGGGGTTTGGTGTTTGGTGCCTGGTGCTTGGTGTTTCGTGTTTGGTGTTTGGTGCTTGGTGCTTGGTGTTTGGTGATTGGTGCTTGGTACTTGGTGTTTGGTGCTCGGTGCTTGGTGCTTGGTGTTTAGTGCTTGGTGCTTGGTTTTTGGTGTTTGGTGCTTGGTGCTTGGTGTTTGGTGCTTGGTGCTTGGTGTTTGGTGTTTGCTGTTTGGTGTTTGCTGTTTGGTGTTTGGTGTTTCCTGTTTGGTGTTTGGTGTTTGCGGTTTGGTGTTTGCTATTTGGTGTTTGGTGTTTGGCGTTTGATGTTTGGCATTTGTTGTTTGTTGTTTGCTGTTTGATGTTTGGTGTTTGGTGTTTGGTGTTTGCTGTTTGATGTTTGGTGATTGGTGTTTGATGTTTGGTGTTTGGTGCTTGGTGCTTGGTGCTTGGTGCTTAGTGTTTTATGTTTAGCGCTTGGTGCTTGGTGTTTTGTGCTTGGTGCTTGGTGCTTGGTGTTTGGTGCTTGGTGCTTGGTATTTGGTGTTTGGTGCTTGGTTTTTGGTGTTTGGTGTTTGGTGCTTGGTGCTTGGTGTTTGGTGTTTGGTGTTTGGTGCTTGGTGCTTGGTGTTTGGTGATTGGTGCTTGGTACTTGGTGTTTGGTGCTCGGTGCTTGGTGCTTGGTGTTTCGTGCTTGGTGCTTGGTGTTTGGTGCTTGGTGCTTGGTGTTTGTTGCTTGGTGCTTGGTGCTTGGTATTTGGTGCTAGGTGCTTGGTGTTTGGTGTTTGGTGCTTGGTTCTTGGTGTTTGGTGTTTGGTGATTGGTGCTTGGTGTTTGGTGCTTGGTGTTTGGTGCTTGGTGCTTGGTGATTGGTGTTTGCTGCTTGGTGCTTGGTGTTTGGTGTTTGGTGCTTGGAGCTTGGTGTTTGGTGTTTGGTGCTTGGTGCGTGGTGTTTGGTGCTTGGTGCTTGGTGTTGTTGTTTGGTGCTTGGTACTTGGTGCTTGGTGTTTGGTGTTTGGTGTTTGCTGTTTGCTGTTTGGTTTTTGCTGTTTGGTGTTTGCTGTTTGGTGTTTGGTGTTTGGTGTTTGGTGTTTGGTGCTTGATGCTTTGTTTTTGCTCTTTGGTGCTTTGTGCTTGGTGTTTGGTGTTTGGTGCTTAGTGCTTGGTGTTTGGTGTTTGGTGCTTTGTGCTTGGTGCTTGGTGCTTGCTGCTTGGTGCTTGGTGCCTGGTGTTTGGTGTTTGGTGTTTGGTCCTTACTGCTTGGTGCTTTGTGTTTTTTGCTTGGTGCTTGGTGCTTGGTGCTTGGTGCCTGGTGTTTGGTGTTTTGTGTTTGGTGCTTGTTGCTTGGTGTTTGTTATTTGGTGCTTGGTGCTTGGTGCTTCGTGCTTGGTATTTGGTGTTTGGTGCTTGGTGCTTGGTGTTTGGTGTTTGGTGCTTCGTGCTTGGTGTTTGGTAATTGGTGCTTGGTGCTTGGTGCTTGGTGTCTGGTGCTTGGTGCTTGGTGTTTGGTGTTTGGTGCTTGGTGCTTGGTGTTTGGTGTTTGGTGTTTGGTGCTTGGTGCTTGGTATTTGGTGTTTGGTGCTTGGTGCATGGTGTTTGGTGTTTGGTGCTTGGTGCTTGGTGCTTGGTGTTTGGTGCTTGGTGCTTGGTGCTTGGTGTTTTGTGCTTGGTGGTTGGTGCTTGGTGTTTGGTACTTTGTTCTTGGTGTTTGGTGTTTGGCGCTTGGTGCTTGGTGTTTGGTGCTTGGTGCTTGGTGTTTGGTGTTTGGTGCTTGGTGCTTGGTGCTTGGAGCTTGGTGCTTGGTGCTTGGTTCTGGGTGCTTGGTGCTTGGTGCTTGTTATTTGGTGCTTGGGGCTTGATGATTGGTGTTTGGTGCTTGGTGCTTGGTGCTTGGTGCTTGGTGTTTGGTGCTTGGTGTTTGGTGCTTGGTGCTTGGTGCTAGGAGTTTGGTGTTTGGTGTTTGGCGATTGGTGCTTGGTGTTTGGTGATTGGTGCTTGGTGTTTGGTGTTTGGTGCTTGGTGCTTGGAGTTTGGTGTTTGGTGCTTGGCGCTTGGTGTTTGGTGTTTGGCGCTTGGCGTTTGCTGTTTGGCGTTTGGGATTTGGCATTTGCTGTTTGGCGTATGGGGTTTGGCATTTGCTTTTTGGCGTTTGCTGTTTGGTGTTTGGTGCTTAGTGTTTGCTGGTTGGTGTTTGGTGTTTTCTGTTTGCTGTTTGGTGTTTGCTGTTTGGTGTTTGCTGTTTGGTGTTTGCTGGTTGGTGTTTGATATTTGCTGTTTGGTGTTTGCTGTTTGGAGTTTGGTGTTTAGTGTTTGCTGTTTGGTGTTTGGTGTTTGGTGTTTGGTACTTGGGGCTTGGTGTTTGCTCTTTGGTGCTTGGTGATTGGTTTTTGGTGTTTGGTGCTTCGTGCTTGGTGTATGGTGTTTGGTGCTTGATGCTTGCTGCTTGGTGCTTGGTGTTTGGTGTTTGGTGCTTGGTGCTTGGTGTTTGGTGTTTGTTGCTTGGTGCTTGGTTCTGGGTGCTTGGTGCTTGGTGCTTGGTGTTTGGTGCGTGGGGCTTGGTGATTGGTGTTTGGTGCTTGGTGCTTGGTGCTTGGTGCTTGGTGTTTGGTGCTTGGTGTTTGGTGCTTAGTGCTTGGTGCTAGGAGTTTGGTGTTTGGTGTTTGGCGCTTGGTGCTTGGTGTTTGGTGATTGGTGCTTGGTGTTTGGTGTTTGGTGCTTGGCGCTTGGCGTTTGCTGTTTGGCGTTTGGGGTTGGGCATTTGCTGTTTGGCGTATGGGGTTTGGCATTTGCTTTTTGGCGTTTGCTGTTTGGTGTTTGGTGTTTGCTGTTTGCTGTTTGGTGTTTGCTGTTTGGTGTTTGTGGTTTGGTGTTTGGTGCTTGGTGCTTGGTGTTTGGTGTTTGGTGCTTGGTGCTTGGTGTTTGGTGTTTGGTGCCTGGTGCTTGGTGCTTGGTGTTTGGTGCTTGGTGCTTGGTGCTTGGTGCTTGATGCTTGGTGTTTGGTGCTTGGTGTTTGCTGTTTGGTGCTTGATGCTTGGTGTTTGGGGCTTGGTGCCTGGTGCTTGGTGCTTGGTGTTTGGTGCTTGGTGCTTGGTGCTTGGTGTTTGATGCTTGGTGCTTGGTGCTTGGTGTTTAGTGCTTGGTGCTTGGTTTTTGGTGTTTTGGTGCTTGGTGCTTGGTGTTTGGTGCTTGCTGTTTGGTGCTTGGTGTTTGGTGCTTGGTGCTTGGTGCTTGGTGTTTGGTGCTTCGTGTTTGGTGCTTGGTGCTTGGTGTTTGGTGCTTGGTGCTTGGTGCTTGGTGTTTGGTGCTTGGTGCTTGGTGCTTGGTGTTTGGTGTTTGGTGCTTGGTGCTTGGTGTTTGGTGTTTGGTGCTTGGTGCTTGGTGTATGGTGTTTGGTGCTTGGTGTTTGGTGTTTAGTGCTTGGTGCTTGCTGTTTGGCGTTTGGTGTTTGGCGTTTGCTGTTTGGCGTTTGCTGTTTGGTGTTTGGTGTTTGGTGTTTGCTGGTTGGTGTTTGGTGTTTGGTGTTTGCTGTTTGGTGTTTGCGGTTTGGTGTTTGCTGTTTGCTGTTTGGTGTTTGGTGTTTGGTGTTTGCTGTTTGCTGTTTGGTGTTTGGTGCTTGGTTCTTTGTGCTTGGTGCTTGGTATTTGGTGCTTGGTGCTTGGTGTTTGGTGTTTGGCGCTTGGTGCTTGGTGTTTCGTGCTTGGTGCTTGGTGTTTGGTGTTTGGTGCTTGGTGTTTGGTGCTTGGTGCTTGGTGCTTGGTGCTTGGTATTTGGTGTTTGGTGCTTGGGGCTTGGTGTTTGGTGTTTGGTGCTTGGTGCTTGGTGTTTGGTGTTTGGTGCTTGGTGCTTGGTGTTTGGTGATTGGTGCTTGGTGCTTGGTGTTTTGTGCTTGGTGGTTGGTGGTTGGTGTTTGGTACTTTGTTCTTGGTGTTTGGTGTTTGGCGCTTGGTGCTTGGTGTTTGGTGCTTGGTGCTTGGTGTTTGGTGTTTGGTGCTTGGTGTTTGGTGCTTGGAGCTTGGTGCTTGGTTTTTGGTGCTTGGTGCTTGGTGCTTGGTGCTTGGTGTCTGGTGCTTGGTGCTTGGTGTTTGGTGTTTGGTGCTTGGTGCTTGGTGTTTGGTGCTTGGGATTTGGTGCTTGGTGCTTGGTGTTTGGTGTTTGGAGTTTGGCGCTTGGTGCTTGGTGTTTGGTGTTTAGTGATTGGTGCTTAATTCTTGGTGTTTGGTGCTTGGGGCTTGGTGATTGGTGTTTGGTGCTTGGTGCTTGGTATTTGGTGCTTGGTCTTTGGTGCTTGGTGTTTGGTGCTTGGTGCTTGGTGCTTGGTGCTTGGTGTTTGTTGCTTGGTGCTTGGCGTTTGGTGCTTGGTGCTTCATGCTTGGTGTTTGGTGCATGGTGCTTGGTGCTTGGTGTTTGGTGTTTAGTGCTTGCTGCTTGCTGATTGGTGCTTGTTGCTTGGTGCTTGGTGTTTGGTGCTTGGTGTTTGGTGTTTGGTGTTTGCTGTTTGCTGTTTGCTGTTTGGTGTTTGCTGTTTGGTGTTTGGTGCTTGGTGCTTGGTGCTTGGTGCTTGGTGTTTGGTGTTTGGTGCTTGGTGCTTGGTGCTTGGTGTTTGGTGCTTGGTGCTTGGTGCTTGGTGTTTTGTGCTTGGTGGTTGGTGCTTGGTGTTTGGTACTTTGTTCTTGGTGTTTGGTGTTTGGCGCTTGGTGCTTGGTGTTTGGTGCTTGGTGCTTGGTGTTTGGTGTTTGGTGCTTGGTGCTTGGTGCTTGGAGCTTGGTGCTTGGTGCTTGGTTCTGGGTGCTTGGTGCTTGGTGCTTGTTATTTGGTGCTTGGGGCTTGGTGATTGGTGTTTGGTGCTTGGTGCTTGGTGCTTGGTGCTTGGTGTTTGGTGCTTGGTGTTTGGTGCTTGGTGCTTGGTGCTAGGAGTTTGGTGTTTGGTGTTTGGCGATTGGTGCTTGGTGCTTGGTGATTGGTGCTTGGTGTTTGGTGTTTGGTGCTTGGTGCTTGGTGTTTGGCGTTTGGTGCTTGGCGCTTGGTGTTTGGTGTTTGGCGCTTGGCGTTTGCTGTTTGGCGTTTGGGATTTGGCATTTGCTGTTTGGCGTATGGGGTTTGGCATTTGCTTTTTGCCGTTTGCTGTTTGGTGTTTGGTGCTTGGTGTTTGCTGGTTGGTGTTTGGTGTTTTCTGTTTGCTGTTTGGTGTTTGCTGTTTGGTGTTTGCTGTTTGGTGTTTGCTGGTTGGTGTTTGATATTTGGTGTTTGGTGTTTGCTGTTTGGAGTTTGGTGTTTAGTGTTTGCTGTTTGGTGTTTGGTGTTTGGTGTTTGGTACTTGGGGCTTGGTGTTTGCTCTTTGGTGCTTGGTGATTGGTTTTTGGTGTTTGGTGCTTCGTGCTTGGTGTATGGTGTTTGGTGCTTGGTGCTTGCTGCTTGGTGCTTGGTGTTTGGTATTTGGTGCTTGGTGCTTGGTGTTTGGTGTTTGTTGCTTGGTGCTTGGTTCTGGGTGCTTGGTGCTTGGTGCTTGGTGTTTGGTGCGTGGGGCTTGGTGATTGGTGTTTGGTGCTTGGTGCTTGGTGCTTGGTGCTTGGTGTTTGGTGCTTGGTGTTTGGTGCTTAGTGCTTGGTGCTAGGAGTTTGGTGTTTGGTGTTTGGCGCTTGGTGCTTGGTGTTTGGTGATTGGTGCTTGGTGTTTGGTGTTTGGTGCTTGGCGCTTGGTGTTTGGTGTTTGGTGCTTGGCGTTTGCTGTTTGGCGTTTGGGGTTTGGCATTTGCTGTTTGGCGTATGGGGTTTGGCATTTGCTTTTTGGCGTTTGCTGTTTGGTGTTTGGTGTTTGCTGTTTGCTGTTTGGTGTTTGCTGTTTGGTGTTTGTGGTTTGGTGTTTGGTGCTTGGTGCTTGGTGTTTGGTGTTTGGTGCTTGGTGCTTGGTGTTTGGTGTTTGGTGCCTGGTGCTTGGTGCTTGGTGTTTGGTGCTTGGTGCTTGGTGCTTGGTGCTTGATGCTTGGTGTTTGGTGCTTGGTTATTGCTGTTTGGTGCTTGATGCTTGGTGTTTGGGGGTTGGTGCCTGGTGCTTGGTGCTTGGTGTTTGGTGCTTGGTGCTTGGTGCTTGGTGTTTGATGCTTGGTGCTTGGTGCTTGGTGTTTAGTGCTTGGTGCTTGGTTTTTGGTGTTTTGGTGCTTGGTGCTTGGTGTTTGGTGCTTGCTGTTTGGTGCTTGGTGTTTGGTGCTTGGTGCTTGGTGCTTGGTGTTTGGTGCTTCGTGTTTGGTGCTTGGTGCTTGGTGTTTGGTGCTTGGTGCTTGGTGCTTGGTGTTTGGTGCTTGGTGCTTGGTGCTTGGTGTTTGGTGTTTGGTGCTTGGTGCTTGGTGTTTGGTGTTTGGTGCTTGGTGCTTGGTGTTTGGTGTTTGGTGCTTGGTGTTTGGTGTTTAGTGCTTGGTGCTTGCTGTTTGGCGTTTGGTGTTTGGCGTTTGCTGTTTGGCGTTTGGTGTTTTGCGTTTGATGTTTGGCGTTTGCTGTTTGGTGTTTGGTGTTTGGTGTTTGCTGGTTGCTGTTTGGTGTTTGGTGTTTGCTGTTTGGTGTTTGCGGTTTGGTGTTTGGTGTTTGCTGTTTGCTGTTTGGTGTTTGGTGCTTGGTTCTTTGTGCTTGGTGCTTGGTATTTGGTGCTTGGTGCTTGGTGTTTGGTGTTTGGCGCTTGGTGCTTGGTGTTTCGTGCTTGGTGCTGGGTGTTTGGTGTTTGGTGCTTGGTGTTTGGTGCTTGGTGCTTGGTGCTTGGTGTTTGGTGCTTGGTGCTTGGTGCTTGGTGCTTGGTATTTGGTGTTTGGTGCTTGGGGCTTGGTGTTTGGTGTTTGGTGCTTGGTGCTTGGTGTTTTGTGCTTGGTGGTTGGTGGTTGGTGTTTGGTACTTTCTTCTTGGTGTTTGGTGTTTGGCGCTTGGTGCTTGGTGTTTGGTGCTTGGTGCTTGGTGTTTGGTGTTTGGTGCTTGGTGTTTGGTGCTTGGAGCTTGGTGCTTGGTTTTTGGTGCTTGGTGCTTGGTGCTTGGTGCTTGGTGTCTGGTGCTTGGTGCTTGGTGTTTGGTGTTTGGTGCTTGGTGCTTGGTGTTTGGTGCTTGGGATTTGGTGCTTGGTGCTTGGTGTTTGGTGTTTGGAGTTTGGTGCTTGGTGCTTGGTGTTTGGTGTTTAGTGATTGGTGCTTAATTCTTGGTGTTTGGTGCTTGGGGCTTGGTGATTGGTGTTTGGTGCTTGGTGCTTGGTATTTGGTGCTTGGTCTTTGGTGCTTGGTGTTTGGTGCTTGGTGCTTGGTGCTTGGTGCTTGGTGTTTGTTGCTTGGTGCTTGGCGTTTGGTGCTTGGTGCTTCATGCTTGGTGTTTGGTGCATGGTGCTTGGTGCTTGGTGTTTGGTGTTTAGTGCTTGCTGCTTGCTGATTGGTGCTTGTTGCTTGGTGCTTGGTGTTTGGTGCTTGGTGTTTGGTGTTTGGTGTTTGCTGTTTGCTGTTTGCTGTTTGGTGTTTGCTGTTTGGTGTTTGGTGCTTGGTGCTTGGTGCTTGGTGCTTGGTGTTTGGTGTTTGGCGCTTGGTGCTTGGTGTTTTGTGCTTGGTGCTTGGTGCTTGGTGTTTGGTGTTTGGTGTTTGTGTTTGCTGTTTGGCGTTTGCTGTTTGGTGTTTGCTGTTTGGTGTTTGCTGGTTGGTGTTTGGTGTTTGCTGTTTGCTGTTTGGTGTTTGCTGTTTGGTGTTTGATATTTGGTGTTTGGTGTTTGCTGTTTGGTCTTTGGTGTTTAGTGTTTGCTGTTTGGTGTTTGGTGTTTGGTGTTTGGTGCTTGGGGCTTGGTGTTTGCTCTTTGGTGCTTGGTGATTGGTTTTTGGTGTTTGGTGCTTCGTGCTTGGTGCATGGTGTTTGGTGCTTGGTGCTTGGTGCTTGGTGCTTGGTGTTTGGTGTTTGGTGCTTGGTGCTTGGTGTTTGGTCTTTGGTGCTTGGTGCTTGGTTCTGGGTGCTTGGTGCTTGGTGCTTGGTGTTTGGTGCTTGGGGCTTGGTGATTGGTGTTTGGTGTTTGCTGTTTGGTGTTTGCTGTTTGGTGTTTGTGGTTTGGTGTTTCGTGTTTGCTGGTTGGTGTTTGGTGTTTGGTGTTTGCTGTTTGGTGTTTGCTGTTTGGTGTTTGGTGTTTGGTGTTTGGTGCTTGGTGCTTGGTGTTTGGTGTTTGGTGCTTGGTGTTTGCTGTTTGGTGCTTGATGATTGGTGTTTGGTGCTTGGTGCTTGGTGCTTGGTGCTTGATGCTTGGTGCTTGGTGCTTGGTGTTTAGTGCTTGGTGCTTGGTTTTTGGTGTTTTGGTGCTTGGTTCTTGGTTTTTGGTGTTTTGGTGCTTGGTTCTTGGTGTTTGGTGCTTCGTGCTTGGTGCATGGTGTTTGGTGCTTGGTGCTTGGTGCTTGGTGTTTGGTGTTTGGTGCTTGGTGCTTGGTGTTTGGTCTTTGGTGCTTGGGGCTTGGTTCTGGGTGCTTGGTGCTTGGTGCTTGGTGTTTGGTGCTTGGGGCTTGGTGATTGGTGTTTGGTGTTTGCTGTTTGGTGTTTGCTGTTTGGTGTTTGTGGTTTGGTGTTTGGTGTTTGGTGTTTGCTGGTTGGTGTTTGGTGTTTGGTGTTTGCTGTTTGGTGTTTGCTGTTTGGTGCTTGGTGTTTGGTGTTTGGTGCTTGGTGCTTGGTGTTTGGTGTTTGGTGCTTGGTGCTTGGTGTTTGGTGTTTGGTGCTTGGTGTTTGCTGTTTGGTGCTTGATGATTGGTGTTTGGTGCTTGGTGCTTGGTGCTTGGTGCTTGATGCTTGCTGTTTGGTGCTTGGTGTTTGGTGTCTGGTGCTTGGTGCTTGGTGTTTGGTGTTTTGGTGCTTGGTTCTTGGTTTTTGGTGTTTTGGTGCTTGGTTCTTGGTGTTTGGTGCTTCGTGCTTGGTGCATGGTGTTTGGTGCTTGGTGCTTGGTGCTTGGTGCTAGGTGTTTGGTGTTTGGTGCTTGGTGCTTGGTGTTTGGTCTTTGGTGCTTGGTGCTTGGTTCTGGGTGCTTGGTGCTTGGTGCTTGGTGTTTGGTGCTTGGGGCTTGGTGATTGGTGTTTGGTGTTTGCTGTTTGGTGTTTGCTGTTTGGTGTTTGTGGTTTGGTGTTTGGTGTTTGGTGTTTGCTGGTTGGTGTTTGGTGTTTGGTGTTTGCTGTTTGGTGTTTGCTGTTTGGTGCTTGGTGTTTGCTGTTTGGTGTTTGGTGTTTGGTGTTTGGTACTTGGGGCTTGGTGTTTGCTCTTTGGTGCTTGGTGATTGGTTTTTGGTGTTTGGTGCTTCGTGCTTGGTGTATGGTGTTTGGTGCTTGATGCTTGCTGCTTGGTGCTTGGTGTTTGGTGTTTGGTGCTTGGTGCTTGGTGTTTGGTGTTTGTTGCTTGGTGCTTGGTTCTGGGTGCTTGGTGCTTGGTGCTTGGTGTTTGGTGCGTGGGGCTTGGTGATTGGTGTTTGGTGCTTGGTGCTTGGTGCTTGGTGCTTGGTGTTTGGTGCTTGGTGTTTGGTGCTTAGTGCTTGGTGCTAGGAGTTTGGTGTTTGGTGTTTGGCGCTTGGTGCTTGGTGTTTGGTGATTGGTGCTTGGTGTTTGGTGTTTGGTGCTTGGCGCTTGGCGTTTGCTGTTTGGCGTTTGGGGTTGGGCATTTGCTGTTTGGCGTATGGGGTTTGGCATTTGCTTTTTGGCGTTTGCTGTTTGGTGTTTGGTGTTTGCTGTTTGCTGTTTGGTGTTTGCTGTTTGGTGTTTGTGGTTTGGTGTTTGGTGCTTGGTGCTTGGTGTTTGGTGTTTGGTGCTTGGTGCTTGGTGTTTGGTGTTTGGTGCCTGGTGCTTGGTGCTTGGTGTTTGGTGCTTGGTGCTTGGTGCTTGGTGCTTGATGCTTGGTGTTTGGTGCTTGGTGTTTGCTGTTTGGTGCTTGATGCTTGGTGTTTGGGGCTTGGTGCCTGGTGCTTGGTGCTTGGTGTTTGGTGCTTGGTGCTTGGTGCTTGGTGTTTGATGCTTGGTGCTTGGTGCTTGGTGTTTAGTGCTTGGTGCTTGGTTTTTGGTGTTTTGGTGCTTGGTGCTTGGTGTTTGGTGCTTGCTGTTTGGTGCTTGGTGTTTGGTGCTTGGTGCTTGGTGCTTGGTGTTTGGTGCTTCGTGTTTGGTGCTTGGTGCTTGGTGTTTGGTGCTTGGTGCTTGGTGCTTGGTGTTTGGTGCTTGGTGCTTGGTGCTTGGTGTTTGGTGTTTGGTGCTTGGTGCTTGGTGTTTGGTGTTTGGTGCTTGGTGCTTGGTGTATGGTGTTTGGTGCTTGGTGTTTGGTGTTTAGTGCTTGGTGCTTGCTGTTTGGCGTTTGGTGTTTGGCGTTTGCTGTTTGGCGTTTGCTGTTTGGTGTTTGGTGTTTGGTGTTTGCTGGTTGGTGTTTGGTGTTTGGTGTTTGCTGTTTGGTGTTTGCGGTTTGGTGTTTGCTGTTTGCTGTTTGGTGTTTGGTGTTTGGTGTTTGCTGTTTGCTGTTTGGTGTTTGGTGCTTGGTTCTTTGTGCTTGGTGCTTGGTATTTGGTGCTTGGTGCTTGGTGTTTGGTGTTTGGCGCTTGGTGCTTGGTGTTTCGTGCTTGGTGCTTGGTGTTTGGTGTTTGGTGCTTGGTGTTTGGTGCTTGGTGCTTGGTGCTTGGTGCTTGGTATTTGGTGTTTGGTGCTTGGGGCTTGGTGTTTGGTGTTTGGTGCTTGGTGCTTGGTGTTTGGTGTTTGGTGCTTGGTGCTTGGTGTTTGGTGATTGGTGCTTGGTGCTTGGTGTTTTGTGCTTGGTGGTTGGTGGTTGGTGTTTGGTACTTTGTTCTTGGTGTTTGGTGTTTGGCGCTTGGTGCTTGGTGTTTGGTGCTTGGTGCTTGGTGTTTGGTGTTTGGTGCTTGGTGTTTGGTGCTTGGAGCTTGGTGCTTGGTTTTTGGTGCTTGGTGCTTGGTGCTTGGTGCTTGGTGTCTGGTGCTTGGTGCTTGGTGTTTGGTGTTTGGTGCTTGGTGCTTGGTGTTTGGTGCTTGGGATTTGGTGCTTGGTGCTTGGTGTTTGGTGTTTGGAGTTTGGTGCTTGGTGCTTGGTGTTTGGTGTTTAGTGATTGGTGCTTAATTCTTGGTGTTTGGTGCTTGGGGCTTGGTGATTGGTGTTTGGTGCTTGGTGCTTGGTATTTGGTGCTTGGTCTTTGGTGCTTGGTGTTTGGTGCTTGGTGCTTGGTGCTTGGTGCTTGGTGTTTGTTGCTTGGTGCTTGGCGTTTGGTGCTTGGTGCTTCATGCTTGGTGTTTGGTGCATGGTGCTTGGTGCTTGGTGTTTGGTGTTTAGTGCTTGCTGCTTGCTGATTGGTGCTTGTTGCTTGGTGCTTGGTGTTTGGTGCTTGGTGTTTGGTGTTTGGTGTTTGCTGTTTGCTGTTTGCTGTTTGGTGTTTGCTGTTTGGTGTTTGGTGCTTGGTGCTTGGTGCTTGGTGCTTGGTGTTTGGTGTTTGGTGCTTGGTGCTTGGTGCTTGGTGTTTGGTGCTTGGTGCTTGGTGCTTGGTGTTTTGTGCTTGGTGGTTGGTGCTTGGTGTTTGGTACTTTGTTCTTGGTGTTTGGTGTTTGGCGCTTGGTGCTTGGTGTTTGGTGCTTGGTGCTTGGTGTTTGGTGTTTGGTGCTTGGTGCTTGGTGCTTGGAGCTTGGTGCTTGGTGCTTGGTTCTGGGTGCTTGGTGCTTGGTGCTTGTTATTTGGTGCTTGGGGCTTGGTGATTGGTGTTTGGTGCTTGGTGCTTGGTGCTTGGTGCTTGGTGTTTGGTGCTTGGTGTTTGGTGCTTGGTGCTTGGTGCTAGGAGTTTGGTGTTTGGTGTTTGGCGATTGGTGCTTGGTGCTTGGTGATTGGTGCTTGGTGTTTGGTGTTTGGTGCTTGGTGCTTGGTGTTTGGCGTTTGGTGCTTGGCGCTTGGTGTTTGGTGTTTGGCGCTTGGCATTTGCTGTTTGGCGTTTGGGATTTGGCATTTGCTGTTTGGCGTATGGGGTTTGGCATTTGCTTTTTGCCGTTTGCTGTTTGGTGTTTGGTGCTTGGTGTTTGCTGGTTGGTGTTTGGTGTTTTCTGTTTGCTGTTTGGTGTTTGCTGTTTGGTGTTTGCTGTTTGGTGTTTGCTGGTTGGTGTTTGATATTTGGTGTTTGGTGTTTGCTGTTTGGAGTTTGGTGTTTAGTGTTTGCTGTTTGGTGTTTGGTGTTTGGTGTTTGGTACTTGGGGCTTGGTGTTTGCTCTTTGGTGCTTGGTGATTGGTTTTTGGTGTTTGGTGCTTCGTGCTTGGTGTATGGTGTTTGGTGCTTGGTGCTTGCTGCTTGGTGCTTGGTGTTTGGTATTTGGTGCTTGGTGCTTGGTGTTTGGTGTTTGTTGCTTGGTGCTTGGTTCTGGGTGCTTGGTGCTTGGTGCTTGGTGTTTGGTGCGTGGGGCTTGGTGATTGGTGTTTGGTGCTTGGTGCTTGGTGCTTGGTGCTTGGTGTTTGGTGCTTGGTGTTTGGTGCTTAGTGCTTGGTGCTAGGAGTTTGGTGTTTGGTGTTTGGCGCTTGGTGCTTGGTGTTTGGTGATTGGTGCTTGGTGTTTGGTGTTTGGTGCTTGGCGCTTGGTGTTTGGTGTTTGGTGCTTGGCGTTTGCTGTTTGGCGTTTGGGGTTTGGCATTTGCTGTTTGGCGTATGGGGTTTGGCATTTGCTTTTTGGCGTTTGCTGTTTGGTGTTTGGTGTTTGCTGTTTGCTGTTTGGTGTTTGCTGTTTGGTGTTTGTGGTTTGGTGTTTGGTGCTTGGTGCTTGGTGTTTGGTGTTTGGTGCTTGGTGCTTGGTGTTTGGTGTTTGGTGCCTGGTGCTTGGTGCTTGGTGTTTGGTGCTTGGTGCTTGGTGCTTGGTGCTTGATGCTTGGTGTTTGGTGCTTGGTTATTGCTGTTTGGTGCTTGATGCTTGGTGTTTGGGGGTTGGTGCCTGGTGCTTGGTGCTTGGTGTTTGGTGCTTGGTGCTTGGTGCTTGGTGTTTGATGCTTGGTGCTTGGTGCTTGGTGTTTAGTGCTTGGTGCTTGGTTTTTGGTGTTTTGGTGCTTGGTGCTTGGTGTTTGGTGCTTGCTGTTTGGTGCTTGGTGTTTGGTGCTTGGTGCTTGGTGCTTGGTGTTTGGTGCTTCGTGTTTGGTGCTTGGTGCTTGGTGTTTGGTGCTTGGTGCTTGGTGCTTGGTGTTTGGTGCTTGGTGCTTGGTGCTTGGTGTTTGGTGTTTGGTGCTTGGTGCTTGGTGTTTGGTGTTTGGTGCTTGGTGCTTGGTGTTTGGTGTTTGGTGCTTGGTGTTTGGTGTTTAGTGCTTGGTGCTTGCTGTTTGGCGTTTGGTGTTTGGCGTTTGCTGTTTGGCGTTTGGTGTTTTGCGTTTGATGTTTGGCGTTTGCTGTTTGGTGTTTGGTGTTTGGTGTTTGCTGGTTGCTGTTTGGTGTTTGGTGTTTGCTGTTTGGTGTTTGCGGTTTGGTGTTTGGTGTTTGCTGTTTGCTGTTTGGTGTTTGGTGCTTGGT
Organism: Eledone cirrhosa; assembly: GCA_964016885.1. Classification (NCBI taxonomy): domain Eukaryota; kingdom Metazoa; phylum Mollusca; class Cephalopoda; order Octopoda; family Eledonidae; genus Eledone; species Eledone cirrhosa. Next base: position 141,058,422 of record OZ024743.1, on the reverse strand, counting down.
TCTTTGTGCTTGGTGCTTGGTATTTGGTGCTTGGTGCTTGGTGTTTGGTGTTTGGCGCTTGGTGCTTGGTGTTTCGTGCTTGGTGCTGGGTGTTTGGTGTTTGGTGCTTGGTGTTTGGTGCTTGGTGCTTGGTGCTTGGTGTTTGGTGCTTGGTGCTTGGTGCTTGGTGCTTGGTATTTGGTGTTTGGTGCTTGGGGCTTGGTGTTTGGTGTTTGGTGCTTGGTGCTTGGTGTTTTGTGCTTGGTGGTTGGTGGTTGGTGTTTGGTACTTTCTTCTTGGTGTTTGGTGTTTGGCGCTTGGTGCTTGGTGTTTGGTGCTTGGTGCTTGGTGTTTGGTGTTTGGTGCTTGGTGTTTGGTGCTTGGAGCTTGGTGCTTGGTTTTTGGTGCTTGGTGCTTGGTGCTTGGTGCTTGGTGTCTGGTGCTTGGTGCTTGGTGTTTGGTGTTTGGTGCTTGGTGCTTGGTGTTTGGTGCTTGGGATTTGGTGCTTGGTGCTTGGTGTTTGGTGTTTGGAGTTTGGTGCTTGGTGCTTGGTGTTTGGTGTTTAGTGATTGGTGCTTAATTCTTGGTGTTTGGTGCTTGGGGCTTGGTGATTGGTGTTTGGTGCTTGGTGCTTGGTATTTGGTGCTTGGTCTTTGGTGCTTGGTGTTTGGTGCTTGGTGCTTGGTGCTTGGTGCTTGGTGTTTGTTGCTTGGTGCTTGGCGTTTGGTGCTTGGTGCTTCATGCTTGGTGTTTGGTGCATGGTGCTTGGTGCTTGGTGTTTGGTGTTTAGTGCTTGCTGCTTGCTGATTGGTGCTTGTTGCTTGGTGCTTGGTGTTTGGTGCTTGGTGTTTGGTGTTTGGTGTTTGCTGTTTGCTGTTTGCTGTTTGGTGTTTGCTGTTTGGTGTTTGGTGCTTGGTGCTTGGTGCTTGGTGCTTGGTGTTTGGTGTTTGGCGCTTGGTGCTTGGTGTTTTGTGCTTGGTGCTTGGTGCTTGGTGTTTGGTGTTTGGTGTTTGTGTTTGCTGTTTGGCGTTTGCTGTTTGGTGTTTGCTGTTTGGTGTTTGCTGGTTGGTGTTTGGTGTTTGCTGTTTGCTGTTTGGTGTTTGCTGTTTGGTGTTTGATATTTGGTGTTTGGTGTTTGCTGTTTGGTGTTTGGTGTTTAGTGTTTGCTGTTTGGTGTTTGGTGTTTGGTGTTTGGTGCTTGGGGCTTGGTGTTTGCTCTTTGGTGCTTGGTGATTGGTCTTTGGTGCTTGGTGCTTGGTTCTGGGTGCTTGGTGCTTGGTGCTTGGTGTTTGGTGCTTGGGGCTTGGTGATTGGTGTTTGGTGTTTGCTGTTTGGTGTTTGCTGTTTGGTGTTTGTGGTTTGGTGTTTCGTGTTTGCTGGTTGGTGTTTGGTGTTTGGTGTTTGCTGTTTGGTGTTTGCTGTTTGGTGTTTGGTGTTTGGTGTTTGGTGCTTGGTGCTTGGTGTTTGGTGTTTGGTGCTTGGTGTTTGCTGTTTGGTGCTTGATGATTGGTGTTTGGTGCTTGGTGCTTGGTGCTTGGTGCTTGATGCTTGGTGCTTGGTGCTTGGTGTTTAGTGCTTGGTGCTTGGTTTTTGGTGTTTTGGTGCTTGGTTCTTGGTTTTTGGTGTTTTGGTGCTTGGTTCTTGGTGTTTGGTGCTTCGTGCTTGGTGCATGGTGTTTGGTGCTTGGTGCTTGGTGCTTGGTGTTTGGTGTTTGGTGCTTGGTGCTTGGTGTTTGGTCTTTGGTGCTTGGGGCTTGGTTCTGGGTGCTTGGTGCTTGGTGCTTGGTGTTTGGTGCTTGGGGCTTGGTGATTGGTGTTTGGTGTTTGCTGTTTGGTGTTTGCTGTTTGGTGTTTGTGGTTTGGTGTTTGGTGTTTGGTGTTTGCTGGTTGGTGTTTGGTGTTTGGTGTTTGCTGTTTGGTGTTTGCTGTTTGGTGCTTGGTGTTTGGTGTTTGGTGCTTGGTGCTTGGTGTTTGGTGTTTGGTGCTTGGTGCTTGGTGTTTGGTGTTTGGTGCTTGGTGTTTGCTGTTTGGTGCTTGATGATTGGTGTTTGGTGCTTGGTGCTTGGTGCTTGGTGCTTGATGCTTGCTGTTTGGTGCTTGGTGTTTGGTGTCTGGTGCTTGGTGCTTGGTGTTTGGTGTTTTGGTGCTTGGTTCTTGGTTTTTGGTGTTTTGGTGCTTGGTTCTTGGTGTTTGGTGCTTCGTGCTTGGTGCATGGTGTTTGGTGCTTGGTGCTTGGTGCTTGGTGCTAGGTGTTTGGTGTTTGGTGCTTGGTGCTTGGTGTTTGGTCTTTGGTGCTTGGTGCTTGGTTCTGGGTGCTTGGTGCTTGGTGCTTGGTGTTTGGTGCTTGGGGCTTGGTGATTGGTGTTTGGTGTTTGCTGTTTGGTGTTTGCTGTTTGGTGTTTGTGGTTTGGTGTTTGGTGTTTGGTGTTTGCTGGTTGGTGTTTGGTGTTTGGTGTTTGCTGTTTGGTGTTTGCTGTTTGGTGCTTGGTGTTTGGTGTTTGGTGCTTGGTGCTTGGTGTTTGGTGTTTGGTGCTTGGTGCTTGGTGTTTGGTGCTTGGTATTTGCTGTTTGGTGCCTGGTGCTTGGTGCTTCGTGTTTGGTGCTTGGTGCTTGGTGCTTGGTGCTTGATGCTTGGTGCTTGGTGCTTGGTGTTTAGTGCTTGGTGCTTGGTTTTTGGTGTTTTGGTGCTTGGTTCTTGGTGTTTGGTGCTTGGGGCTTGGTGATTGGTGTTTAGGGCTTGGTGCTTGGTATTTGGTGCTTGGTCTTTGGTGCTTGGTGTCTGGTGCTTGGTGCTTGGTGCTTGGTGTTTGGTGCTTGGTGCTTGGCGTTTGGTGCTTGGTGCTTCATGCTTGGTGTTTGGTGCATGGTGCTTGGTGCTTGGTGTTTGGTGTTTAGTGCTTGGTGCTTGCTGATTGGCGCTTGTTGCTTGGTGCTTGGTGTTTGGTGCTTGGTGTTTGGTGTTTGCTGTTTGCTGTTTGCTGTTTGCTGTTTGGTGTTTGCTGTTTGGTGTTTGCTGTTTGGTGTTTGCTGTTTGGTGTTTGCTGTTTGGTGTTTGGTGTTTGGTGTTTGCTGTTTGGTGTTTGGTGTTTGGTGTTTGGTGTTTGCTGTTTGGTGTTTCGTGTTTGGTGTTTGGTGATTGGTGTTTGCTGTTTGGTGTTTGGTGTTTGGTGTTTGGTGCTTGGTGCTTGGTGCTTGGTGCTTGGTGTTTGGTGTTTGGCGCTTGGTGCTTGGTGTTTTGTGCTTGGTGCTTGGTGCTTGGTGTTGGTGTTTGGTGTTTGTGTTTGCTGTTTGGCGTTTGCTGTTTGGTGTTTGCTGTTTGGTGTTTGCTGGTTGGTGTTTGGTGTTTGCTGTTTGCTGTTTGGTGTTTGCTGTTTGGTGTTTGATATTTGGTGTTTGGTGTTTGCTGTTTGGAGTTTGTTGTTTAGTGTTTGCTGTTTGGTGTTTGGTGCTTGGTGTTTGGTACTTGGGGCTTGGTGATTGGTTTTTGGTGTTTGGTGCTTCGTGCTTGGTGTTTGGTGTCTGGTGCTTGGTGCTTGGTGCTTGGTGCTTGGTGTTTGGTGTTTGGTGCTTGGGGCTTGGTGATTGGTGTTTGGTGCTTGGTGCTTTGTGCTTGGTGCTTGGTGTTTGGTGCTTGGTGTTTGGTGCTTGGTGCTTGGTGTTAGGAGTTTGGTGTTTGGTGTTTGGCGCTTGGTGCTTGGTGTTTGGTGATTGCTGCTTGGTGTTTGGTGTTTGGTGCTTGGTGCTTGGTGTTTGGTGTTTGGTGCTTGGCACTTGGTGTTTGGTGTTTGGTGCTTGGCGTTTGCTGTTTGGCGTTTGGGGTTTGGCATTTCCTGTTTGGCGTATGGGGTTTGGCATTTGCTTTTTGGCGTTTGCTGTTTGGTGTTTGGTGCTTGGTGGTTGGTGTTTTGTACTTGGTGTTTGGTGTTTGGGGTTTGGTGCTTGGTGCTAGGTGTTTGGTGTTTGGTGCTTGGCGTTTGCTGTTTGGCATTTGGGGTTTGGCATTTGCTGTTTGGCGTTTGGGGTTTGGCGTTTGCTTTTTGGCGTTTGCTGTTTGGTGTTTGGTGTTTGGTCGTTGCTGTTTGGTGTTTGCTGTTTGGTGTTTGTGGTTTGGTGTTTGGTGTTTGGTGTTTGCTGGTTGGTGTTTGGTGTTTGCTGTTTGCTGTTTGGTGTTTGCTGTTTGGTCCTTGGTGTTTGGTGTTTGGTGCTTGGTACTTGGTGTTTGGTGTTTGGTGCTTGATGTTTGCTGTTTGGTGCTTGATGCTTGGTGTTTGGTGCTTGGTGCCTGCTGCTTGGTGCTTGGTGTTTGGTGCTTGGTGCTTGGTGCTTGGTGCTTGATGCTTGGTGCTTGGTGCTTGGTGTTTAGTGCTTGGTGCTTGGTTTTTGGTGTTTTGGTGCTTGGTGCTTGGTGTTTGGTGCTTGGTGTTTGGTGCTTGGTGTTTGGTGTTTGGTGCGTGGTACTTGGTGCTTGGTGTTTGGTGTTTGGTGCTTGGTGCTTGGTGCTTGGTATCTGGTGCTTGGTGCTTGGTGCTTGGTGTTTGGTGCTTGTTGTTTGGTGCTTGGTTTTTGGTGTCTGGTGCTTGGTGCTTGGTGTTTGGTGCCTGGTGCTTGGTGCTTGGTGTTTGGTGCTTGGTGCTTGCTGCTTGGTGTTTGGTGTTTAGTGCTTGGTGCTTGGTGTTTGGTGTTTGGTGCTTGGTGCTTGGTGTTTGGTGTTTGGTGCTTGGTGCTTGGTGTTTGGTGTTTGGTGTTTGGTGTTTGCTGTTTGCTGTTTGGTGATTCGTGATTGGTGTTTGATGTTTGGTGTTTGGTGTTGGGTGTTTGGTGCTTGGGGCTTGGTGTTTGCTCTTTGGTGCTTGGTGCTTGGTGTTTGGTGTTTGGTGCTTGGTGCTTGGTGTTTGGTGTTTGGTGCTTGGCGCTTGGTGTTTGGTGTTTGGTGCTTGGCGTTTGCTGTTTGGCGTTTGGGGCTTGGCGTCTGCTTTTTGGTGTTTGCTATTTGGTGTTTGGTGTTTGGTGTTTGCTGTTTGGTGTTTGGTGTTTGGTGTTTGCTGGTTGGTGTTTGGTGCTTGGTGCTTGGTGTTTGGTGCTTGGTGCTTGGTGCTTGGTGCTTGGTGTTTGGTGCTTGGTGTTTGGTACTTGGTGTTTGGTGCTTGGTGCTTGGTGCTTGGTGTTTGGTGTTTAGTGCTTGGTGCTTGGTGTTTGGTGCTTGGTGCTTGGTGTTTGGTGTTTGGTGCTTGGTGCTTGGTGTTTGGTGTTTGGTGCTTGGTGCTTGCTGTTTGGCGTTTGGTGTTTGGCGTTTGCTGTTTGGCGTTTGGTGTCTGGCGTTTGATATTTGGCTTTTGCTGTTTGGTGTTTGGTGTTTGGTGTTTGCTGGTTGGTGTTTGGTGTTTGGTGTTTGCTGTTTGGTGTTTGCTGTTTGGTGTTTGGTGTTTGCTGTTTGGTGTTTGGTGTTTGGAGTTTGCTGTTTGCTGTTTGGTGTTTGGTGTTTGGTGTTTGGTGTTTGGTGCTTGGTGCTTGGTGCTTGGTGCTTGGTATTTGATGCTTGGTGCTTGGTGTTTGGTGTTTGGCACTTGGTGCTTGGTGTTTCATGCTTGGTGCTTGGTGTTTGGTGTTTGGTGCTTGGTGTTTGGTCCTTGGAGCTTGGTGCTTGGTTTTTGGTGCTTGGTGCTTGGTGCTTGGTGTTTGGTGATTGGTGCATGGTGCTTGGTGCTTGGTGTTTGGTGTTTGGTGCTTGGTGCTTGGTGTTTGGTGCTTGGGATTTGGTGCTTGGTGCTTGGTGTTTGGTGTTTAGTGATTGGTGCTGGGTTCTTGGTGTTTGGTGCTTGGTGCTTGGTGATTGGTGTTTGGTGCTTGGTGCTTGGTATTTGGTGCTTGGTCTTTGGTGCTTGGTGTTTGGTGCATGGTGCTTGGTGCTTGGTGTTTGGTGCTTGGTGCTTGGCGTTTGGTGCTTGGTGCTTGATGCTTGTTGTTTGGTCCATGGTGCTTGGTGCTTGGGGTTTGGTGTTTAGTGCTTGGTGCTTGGTGATTGGTGCTTGTTGCTTGGTGCTTGGTGTTTGGTGCTTGGTGTTTGCTGGTTGGTGTTTGGTGTTTGCTGTTTGCTGTTTGGTGTTTGCTGTTTGGTGTTTGGTGTTTGCTGTTTGGTGTTTGGTGTTTGGAGTTTGCTGTTTGCTGTTTGGTGTTTGGTGTTTGGTGTTTGGTGCTTGGTGCTTGGTGCTTGGTGCTTGGTGTTTGGTGTTTGGCGCTTGGTGCTTGGTGTTTTGTGCTTGGTGCTTGGTGCTTGGTGTTTGGTGTTTGGTGTTTGTGTTTGCTGTTTGGCGTTTGCTGTTTGGTGTTTGCTGTTTGGTGTTTGCTGGTTGGTGTTTGGTGTTTGCTGTTTGCTGTTTGGTGTTTGCTGTTTGGTGTTTGATATTTGGTGTTTGGTGTTTGCTGTTTGGAGTTTGTTGTTTAGTGTTTGCTGTTTGGTGTTTGGTGCTTGGTGTTTGGTACTTGGGGCTTGGTGATTGGTTTTTGGTGTTTGGTGCTTCGTGCTTGGTGTTTGGTGTCTGGTGCTTGGTGCTTGGTGCTTGGTGCTTGGTGTTTGGTGTTTGGTGCTTGGGGCTTGGTGATTGGTGTTTGGTGCTTGGTGCTTTGTGCTTGGTGCTTGGTGTTTGGTGCTTGGTGTTTGGTGCTTGGTGCTTGGTGCTAGGAGTTTGGTGTTTGGTGTTTGGCGCTTGGTGCTTGGTGTTTGGTGATTGCTGCTTGGTGTTTGGTGTTTGGTGCTTGGTGCTTGGTGTTTGGTGTTTGGTGCTTGGCACTTGGTGTTTGGTGTTTGGTGCTTGGCGTTTGCTGTTTGGCGTTTGGGGTTTGGCATTTCCTGTTTGGCGTATGGGGTTTGGCATTTGCTTTTTGGCGTTTGCTGTTTGGTGTTTGGTGCTTGGTGGTTGGTGTTTTGTACTTGGTGTTTGGTGTTTGGGGTTTGGTGCTTGGTGCTAGGTGTTTGGTGTTTGGTGCTTGGCGTTTGCTGTTTGGCATTTGGGGTTTGGCATTTGCTGTTTGGCGTTTGGGGTTTGGCGTTTGCTTTTTGGCGTTTGCTGTTTGGTGTTTGGTGTTTGGTCGTTGCTGTTTGGTGTTTGCTGTTTGGTGTTTGTGGTTTGGTGTTTGGTGTTTGGTGTTTGCTGGTTGGTGTTTGGTGTTTGCTGTTTGCTGTTTGGTGTTTGCTGTTTGGTCCTTGGTGTTTGGTGTTTGGTGCTTGGTACTTGGTGTTTGGTGTTTGGTGCTTGATGTTTGCTGTTTGGTGCTTGATGCTTGGTGTTTGGTGCTTGGTGCCTGCTGCTTGGTGCTTGGTGTTTGGTGCTTGGTGCTTGGTGCTTGGTGCTTGATGCTTGGTGCTTGGTGCTTGGTGTTTAGTGCTTGGTGCTTGGTTTTTGGTGTTTTGGTGCTTGGTGCTTGGTGTTTGGTGCTTGGTGTTTGGTGCTTGGTGTTTGGTGTTTGGTGCGTGGTACTTGGTGCTTGGTGTTTGGTGTTTGGTGCTTGGTGCTTGGTGCTTGGTATCTGGTGCTTGGTGCTTGGTGCTTGGTGTTTGGTGCTTGTTGTTTGGTGCTTGGTTTTTGGTGTCTGGTGCTTGGTGCTTGGTGTTTGGTGCCTGGTGCTTGGTGCTTGGTGTTTGGTGCTTGGTGCTTGCTGCTTGGTGTTTGGTGTTTAGTGCTTGGTGCTTGGTGTTTGGTGTTTGGTGCTTGGTGCTTGGTGTTTGGTGTTTGGTGCTTGGTGCTTGGTGTTTGGTGTTTGGTGTTTGGTGTTTGCTGTTTGCTGTTTGGTGATTCGTGATTGGTGTTTGATGTTTGGTGTTTGGTGTTGGGTGTTTGGTGCTTGGGGCTTGGTGTTTGCTCTTTGGTGCTTGGTGCTTGGTGTTTGGTGTTTGGTGCTTGGTGCTTGGTGTTTGGTGTTTGGTGCTTGGCGCTTGGTGTTTGGTGTTTGGTGCTTGGCGTTTGCTGTTTGGCGTTTGGGGCTTGGCGTCTGCTTTTTGGTGTTTGCTATTTGGTGTTTGGTGTTTGCTGTTTGCTGTTTGGTGTTTGGTGTTTGGTGTTTGCTGGTTGGTGTTTGGTGCTTGGTGCTTGGTGTTTGGTGCTTGGTGCTTGGTGCTTGGTGCTTGGTGTTTGGTGCTTGGTGTTTGGTACTTGGTGTTTGGTGCTTGGTGCTTGGTGCTTGGTGTTTGGTGTTTAGTGCTTGGTGCTTGGTGTTTGGTGCTTGGTGCTTGGTGTTTGGTGTTTGGTGCTTGGTGCTTGGTGTTTGGTGTTTGGTGCTTGGTGCTTGCTGTTTGGCGTTTGGTGTTTGGCGTTTGCTGTTTGGCGTTTGGTGTCTGGCGTTTGATATTTGGCTTTTGCTGTTTGGTGTTTGGTGTTTGGTGTTTGCTGGTTGGTGTTTGGTGTTTGGTGTTTGCTGTTTGGTGTTTGCTGTTTGGTGTTTGGTGTTTGCTGTTTGGTGTTTGGTGTTTGGAGTTTGCTGTTTGCTGTTTGGTGTTTGGTGTTTGGTGTTTGGTGTTTGGTGCTTGGTGCTTGGTGCTTGGTGCTTGGTATTTGATGCTTGGTGCTTGGTGTTTGGTGTTTGGCGCTTGGTGCTTGGTGTTTCATGCTTGGTGCTTGGTGTTTGGTGTTTGGTGCTTGGTGTTTGGTCCTTGGAGCTTGGTGCTTGGTTTTTGGTGCTTGGTGCTTGGTGCTTGGTGTTTGGTGATTGGTGCATGGTGCTTGGTGCTTGGTGTTTGGTGTTTGGTGCTTGGTGCTTGGTGTTTGGTGCTTGGGATTTGGTGCTTGGTGCTTGGTGTTTGGTGTTTAGTGATTGGTGCTGGGTTCTTGGTGTTTGGTGCTTGGTGCTTGGTGATTGGTGTTTGGTGCTTGGTGCTTGGTATTTGGTGCTTGGTCTTTGGTGCTTGGTGTTTGGTGCATGGTGCTTGGTGCTTGGTGTTTGGTGCTTGGTGCTTGGCGTTTGGTGCTTGGTGCTTGATGCTTGTTGTTTGGTCCATGGTGCTTGGTGCTTGGGGTTTGGTGTTTAGTGCTTGGTGCTTGGTGATTGGTGCTTGTTGCTTGGTGCTTGGTGTTTGGTGCTTGGTGTTTGCTGGTTGGTGTTTGGTGTTTGCTGTTTGCTGTTTGGTGTTTGCTGTTTGGTGTTTGGTGTTTGCTGTTTGGTGTTTGGTGTTTGGAGTTTGCTGTTTGCTGTTTGGTGTTTGGTGTTTGGTGTTTGGTGCTTGGTGCTTGGTGCTTGGTGCTTGGTATTTGGTGCTTGGTGCTTGGTTTTTGGTGTTTGGCGCTTGGTGCTTGGTGTTTCATGCTTGGTGCTTGGTGTTTGGTGTTTGGTGCTTGGTGTTTGGTCCTTGGAGCTTGGTGCTTGGTTTTTGGTGCTTGGTATTTGGTGCTTGGTGCTTCGTGTCTGGTGCTTGGTGTTTGGTGCTTGGTGTTTGGTGCTTGGTGTTTGGAGTTTGCTGTTTGCTGTTTGGTGTTTGGTGTTTGGTGTTTGGTGCTTGGTGCTTGGTATTTGGTGCTTGGTGCTTCGTGCATGGTGCTTGGTGTTTGGTGCTTGGTGCTTGGTGCTTGGTGTTTGGTGTTTGGTGCTTGGTGCTTGGTGTTTGGTGTTTGGTGTTTGGTGTTTGCTGTTTGCTGTTTGGTGATTCGTGATTGGTGTTTGATGTTTGGTGTTTGGTGTTGGGTGTTTGGTGCTTGGGGCTTGGTGTTTGCTCTTTGGTGCTTGGTGCTTGGTGTTTGGTGTTTGGTGCTTGGTGCTTGGTGTTTGGTGTTTGGTGTTTGGTGTTTGCTGTTTGCTGTTTGGTGATTCGTGATTGGTGTTTGATGTTTGGTGTTTGGTGTTGGGTGTTTGGTGCTTGGGGCTTGGTGTTTGCTCTTTGGTGCTTGGTGCTTGGTGTTTGGTGTTTGGTGCTTGGTGCTTGATGTTTGGTGTTTGGTGCTTGGCGCTTGGTGTTTGGTGTTTGGTGCTTGGCGTTTGTTGTTTGGCGTTTGGGGTTTGGCGTTTGCTTTTTGGCGTTTGCTATTTGGTGTTTGGTGTTTGGTGTTTGCTGTTTGGTGTTTGGTGTTTGGTGTTTGCTGGTTGGTGTTTGGTGCTTGGTGCTTGGTGTTTGGTGCTTGGTGCTTGGTGCTTGGTGTTTGGTGCTTGGTGTTTGGTGCTTGGTGTTTGGTGCTTGGTGTTTGGTGCTTGGTGTTTGGGGCTTCGTGCTTGGTGCTTGGTGTTTGGTGTTTAGTGCTTGGTGCTTGGTGTTTGGTGTTTGGTGCTTGGTGCTTGGTGTTTGGTGTTTGGTGCTTGGTGCTTGGTGTTTGGTGTTTGGTGCTTGGTGCTTACTGTTTGGCGTTTGGTGTTTGGCGTTTGCTGTTTGGCGTTTGGTGTTTGGCGTTTGATGTTTGGCGTTTGCTGTTTGGTGTTTGGTGTTTGGTGTTTGCTGGTTGGTGTTTGGTGTTTGCTGTTTGGTGTTTGCTGTTTGGTGTTTGGTGTTTGCTGTTTGGTGTTTGGTGTTTGGAGTTTGCTGTTTGCTGTTTGGTGTTTGGTGTTTGGTGTTTGGTGTTTGGTGCTTGGTGCTTGGTGCTTGGTGCATGGTATTTGGTGCTTGGTGCTTGGTGTTTGGTGTTTGGCGCTTGGTGCTTGGTGTTTCAGGCTTGGTGCTTGGTGTTTGGTGTTTGGTGCTTGGTGTTTGGTCCTTGGAGCTTGGTGCTTGGTTTTTGGTGCTTGGTATTTGGTGCTTGGTGCTTCGTGTCTGGTGCTTGGTGTTTGGTGCTTGGTGTTTGGGGCTTGGTGCTTGGTGCTTGGTGTTTGGTGCTTGGTGCTTGGTGCTTGGTGCTAGGTGCTTGGTGTTTGGTGTTTGGTGCTTGGTGCTTAGTGTTTGGTCTTTGGTGCTTGGTGCTTGGTGTTTGGTGATTGGTGCATGGTGCTTGGTGCTTGGTGTTTGGTGTTTGGTGCTTGGTGCTTGGTGTTTGGTGCTTGCGATTTGGTGCTTGGTGCTTGGTGTTTGGTGTTTGGAGTTTGGTACTTGGTGCTTGGTGCTTGGTGTTTGGTGTTTAGTGATTGGTGCTGGGTTCTTGGTGTTTGGTGCTTGGTGCTTGGTGATTGGTGTTTGGTGCTTGGTGCTTGGTATTTGGTGCTTGGTCTTTGCTGCTTGGTGTTTGGTGCATGGTGCTTGGTGCTTGGTGTTTGGTGCTTGGTGCTTGGCGTTTGGTGCTTGGTGCTTGATGCTTGGTGTTTGGTCCATGGTGCTTGGTGCTTGGTGTTTGGTCTTTAGTGCTTGGTGCTTGGTGATTGGTGCTTGTTGCTTGGTGCTTGGTGTTTGGTGCTTGGTGTTTGCTGGTTGGTGTTTGGTGTTTGCTGTTTGCTGTTTTGTGTTTGCTGTTTGGTGTTTGGTGTTTGCTGTTTGGTGTTTGGTGTTTGGAGTTTGCTGTTTGCTGTTTGGTGTTTGGTGTTTGGTGTTTGGTGCTTGGTGCTTGGTGCTTGGTGCTTGGTATTTTGTGCTTGGTGCTTGGTGTTTGGTGTTTGGCGCTTGGTGCTTGGTGTTTCATGCTTGGTGCTTGGTGTTTGGTGTTTGGTGCTTGGTGTTTGGTCCTTGGAGCTTGGTGCTTGGTTTTTGGTGCTTGGTATTTGGTGCTTGGTGCTTCGTGTCTGGTGCTTGGTGTTTGGTGCTTGGTGTTTGGTGCTTGGTGCTTGGTGCTTGGTGTTTGGTGCTTGGTGCTTGGTGCTTGGTGCTTGGTATTTGGTGTTTGGTGCTTGGTGCTTGGTGTTTGGTGTTTGGTGCTTGGTCCTTGGTGTTTGGTGTTTGGTGTTTGGTGTTTGCTGTTTGCTGTTTGGTGATTCGTGTTTGGTGTTTGATGTTTGGTGTTTGGTGTTGGGTGTTTGGTGCTTGGGGCTTGGTGTTTGCTCTTTGGTGCTAGGTGCTTGGTGTTTGGTGTTTGGTGCTTGGTGCTTGGTGTTTGGTGTTTGGTGCTTGGCGCTTGGTGTTTGGTGTTTGGTGCCTGGCGTTTGCTGTTTGGCGTTTGGGGTTTGGCGTTTGCTTTTTGGCGTTTGGTGTTTTGTGTTTGCTGTTTGGTGTTTGGTGTTTGGTGTTTGCTGGTTCGTGTTTGGTGCTTGGTGCTTGGTGTTTGGTGCTTGGTGCTTGGTGCTTGGTGTTTGGGGCTTGGTGCTTGGTGCTTGGTGTTTGGTGTTTAGTGCTTGGTGCTTGGTGTTTGGTGTTTGGTGCTTGGTGCTTGGTGTTTGGTGTTTGGTGCTTGGTGCTTGGTGTTTGGTGTTTGGTGCTTGGTGCTTACTGTTTGGCGTTTGGTGTTTGGCGTTTGCTGTTTGGCGTTTGCTGTTTGGTGTTTGGTGTTTGGTGTTTGCTGGTTGGTGTTTAGTGTTTGCTGTTTGGTGTTTGCTGTTTGGTTTTTGGTGTTTGCTGTTTGGTGTTTGGTGTTTGGAGTTTGCTGTTTGCTGTTTTGTGTTTGGTGTTTGGTGTTTGGTGTTTGGTGCTTGGTGCTTGGTGCTTGGTGCTTGGTATTTGGTGCTTGGTGCTTGGTGTTTGGTGTTTGGCGCTTGGTGCTTGGTGTTTCATGCTTGGTGCTTGGTGTTTGGTGTTTGGTGCTTGGTGTTTGGTCCTTGGAGCTTGGTGCTTGGTTTTTGGTGCTTGGTATTTGGTGCTTGGTGCTTCGTGTCTGGTGCTTGGTGTTTGGTGCTTGGTGTTTGGGGCTTGGTGCTTGGTGCTTGGTGTTTGGTGCTTGGTGCTTGGTGCTTGGTGCTAGGTGCTTGGTGTTTGGTGTTTGGTGCTTGGTGCTTAGTGTTTGGTCTTTGGTGCTTGGTGCTTGGTGTTTGGTGATTGGTGCATGGTGCTTGGTGCTTGGTGTTTGGTGTTTGGTGCTTGGTGCTTGGTGTTTGGTGCTTGCGATTTGGTGCTTGGTGCTTGGTGTTTGGTGTTTGGAGTTTGGTACTTGGTGCTTGGTGCTTGGTGTTTGGTGTTTAGTGACTGGTGCTGGGTTCTTGGTGTTTGGTGCTTGGTGCTTGGTGATTGGTGTTTGGTGCTTGGTGCTTGGTATTTGGTGCTTGGTCTTTGGTGCTTGGTGTTTGGTGCATGGTGCTTGGTGCTTGGTGTTTGGTGCTTGGTGCTTGGCGTTTGGTGCTTGGTGCTTGATGCTTGGTGTTTGGTCCATGGTGCTTGGTGCTTGGTGTTTGGTGTTTAGTGCTTGGTGCTTGGTGATTGGTGCTTGTTGCTTGGTGCTTGGTGTTTGGTGCTTGGTGTTTTCTGGTTGGTGTTTGGTGTTTGCTGTTTGCTGTTTGGTGTTTGCTGTTTGGTGTTTGGTGTTTGCTGTTTGGTGTTTGGTGTTTGGAGTTTGCTGTTTGCTGTTTGGTGTTTGGTGTTTGGTGTTTGGTGCTTGGTGCTTGGTGCTTGGTGCTTGGTATTTGGTGCTTGGTGCTTGGTTTTTGGTGTTTGGCGCTTGGTGCTTGGTGTTTCATGCTTGGTGCTTGGTGTTTGGTGTTTGGTGCTTGGTGTTTGGTCCTTGGAGCTTGGTGCTTGGTTTTTGGTGCTTGGTATTTGGTGCTTGGTGCTTCGTGTCTGGTGCTTGGTGTTTGGTGCTTGGTGTTTGGTGCTTGGTGTTTGGAGTTTGCTGTTTGCTGTTTGGTGTTTGGTGTTTGGTGTTTGGTGCTTGGTGCTTGGTATTTGGTGCTTGGTGCTTCGTGCATGGTGCTTGGTGTTTGGTGCTTGGTGCTTGGTGCTTGGTGTTTGGTGTTTGGTGCTTGGTGCTTGGTGTTTGGTGTTTGGTGTTTGGTGTTTGCTGTTTGCTGTTTGGTGATTCGTGATTGGTGTTTGATGTTTGGTGTTTGGTGTTGGGTGTTTGGTGCTTGGGGCTTGGTGTTTGCTCTTTGGTGCTTGGTGCTTGGTGTTTGGTGTTTGGTGCTTGGTGCTTGGTGTTTGGTGTTTGGTGTTTGGTGTTTGCTGTTTGCTGTTTGGTGATTCGTGATTGGTGTTTGATGTTTGGTGTTTGGTGTTGGGTGTTTGGTGCTTGGGGCTTGGTGTTTGCTCTTTGGTGCTTGGTGCTTGGTGTTTGGTGTTTGGTGCTTGGTGCTTGATGTTTGGTGTTTGGTGCTTGGCGCTTGGTGTTTGGTGTTTGGTGCTTGGCGTTTGTTGTTTGGCGTTTGGGGTTTGGCGTTTGCTTTTTGGCGTTTGCTATTTGGTGTTTGGTGTTTGGTGTTTGCTGTTTGGTGTTTGGTGTTTGGTGTTTGCTGGTTGGTGTTTGGTGCTTGGTGCTTGGTGTTTGGTGCTTGGTGCTTGGTGCTTGGTGTTTGGTGCTTGGTGTTTGGTGCTTGGTGTTTGGTGCTTGGTGTTTGGTGCTTGGTGTTTGGGGCTTCGTGCTTGGTGCTTGGTGTTTGGTGTTTAGTGCTTGGTGCTTGGTGTTTGGTGTTTGGTGCTTGGTGCTTGGTGTTTGGTGTTTGGTGCTTGGTGCTTGGTGTTTGGTGTTTGGTGCTTGGTGCTTACTGTTTGGCGTTTGGTGTTTGGCGTTTGCTGTTTGGCGTTTGGTGTTTGGCGTTTGATGTTTGGCGTTTGCTGTTTGGTGTTTGGTGTTTGGTGTTTGCTGGTTGGTGTTTGGTGTTTGCTGTTTGGTGTTTGCTGTTTGGTGTTTGGTGTTTGCTGTTTGGTGTTTGGTGTTTGGAGTTTGCTGTCTGCTGTTTGGTGTTTGGTGTTTGGTGTTTGGTGTTTGGTGCTTGGTGCTTGGTGCTTGGTGCATGGTATTTGGTGCTTGGTGCTTGGTGTTTGGTGTTTGGCGCTTGGTGCTTGGTGTTTCAGGCTTGGTGCTTGGTGTTTGGTGTTTGGTGCTTGGTGTTTGGTCCTTGGAGCTTGGTGCTTGGTTTTTGGTGCTTGGTATTTGGTGCTTGGTGCTTCGTGTCTGGTGCTTGGTGTTTGGTGCTTGGTGTTTGGGGCTTGGTGCTTGGTGCTTGGTGTTTGGTGCTTGGTGCTTGGTGCTTGGTGCTAGGTGCTTGGTGTTTGGTGTTTGGTGCTTGGTGCTTAGTGTTTGGTCTTTGGTGCTTGGTGCTTGGTGTTTGGTGATTGGTGCATGGTGCTTGGTGCTTGGTGTTTGGTGTTTGGTGCTTGGTGCTTGGTGTTTGGTGCTTGCGATTTGGTGCTTGGTGCTTGGTGTTTGGTGTTTGGAGTTTGGTACTTGGTGCTTGGTGCTTGGTGTTTGGTGTTTAGTGATTGGTGCTGGGTTCTTGGTGTTTGGTGCTTGGTGCTTGGTGATTGGTGTTTGGTGCTTGGTGCTTGGTATTTGGTGCTTGGTCTTTGCTGCTTGGTGTTTGGTGCATGGTGCTTGGTGCTTGGTGTTTGGTGCTTGGTGCTTGGCGTTTGGTGCTTGGTGCTTGATGCTTGGTGTTTGGTCCATGGTGCTTGGTGCTTGGTGTTTGGTCTTTAGTGCTTGGTGCTTGGTGATTGGTGCTTGTTGCTTGGTGCTTGGTGTTTGGTGCTTGGTGTTTGCTGGTTGGTGTTTGGTGTTTGCTGTTTGCTGTTTTGTGTTTGCTGTTTGGTGTTTGGTGTTTGCTGTTTGGTGTTTGGTGTTTGGAGTTTGCTGTTTGCTGTTTGGTGTTTGGTGTTTGGTGTTTGGTGCTTGGTGCTTGGTGCTTGGTGCTTGGTATTTTGTGCTTGGTGCTTGGTGTTTGGTGTTTGGCGCTTGGTGCTTGGTGTTTCATGCTTGGTGCTTGGTGTTTGGTGTTTGGTGCTTGGTGTTTGGTCCTTGGAGCTTGGTGCTTGGTTTTTGGTGCTTGGTATTTGGTGCTTGGTGCTTCGTGTCTGGTGCTTGGTGTTTGGTGCTTGGTGTTTGGTGCTTGGTGCTTGGTGCTTGGTGTTTGGTGCTTGGTGCTTGGTGCTTGGTGCTTGGTATTTGGTGTTTGGTGCTTGGTGCTTGGTGTTTGGTGTTTGGTGCTTGGTCCTTGGTGTTTGGTGTTTGGTGTTTGGTGTTTGCTGTTTGCTGTTTGGTGATTCGTGTTTGGTGTTTGATGTTTGGTGTTTGGTGTTGGGTGTTTGGTGCTTGGGGCTTGGTGTTTGCTCTTTGGTGCTAGGTGCTTGGTGTTTGGTGTTTGGTGCTTGGTGCTTGGTGTTTGGTGTTTGGTGCTTGGCGCTTGGTGTTTGGTGTTTGGTGCCTGGCGTTTGCTGTTTGGCGTTTGGGGTTTGGCGTTTGCTTTTTGGCGTTTGGTGTTTTGTGTTTGCTGTTTGGTGTTTGGTGTTTGGTGTTTGCTGGTTCGTGTTTGGTGCTTGGTGCTTGGTGTTTGGTGCTTGGTGCTTGGTGCTTGGTGTTTGGGGCTTGGTGCTTGGTGCTTGGTGTTTGGTGTTTAGTGCTTGGTGCTTGGTGTTTGGTGTTTGGTGCTTGGTGCTTGGTGTTTGGTGTTTGGTGCTTGGTGCTTGGTGTTTGGTGTTTGGTGCTTGGTGCTTACTGTTTGGCGTTTGGTGTTTGGCGTTTGCTGTTTGGCGTTTGCTGTTTGGTGTTTGGTGTTTGGTGTTTGCTGGTTGGTGTTTAGTGTTTGCTGTTTGGTGTTTGCTGTTTGGTTTTTGGTGTTTGCTGTTTGGTGTTTGGTGTTTGGAGTTTGCTGTTTGCTGTTTTGTGTTTGGTGTTTGGTGTTTGGTGTTTGGTGCTTGGTGCTTGGTGCTTGGTGCTTGGTATTTGGTGCTTGGTGCTTGGTGTTTGGTGTTTGGCGCTTGGTGCTTGGTGTTTCATGCTTGGTGCTTGGTGTTTGGTGTTTGGTGCTTGGTGTTTGGTCCTTGGAGCTTGGTGCTTGGTTTTTGGTGCTTGGTATTTGGTGCTTGGTGCTTCGTGTCTGGTGCTTGGTGTTTGGTGCTTGGTGTTTGGGGCTTGGTGCTTGGTGCTTGGTGTTTGGTGCTTGGTGCTTGGTGCTTGGTGCTAGGTGCTTGGTGTTTGGTGTTTGGTGCTTGGTGCTTAGTGTTTGGTCTTTGGTGCTTGGTGCTTGGTGTTTGGTGATTGGTGCATGGTGCTTGGTGCTTGGTGTTTGGTGTTTGGTGCTTGGTGCTTGGTGTTTGGTGCTTGCGATTTGGTGCTTGGTGCTTGGTGTTTGGTGTTTGGAGTTTGGTACTTGGTGCTTGGTGCTTGGTGTTTGGTGTTTAGTGACTGGTGCTGGGTTCTTGGTGTTTGGTGCTTGGTGCTTGGTGATTGGTGTTTGGTGCTTGGTGCTTGGTATTTGGTGCTTGGTCTTTGGTGCTTGGTGTTTGGTGCATGGTGCTTGGTGCTTGGTGTTTGGTGCTTGGTGCTTGGCGTTTGGTGCTTGGTGCTTGATGCTTGGTGTTTGGTCCATGGTGCTTGGTGCTTGGTGTTTGGTGTTTAGTGCTTGGTGCTTGGTGATTGGTGCTTGTTGCTTGGTGCTTGGTGTTTGGTGCTTGGTGTTTTCTGGTTGGTGTTTGGTGTTTGCTGTTTGCTGTTTGGTGTTTGCTGTTTGGTGTTTGGTGTTTGCTGTTTGGTGTTTGGTGTTTGGAGTTTGCTGTGTGCTGTTTGGTGTTTGGTGTTTGGTGTTTGGTGCTTGGTGCTTGGTGCTTGGTGCTTGGTATTTGGTGCTTGGTGCTTGGTGTTTGGTGTTTGGCGCTTGGTGCTTGGTGTTTCATGCTTGGTGCTTGGTGTTTGGTGTTTGGTGCTTGGTGTTTGGTCCTTGGAGCTTGGTGCTTGGTTTTTGGTGCTTGGTATTTGGTGCTTGGTGCTTCGTGTCTGGTGCTTGGTGTTTGGTGCTTGGTGTTTGGGGCTTGGTGCTTGGTGCTTGGTGTTTGGTGCTTGGTGCTTGGTGCTTGGTGCTAGGTGCTTGGTGTTTGGTGTTTGGTGCTTGGTGCTTGGTGTTTGGTGTTTGGTGCTTGGTGCTTGGTGTTTGGTGATTGGTGCATGGTGCTTGGTGCTTGGTGTTTGGTGTTTGGTGCTTGGTGCTTGGTGTTTGGTGCTTGGGATTTGGTGCTTGGTGCTTGGTGTTTGGTGTTTAGTGATTGGTGCTGGGTTCTTGGTATTTGGTGCTTGGTGCTTGGTGATTGGTGTTTGGTGCTTGGTGCTTGGTATTTGGTGCTTGGTCTTTGGTGCTTGGTGTTTGGTACATGGTGCTTGGTGCTTGGTGTTTGGTGCTTGGTGCTTGGCGTTTGGTGCTTGGTGCTTGATGCTTGTTGTTTGGTCCATGGTGCTTGGTGCTTGGGGTTTGGTGTTTAGTGCTTGGTGCTTGGTGATTGGTGCTTGTTGCTTGGTGCTTGGTGTTTGGTGCTTGGTGTTTGCTGGTTGGTGTTTGGTGTTTGCTGTTTGCTGTTTGGTGTTTGCTGTTTGGTGTTTGGTGTTTGCTGTTTGGTGTTTGGTGTTTGGAGTTTGCCGTTTGCTGTTTGGTGTTTGGTGTTTGGTGTTTGGTGCTTGGTGCTTGGTGCTTGGTGCTTGGTATTTGGTGCTTGGTGCTTGGTTTTTGGTGTTTGGCGCTTGGTGCTTGGTGTTTCATGCTTGGTGCTTGGTGTTTGGTGTTTGGTGCTTGGTGTTTGGTCCTTGGAGCTTGGTGCTTGGTTTTTGGTGCTTGGTATTTGGTGCTTGGTGCTTCGTGTCTGGTGCTTGGTGTTTGGTGCTTGGTGTTTGGTGCTTGGTGCTTGGTGCTTGGTGTTTGGTGCTTGGTGCTTGGTGCTTGGTGCTTGGTATTTGGTGTTTGGTGCTTGGTGCTTGGTGTTTGGTGTTTGGTGCTTGGTGCTTGGTGTTTGGTGTTTGGTGTTTGGTGTTTGCTGTTTGCTGTTTGGTGATTCGTGATTGGTGTTTGATGTTTGGTGTTTGGTGTTGGGTGTTTGGTGCTTGGGGCTTGGTGTTTGCTCTTTGGTGCTTGGTGCTTGGTGTTTGGTGTTTGGTGCTTGGTGCTTGGTGTTTGGTGTTTGGTGCTTGGCGCTTGGTGTTTGGTGTTTGGTGCTTGGCGCTTGCTGTTTGGCGTTTGGGGTTTGGCGTTTGCTTTTTGGCGTTTGCTATTTGGTGTTTGGTGTTTGGTGTTTGCTGTTTGGTGTTTGGTGTTTGGTGTTTGCTGGTTGGTGTTTGGTGCTTGGTGCTTGGTGTTTGGTGCTTGGTGCTTGGTGCTTGGTGTTTGGTGCTTGGTGTTTGGGGCTTGGTGCTTGGTGCTTGGTGTTTGGTGCTTGGTGCTTGGTGCTTGGTGCTAGGTGCTTGGTGTTTGGTGTTTGGTGCTTGGTGCTTGGTGTTTGGTGTTTGGTGCTTGGTGCTTGGTGTTTGGTGATTGGTGCATGGTGCTTGGTGCTTGGTGTTTGGTGTTTGGTGCTTGGTGCTTGGTGTTTGGTGCTTGGGATTTGGTGCTTGGTGCTTGGTGTTTGGTGTTTAGTGATTGGTGCTGGGTTCTTGGTATTTGGTGCTTGGTGCTTGGTGATTGGTGTTTGGTGCTTGGTGCTTGGTATTTGGTGCTTGGTCTTTGGTGCTTGGTGTTTGGTACATGGTGCTTGGTGCTTGGTGTTTGGTGCTTGGTGCTTGGCGTTTGGTGCTTGGTGCTTGATGCTTGTTGTTTGGTCCATGGTGCTTGGTGCTTGGGGTTTGGTGTTTAGTGCTTGGTGCTTGGTGATTGGTGCTTGTTGCTTGGTGCTTGGTGTTTGGTGCTTGGTGTTTGCTGGTTGGTGTTTGGTGTTTGCTGTTTGCTGTTTGCTGTTTGCTGTTTGGTGTTTGGTGTTTGCTGTTTGGTGTTTGGTGTTTGGAGTTTGCTGTTTGCTGTTTGGTGTTTGGTGTTTGGTGTTTGGTGCTTGGTGCTTGGTGCTTGGTGCTTGGTATTTGGTGCTTGGTGCTTGGTTTTTGGTGTTTGGCGCTTGGTGCTTGGTGTTTCATGCTTGGTGCTTGGTGTTTGGTGTTTGGTGCTTGGTGTTTGGTCCTTGGAGCTTGGTGCTTGGTTTTTGGTGCTTGGTATTTGGTGCTTGGTGCTTCGTGTCTGGTGCTTGGTGTTTGGTGCTTGGTGTTTGGTGCTTGGTGCTTGGTGCTTGGTGTTTGGTGCTTGGTGCTTGGTGCTTGGTGCTTGGTATTTGGTGTTTGGTGCTTGGTGCTTGGTGTTTGGTGTTTGGTGCTTGGTGCTTGGTGTTTGGTGTTTGGTGTTTGGTGTTTGCTGTTTGCTGTTTGGTGATTCGTGATTGGTGTTTGATGTTTGGTGTTTGGTGTTGGGTGTTTGGTGCTTGGGGCTTGGTGTTTGCTCTTTGGTGCTTGGTGCTTGGTGTTTGGTGTTTGGTGCTTGGTGCTTGGTGTTTGGTGTTTGGTGCTTGGCGCTTGGTGTTTGGTGTTTGGTGCTTGGCGCTTGCTGTTTGGCGTTTGGGGTTTGGCGTTTGCTTTTTGGCGTTTGCTATTTGGTGTTTGGTGTTTGGTGTTTGCTGTTTGGTGTTTGGTGTTTGGTGTTTGCTGGTTGGTGTTTGGTGCTTGGTGCTTGGTGTTTGGTGCTTGGTGCTTGGTGCTTGGTGTTTGGTGCTTGGTGTTTGGTGCTTGGTGTTTGGTGCTTGGTGTTTGGTGCTTGGTGTTTGGGGCTTGGTGCTTGGTGCTTGGTGTTTGGTGTTTAGTGCTTGGTGCTTGGTGTTTGGTGTTTGGTGCTTGGTGCTTGGTGTTTGGTGTTTGGTGCTTGGTGCTTGGTGTTTGGTGTTTGGTGCTTGGTGCTTACTGTTTGGCGTTTGGTGTTTGGCGTTTGCTGTTTGGCGTTTGGTGTTTGGCGTTTGATGTTTGGCGTTTGCTGTTTGGTGTTTGGTGTTTGGTGTTTGCTGGTTGGTGTTTGGTGTTTGCTGTTTGGTGTTTGCTGTTTGGTGTTTGGTGTTTGCTGTTTGGTGTTTGGTGTTTGGAGTTTGCTGTTTGCTGTTTGGTGTTTGGTGTTTGGTGTTTGGTGTTTGGTGCTTGGTGCTTGGTGCTTGGTACTTGGTATTTGGTGCTTGGTGCTTGGTGTTTGGTGTTTGGCGCTTGGTGCTTGGTGTTTCAGGCTTGGTGCTTGGTGTTTGGTGTTTGGTGCTTGGTGTTTGGTCCTTGGAGCTTGGTGCTTGGTTTTTGGTGCTTGGTATTTGGTGCTTGGTGCTTCGTGTCTGGTGCTTGGTGTTTGGTGCTTGGTGTTTGGGGCTTGGTGCTTGGTGCTTGGTGTTTGGTGTTTGGTGCTTGGTGCTTGGTGCTAGGTGCTTGGTGTTTGGTGTTTGGTGCTTGGTGCTTAGTGTTTGGTCTTTGGTGCTTGGTGCTTGGTGTTTGGTGATTGGTTCATGGTGCTTGGTGCTTGGTGTTTGGTGTTTGGTGCTTGGTGCTTGGTGTTTGGTGCTTGCGATTTGGTGCTTGGTGCTTGGTGTTTGGTGTTTGGAGTTTGGTACTTGGTGCTTGGTGCTTGGTGTTTGGTGTTCAGTGATTGGTGCTGGGTTCTTGGTGTTTGGTGCTTGGTGCTTGGTGATTGGTGTTTGGTGCTTGGTGCTTGGTATTTGGTGCTTGGTCTTTGGTGCTTGGTGTTTGGTGCATGGTGCTTGGTGCTTGGTGTTTGGTGCTTGGTGCTTGGCGTTTGGTGCTTGGTGCTTGATGCTTGGTGTTTGGTCCATGGTGCTTGGTGCTTGGTGTTTGGTGTTTAGTGCTTGGTGCTTGGTGATTGGTGCTTGTTGCTTGGTGCTTGGTGTTTGGTGCTTGGTGTTTGCTGGTTGGTGTTTGGTGTTTGCTGTTTGCTGTTTTGTGTTTGCTGTTTGGTGTTTGGTGTTTGCTGTTTGGTGTTTGGTGTTTGGAGTTTGCTGTTTGCTGTTTGGTGTTTGGTGTTTGGTGTTTGGTGCTTGGTGCTTGGTGCTTGGTGCTTGGTATTTGGTGCTTGGTGCTTGGTGTTTGGTGTTTGGCGCTTGGTGCTTGGTGTTTCATGCTTGGTGCTTGGTGTTTGGTGTTTGGTGCTTGGTGTTTGGTCCTTGGAGCTTGGTGCTTGGTTTTTGGTGCTTGGTATTTGGTGCTTGGTGCTTCGTGTCTGGTGCTTGGTGTTTGGTGCTTGGTGTTTGGTGCTTGGTGCTTGGTGCTTGGTGTTTGGTGCTTGGTGCTTGGTGCTTGGTGCTTGGTATTTGGTGTTTGGTGCTTGGTGCTTGGTGTTTGGTGTTTGGTGTTTGCTGTTTACTGTTTGGTGATTCGTGATTGGTGTTTGATGTTTGGTGTTTGGTGTTGGGTGTTTGGTGCTTGGGGCTTGGTGTTTGCTCTTTGGTGCTAGGTGCTTGGTGTTTGGTGTTTGGTGCTTGGTGCTTGGTGTTTGGTGTTTGGTGCTTGGCGCTTGGTGTTTGGTGTTTGGTGCTTGGCGTTTGCTGTTTGGCGTTTGGGGTTTGGCGTTTGCTTTTTGGCGTTTGCTATTTGGTGTTTGGTGTTTTGTGTTTGCTGTTTGGTGTTTGGTGTTTGGTGTTTGCTGGTTCGTGTTTGGTGCTTGGTGCTTGGTGTTTGGTGCTTGGTGCTTGGTGCTTGGTGTTTGGGGCTTGGTGCTTGGTGCTTGGTGTTTGGTGTTTAGTGCTTGGTGCTTGGTGTTTGGTGTTTGGTGCTTGGTGCTTGGTGTTTGGTGTTTGGTGCTTGGTGCTTGGTGTTTGGTGTTTGGTGCTTGGTGCTTACTGTTTGGCGTTTGGTGTTTGGCGTTTGCTGTTTGGCGTTTGCTGTTTGGTGTTTGGTGTTTGGTGTTTGCTGGTTGGTGTTTAGTGTTTGCTGTTTGGTGTTTGCTGTTTGGTGTTTGGTGTTTGCTGTTTGGTGTTTGGTGTTTGGCGTTTGCTGTTTGCTGTTTTGTATTTGGTGTTTGGTGTTTGGTGTTTGGTGCTTGGTGCTTGGTGCTTGGTGCTTGGTATTTGGTGCTTGGTGCTTGGTGTTTGGTGTTTGGCGCTTGGTGCTTGGTGTTTCATGCTTGGTGCTTGGTGTTTGGTGTTTGGTGCTTGGTGTTTGGTCCTTGGAGCTTGGTGCTTGGTTTTTGGTGCTTGGTATTTGGTGCTTGGTGCTTCGTGTCTGGTGCTTGGTGTTTGGTGCTTGGTGTTTGGGGCTTGGTGCTTGGTGCTTGGTGTTTGGTGCTTGGTGCTTGGTGCTTGGTGCTAGGTGCTTGGTGTTTGGTGTTTGGTGCTTGGTGCTTAGTGTTTGGTGTTTGGTGCTTGGTGCTTGGTGTTTGGTGATTGGTGCATGGTGCTTGGTGCTTGGTGTTTGGTGTTTGGTGCTTGGTGCTTGGTGTTTGGTGCTTGCGATTTGGTGCTTGGTGCTTGGTGTTTGGTGTTTGGAGTTTGGTACTTGGTGCTTGGTGCTTGGTGTTTGGTGTTTAGTGATTGGTGCTGGGTTCTTGGTGTTTGGTGCTTGGTGCTTGGTGATTGGTGTTTGGTGCTTGGTGCTTGGTATTTGGTGCTTGGTCTTTGGTGCTTGGTGTTTGGTGCATGGTGCTTGGTGCTTGGTGTTTGGTGCTTGGTGCTTGGCGTTTGGTGCTTGGTGCTTGATGCTTGGTGTTTGGTCCATGGTGCTTGGTGCTTGGTGTTTGGTGTTTAGTGCTTGGTGCTTGGTGATTGGTGCTTGTTGCTTGGTGATTGGTGTTTGGTGCTTGGTGTTTGCTGGTTGGTGTTTGGTGTTTGCTGTTTGCTGTTTGGTGTTTGCTGTTTGGTGTTTGGTGTTTGCTGTTTGGTGTTTGGTGTTTGGAGTTTGCTGTTTGCTGTTTGGTGTTTGGTGTTTGGTCTTTGGTGCTTGGTGCTTGGTGCTTGGTGCTTGGTATTTGGTGCTTGGTGCTTGGTGTTTGGTGTTTGGTGCTTGGTGTTTGGTCCTTGGAGCTTGGTGCTTGGTTTTTGGTGCTTGGTATTTGGTGCTTGGTGCTTCGTGTCTGGTGCTTGGTGTTTGGTGCTTGGTGTTTGGTGCTTGGTGCTTGGTGCTTGGTATTTGGTGCTTGGTGCTTGGTGCTTGGTGCTTGGTATTTGGTGTTTGGTGCTTGGTGCTTGGTGTTTGGTGTTTGGTGCTTGGTGCTTGGTGTTTGGTGTTTGGTGTTTGGTGTTTGCTGTTTGCTGTTTGGTGATTCGTGATTGGTGTTTGATGTTTGGTGTTTGGTGTTGGGTGCAAACACCAAACACGAAACAGCAAACACCATACAGCAAACACTAAACACCAAAAAGCAGACACCAGACAGCAAAACCAAACACCAAACACCAAATTCCAAACAGCAAACACCAAACACCAAGCACCAAACACGAAGCACCAAGCACCAAATACCTAACACCAAGCACCAAGCACCAAGCACCAAGTACCAAACACCAAGAACCAAGAACCAAACACCAAACACCAAGCACCAAGTACAAACACCAAGCACCAAGCACCAAGCACCAAACACCAAGCACCAAGCACCAAACACAAAACACCAAGCACCAAGCATCAAACACCAAGCAGCAAACACCAAACACCAAGCACCAATCACCAAACACAAAGCACCCAGCACCAAACACCAAGCACCAAGCACCAAGCACCAAACACCAAACTCCAAGCACCAAGCCCCAAACACCAAACACCAAGCACCAAGCACCAAGCACCAGGCACCAAACACCAAGCACCAAGCACCAAACACCAAGCACCAAGCACCAAACACCAAATGCCAAACACCAAACACCAAGAACCAAGAACCAAACACCAAGCACCAAGCACCAAGTACAAACACCAAGCCCCAAGCACCAAGCACCAAACACCAAGCATCAAGCACCAAGCAGCAAACACCAAACACCAAGCACCAAGCACCAAACACAAAGCACCCAGCACCTAACACCAAGGACCAAGCACCAAGCACCAAGCACCAAAAACCAAACACGAAACACAAAACACCAAGCACCAAGCACCAAACACCAAACACCAAGCACCAAGCACCAAGCACCAAACACCAAACACCAAGCACCAAGCACCAAGCACCAGGCACCAAACACCAAGCACCAAGCACCAAACACCAAACACCAAACACCAAACAGCAAACAACATACAGCAAACACCAAACACCAAAAAGCAAACACCAAACACCAAACAGCAAACACCAAACAACAAACACCAAACAACAAACACCAAACAGCAAACAGCAAACACCAAGCACCAAGCACCAAACACCAAGCACCAAGCACCAAACACCAAGCACCAAGCACCAAGCACCAAACACCAAGCACCAAAGACCAAGCACCAAGCACCAAACACCAAGCACCCAGCACCAAACACCAAGCACCCAGCACCAAACACCAAGCACCAAACACCAACCACTCAGCACCAAGCACCAAACACCAAGCACCAAGCACCAAACACCAAACACCCAGCACCAAACACCATGCACCAAGCACCAAACATCAAGCACCAAGCAACAAGCACCAAACAGCAAACACCAAGCACCAAACACCAAACACCAAGCACCAAGCACCAAACACCAAACACCAAGCACCAAACACCAAACACCAAGCACCAGACACCAAGCACCAAACACCAAACACCAAACACCAAGCACCAAGCACCAAACACCAAACACCAAGCACCAAGCACCAAACACCAAACACCAAGCACCAAACACCAAGCACCAAAGACCAAACACCAAACAGCAAACACCAAACACCAAACAGCAAACACCAAACAGCAAACACCAAACACCAAACAGCAAACACCAAACACCAAGCACCAAACACCAAGCACCAAGCACCAAATACCTAACACCAAGCACCAAGCACCAAGCACCAACCACCAAGCACCAAACACCAAGCACCAAACACCAAACATCAAGCACCGAGCACCAAGCACCAAGTACCAAACACCAAGAACCAAGAACCAAACACCAAGCACCAAGCACCAAGTAGAAACACCAAGCACCAAGCACCAAGCACCAAGCACCAAACACCAAGCACCAAGCACCAAATACAAAACACCAAGCATCAAACACCAAGCAGCAAACACCAAACACCAAGCACCAATCACCAAACACAAAGCACCCAGCACCAAACACCAAGGACCAAGCACCAAGCACCAAGCACCAAACACCAAACTCCAAGCACCAAGCACCAAACACCAAACACCTAGCACCAAGCACCAAGCACCAGGCACCAAACACCAAGCACCAAGCACCAAACACCAAGCACCAAACACCAAACGCAAAACACCAAACACCAAGAACCAAGAACCAAACACCAAGCACCAAGCACCAAGTACAAACACCAAGCACCAAGCACCAAGCACCAAACACCAAGCACCAAGCACCAAACACCAAGGACCAAGCACCAAGCACCAAGCACCAAAAACCAAACACCAAGTATCAAGCACCAAGCACCAGGCACCAAACACCAAGCACCAAGCACCAAACACCAAGCACCAAACACCAAACACCAAACACCAAACACCAAACACCAAACACCAGACAGCAAACAACATACAGCAAACACCAAACACCAAATAGCAAACACCAAACACCAAACAGCAAACACCAAACAACAAACACCAAACAACAAACACCAAACACCAAACAGCAAACACCAAGCACCAAGCACCAAACACCAAACACCAAACACCAAGCACCAAGCACCAAACACCAAGCACCAAACACCAAGCACCTAGCACCAAACACTAAGCACCAAGCACCAAACACCAAGCACCAAGCACCAAACACCAAGCACCAAGCACCAAACACCAAACACCAAACACCAAGCACCAAGCACCAAGCACCAAACACCAAACACCAAACACCAAGCACCAAACACCAAACACCAAGCACCAGACACCAAGCACCAAACACCAGACACCAAACACCAAGCACCAAGCACCAAACACCAAACACCAAACACCAAGCACCAAACACCAAACACCAAGCACCAAACACCAAGCACCAGACACCAAGCACCAAACACCAAACACCAAACACCAAGCACCAAACACCAAGCACCAAGCACCGAATACCAAACACCAAGCACCGAGCACCAAACACCAAGCACCAAAACCAAACACGAAACAGCAAACACCAAACACCATACAGCAAACACTAAACACCAAAAAGCAGACACCAAACAGCAAACACCAAACACCAAACACCAAACACCAAACAGCAAACACCAAACACCAAGCACCAAGTACCAAACACCAAGAACCAAGAACCAAACACCAAGCACCAAGCACCAAGTACAAACACCAAGCACCAAGCACCAAGCACCAAACACCAAGCACCAAGCACCAAACACAAAACACCAAGCACCAAGCATCAAACACCAAGCAGCAAACACCAAACACCAAGCACCAATCACCAAACACCAAACACCAAGCACCAAACACCAAACACCAAGCACCAGACACCAAGCACCAAACACTAAACACCAAACACCAAGCACCAAGCAGCAAACACCAAACACCAAGCAGCAAGCACCAAACACCAAACACCAAGCACCAAACACCAAGCACCAAAGACCAAACACCAAACAGCAAACACCAAACACGAAACAGCAAACACCATACAGCAAACACTAAACACCAAAAAGCAGACACCAGACAGCAAAACCAAACACCAAACACCAAACTCCAAACAGCAAACACCAAACACCAAGCACCAAACACGAAGCACCAAGCACCAAATACCTAACACCAAGCACCAAGCACCAAGCACCAAGCACCAAGCACCAAGCACCAAACACCAAGCACCAAGCAGCAAACACCAAACACAAAACACCAAGGACCAAGCACCAAGCACCAAGCACCAAACACCAAACTCCAAACACCAAGCACCAAGCACCAAGCACCAGGCACCAAACACCAAGCACCAAGCACCAAACACCAAGCACCAAGCACCAAACACCAAATGCCAAGCACCAAACACCAAGAACCAAGAACCAAACACCAAGCACTAAGCACCAAGTACAAACACGAAGCACCAAGCACCAAGCACCAAACACCAAGCATCAAGCACCAAGCAGCAAACACCAAACACCAAGCACCAAGCACCAAACACAAAGCACCCAGCACCTAACACCAAGGACCAAGCACCAAGCACCAAGCACCAAAAACCAAACACGAAACACAAAACACCAAGCACCAAGCACCAAACACCAAGCACCAAGCACCAAGCACCAAACACCAAACACCAAGCACCAAACACCAAGCACCAAAGACCAAACACCAAACAGCAAACACCAAACACCAAACAGCAAACACCAAACAGCAAACACCAAACACCAAACAGCAAACACCAAACACCAAGCACCAAACACCAAGCACCAAGCACCAAATACCTAACACCAAGCACCAAGCACCAAGCACCAACCACCAAGCACCAAACACCAAGCACCAAACACCAAACATCAAGCACCAAGCACCAAGCACCAAGTACCAAACACCAAGAACCAAGAACCAAACACCAAGCACCAAGCACCAAGTAGAAACACCAGGCACCAAGCACCAAGCAGCAAACACCAAACACCAAGCACCAATCACCAAACACAAAGCACCCTGCACCAAACACCAAGGACCAAGCACCAAGCACCAAACACCAAACTCCAAGCACCAAGCACCAAACACCAAACACCAAGCACCAAGCACCAAGCACCAGGCACCAAACACCAAGCACCAAGCACCAAACACCAAACGCAAAACACCAAACACCAAGAACCAAGAACCAAACACCAAGCACCAAGCACCAAGCACCAAGTACAAACACCAAGCACCAAGCACCAAGCACCAAACACCAAGCACCAAGCACCAAACACAAAACACCAAGCACCAAGCACCAAGCATCAAACACCAAGCAGCAAACACCAAACACCAAGCACCAAGCACCAAGCACCAAACACAAAGCACCCAGCACCAAACACCAAGGACCAAGCACCAAGCACCAAGCACCAAAAACCAAACACCAAGCATCAAGCACCAAGCACCAGGCACCAAACACCAAGCACCAACCACCAAACACCAAGCACCAAACACCAAACACCAAACACCAAACACCAAACACCAAACACCAAACAGCAAACAACATACAGCAAACACCAAACACCAAATAGCAAACACCAAACACCAAACAGCAAACACCAAACAACAAACACCAAACAACAAACACCAAACAGCAAACAGCAAACACCAAGCACCAAGCACCAAACACCAAACACTAAACACCAAGCACCAAGCACCAAACACCAAGCACCAAACACCAAGCACCTAGCACCAAACACTAAGCACCAAGCACCAAACACCAAGCACCAAGCACCAAACACCAAGCACCAAGCACCAAGCACCAAACACCAAGCACCCAGGACCAAAAACCAAGCACCCAGCACCAAACACCAAGCACCAAACACCAACCACTCAGCACCAAGCACCAAACACCAAGCACCAAGCACCAAACACCAAACACCAAACACCAAGCACCATGCACCAAGCACCAAACACCAAACACCAAGCACCAAGCACCAAACACCAAGCACCAAACACCAAGCACCTAGCACCAAACACTAAGCACCAAGCACCAAACACCAAGCACCAAACACCAAACACCAAGCACCAAGCACCAAGCACCAAACAGCAAGCACCCAGGACCAAAAACCAAGCACCCAGCACCAAACACCAAGCACCAAACACCAACCACTCAGCACCAAGCACCAAACACCAAGCACCAAGCACCAAACACCAAACACCAAACACCAAGCACCAAGCACCAAGCAACAAACACCAAACACCAAACACCAAGCACCAAACACCAAACACCAAGCACCAGACACCAAGCACCAAACACCAAACACCAAACACCAAGCACCAAGCACCAAACACCAAACGCCAAACACCAAGCACCAAACACCAAACACCAAGCACCAAACACCAAGCACCAGACACCAAGCACCAAACACCAAACACCAAACACCAAGCACCAAACACCAAGCAGCAAGCACCGTATACCAAATACCAAGCACCGAGCACCAAACACCAAGCACCAAAGACCAAACACCAAACAGCAAACACCAAACACCAAACACCAAGCACCAAGTACCAAACACCAAGAACCAAGAACCAAACACCAAGCACCAAGCACCAAACACAAAACACCAAGCACCGAGCACCAAACACCAAGCACCAAAGACCAAACACCAAACAGCAAACACCAAACACCATACAGCAAACACTAAACACCAAAAAGCAGACACCAAACAGCAAACACCAAACACCAAACACCAAACACCAAACAGCAAACACCAAACACAAAGCACCCAGCACCTAACACCAAGGACCAAGCACCAAGCACCAAGCACCAAAAACCAAACACGAAACACAAAACACCAAGCACCAAGCACCAAACACCAAGCACCAAGCACCAAGCACCAAACACCAAACACCAAGCACCAAGCACCAAGCACCAGGCACCAAACACCAAACACCAAACAGCAAACAACATACAGCAAACACCAAACACCAAAAAGCAAACACCAAACACCAAACAGCAAACACCAAACAACAAACACCAAACAACAAACACCAAACAGCAAACAGCAAACACCAAGCACCAAGCACCAAACACCAAGCACCAAGCACCAAACACCAAGCACCAAGCACCAAGCACCAAACACCAAGCACCAAAGACCAAGCACCAAGCACCAAACACCAAGCACCCAGCACCAAACACCAAGCACCCAGCACCAAACACCAAGCACCAAACACCAACCACTCAGCACCAAGCACCAAACACCAAGCACCAAGCACCAAACACCAAACACCAAACACCAAGCACCAAGCACCAAGCATCAAACACCAAGCATATAACACCAAACACCAAACACCAAGCACCAAGCACCAAAAACCAAATAACAAGCACCAAGCACCCAGCACCAAACACCAAGCACCAAGCACCAAACATCAAGCACCAAGCAACAAGCACCAAACACCAAACACCAAGCACCAAACACCAAACACCAAGCGCCAAGCATCAAACACCAAACACCAAGCACCAAACACCAAGCACCAGACACCAAGCACCAAACACCAAACACCAAACACCAGGCACCAAGCACCAAACACCAAACACCAAGCACCAAGCACCAAACACCAAACACCAAGCACCAAACACCAAGCACCAAAGACCAAACACCAAACAGCAAACACCAAACACCAAACAGCAAACACCAAACAGCAAACACCAAACACCAAACAGCAAACACCAAACACCAAGCACCAAACACCAAGCACCAAGCACCAAATACCTAACACCAAGCACCAAGCACCAAGCACCAAGCACCAAGCACCAAGCACCAAACACCAAGCACCAAACACCAAACATCAAGCACCAAACACCAAGCTCCAAGCACCAAACACAAAACACCAAGCACCAAGCATCAAACACCAAGCAGCAAACACCAAACACCAAGCACCAATCACCAAACACCAAACACCAAGCACCAAACACCAAACACCAAGCACCAGACACCAAGCACCAAACACTAAACACCAAACACCAAGCACCAAGCACCAAACACCAAACACCAAGCAGCAAGCACCAAACACCAAACACCAAGCACCAAACACCAAGACCCAAAGACCAAACACCAAACAGCAAACACCAAACACGAAACAGCAAACACCATACAGCAAACACTAAACACCAAAAAGCAGACACCAGACAGCAAAACCAAACACCAAACACCAAACTCCAAACAGCAAACACCAAACACCAAGCACCAAACACGAAGCACCAAGCACCAAATACCTAACACCAAGCACCAAGCACCAAGCACCAAGTACCAAACACCAAGAACCAAGAACCAAACACCAAACACCAAGCACCAAGTACAAACACCAAGCACCAAGCACCAAGCACCAAACACCAAGCACCAAGCACCAAACACAAAACACCAAGCACCAAGCATCAAACACCAAGCAGCAAACACCAAACACCAAGCACCAATCACCAAACAGAAAGCACCCAGCACCAAACACCAAGGACCAAGCACCAAGCACCAAGCACCAAACACCAAACTCCAAACACCAAGCACCAAGCACCAAGCACCAGGCACCAAACACCAAGCACCAAGCACCAAACACCAAGCACCAAGCACCAAACACCAAATGCCAAGCACCAAACACCAAGAACCAAGAACCAAACACCAAGCACTAAGCACCAAGTACAAACACCAAGCACCAAGCACCAAGCACCAAACACCAAGCATCAAGCACCAAGCAGCAAACACCAAACACCAAGCACCAAGCACCAAACACAAAGCACCCAGCACCTAACACCAAGGACCAAGCACCAAGCACCAAGCACCAAAAACCAAACACGAAACACAAAACACCAAGCACCAAGCACCAAACACCAAGCACCAAGCACCAAGCACCAAACACCAAACACCAAGCACCAAACACCAAGCACCAAAGACCAAACACCAAACAGCAAACACCAAACACCAAACAGCAAACACCAAACAGCAAACACCAAACACCAAACAGCAAACACCAAACACCAAGCACCAAACACCAAGCACCAAGCACCAAATACCTAACACCAAGCACCAAGCACCAAGCACCAACCACCAAGCACCAAACACCAAGCACCAAACACCAAACATCAAGCACCAAGCACCAAGCACCAAGTACCAAACACCAAGAACCAAGAACCAAACACCAAGCACCAAGCATCAAGTAGAAACACCAAGCACCAAGCACCAAGCAGCAAACACCAAACACCAAGCACCAATCACCAAACACAAAGCACCCTGCACCAAACACCAAGGACCAAGCACCAAGCACCAAGCACCAAACACCAAACTCCAAGCACCAAGCACCAAACACCAAACACCAAGCACCAAGCAACAAGCACCAGGCACCAAACACCAAGCACCAAGCACCAAACACCAGGCACCAAACACCAAACGCAAAACACCAAACACCAAGAACCAAGAGACAAACACCAAGCACCAAGCACCAAGTACAAACACCAAGCACCAAGCACCAAGCACCAAACACCAAGCACCAAGCACCAAACACAAAACACCAAGCACCAAGCACCAAGCATCAAACAGCAAGCAGCAAACACCAAACACCAAGCACCAAGCACCAAGCACCAAACACAAAGCACCCAGCACCAAACACCAAGGACCAAGCACCAAGCACCAAGCACCAAAAACCAAACACCAAGCATCAAGCACCAAGCACCAGGCACCAAACACCAAGCACCAAGCACCAAACACCAAGCACCAAACACCAAACACCAAACACCAAACACCAAACACCAAACACCAAACACCAAACAACATACAGCAAACACCAAACACCAAATGGCAAACACCAAACACCAAACAGCAAACACCAAACAACAAACACCAAACAACAAACACCAAACAGCAAACAGCAAACACCAAGCACCAAGCACCAAACACCAAGCTCCAAACACCAAGCACCTAGCACCAAACACTAAGCACCAAGCACCAAACACCAAGCACCAAGCACCAAACACCAAGCACCAAGCACCAAGCACCAAACACCAAGCACCCAGGACCAAAAACCAAGCACCCAGCACCAAACACCAAGCACCAAACACCAACCACTCAGCACCAAGCACCAAACACCAAGCACCAAGCACCAAACACCAAACACCAAACACCAAGCACCAAGCACCAAGCACCAAACACCAAACACCAAGCACCAAGCACCAAACACCAAGCACCAAACACCAAACACCAAACACCAAGCACCAAGCACCAAACACCAAGCACCAAACACCAAGCACCTAGCACCAAACACTAAGCACCAAGCACCAAACACCAAGCACCAAGCACCAAACACCAAGCACCAAGCACCAAGCACCAAACACCAAGCACCCAGGACCAAAAACCAAGCACCCAGCACCAAACACCAAGCACCAAACACCAACCACTCAGCACCAAGCACCAAACACCAAGCACCAAGCACCAAACACCAAACACCAAACACCAAACACCAAGCACCAAGCACCAAGCACCAAACACCAAACACCAAACACCAAGCACCAAACACCAAACACCAAGCACCAGACACCAAGCACCAAACACCAGACACCAAACACCAAGCACCAAGCACCAAACACCAAACACCAAACACCAAGCACCAAACACCAAACACCAAGCACCAAACACCAAGCACCAGACACCAAGCACCAAACACCAAACACCAAACACCAAGCACCAAACACCAAGCACCAAGCACCGAATACCAAACACCAAGCACCGAGCACCAAACACCAAGCACCAAAGACCAAACACGAAACAGCAAACACCAAACACCATACAGCAAACACTAAACACCAAAAAGCAGACACCAAACAGCAAACACCAAACACCAAACACCAAGCACCAAGTACCAAACACCAAGAACCAAGAACCAAACACCAAGCACCAAGCACCAAGTACAAACACCAAGCACCAAGAACCAAGCACCAAACACCAAGCACCAAGCACCAAACACAAAACACCAAGCACCAAGCATCAAACACCAAGCAGCAAACACCAAACACCAAGCACCAATCACCAAACACCAAACACCAAGCACCAAACACCAAACACCAAGCACCAGACACCAAGCACCAAACACTAAACACCAAACACCAAGCACCAAGCACCAAACACCAAACACCAAGCAGCAAGCACCAAACACCAAACACCAAGCACCAAACACCAAGCACCAAAGACCAAACACCAAACAGCAAACACCAAACACGAAACAGCAAACACCATACAGCAAACACTAAACACCAAAAAGCAGACACCAGACAGCAAAACCAAACACCAAACACCAAACTCCAAACAGCAAACACCAAACACCAAGCACCAAACACGAAGCACCAAGCACCAAATACCTAACACCAAGCACCAAGCACCAAGCACCAAGTACCAAACACCAAGAACCAAGAACCAAACACCAAACACCAAGCACCAAGTACAAACACCAAGCACCAAGCACCAAGCACCAAACACCAAGCACCAAGCACCAAACACAAAACACCAAGCACCAAGCATCAAACACCAAGCAGCAAACACCAAACACCAAGCACCAATCACCAAACACAAAGCACCCAGCACCAAACACCAAGGACCAAGCACCAAGCACCAAGCACCAAACACCAAACTCCAAACACCAAGCACCAAGCACCAAGCACCAGGCACCAAACACCAAGCACCAAGCACCAAACACCAAGCACCAAGCACCAAACACCAAATGCCAAACACCAAACACCAAGAACCAAGAACCTAACACCAAGCACAAAGCACCAAGTACAAACACCAAGCACCAAGCACCAAGCACCAAACACCAAGCATCAAGTACCAAGCAGCAAACACCAAACACCAAGCACCAAGCACCAAACACAAAGCACCCAGCACCTAACACCAAGGACCAAGCACCAAGCACCAAGCACCAAAAACCAAACACGAAACACAAAACACCAAGCACCAAGCACCAAACACCAAGCACCAAGCACCAAGCACCAAACACCAAACACCAAGCACCAAGCACCAAGCACCAGGCACCAAACACCAAACACCAAACAGCAAACAACATACAGCAAACACCAAACACCAAAAAGCAAACACCAAACACCAAACAGCAAACACCAATCAACAAACACCAAACAAGAAACACCAAACAGCAAACAGCAAACACCAAGCACCAAGCACCAAACACCAAGCACCAAGCACCAAACACCAAGCACCAAGCACCAAGCACCAAACACCAAGCACCAAAGACCAAGCACCAAGCACCAAACACCAAGCACCCAG
Organism: Eledone cirrhosa; assembly: GCA_964016885.1. NCBI lineage: Eukaryota > Metazoa > Mollusca > Cephalopoda > Octopoda > Eledonidae > Eledone > Eledone cirrhosa. The sequence continues at coordinate 141,022,797 of OZ024743.1, read as the reverse complement.
CACCAAACACCAAGCACCCAGCACCAAACACCAAGCACCAAACACCAACCACTCAGCACCAAGCACCAAACACCAAGCACCAAACACCAAACACCAAGCACCAAACACCAAACACCAAACACCAAGCACCAAGCACCAAGCATCAAACACCAAGCATATAACACCAAACACCAAACACCAAGCACCAAGCACCAAAAACCAAATAACAAGCACCAAGCACCCAGCACCAAACACCAAGCACCAAGCACCAAACATCAAGCACCAAGCAACAAGCACCAAACACCAAACACCAAGCACCAAACACCAAACACCAAGCACCAAGCACCAAACACCAAACACCAAGCACCAAACACCAAGCACCAGACACCAAGCACCAAACACCAAACACCAAACACCAGGCACCAAGCACCAAACACCAAACACCAAGCACCAAGCACCAAACACCAAACACCAAGCACCAAACACCAAGCACCAAAGACCAAACACCAAACAGCAAACACCAAATACCAAACAGCAAACACCAAACAGCAAACACCAAACACCAAACAGCAAACTCCAAACACCAAGCACCAAACACCAAGCACCAAGCACCAAATACCTAACACCAAGCACCAAGCACCAAGCACCAAGCACCAAGCACCAAACACCAAGCACCAAACACCAAACATCAAGCACCAAACACCAAGCACCAAGTACCAAACACCAAGAACCAAGAACCAAACACCAAGCACCAAGCACCAAGTAGAAACACCAAGCACCAAGCACCAAGCACCAAACACCAAGCACCAAGCACCAAATACAAAACACCAAGCATCAAACACCAAGCAGCAAACACCAAACACCAAGCACCAATCACCAAACACAAAGCACCCAGCACCAAACACCAAGGACCAAGCACCAAGCACCAAGCACCAAACACCAAACTCCAAGCACCAAGCACCAAACACCAAACACCAAGCACCAAGCACCAAGCACCAGGCACCAAACACCAAGCACCAAGCACCAAACACCAAGCACCAAGCACCAAAAACCAAACGCAAAACACCAAACACCAAGAACCAAGAACCAAACACCAAGCACCAAGCACCAAGTACAAACACCAAGCACCAAGCACCAAGCACCAAACACCAAGCACCAAGCACCAAACACAAAACACCAAGCACCAAGCACCAAGCATCACACACCAAGCAGCAAACACCAAACACCAAGCACCAAGCACCAAGCACCAAACACAAAGCACCCAGCACCAAACACCAAGGACCAAGCACCAAGCACCAAGCACCAAAAACCAAACACGAAACACAAAAAAATAAGCACCAATCACGAAACACCAAGCACCAAGCACCAAACACCAAACACCAAGCATCAAGCACCAAGCACCAGGCACCAAACACCAAGCACCAAGCACCAAACACCAAGCACCAAACACCAAACACCAAACACCAAACACCAAACACCAAACACCAAACAACATACAGCAAACACCAAACACCAAAAAGCAGACACCAAACACCAAACAGCAAACACCAAACAACAAATACCAAACAACAAACACCAAACAGCAAACAGCAAACAACAAGCACCAAGCACCAAACACCAAACACCAAACACCAAGCACCAAGCACCAAACACCAAGCACCAAACACCAAGCACCTAGCACCAAACACTAAGCACCAAGCACCAAACACCAAGCACCAAGCACCAACCACCAAGCACCAAGCACCAAGCACCAAACACCAAGCACCAAAGACCAAGCACCAAGCACCAAACACCAAGCACCCAGGACCAAAAACCAAGCACCCAGCACCAAACACCAAGCACCAAACACCAACCACTCAGCACCAAGCACCAAACACCAAGCACCAAGCACCAAACACCAAACACCAAACACCAAGCACCAAGCACCAAGCACCAAACACCAAACACCAAACACCAATCACCAAACACCAAACACCAAGCACCAGACACCAAGCACCAAACACCAAACACCAAACACCAAGCACCAAGTACCAAACACCAAGAACCAAGAACCAAACACCAAGCACCAAGCACCAAGTAGAAACACCAAGCACCAAGCACCAAGCACCAAACACCAAGCACCAAGCACCAAATACAAAACACCAAGCATCAAACACCAAGCAGCAAACACCAAACACCAAGCACCAATCACCAAACACAAAGCACCCAGCACCAAACACCAAGGACCAAGCACCAAGCACCAAGCACCAAACACCAAACTCCAAGCACCAAGCACCAAATACCAAACACCAAGCACCAAGCACCAAGCACCAGGCACCAAACACCAAGCACCAAGCACCAAACACCAAGCACCAAGCACCAAAAACCAAACGCAAAACACCAAACACCAAGAACCAAGAACCAAACACCAAGCACCAAGCACCAAGTACAAACACCAAGCACCAAGCACCAAGCACCAAACACCAAGCACCAAGCACCAAACACAAAACACCAAGCACCAAGCACCAAGCATCACACACCAAGCAGCAAACACCAAACACCAAGCACCAAGCACCAAGCACCAAACACAAAGCACCCAGCACCAAACACCAAGGACCAAGCACCAAGCACCAAGCACCAAAAACCAAACACGAAACACAAAAAAATAAGCACCAATCACGAAACACCAGGCACCAAGCACCAAACACCAAACACCAAGTATCAAGCACCAAGCACCAGGCACCAAACACCAAGCACCAAGCACCAAACACCAAGCACCAAACACCAAACACCAAACACCAAACACCAAACACCAAACACCAAACACCAAACAACATACAGCAAACACCAAACACCAAAAAGCAGACACCAAACACCAAACAGCAAACACCAAACAACAAACACCAAACAACAAACACCAAACAGCAAACAGCAAACACCAAGCACCAAGCACCAAACACCAAACACCAAACACCAAGCACCAAGCACCAAACACCAAGCACCAAACACCAAGCACCTAGCACCAAACACTAAGCACCAAGCACCAAACACCAAGCACCAAGCACCAACCACCAAGCACCAAGCACCAAGCACCAAACACCAAGCACCAAAGACCAAGCACCAAGCACCAAACACCAAGCACCCAGGACCAAAAACCAAGCACCCAGCACCAAACACCAAGCACCAAACACCAACCACTCAGCACCAAGCACCAAACACCAAGCACCAAGCACCAAACACCAAACACCAAACACCAAGCACCAAGCACCAAGCACCAAACACCAAAAACCAAACACCAATCACCAAACACCAAACACCAAGCACCAGACACCAAGCACCAAACACCAAACACCAAACACCAAGCACCAAGCACCAAACACCAAACACCAAACACCAAGCACCAAACACCAAACACCAAGCACCAAACACCAAGCACCAGACACCAAGCACCAAACACCAAACACCAAACACCAAGCACCAAACACCAAGCACCAAGCACCGAATACCAAACACCAAGCACCGAGCATCAAACACCAAGCACCAAAGACCAAACACCAAACAGCAAACACCAAACACCATACAGCAAACACTAAACACCAAAAAGCAGACACCAAACAGCAAACACCAAACACCAAACACCAAACACCAAACAGCAAACACCAAACACCAAGCACCAAGTACCAAACACCAAGAACCAAGAACCAAACACCAAGCACCAAGCATCAAGTACAAACACCAAGCACCAAGCACCAAGCACCAAGCACCAAGCACCAAACACAAAGCACCCAGCACCAAACACCAAGGACCAAGCACCAAGCACCAAGCACCAAAAACCAAACACGAAACACAAAACACCAAGCACCAAGCACCAAACACCAAACTCCAAGCACCAAGCACCAAGCACCAAACACCAAACACCAAGCACCAAGCACCAAGCACCAGGCACGAAACACCAAGCACCAAGCACCAAACACCAAGCACCAAGCACCAAGCACCAAAGACCAAACACCAAACACCAAACAGCAAACAACATACAGCAAACACCAAACACCAAAAAGCAAACACCAAACACCAAACAGCAAACACCAAACAACAAACACCAAACAACAAACACCAAACAGCAAACAGCAAACACCAAACACCAAGCACCAAGCACCAAACACCAAGCACCAGGCACCAAACACCAAGCCCCAAGCACCAAACACCAAGCACCTAGCACCAAACACTAAGCACCAAGCACCAAACACTAAGCACCAAGCACCAAACACCAAGCACCAAGCACCAAACACCAAGCACCAAGCACCAAGCACCAAACACCAAACACCAAGCACCAAAGACCAAGCACCAAGCACCAAACACCAAGCACCAAGCACCAAGCACCAAACACCAAGCACCTAGCACCAAACACCAAACACCAAGCACCAAACACCAAGCACCAATCACCAAGCATCAAACACTAAGCAGCCAGCAGCAAGCACCAAACACCAAGCACCAAGCACCAAAAACCAAACACCAAACACCAAGCACCAAACACCTAACACCAAGCACCAAACACCAAGCACCAAACACCAAGCACCAAGCACCAAGCACCAAGCACCAAACACCAAGCACCAAACACCAAGCACCAAACACCAAGCACCAAGCACCAAACACCAAGCACCAAGCACCAAACACCAAGAACCAAGCACCAAGCACCAAGTACAAACACCAAGCACCAAGCACCAAACACCAAGCACCAAGCACCAAGCATCAAACACCAAGCACCAAACACCAAGCACCAAGCACCAAGCATCAAACACCAAGCATATAACACCAAACACCAAACACCAAGCACCAAACACCAAACACCAAGCACCAAGCACCAAACACCAAACACCAAGCACCAAGCACCAAACACCTAACACCAAGCACCAAACACCAAGCACCAAGCACCAAGCACCAAACACCAAGCACCAAGCACCAAACACCAAGCACCAAGCACCAAACACAAAGAACCAAGCACCAAGCACCAAGTACAAACACCAAGCACCAAGCACCAAACACCAAGCACCTAGCACCAAACACCAAACACCAAGCCCCAAACACCAAGCACCAATCATCAAGCACCAAACACCAAGCAACCAGCAGCAAGCACCAAACACCAAACACCAAGCACCAAGCACCAAAAACCAGACACCAAGCACCAAGCACCAAACACCTAACACCAAGCACCAAGCACCAAGTTCCAAGCACCAAACACCAACAACCAAACACCAAACACCAAGCACCAAACACCAAACACCAAGCACCAAGCACCAAACACCTAACACCAAGCACCAAATACCTAACACCAAGCACCAAGCACCAAGCACCAAGTACCAAACACCAAGAACCAAGAACCAAACACCAAACACCAAGCACCAAGTACAAACACCAAGCACCAAGCACCAAGCACCAAACACCAAGCACCAAGCACCAAACACAAAACACCAAGCACCAAGCATCAAACACCAAGCAGCAAACACCAAACACCAAGCACCAATCACCAAACACAAAGCACCCAGCACCAAACACCAAGGACCAAGCACCAAGCACCAAGCACCAAACACCAAACTCCAAACACCAAGCACCAAGCACCAAGCACCAGGCACCAAACACCAAGCACCAAGCACCAAACACCAAGCACCAAGCACCAAACACCAAATGCCAAGCACCAAACACCAAGAACCAAGAACCAAACACCAAGCACTAAGCACCAAGTACAAACACCAAGCACCAAGCACCAAGCACCAAACACCAAGCATCAAGCACCAAGCAGCAAACACCAAACACCAAGCACCAAGCACCAAACACAAAGCACCCAGCACCTAACACCAAGGACCAAGCACCAAGCACCAAGCACCAAAAACCAAACACGAAACACAAAACACCAAGCACCAAGCACCAAACACCAAGCACCTAGCACCAAGCACCAAACACCAAACACCAAGCACCAAACACCAAGCACCAAAGACCAAACACCAAACAGCAAACACCAAACACCAAACAGCAAACACCAAACAGCAAACACCAAACACCAAACAGCAAACACCAAACACCAAGCACCAAACACCAAGCACCAAGCACCAAATACCTAACACCAAGCACCAAGCACCAAGCACCAACCACCAAGCACCAAACACCAAGCACCAAACACCAAACATCAAGCACCAAGCACCAAGCACCAAGTACCAAACACCAAGAACCAAGAACCAAACACCAAGCACCAAGCACCAAGTAGAAACACCAAGCACCAAGCACCAAGCAGCAAACACCAAACACCAAGCACCAATCACCAAACACAAAGCACCCTGCACCAAACACCAAGGACCAAGCACCAAGCACCAAGCACCAAACACCAAACTCCAAGCACCAAGCACCAAACACCAAACACCAAGCACCAAGCACCAAGCACCAGGCACCAAACACCAAGCACCAAGCACCAAACACCAAGCACCAAACACCAAACGCAAAACACCAAACACCAAGAACCAAGAACCAAACACCAAGCACCAAGCACCAAGTACAAACACCAAGCACCAAGCACCAAGCACCAAACACCAAGCACCAAGCACCAAACACAAAACACCAAGCACCAAGCACCAAGCATCAAACACCAAGCAGCAAACACCAAACACCAAGCACCAAGCACCAAGCACCAAACACAAAGCACCCAGCACCAAACACCAAGGACCAAGCACCAAGCACCAAGCACCAAAAACCAAACACCAAGCATCAAGCACCAAGCACCAGGCACCAAACACCAAGCACCAAGCACCAAACACCAAGCACCAAACACCAAACACCAAACACCAAACACCAAACACCAAACACCAAACAGCAAACAACATACAGCAAACACCAAACACCAAATAGCAAACACCAAACACCAAACAGCAAACACCAAACAACAAACACCAAACAACAAACACCAAACAGCAAACAGCAAACACCAAGCACCAAGCACCAAACACCAAACACCAAACACCAAGCACCAAGCACCAAACACCAAGCACCAAACACCAAGCACCTAGCACCAAACACTAAGCACCAAGCACCAAACACCAAGCACCAAGCACCAAACACCAAGCACCAAGCACCAAGCACCAAACACCAAGCACCCAGGACCAAAAACCAAGCACCCAGCACCAAACACCAAGCACCAAACACCAACCACTCAGCACCAAGCACCAAACACCAAGCACCAAGCACCAAACACCAAACACCAAACACCAAGCACCAAGCACCAAGCACCAAACACCAAACACCAAGCACCAAGCACCAAACACCAAGCACCAAACACCAAACACCAAACACCAAGCACCAAGCACCAAACACCAAGCACCAAACACCAAGCACCTAGCACCAAACACTAAGCACCAAGCACCAAACACCAAGCACCAAGCACCAAACACCAAGCACCAAGCACCAAGCACCAAACACCAAGCACCCAGGACCAAAAACCAAGCACCCAGCACCAAACACCAAGCACCAAACACCAACCACTCAGCACCAAGCACCAAACACCAAGCACCAAGCACCAAACACCAAACACCAAACACCAAGCACCAAGCACCAAGCAACAAACACCAAACACCAAACACCAAGCACCAAAGACCAAACACCAAGCACCAGACACCAAGCACCAAACACCAAACACCAAACACCAAGCACCAAGCACCAAACACCAAACACCAAACACCAAGCACCAAACACCAAACACCAAGCACCAAACACCAAGCACCAGACACCAAGCACCAAACACCAAACACCAAACACCAAGCACCAAACACCAAGCAGCAAGCACCGAATACCAAACACCAAGCACCGAGCACCAAACACCAAGCACCAAAGACCAAACACCAAACAGCAAACACCAAACACCATACAGCAAACACTAAACACCAAAAAGCAGACACCAAACAGCAAACACCAAACACCAAACACCAAACACCAAACAGCAAACACCAAACACCAAGCACCAAGTACCAAACACCAAGAACCAAGAACCAAACACCAAGCACCAAGCACCAAGTACAAACACCAAGCACCAAGAACCAAGCACCAAACACCAAGCACCAAGCACCAAACACAAAACACCAAGCACCAAGCATCAAACACCAAGCAGCAAACACCAAACACCAAGCACCAATCACCAAACACCAAACACCAAGCACCAAACACCAAACACCAAGCACCAGACACCAAGCACCAAACACTAAACACCAAACACCAAGCACCAAGCACCAAACACCAAACACCAAGCAGCAAGCACCAAACACCAAACACCAAGCACCAAACACCAAGCACCAAAGACCAAACACCAAACAGCAAACACCAAACACGAAACAGCAAACACCATACAGCAAACACTAAACACCAAAAAGCAGACACCAGACAGCAAAACCAAACACCAAACACCAAACTCCAAACAGCAAACACCAAACACCAAGCACCAAACACGAAGCACCAAGCACCAAATACCTAACACCAAGCACCAAGCACGAAGCACCAAGTACCAAACACCAAGAACCAAGAACCAAACACCAAACACCAAGCACCAAGTACAAACACCAAGCACCAAGCACCAAGCACCAAACACCAAGCACCAAGCACCAAACACAAAACACCGAGCACCAAGCATCAAACACCAAGCAGCAAACACCAAACACCAAGCACCAATCACCAAACACAAAGCACCCAGCACCAAACACCAAGGACCAAGCACCAAGCACCAAGCACCAAACACCAAACTCCAAACACCAAGCACCAAGCACCAAGCACCAGGCACCAAACACCAATCACCAAGCACCAAACACCAAGCACCAGGCACCAAACACCAAATGCCAAACACCAAACACCAAGAACCAAGAACCAAACACCAAGCACCAAGCACCAAGTACAAACACCAAGCACCAAGCACCAAGCACCAAACACCAAGCATCAAGCACCAAGCAGCAAACACCAAACACCAAGCACCAAGCACCAAACACAAAGCACCCAGCACCTAACACCAAGGACCAAGCACCAAGCACTAAGCACCAAGCACCAAACACCAAACACCAAGCACCAAGCACCAAGCACCAGGCACCAAGCACCAAGCACCAAACACCAAACACCAAGCACCAAGCACCAAGCACCAGGCACCAAACACCAAATACCAAACAGCAAACAACATACAGCAAACACCAAACACCAAAAAGCAAACACCAAACACCAAACAGCAAACACCAAACAACAAACACCAAACAACAAACACCAAACAGCAAACAGCAAACACCAAGCACCAAGCACCAAACACCAAGCACCAAGCACCAAACACCAAGCACCAAGCACCAAGCACCAAACACCAAGCACCAAAGACCAAGCACCAAGCACCAAACACCAAGCACCCAGCACCAAACACCAAGCACCCAGCACCAAACACCAAGCACCAAACACCAACCACTCAGCACCAAGCACCAAACACCAACCACCAAGCACCAAACACCAAACACCAAACACCAAGCACCAAGCACCAAGCATCAAACACCAAGCATATAACACCAAACACCAAACACCAAGCACCAAGCACCAAAAACCAAATAACAAGCACCAAGCACCCAGCACCAAACACCAAGCACCAAGCACCAAACATCAAGCACCAAGCAACAAGCACCAAACACCAAACACCAAGCACCAAACACCAAACACCAAGCTCCAAGCACCAAACACCAAACACCAAGCACCAAACACCAAGCACCAGACACCAAGCACCAAACACCAAACACCAAACACCAGGCACCAAGCACCAAACACCAAACACCAAGCACCAAGCACCAAACACCAAACACCAAGCACCAAACACCAAGCACCAAAGACCAAACACCAAACAGCAAACACCAAATACCAAACAGCAAACACCAAACAGCAAACACCAAACACCAAACAGCAAACACCAAACACCAAGCACCAAACACCAAGCACCAAGCACCAAATACCTAACACCAAGCACCAAGCACCAAGCACCAAGCACCAAGCACCAAACACCAAGCACCAAACACCAAACATCAAGCACCAAGCACCAAGCACCAAGTACCAAACACCAAGAACCAAGAACCAAACACCAAGCACCAAGCACCAAGTACAAACACCAAGCACCAAGCACCAAGCACAAAACACCAAGCATCAAGCACCAAGCAGCAAACACCAAACACCAAGCACCAAGCACCAAACACAAAGCACCCAGCACCTAACACCAAGGACCAAGCACCAAGCACCAAGCACCAAAAACCAAACACGAAACACAAAACACCAAGCACCAAGCACCAAACACCAAACACCAAGCACCAAGCACCAAACACCAAACACCAAGCACCAAGCACCAAGCACCAAACACCAAGCACCAAGCACCAAATACAAAACACCAAGCATCAAACACCAAGCAGCAAACACCAAACACCAAGCACCAATCACCAAACACAAAGCACCCAGCACCAAACACCAAGGACCAAGCACCAAGCACCAAGCACCAAACACCAAACTCCAAGCACCAAGCACCAAACACCAAACACCAAGCACCAAGCACCAAGCACCAGGCACCAAACACCAAGCACCAAGCACCAAACACCAAGCACCAAGCACCAAAAACCAAACGCATAACACCAAACACCAAGAACCAAGAACCAAACACCAAGCACCAAGCACCAAGTACAAACACCAAGCACCAAGCACCAAGCACCAAACACCAAGCACCAAGCACCAAACACAAAACACCAAGCACCAAGCACCAAGCATCACACACCAATCAGCAAACACCAAACACCAAGCACCAAGCACCAAGCACCAAACACAAAGCACCCAGCACCAAACACCAAGGACCAAGCACTAAGCACCAAGCACCAAAAACCAAACACGAAACACAAAAAAATAAGCACCAATCACGAAACACCAAGCACCAAGCACCAAACACCAAACACCAAGCATCAAGCACCAAGCACCAGGCACCAAACACCAAGCACCAAGCACCAAACACCAAGCACCAAACACCAAACACCAAACACCAAACACCAAACACCAAACACCAAACAGCAAACAACATACAGCAAACACCAAACACCAAAAAGCAGACACCAAACACCAAACAGCAAACACCAAACAACAAACACCAAACAACAAACACCAAACAGCAAACAGCAAACACCAAGCACCAAGCACCAAACACCAAAAACCAAACACCAAACACCAAGCACCAAACACCAAGCACCAAACACCAAGCACCTAGCACCAAACACTAAGCACCAAGCACCAAACACCAAGCACCAAGCACCAAACACCAAGCACCAAGCACCAAGCACCAAACACCAAGCACCAAAGACCAAGCACCAAGCACCAAACACCAAGCACCCAGGACCAAAAACCAAGCACCCAGCACCAAACACCAAGCACCAAACACCAACCACTCAGCACCAAGCACCAAACACCAAGCACCAAGCACCAAACACCAAACACCAAACACCAAGCACCAAGCACCAAGCACCAAACACCAAACACCAAACACCAATCACCAAACACCAAACACCAAGCACCAGACACCAAGCACCAAACACCAAACACCAAACACCAAGCACCAAGCACCAAACACCAAACACCAAACACCAAGCACCAAACACCAAACACCAAGCACCAAACACCAAGCACCAGACACCAAGCACCAAACACCAAACACCAAACACCAAGCACCAAACACAAAGCACCAAGCACCGAATACCAAACACCAAGCACCGAGCACCAAACACCAAGCACCAAAGACCAAACACCAAACAGCAAACACCAAACACCATACAGCAAACACTAAACACCAAAAAGCAGACACCAAACAGCAAACACCAAACACCAAACACCAAACACCAAACAGCAAACACCAAACACCAAGCACCAAGTACCAAACACCAAGAACCAAGAACCAAACACCAAGCACCAAGCATCAAGTACAAACACCAAGCACCAAGCACCAAGCACCAAGCACCAAGCACCAAACACAAAACACCAAGCACCAAGCACCAAGCACCAAACACAAAGCACCCAGCACCAAACACCAAGGACCAAGCACCAAGCACCAAGCACCAAAAACCAAACACGAAACACAAAACACCAAGCACCAAGCACCAAACACCAAACTCCAAGCACCAAGCACCAAGCACCAAGCACCAGGCACGAAACACCAAGCACCAAGCACCAAACACCAAGCACCAAGCACCAAAGACCAAACACCAAACACCAAACAGCAAACAACATACAGCAAACACCAAACACCAAAAAGCAAACACCAAACACCAAACAGCAAACACCAAACAACAAACACCAAACAACAAACACCAAACAGCAAACAGCAAACAGCAAACACCAAGCACCAAGCACCAAACACCAAGCACCAGGCACCAAACACCAAGCCCCAAGCACCAAACACCAAGCACCTAGCACCAAACACTAAGCACCAAGCACCAAACACTAAGCACCAAGCACCAAACACCAAGCACCAAGCACCAAACACCAAGCACCAAGCACTAAGCACCAAACACCAAACACCAAGCACCAAAGACCAAGCACCAAGCACCAAACACCAAGCACCAAGCACCAAGGACCAAACACCAAGCACCTAGCACCAAACACCAAACACCAAGCACCAAACACCAAGCACCAATCACCAAGCATCAAACACCAAGCAGCCAGCAGCAAGCACCAAACACCAAGCACCAAGCACCAAAAACCAAACACCAAACACCAAGCACCAAACACCTAACACCAAGCACCAAACACCAAGCACCAAACACCAAGCACCAAGCACCAAGCACCAAGCACCAAACACCAAGCACCAAACACCAAGCACCAAACACCAAGCACCAAGCACCAAACACCAAGCACCAAGCACCAAACACCAAGAACCAAGCACCAAGCACCAAGTACAAACACCAAGCACCAAGCACCAAACACCAAGCACCAAGCACCAAGCATCAAACACCAAGCACCAAACACCAAGCACCAAGCACCAAGCATCAAACACCAAGCATATAACACCAAACACCAAACACCAAGCACCAAACACCAAACACCAAGCACCAAGCACCAAACACCAAACACCAAGCACCAAGCACCAAACACCTAACACCAAGCACCAAACACCAAGCACCAAGCACCAAGCACCAAACACCAAGCACCAAGCACCAAACACCAAGCACCAGGCACCAAACACAAAGAACCAAGCACCAAGCACCAAGTACAAACACCAAGCACCAAGCACCAAACACCAAGCACCTAGCACCAAACACCAAACACCAAGCCCCAAACACCAAGCACCAATCATCAAGCACCAAACACCAAGCAACCAGCAGCAAGCACCAAACACCAAACACCAAGCACCAAGCACCAAAAACCAGACACCAAGCACCAAGCACCAAACACCTAACACCAAGCACCAAGCACCAAGTTCCAAGCACCAAACACCAACAACCAAACACCAAACACCAAGCACCAAACACCAAACACCAAGCACCAAGCACCAAACACCTAACACCAAGCACCAAGCACCAACCACCAAACACCAAGCACCAAGCACCAAGCATCAATCACCAAACACCAAGCACCAAACACCAAACACCAAGCACCAAGCACCAAACACCAAGCACCAAGCACCAAGCATCAAACACCAAGCACCAAACACCAAACACCAAACACCAAGCACCAAGCATCAAACACCAAGCATATAACACCAAACACCAAACACCAAACACCAAGCACCAAGCACCCAACACCAAACACCAAGCACCAAGCACCAAACACCAAGCACCAAGCACCAAGCAAAAAGCACCAAACACCAAGCACCAAACACCAAACACCAAGCACCAAACACCAAACACCAAGCACCAAGCACCAAACACCTAACACCAAGCACCAAACACCAACCACCAAACACCAAGCACCAAGCACCAAGCACCAAGCACCAAACACCAAGCACCAAACACCAAGCACCAAACACCTAACACCAAGCACCAAGCACCAAGTACCAAGCACCAAACACCAAGCACCAAGCACCAAACACCAAGCACTAAACACCAAACACCAAGCACCAAGCACCAAACACCTAACACCAAGCACCAAACACCAACCACCAAACACCAAGCACCAAGCACCAAGCACCAAGCACCAAACACCAAGCACCAAGCACCAAACACCAAGCTCCAAACACCAAGCACGAAGCACCAAGCACCAAGTACAAACACCAAGCACCAAGCACCAAACACCAAGCACCAAGCATCAAACACCAAACACCAAACACCAAGCACCAAGCACCAAGCATCAAACACCAAGCATATATAACACCAAGCACCAAGCACCAAGCACCAAAGACCAAACACCAAACAGCAAACACCAAACACCATACAGCAAACACTAAACACCAAAAAGCAGACACCAAACAGCAAACACCAAACACCAAACACCAAACACCAAACAGCAAACACCAAACACCAAGCACCAAACACCAAGGACCAAGCACCAAACACCTAACACCAAGCACCAAGCACCAAGCACCAAACACCAAGCACCAAACACCAAACATCAAGCACCAAGCATCAAGCAACAAGTATCCAAACACCAAGAACCAAGAACCAAACACCAAGCACCAAGCACCAAGTACAAACACCAAGCACCAAGCACCAAGCACCAAACACCAAGAACCAAGCAGCAAACACCAAACACCAAACACCAAACACCAAACTCCAAGCACCAAGCACCAAGCACCAGGCACCAAACACCAAGCACCAAGCACCAAACACCAAACGCCAAACACCAAACATCAAGAACCAAGAACCAAACACCAAGCACCAAGCACCAAGTACAAACACCAAGCACCAAGCACCAAGCACCAAACACCAAACACCAAGCACCAAGCACCAAACACAAAACACCAAGCACCAAGCACCAAGCATCAAACACCAAGCAGCAAACACCAAACACCAAGCACCAAGCACCAAGCACCAAACACAAAGCACCCAGCACCAAACACCAAGGACCAAGCACCAAGCACCAAGCACCAAAAACCAAACACGAAACACAAAACACCAAGCACCAAGCACCAAACACCAAACTCCAAGCACCAAGCACCAAGCACCAAACACCAAACACCAAGCACCAAGAACCAAGCACCAGGCACCAAACACCAAACACCAAGGAACAAGCACCAAACACCAAACACCAAACACCAAACACCAAACAGCAAACAACATACAGCAAACACTAAACACCAAAAAGCAAACACCAAACACCAAACAGCAAACACCAAACAACAAACACCAAACAACTAACACCAAACAGCAAACAGCAAACACCAAACACCAAGCACCAAGCACCAAACACCAAACACCAAACACCAAGCACCAGGCACCTAAACACCAAGCACCAAACACCAAGCACCTAGCACCAAACACTAAGCACCAAGCACCAAACACTAAACACCAAGCACCAAACACCAAGCACCAAGCACCAAACACCAAGCACCAAGCACCAAGCACCAAGCACCAAACACCAAGCACCAAGCACCAATCATCAAACGCCAAACACCAAACACCAAGCAACAAGCACCAAGCATCAAACACCAAGCATATAACACCAAACACCAAACACTAAGCACCAAGCACCAAACACCAAACACAAAGCACCAAGCACCCAGCACCAAACACCAAGCACCAAACACCAAGCACCAAGCACCAAGCAAAAAGCACCAAACACCAAACACCAAGCACCAAACACCGAACACCAAACACCAAGCACAAAGCACCAAACACCGAACACCAAACACCAAGCACCAAACACCAAACACCAAGCACCAGACACCAAGCACCAAACAACAAACACCAAACACCAAGCACCAAGCACCAAACACCAAACACCAAGCACCAAGCACCAAGCACCAAACACCAAGCACCAAAGACCAAACTCCAAACAACAAACACCAAACACGAAACAGCAAACACCATACAGCAAACACTAAACACCAAAAAGCAGACACCAAACAGCAAACACCAAACACCAAACACCAAACACCAAACAGCAAACACCAAACACCAAGCACCAAACACCAAGCACCAAGCACCAAGCACCAAGCACCAAGCACCAAACACCAAGCACCAAACACGAAACACCAAGCACCAAGCACCAAGCACCAAGTACCAAACACCAAGAACCAAGAACCAAACACCAAGCACCAAGCACCAAGTACAAACACCAAGCACCAAGCACCAAACACCAAGCACCAAGCACCAAACACAAAACACCAAGCACCAAGCACCAAGCATCAAACACCAAGCCGCAAACACCAAACACCAAGCACCAAACACAAAGCACCCAGCACCAAACACCAAGGACCAAGCACCAAGCACCAAGCACCAAAAACCAAACCCCAAACACAAAACACCAAGCACCAAGCACCAAGCACCAAGCATCAAACACCAAACACCAAGCACCAAGCACCAGGCACCAAACACCAAGCACCAAGCACCAAACACCAAGCACCAAGCACCAAGCACCAAACACCAAACACCAAACACCAAACACCAAACAACATACAGCAAACACCAAACACCAAAAAGCAGACACGAAACAGCAAACACCAAACACCAAACAGCAAACACCAAACAACAAACACCAAACAACAAACACCAAACAGCAAACAGCAAATACCTAACACCAAGAACCAAGAACCAAACCCCAAGCACCTAGCACCAAACACTAAGCACCAAGCACTAAACACCAAGCACCAAGCACCAAACACCAAGCACCAAGCACCAAGCACCAAACACCAAACACCAAGCCCCAAAGACCAAGCACCAAGCACCAAACATCAAGCACCAAACACCAACCACCCAGCACCAAGCACCAAACACCAATCACCAAGCACCAAACACCAAGCACCAAGCACCAAACACCAAGCACCAAGCACCTAGCACCAAACACCAAGCACCAATCACCAAGCACCAAACACCAAGCAGCCAGCAGCAAGCACCAAACACCAAACACCAAGCACCAAGCACCAAAAACCAAACACCAAGCACCAAGCACCAAACACCTAACACCAAGCACCAAGTACCAAATACCAAGCACCAAACACCAAGCACCAAACACCAAACACCAAGCACCAAACACCAAACACCAAACACCAAGCACCAAACACCAAACACCAAGCACCAAGCACCAAACACCTAACACCAAGCACCTAGCACCAAACACCAAACACCAAGCACCAAACACCAAGCACAAATCACCAAGCATCAAACACCAAGCAGCCAGCAGCAAGCACCAAACACCAAACACCAAGCACCAAGCACCAAAAACCAATCACCAAGCACCAAACACCTAACACCAAGCACCAAGCACCAAGTACCAAGCACCAAACACCAAGCACCAAACACCAAACACCAAGCACCAAGCACCAAACACCAAGCACCAAACACCAAACACCAAGCATCAAACACCTAACACCAAACACCAAGCACCAAACACCAAGCACCAAACACCAAGCACCAAGCACCAAACACCTAACACCAAGCACCAAACACCAAGCACCAAACACCAAGCACCAAGCACCAAGCACCAAGCACCAAACACCAAGCACCAAACACCAAGCACCAAACACCAAGCACCAAGCACCAAACACCAAGCACCAAGCACCAAACACCAAGAACCGAGCACCAAGCACCAAGTACAAACACCAAGCACCAAGCACCAAACACCAAGCACCAAGCACCAAGCATCGAACACCAAGCACCAAACACCAAGCACCAAACACCAAGCACCAAGCACCAAGCACCAAGCACCAAACACCAAGCACCAAACACCAAGCACCAAACACCAAACACCAAGCACCAAACACCAAGCACCAAGCACCAAACACCAAGAACCAAGCACCAAGCATCAAGTACAAACACCAAGCACCAAGCACCAAACACCAAACACCAAACAACATACAGCAAAAAACCAAACACCAAAAAGTAGACACGAAACGGCAAACACCAAACACCAAACACCAAACAGCAAACAGCAAACACCAAGCACCAAGCACCAAACACCTAACACCAAGCACCAAACACCAAGCACCAAACACCAAGCACCAAGCACCAAGCACCAAACACCAAGCACCAAACACCAAGCACCAAACACCAAACACCAAGCACCAAACACCAAGCACCAAGCAGCAAACACCAAGAACCAAGCACCAAGCACCAAGTACAAACACCAAGCACCAAACACCAAGCAGCATTCACCAAGCACCAAACACCAAGCAGCCAGCAGCAAGCACCAAACACCAAACACCAAGCACCAAGCACCAAAAACCAGACACCAGACACCAAGCACCAAGCACCAAACACCTAACACCAAGCACCAAGCACCAAGTACCAAGCACCCAACACCAAGCACCAAACACCAAACACCAAGCACCAAGCACCAAACACCAAGCACCAAACACCAAGCACCAAGCACCAAACACCAAGCACCAAGCACCAAACACCAAGCACCAAGCACCAAGCATCAAACACCAAACACCAAGCACCAAACACCAAGCACCAATCACCATGCATCAAACACGAAGCAGCCAGCAGCAAGCACCAAACACCAAACACCAAGCACCAGACACCAAGCACCAAACACCAAACACCAAGCACCAAACACCAAACACCAAGCACAAAGCACCAAACACCAAACACCAAGCACCAAATACCAAACACCAAACAGCAAACACCAAACACCATACAGCAAACACTAAACACCAAAAAGCAGACACCAAACAGCAAACACCAAACACCAAACACCAAACACCAAACAGC
Source organism: Eledone cirrhosa (assembly GCA_964016885.1). Lineage (NCBI taxonomy): Eukaryota > Metazoa > Mollusca > Cephalopoda > Octopoda > Eledonidae > Eledone > Eledone cirrhosa. Next base: position 141,003,964 of record OZ024743.1, on the reverse strand, counting down.
AAACACCAAACACCAAGCACCAAACACCAAGGACCAAGCACCAAACACCAACACCAAGCACCAAGCACCAAGCACCAAACACCAAGCACCAAACACCAAACATCAAGCACCAAGCACCAAGTACCAAACACCAAGAACCAAGAACCAAACACCAAGCACCAAGCACCAAGTACAAACACCAAGCACCAAGCACCAAGCACCAAACACCAAGCAGCAAACACCAAACACCAAGCACCAAGCACCAAACACAAAGCACCCAGCACCAAACACCAAGGACCAAGCACCAAGGACCAAAAACCAAACACCAAACACAAAACACCAAGCACTAAGCACCAAACACCAAACTCCAAGCACCAAGCACCAAGCACCAAACACCAAACACCAAGCACCAAGCACCAAGCACCAGGCACCAAACACCAAGCACCAAGCACCAAACACCAAGCACCAAACACCAAACACCAAACGCCAAACACCAAACACCAAGAACCAAGAACCAAACACCAATCACCAAGCACCAAGTACAAACACCAAGCACCAAGCACCAAGCACCAAACACCAAGCACCAAGCACCAAACACAAAACACCAAGCACCAAGCACCAAGCATCAAACACCAAGCAGCAAACACCAAACACCAAGCACCAAGCACCAAGCACCAAACACAAAGCACCCAGCACCAAACACCAAGGACCAAGCACCAAGCACCAATCACCAAAAACCAAACACGAAACACGAATCACCAATCACCAAGCACCAAACACCAAAATCCAAGCACCAAGCACAAAACACCAAACACCAAGCACCAAGCACCAAGCACCAGGCACCAAATACCAAGCACCAAGCACCAAACACCAAGCACCAAACACCAAACACCAAACACCAAACAGCAAACAACATACGGCAAACACCAAACACCAAAAAGCAAACACCAAACACCAAACAGCAAACACCAAACAACAAACACCAAACAACAAACACCAAACAACAAACACCAAACACCAAGCACCAAACACCAAACACCAAACACCAAGCACCAGGCACCAAACACCAAACACCAAGCACCAAACACCAAGCACCTAGCACCAAACACTAAGCACCAAGCACCAAACACTAAGCACCAAGCACCAAACACCAAGCACCAAGCACCAAGCACCAAACACCAAGCACCAAGCACCAAGCACCAAACACCAAACACCAAGCACCAAAGACCAAGCACCAAGCACCAAACACCAAGCACCCAGCACTAAACACCAAGCATTAAACACCAACCACCCAGCACCAAGGACCAAACACCAAGCACCAAGCACCAAACACCAAACACCAAGCACCAAGCACCAAGCACCAAACACCAAGCACCTAGCACCAAACACCAAACACCAAGCCCAAAACACCAAGCACCAATCACCAAGCATCAAACACCAAGCAGCCAGCAGCAAGCACCAAACACCAAACACCAAGCACCAAGCACCAAAAACCAAACACCAAACACCAAGCACCAAACACCTAACACCAAGCACCAAGCACCAAGTACCAAGCACCAAACACCAAGCACCAAACACCAAGCACCAAACACCAAGCACCAAACACCAAACACCAAGCACCAAACACCTAACACCAAACACCAAGCACCAAACACCAAGCACCAAACACCAAACACCAAGCACCAAGCACCAAACACCTAACACCAAACACCAAACACCAAGCACCAAGCACCAAGCACCAAGCACCAAACACCAAGCACCAAACACCAAGCACCAAGCACACAAGCACCAAACACTAAGCACCAAGCACCAAACACCAAGCACCAAGCACCAAGCACCAAACACCAAACACCAAGCACCCAGCACCAAACACCAAGCACTAAACACCAACCACCCCGCACCAAGCACCAAACACCAAGCACCAAGCACCAAACACCAAGCACCAAACACCAAGCACCAAGCACCAAACCCCTAACACCAAGCACCAAACACCAAGCACCAAACACCAAGCACCAAGCACCAAGCACCAAACACCAAGCACCAAACACCAAGCACCAAACACCAAGCACCAAGCACCAAACACCAAACAACAAGAACCAAGCACCAAGCACCAAGTACAAACACCAAGCACCAAGCACCAAACACCAAGCACCAAGCACCAAGCATCAAACACCAAGCACCAAACACCAAGCACCAAGCACCAAGCATCAAACACCAAGCATATAACACCAAACACCAAACACCAAGCACCAAACACCAAACACCAAGCACCAAGCACCAAACACCTAACACCAAGCACCAAACACCAAGCACCAAACACCAAGCACCAAGCACCAAGCACCAAACACCAAGCACCAAACACCAAGCACCAAACACCAAGCACCAAGCACCAAACACCAAGCACCAAGCACCAAACACCTAACACCAAGCACCAAACACCTAACACCAAGCACCAAACACCAAGCACCAAACACCAACCACCAAACACCAAACACCTAACACCAAGCACCAAACACCAAGCACCAAACACCAACCACCAAACACCAAGCACCAAGCACCAAGCACCAAGCACCAAACACCAAACACCAAGCACCAAGCACCAAACACCTAACACCAAGCACCAAACACCAAGCACCAAACACCAACCACCAAACACCAAGCACCAAGCACCAAGCACCAAGCACCAAACACCAAGCACCAAACACCAAGCACCAAACACCTAACACCAAGCACCAAGCACCAAGTACCAAGCACCAAACACCAAGCACCAAACACCAAACACCAAGCACCAAGCACCAAACACCTAACACCAAGCAACAAACACCAACCACCAAACACCAAGCACCAAGGAGCAAGCACCAAGCACCAAGCACCAAACACCAAGCCCCAAACACCAAGCACCAAGCACCAAGCACCAAGTACAAACACCAAGCACCAAGCACCAAACACCAAGCACCAAGCATCAAACACCAAACACCAAACACCAAGCACCAAGCACCAAGCATCAAACACCAAGCATATAACACCAAACACCAAGCACCAAACACCAAGCAGCAATCACCAAGCACCAAACACCAAGCAGCCAGCAGCAAGCACCAAACACCAAACACCAAGCACCAAGCACCAAAAACCAGACACCAAGCACCAAGCACCAAACACCTAACACCAAGCACCAAGCACCAAGTACCAAGCACCAAACACCAAGCACCAAACACCAAACACCAAGCACCAAGCACCAAACACCAAGCACCAAATACCAAGCACCAAGCACCAAACACCAAGCACCAAGCACGAAACACCAAGCACCAAGCACCAAGCATCAAACACCAAACACCAAGCACCAAACACCAAGCACCAATCACCACGCATCAAACACCACGTAGCCAGCAGCAAGCACCAAAAACCAAACACCAAGCACCAAGCACCAAACACCAAGCACCAAGCACCAAACACCAAGCACCAAGCACCAAGCACCAAACACCAAGCACCAAAGACCAAGCATCAAGCACCAAACACCAAGCACCCAGCACCAAACACCAAGCACCCAGCACCAAACACCAAGCACCCAGCACCAAACACCAAGCACCAAACACCAACCACCCAGCACCAAGCACCAAACACCAAGCACCAAGCACCAAACACCAAACACCAAACACCAAGCACCAAGCACCAAGCACCAAACACCAAACACCAAACACCAAGCACCAAACACCAAACACCAAGCACCAGACACCAAGCACCAAACACCAAACACCAAACAGCAAGCACGAAGCACCAAATACCAAACACCAAACACCAAGCACCAAACACCAAACACCAAGCACCAAACACCAAACACCAAGCACCAGACACCAAGCACCAAACACCAAACACCAAGCACCAAACACCAAACACCAAGCACCAAGCACCAAACACCAAACACCAAGCACCAAGCACCAAAAACCAAGCACCAAAGACCAAACACCAAACAGCAAACACCAAACACCATACAGCAAACACTAAACACCAAAAAGGAGACACCAAACAGCAAACACCAAACACCAAACACCAAACACCAAACACCAAACAGCAAACAGCAAACACCAAGCACCAAACACCAAGTACCAATCACCAAACACCTAACACCAAGCACCAAGCACCAAGCACCAAACACCAAGCACCAAACACCAAACATCAAGCAACAAGCACCAAGTACCAAACACCAAGAACCAAGAACCAAACACCAAGTACCAAGCACCAAGTACAAACACCAAGCACCAAGCACCAAGCACCAAACACCAAGAACCAAGCACCAAACACAAAACACCAAGCACCAAGCACCAAGCATCAAACACCAAGCAGCAAACACCAAACACCAAGCACCAAGCACCAAACACAAAGCACCCAGCACCAAACACCAAGCACCAAGCACCAAGCACCAAAAACCAAACACCAAACACAAAACACCAAGCACCAAGCACCAAACACCAAACTCCAAGCACCAAGCACCAAGCACCAAACACCAAACACCAAGCACCAAGCACCAAGCACCAGGCACCAAACATCAAGCACCAAGCACCAAACACCAAGCACCAAGCACCAAACACCAAACGCCAAACACCAAACACCAAGAACCAAGAACCAAACACCAATCACCAAGAACCAAGTACAAACACCAAGCACCAAGCACCAAGCACCAAACACAAAGCACCAAGCACCAAACACAAAACACCAAGCACCAAGCACCAAGCATCAAACACCAAGCAGCAAACACCAAACACCAAGCACCAAGCACCAAGCACCAAACACAAAGCACCCAGCACCAAACACCAAGGACCAAGCACCAAGCACCAATCACCAAAAACCAAACACGAAACACGAAACACCAGGCACCAAGCACCAAACACCAAAATCCAAGCACCAAGCACCAAACACCAAACACCAAGCACCAAGCACCAAGCACCAGGCACCAAACACCAAGCACCAAGCACCAAACACCAAGCACCAAACACCAAGCACCAAACACCAAACACCAAAAAGCAAACACCAAACACCAAACAGCAAACACCAAACAACAAACACCAAACAACAAACACCAAACAGCAAACAGCAAACACCAAACACCAAGCACCAAGCACCAAACACCAAACACCAAACACCAAGCACCAGGCACCAAACGCCAAGCACCAAGCACCAAACACCAAGCACCTAGCACCAAACACTAAGCACCAAGCACCAAACACTAAGCACCAAGCACCAAACACCAAGCACCAAGCACCAAACACCAAGCACCAAGCACCAAGCACCAAACACCAAACACCAAGCACCAAAGACCAAGCACCAAGCACCAAACACCAAGCACCCAGCACCAAACACCAAGCACTAAACACCAACCACCCAGCACCAAGCACCAAACACCAAGCACCAAGCACCAAACACCAAACACCAAGCACCAAGCACCAAGCACCAAACACCAAGAACCTAGCACCAAACACCAAACACCAAGCACAAAACACCAAGCACCAATCACCAAACACCAAGCACCAAGCACCAAACACCTAACAACAAGCACCAAGCACCAAGTACCAAGCACCAAACACCAAGCACCAAACACCAAGCACCAAACACCAAGCACCAAACACCAAACACCAAGCACCAAACACCTAACACCAAACACCAAGCATCAAACACCAAGCACCAAACACCAAACACCAAGCACCAAGCACCAAACACCTAACACCAAGCACCAAACACCAAGCACCAAGCACCAAGCACCAAGCACCAAGCACCAAGCACCAAACACCAAGCACCAAACACCAAGCACCAAGCACCAAACACCAAGAACCAAGCACCAAGCACCAAGTACAAACACCAAGCACCAAGCACCAAACACCAAGCACCAAGCACCAAGCATCAAACACGAAGCACCAAACACCAAGCACCAAGCACCAAGCATCAAACACCAAGCATATAACACCAAACACCAAACACCAAGCACCAAACACCAAACACCAAGCACCAAGCACCAAACACCTAACACCAAGCACCAAACACCAAGCACCAAACACCAAGCACCAAGCACCAAGCACTAAACACCAAGCACCAAACACCAAGCACCAAACACCAAGCACCAAGCACCAAACACCAAGCACCAAGCACCAAACACCAAGAACCAAGCACCAAGCACCAAGTACAAACACCAAGCACCAAGCACCAAACACCAAGCACCTAGCACCAAACACCAAACACCAAGCACCAAACACCAAGCACCAATCACCAAGCACCAAACACCAATCAGCCAGCAGCAAGCACCAAACACCAGGCACCAAGCACCAAAAACCAGACACCAAGCACCAAGCACCAAACACCTAACACCAAGCACCAAGCACCAAGTACCAAGCACCAAACACCAAGCACCAAACACCAAACACCAAGCACCAAACACCAAACACCAAGCACCAAGCACCAACCACCAAACACCAAGCACCAAGCACCAAGCACCAAGCACCAAACACCAAGCACCAAACACCAAGCACCAAACACCAAGCACCAAGCACCAAACACGAAGCACCAAGCACCAAACACCAAACACCAAGCACCAAGCACCAAACACCTAACACCAAGCACCAAACACCAAGCACCAAACACCAACCACCAAACACAAAGCACCAAACACCAAACACCAAGCACCCAGCACCAAACACCAAGCACTAAACACCAACCACCCAGCACCAAGCACCAAACACCAAGCACCAAGCACCAAACACCAAGCACCAAACACCAAGCACCAAGCACCAAACCCCTAACACCAAGCACCAAACACCAAGCACCAAACACCAAGCACCAAGCACCAAGCACCAAACACCAAGCACCAAACACCACGCACCAAACACCAAGCACCAAGCACCAAACACCAAACACCAAGAACCAAGCACCAAGCACCAAGTACAAACACCAAGCACCAAGCACCAAACACCAAGCACCAAGCACCAAGCATCAAACACCAAGCACCAAACACCAAGCACCAAGCACCAAGCATCAAACACCAAGCATATAACACCAAACACCAAACACCAAGCACCAAACACCAAACACCAAGCACCAAGCACCAAACACCTAACACCAAGCACCAAACACCAAGCACCAAACACCAAGCACCAAGCACCAAGCACCAAACACCAAGCACCAAACACCAAGCACCAAACACCAAGCACCAAGCACCAAACACCAAGCACCAAGCACCAAACACCTAACACCAAGCACCAAACACCTAACACCAAGCACCAAACACCAAGCACCAAACACCAACCACCAAACACCAAACACCTAACACCAAGCACCAAACACCAAGCACCAAACACCAACCACCAAACACCAAGCACCAAGCACCAAGCACCAAGCACCAAACACCAAACACCAAGCACCAAGCACCAAACACCTAACACCAAGCACCAAACACCAAGCACCAAACACCAACCACCAAACACCAAGCACCAAGCACCAAGCACCAAGCACCAAACACCAAGCACCAAACACCAAGCACCAAACACCTAACACCAAGCACCAAGCACCAAGTACCAAGCACCAAACACCAAGCACCAAACACCAAACACCAAGCACCAAACACCAAACACCAAGCACCAAGCACCAAACACCTAACACCAAGCACCAAACACCAACCACCAAACACCAAGCACCAAGGAGCAAGCACCAAGCACCAAGCACCAAACACCAAGCCCCAAACACCAAGCACCAAGCACCAAGCACCAAGTACAAACACCAAGCACCAAGCACCAAACACCAAGCACCAAGCATCAAACACCAAACACCAAACACCAAGCACCAAGCACCAAGCATCAAACACCAAGCATATAACACCAAACACCAAGCAACAAACACCAAGCAGCAATCACCAAGCACCAAACACCAAGCAGCCAGCAGCAAGCACCAAACACCAAACACCAAGCACCAAGCACCAAAAACCAGACACCAAGCACCAAGCACCAAACACCTAACACCAAGCACCAAGCACCAAGTACCAAGCACCAAACACCAAGCACCAAACACCAAACACCAAGCACCAAGCACCAAACACCAAGCACCAAATACCAAGCACCAAGCACCAAACACCAAGCACCAAGCACGAAACACCAAGCACCAAGCACCAAGCATCAAACACCAAACACCAAGCACCAAACACCAAGCACCAATCACCACGCATCAAACACCACGTAGCCAGCAGCAAGCACCAAAAACCAAACACCAAGCACCAAGCACCAAACACCAAGCACCAAGCACCAAACACCAAGCACCAAGCACCAAGCACCAAACACCAAGCACCAAAGACCAAGCATCAAGCACCAAACACCAAGCACCCAGCACCAAACACCAAGCACCCAGCACCAAACACCAAGCACCCAGCACCAAACACCAAGCACCAAACACCAACCACCCAGCACCAAGCACCAAACACCAAGCACCAAGCACCAAACACCAAACACCAAACACCAAACACCAAGCACCAAGCACCAAGCACCAAACACCAAACACCAAACACCAAGCACCAAACACCAAACACCAAGCACCAGACACCAAGCACCAAACACCAAACACCAAACAGCAAGCACGAAGCACCAAATACCAAACACCAAACACCAAGCACCAAACACCAAACACCAAGCACCAAACACCAAACACCAAGCACCAGACACCAAGCACCAAACACCAAACACCAAGCACCAAACACCAAACACCAAGCACCAAGCACCAAACACCAAACACCAAGCACCAAGCACCAAACACCAAGCACCAAAGACCAAACACCAAACAGCAAACACCAAACACCATACAGCAAACACTAAACACCAAAAAGGAGACACCAAACAGCAAACACCAAACACCAAACACCAAACACCAAACAGCAAACAGCAAACACCAAGCACCAAACACCAAGTACCAATCACCAAACACCTAACACCAAGCACCAAGCACCAAGCACCAAACACCAAGCACCAAACACCAAACATCAAGCAACAAGCACCAAGTACCAAACACCAAGAACCAAGAACCAAACACCAAGTACCAAGCACCAAGTACAAACACCAAGCACCAAGCACCAAGCACCAAACACCAAGAACCAAGCACCAAACACAAAACAGCAAGCACCAAGCACCAAGCATCAAACACCAAGCAGCAAACACCAAACACCAAGCACCAAGCACCAAACACAAAGCACCCAGCACCAAACACCAAGCACCAAGCACCAAGCACCAAAAACCAAACACCAAACACAAAACACCAAGCACCAAGCACCAAACACCAAACTCCAAGCACCAAGCACCAAGCACCAAACACCAAACACCAAGCACCAAGCACCAAGCACCAGGCACCAAACATCAAGCACCAAGCACCAAACACCAAGCACCAAGCACCAAACACCAAACGCCAAACACCAAACACCAAGAACCAAGAACCAAACACCAATCACCAAGAACCAAGTACAAACACCAAGCACCAAGCACCAAGCACCAAACACAAAGCACCAAGCACCAAACACAAAACACCAAGCACCAAGCACCAAGCATCAAACACCAAGCAGCAAACACCAAACACCAAGCACCAAGCACCAAGCACCAAACACAAAGCACCCAGCACCAAACACCAAGGACCAAGCACCAAGCACCAATCACCAAAAACCAAACACGAAACACGAAACACCAGGCACCAAGCACCAAACACCAAAATCCAAGCACCAAGCACCAAACACCAAACACCAAGCACCAAGCACCAAGCACCAGGCACCAAACACCAAGCACCAAGCACCAAACACCAAGCACCAAACACCAAGCACCAAACACCAAGCACCAAAAAGCAAACACCAAACACCAAACAGCAAACACCAAACAACAAACACCAAACAACAAACACCAAACAGCAAACAGCAAACACCAAACACCAAGCACCAAGCACCAAACACCAAACACCAAACACCAAGCACCAGGCACCAAACGCCAAGCACCAACCACCAAACACCAAGCACCTAGCACCAAACACTAAGCACCAAGCACCAAACACTAAGCACCAAGCACCAAACACCAAGCACCAAGCACCAAACACCAAGCACCAAGCACCAAGCACCAAACACCAAACACCAAGCACCAAAGACCAAGCACCAAGCACCAAACACCAAGCACCCAGCACCAAACACCAAGCACTAAACACCAACCACCCAGCACCAAGCACCAAACACCAAGCACCAAGCACCAAACACCAAACACCAAGCACCAAGCACCAAGCACCAAACACCAAGAACCTAGCACCAAACACCAAACACCAAGCACAAAACACCAAGCACCAATCACCAAACACCAAGCACCAAGCACCAAACACCTAACAACAAGCACCAAGCACCAAGTACCAAGCACCAAACACCAAGCACCAAACACCAAGCACCAAACACCAAGCACCAAACACCAAACACCAAGCACCAAACACCTAACACCAAACACCAAGCATCAAACACCAAGCACCAAACACCAAACACCAAGCACCAAGCACCAAACACCTAACACCAAGCACCAAACACCAAGCACCAAGCACCAAGCACCAAGCACCAAGCACCAAGCACCAAACACCAAGCACCAAACACCAAGCACCAAGCACCAAACACCAAGAACCAAGCACCAAGCACCAAGTACAAACACCAAGCACCAAGCACCAAACACCAAGCACCAAGCACCAAGCATCAAACACGAAGCACCAAACACCAAGCACCAAGCACCAAGCATCAAACACCAAGCATATAACACCAAACACCAAACACCAAGCACCAAACACCAAACACCAAGCACCAAGCACCAAACACCTAACACCAAGCACCAAACACCAAGCACCAAACACCAAGCACCAAGCACCAAGCACTAAACACCAAGCACCAAACACCAAGCACCAAACACCAAGCACCAAGCACCAAACACCAAGCACCAAGCACCAAACACCAAGAACCAAGCACCAAGCACCAAGTACAAACACCAAGCACCAAGCACCAAACACCAAGCACCTAGCACCAAACACCAAACACCAAGCACCAAACACCAAGCACCAATCACCAAGCACCAAACACCAATCAGCCAGCAGCAAGCACCAAACACCAGGCACCAAGCACCAAAAACCAGACACCAAGCACCAAGCACCAAACACCTAACACCAAGCACCAAGCACCAAGTACCAAGCACCAAACACCAAGCACCAAACACCAAACACCAAGCACCAAACACCAAACACCAAGCACCAAGCACCAACCACCAAACACCAAGCACCAAGCACCAAGCACCAAGCACCAAACACCAAGCACCAAACACCAAGCACCAAACACCAAGCACCAAGCACCAAACACGAAGCACCAAGCACCAAACACCAAACACCAAGCACCAAGCACCAAACACCTAACACCAAGCACCAAACACCAAGCACCAAACACCAACCACCAAACACAAAGCACCAAGCACCAAGCACCAAGCACCAAACACCAAGCACCAAACACCAAGCACCAAACACCTAACACCAAGCACCAAGCACCAAGTACCAAGCACCAAACACCAAGCACCAAACACCAAACACCAAGCACCAAACACCAAACACCAAGCACCAAACACCTAACACCAAGCACCAAACACCAACCACCAAACACCAACCACCAAACACCAAGCACCAAGGACCAATCACCAAGCACCAAGCACCAAACACCAAGCACCAAACACCAAGCACCAAGCACCAAGCACCAAGTACAAACACCAAGCACCAAGCACCAAACACCAAGCACCAAGCATCAAACACCAAACACCAAACACCAAGCACCAAGCACCAAGCATCAAACACCAAGCATATAACACCAAACACCAAGCACCAAGCACCAAACACCAAGAACCAAGCACCAAGCACCAAGTACAAACACCAATCACCAAGCACCAAACACCAAACACCAAGCACCAAACACCAAGCACCAATCACCAAGCACCAAACACCAAGCAGCCAGCAGCAAGCACCAAACACCAAACACCAAGCACCAAGCACCAAAAACCAGACACCAAGCACCAAGCACCAAATACCTAACACCAAGTACCAAGCACCAAGTACCAAGCACCAAACACCAAGCACCAAACACCAAACACCAAGCACCAAACACCAAACACCAAGCACCAAGCACCAAACACCTAACACCAAGCACCAAGCACCAACCACCAAACACCAAGCACCAAGCACCAAGCACCAAGCACCAAACACCAAGCACCAAACACCAAGCACCAAACACCAAACACCAAACACCAAGCACCAGGCACCAAACGCCAAGCACCAAGCACCAAACACCAAGCACCTAGCACCAAACACTAAGCACCAAGCACCAAACACTAAGCACCAAGCACCAAACACCAAGCACCAAGCACCAAACACCAAGCACCAAGCACCAAGCACCAAACACCAAACACCAAGCACCAAAGACCAAGCACCAAGCACCAAACACCAAGCACCCAGCACCAAACACCAAGCACTAAACACCAACCACCCAGCACCAAGCACCAAACACCAAGCACCAAGCACCAAACACCAAACACCAAGCACCAAGCACCAAGCACCAAACACCAAGAACCTAGCACCAAACACCAAACACCAAGCACAAAACACCAAGCACCAATCACCAAACACCAAGCACCAAGCACCAAACACCTAACAACAAGCACCAAGCACCAAGTACCAAGCACCAAACACCAAGCACCAAACACCAAGCACCAAACACCAAGCACCAAACACCAAACACCAAGCACCAAACACCTAACACCAAACACCAAGCATCAAACACCAAGCACCAAACACCAAACACCAAGCACCAAGCACCAAACACCTAACACCAAGCACCAAACACCAAGCACCAAGCACCAAGCACCAAGCACCAAGCAACAAGCACCAAACACCAAGCACCAAACACCAAGCACCAAGCACCAAACACCAAGAACCAAGCACCAAGCACCAAGTACAAACACCAAGCACCAAGCACCAAACACCAAGCACCAAGCACCAAGCATCAAACACGAAGCACCAAACACCAAGCACCAAGCACCAAGCATCAAACACCAAGCATATAACACCAAACACCAAACACCAAGCACCAAACACCAAACACCAAGCACCAAGCACCAAACACCTAACACCAAGCACCAAACACCAAGCACCAAACACCAAGCACCAAGCACCAAGCACTAAACACCAAGCACCAAACACCAAGCACCAAACACCAAGCACCAAGCACCAAACACCAAGCACCAAGCACCAAACACCAAGAACCAAGCACCAAGCACCAAGTACAAACACCAAGCACCAAGCACCAAACACCAAGCACCTAGCACCAAACACCAAACACCAAGCACCAAACACCAAGCACCAATCACCAAGCACCAAACACCAATCAGCCAGCAGCAAGCACCAAACACCAAGCACCAAGCACCAAAAACCAGACACCAAGCACCAAGCACCAAACACCTAACACCAAGCACCAAGCACCAAGTACCAAGCACCAAACACCAAGCACCAAACACCAAACACCAAGCACCAAACACCAAACACCAAGCACCAAGCACCAACCACCAAACACCAAGCACCAAGCACCAAGCACCAAGCACCAAACACCAAGCACCAAACACCAAGCACCAAACACCAAGCACCAAGCACCAAACACGAAGCACCAAGCACCAAACACCAAACACCAAGCACCAAGCACCAAACACCTAACACCAAGCACCAAACACCAAGCACCAAACACCAACCACCAAACACAAAGCACCAAGCACCAAGCACCAAGCACCAAACACCAAGCACCAAACACCAAGCACCAAACACCTAACACCAAGCACCAAGCACCAAGTACCAAGCACCAAACACCAAGCACCAAACACCAAACACCAAGCACCAAACACCAAACACCAAGCACCAAACACCTAACACCAAGCACCAAACACCAACCACCAAACACCAACCACCAAACACCAAGCACCAAGGACCAATCACCAAGCACCAAGCACCAAACACCAAGCACCAAACACCAAGCACCAAGCACCAAGCACCAAGTACAAACACCAAGCACCAAGCACCAAACACCAAGCACCAAGCATCAAACACCAAACACCAAACACCAAGCACCAAGCACCAAGCATCAAACACCAAGCATATAACACCAAACACCAAGCACCAAGCACCAAACACCAAGAACCAAGCACCAAGCACCAAGTACAAACACCAATCACCAAGCACCAAACACCAAACACCAAGCACCAAACACCAAGCACCAATCACCAAGCACCAAACACCAAGCAGCCAGCAGCAAGCACCAAACACCAAACACCAAGCACCAAGCACCAAAAACCAGACACCAAGCACCAAGCACCAAATACCTAACACCAAGTACCAAGCACCAAGTACCAAGCACCAAACACCAAGCACCAAACACCAAACACCAAGCACCAAACACCAAACACCAAGCACCAAGCACCAAACACCTAACACCAAGCACCAAGCACCAACCACCAAACACCAAGCACCAAGCACCAAGCACCAAGCACCAAACACCAAGCACCAAACACCAAGCACCAAACACCAAGCACCAAACACCAAGCACGAAGCACCAAACACCAAGCACCAAGCACCAAGCACCAAAAACCAAACACCAAGCACCAAGCACCAAACACCAAGCACCAAGCACCAAACACCAAGCACCAAGCACCAAGCACCAAACACCAAGCACCAAAGACCAAGCACCAAGCACCAAACACCAAGCACCCAGCACCAAACACCAAGCACCCAGCACCAAACACCAAACACCAAGCACCAAACACCAAACACCAAGCACCAAAAACCAAACACCAAGCACCAGACACCAAGCACCAAACACCAAACATCAAGCACCAAGCACCAAGTACCAAACACCAAGAACCAAACACCAAGCACCAAGCACCAAGTACAAACACCAAGTACCAAGCACCAAGCACCAAACACCAAGAACCAAGCACCAAACACAAAACACCAAGCACCAAGCACCAAGCATCAAAGACCAAGCAGCAAACACCAAACACCAAGCACCAAGCACCAAACACAAAGCACCCAGCACCAAACACCAAGGACCAAGCACCAAGCACCAAAAACCAAACACCAAACACAAAACACAAAGCACCAAGCACCAAACACCAAACTCCAAGCACCAAGCACCAAGCACCAAACACCAAACACCAAGCACCAAGCACCAAGCACCAGGCACCAAACACCAAGCACCAAGCACCAAACACCAAGCACCAAGCACCAAACACCAAACGCCAAACACCAAACACCAAGAACCAAGAACCAAACACCAAACGCCAAACACCAAACACCAAGCACCAAGTACAAACACCAAGCACCAAGCACCAAGCACCAAACACCAAGCACCAAGCACCAAACACAAAACACCAAGCACCAAGCACCAAGCATCAAACACCAAGCAGCAAACACCAAACACCAAGCACCAGGCACCAAGCACCAAACACAATGCACCCAGCACCAAACACCAAGGACCAAGCACCAAGCACCAAGCACCAAAAACCAAACACGAAACACGAAACACCAAGCACCAAACACCAAACTCCAAGCACCAAGCACCAAACACCAAACACCAAGCACCAAGCACCAAACACCAAGCACCAAGCACCAAACACCAAGCAACAAGCACCAAACACCAAACACCAAACACCAAACACCAAACAGCAAACAACATACAGCAAACACCAAACACCAAAAAGCAAACACCAAACACCAAACAGCAAACACCAAACAACAAACACCAAACAACAAACACCAAACAGCAAACAGCAAACACCAAACACCAAGCACCAAGCACCAAACAGTAAGCACCAAACACCAAGCACCAAGCACCAAACACCAAACACTAAGCACCAAGCACCAAACACTAAGCACCAAGCACCAAACACCAAGCACCAAGCACCAAACACCAAGCACCAAGCACCAAGCACCAAACACCAAACACCAAGCACCAAAGACCAAGCACCAAGCACCAAACACCAAGCACCCAGCACCAAACACCAAGCACTAAACACCAACCACCCAGCACCAAGCACCAAACACCAAGCACCAAGCACCTAACACCAAACACCAAACATCAAGCACCAAGCACCAAGCACCAAACACCAAGCACCTAGCACCAAACACCAAACACCAAGCACAAAACACAAAGCACCAATCACCAAGCATCAAAGACCAAGCAGCCAGCAGCAAGCACCAAACACCAAACACCAAGCACCAAGCACCAAAAACCAAACACCAAGCACCAAGCACCAAACACCTAACACGAAGCACCAAGCACCAAGTACCAAGCACCAAACACCAAGCACCAAACACCAAGCACCAAACACCAAGCACCAAACATCAAACACCAAGCACCAGACACCTAATACCAAACACCAAGCACCAAACACCAAGCACCAAACACCAAACACCAAGCACCAAGCACCAAACACCTAACACCAAGCACCAAACACCAAGCACTAAGCACCAAGCACCAAGCACCAAACACCAAGCACCAAAAACCAAGCACCAATCACCAAGCACCAAGCACCAAACACCAAGCACCAAGCACCAAACACCAAGAACCAAGCACCAAGCACCAAGTACAAACACCAAGCACCAAGCACCAAACACCAAGCACCAAGCACCAAGCATCAAACACCAAGCACCAAACACCAAGCACCAAGCACCAAGCATCAAACACCAAGCATATAACGCCAAACACCAAACACCAACCACCAAACACCAAACACCAAGCACCAAGCACCAAACACCTAACACCAAGCACCAAACACCAAGCACCAAACACCAAGCACCAAGCACCAAGCAATAAACACCAAGCACCAAACACCAAGCACCAAACACCAAGCACCAAGCACCAAACACCAAGCACCAAGCACCAAACACCAAGAACCAAGCACCAAGCACCAAGTACAAACACCAAGCACCAAGCACCAAACACCAAGCACCTAGCACCAAACACCAAACACCAAGCACCAATCACCAAGCACCAAACACCAAGCAGCCAGCAGCAAGCACCAAACACCAAGCACCAAGCACCAAAAACCAGACACCAAGCACCAAGCACCAAACACCTAACACCAAGCACCAAGTACCAAGCACCAAACACCAAGCACCAAACACCAAACACCAAGCACCAAACACCAAACACCAAGCACCAAGCACCAAACACCTAACACCAAGCACCAACCACCAAACACCAAGCACCAAGCACCAAGCACCAAGCACCAAACACCAAGCACCAAACACCAAGCACCAAACAGCAAGCACCAAGCACCAAACACCAAGCACCAAGCACCAAATACCAAGCACCAAGCACCAAGCATCAAACACCAAGCACCAAACACACAACACCAAGCACCAAGCACCAAGCATCAAACACCAAGCATATAACACCAAACACCAAGAACCAAGCACCCAGCACCAAACACCAAGCACCAAGCACCAAGCAAAAAGCACCAAACACCAAGCACCAAACACCAAACACCAAGCACCAAACACCAAACACCAAGCACCAAGCACCAAACACGTAACACCAAGCACCAAACACCAAGCACCAAACACCAACCACCAAACACCAAGCACCAAGGACCAAGCACCAAGCACCAAACACCAAGCACCAAACACCAAGCACCAAACACCAAACACCAAGCACCAAACACCAAACACCAAGCACCAAGCACCAAACACCTAACACCAACCACCAAACACCAACCACCAAACACCAAGCACCAAGGACCAAGCACCAAGCACCAAGCACCAAACACCAAGCACCAAACACCAAGCACCAAGCACCAAGCACCAAGTACAAACACCAAGCACCAAGCACCAAACACCAAGCACCAAGCATCAAACACCAAACACCAAACACCAAGCACCAAGCACCAAGCATCAAACACCAAGCATATAACACCAAACACCAAGCACCAAGCACCGAACACCAAGAACCAAGCACCAAGCACCAAGTACAAACACCAATCACCAAGCACCAAACACCAAGCACCAAACATCAAGCACCAAGCACCAAGCACCAAGCATCAAACACCAAACACCAAGCACCAAGCATCAAACACCAAACACCAAGCACCAAACACCAAGCACAAATCACCATGCATCAAACACCAAGCAGCCAGCAGCAAGCACCAAACACCAAACACCAAACACCAAGCACCAAAAACCAAACACCAAGCACCAAGCACCAAACACCAAGCACCAAGCACCAAACACCAAGCACCAAGCACCAAGCACCAAGCACCAATCACCAAACACCAAGCACCAAGCATCAAACACCAAACACCAAGCACCAAACACCAAGCACCAATCACCATGCATCAAACACCAAGCAGCCAGCAGCAAGCACCAAACACCAAACACCAAGCACCAAGCACCAAAAACCAAACACCAAGCACGAAGCACCAAACACCAAGCACCAAGCACCAAACACCAAACACCAAGCACCAAACACCAAGCACCAAAGACCAAGCACCAAGCACCAAACACCAAGCCCCCAGCACCAAACACCAAGCACCCAGCACCAAACACCAAGCACCAAACACCAACCACCCAGCACCAAGCACCAAACACCAAGCACCAAACACCAAACACCACGCACCAAGCACCAAGCACCAAACACCAAACACCAAACACCAAGCACCAAACACCAAACACCAAGCACCAGACACCAAGCACCAAACACGAAACACCAAACACCAAGCACCAAGCACCAAACACCAAACACCAAACACCAAACACCAAACACCAAGCACCAAAAACCAAACACCAAGCACCAGACACCAAGCACCAAACACCAAACACCAAACACCAAGCACCAAACACCAAACACCAAGCACCAAACACCAAACACCAAACACCAAGCACCAAGCACCAAACACCAAGCACCAAATACCAAACACCAAACAGCAAACACCAAACACCATACAGCAAACACTGAACACCAAAAAGCAGACACCAAACAGCAAACACCAAACACCAAACACCAAACACCAAACAGCAAACACCAAACACCAAGCACCAAACACCAAGGACCAAGCACCAAACACCTAACACCAAGCACCAAGCACCAAGCACCAAACACCAAGCACCAAACACCAAACATCAAGCACCAAGCACCAAGTACCAAACACCAAGAACCAAGAACCAAACACCAAGCACCAAGCACCAAGTACAAACACCAAGCACCAAACACAAAACACCAAGCACCAAGCACCAAGCATCAAACACCAAGCAGCAAACACCAAACACCAAGCACCAAGCACCAAACACAAAGCACCCAGCACCAAACACCAAGGACCAAGCACCAAGCACCAAAAACCAAACACCAAACACAAAACACAAAGCACCAAGCACCAAACACCAAACTCCAAGCACCAAGCACCAAGCACCAAACACCAAACACCAAGCACCAAGCACCAAGCACCAGGCACCAAACACCAAGCACCAAGCACCAAACACCAAGCACCAAGCACCAAACACCAAACGCCAAACACCAAACACCAAGAACCAAGAACCAAACACCAAGCACCAAGTACAAACACCAAGCACCAAGCACCAAGCACCAAACACCAAGCACCAAGCACCAAACACAAAACACCAAGCACCAAGCACCAAGCATCAAACACCAAGCAGCAAACACCAAACACCAAGCACCAAGCACCAAGCACCAAACACAATGCACCCAGCACCAAACACCAAGCACCAAGCACCAAGCACCAAGCACCAAAAACCAAACACGAAACACGAAACACCAAGCACCAAGCACCAAACACCAAACTCCAAGCACCAAGCACCAGGCACCAAACACCAAACACCAAGCACCAAGCACCAAGCACCAGGCACCAAACACCAAGCACCAAGCACCAAACACCAAGCACCAAGCACCAAACACCAAACACCAAACACCAAACAGCAAACAACATACAGCAAACACCAAACACCAAAAAGCAAACACCAAACACCAAACAGCAAACACCAAACAACAAACACCAAACAACAAACACCAAACAGCAAACAGTAAACACCAAACACCAAGCACCAAGCACCAAACACCAAACACCAAACACCAAGCACCAGGCACCACACACCAAGCACCAAGCACCAAACACCAAGCACCTAGCACCAAACACTAAGGACCAAGCACCAAACACTAAGCACCAAGCACCAAACACCAAGCACCAAGCACCAAACACCAAGCACCAAGCACCAAGCACCAAACACCAAACACCAAGCACCAAAGACCAAGCACCAAGCACCAAACACCAAGCACCCAGCACCAAACACCAAGCACTAAACACCAACCACCCAGCACCAAGCACCGAACACCAAGCATCAAGCACCTAACACCAAACACCAAACACCAAGCACCAAGCACCAAGCACCAAACACCAAGCACCTAGCACCAAACACCAAACACCAAGCACAAAACACCAAGCACCAATCACCAAGCATCAAACACCAAGCAGCCAGCAGCAAGCACCAAACACCAAACACCAAGCACCAAGCACCAAAAAATCAAACACCAAGCACCAAGCACCAAACACCTAACACCAAGCACCAAGCACCAAGTACCAAGCACCAAACACCAAGCACCAAACACCAAACATCAAGCACCAAGCACCAAGTACCAAACACCAAGAACCAAGAACCAAACACCAAGCACCAAGCACCAAGTACAAATACCAAGTACCAAGCACCAAGCACCAAACACCAAGAACCAAGCACCAAAAACAAAACACCAAGCACCAAGCACCAAGCATCAAACACCAAGCAGCAAGCACCAAACACCAAGCACCAAGCACAAAACACAAAGCACCCAGCACCAAACACCAAGGACCAAGCACCAAGCACCAAAAACCAAACACCAAACACAAAATACAAAGCACCAAGCACCAAACACCAAACTCCAAGCACCAAGCACCAAGCACCAAACACCAAACACCAAGCACCAAGCACCAAGCACCAGGCACCAAACACCAAGCACCAAGCACCAAACACCAAGCACCAAGCACCAAACACCAAACGCCAAACACCAAACACCAAGAACCAAGAACCAAACACCAATCACCAAGCACCAAGTACAAACACCAAGCACCAAGCACCAAGCACCAAACACCAAGCACCAAGCACCAAACACAAAACACCACCCACCAAGCACCAAGCATCAAACACCAAGCAGCAAACACCAAACACCAAGCACCAAGCACCAAGCACCAAACACAATGCACCCAGCACCAAACACCAAGGACCAAGCACCAAGCACCAGGCACCAAAAACCAAACACGAAACACGAAACACCCAGCACCAAGCACCAAACACCAAACTCCAAGCACCAAGCACCAAACACCAAACACCAAGCACCAAGCACCAAGCACCAGGCACCAAACACCAAGCACCAAGCAGCAAACACCAAGCAACAAGCACCAAACACCAAACACCAAACACCAAACACCAAACAACATACAGCAAACACCAAACACCAAAAAGCAAACACCAAACACCAAACAGCAAACACCAAACAACAAACACCAAACAACAAACACCAAACAGCAAACAGCAAACACCAAACACCAAGCACCAAGCACCAAACAGTAAGCACCAAACACCAAGCACCAAGCACCAAACACCAAACACTAAGCACCAAGCACCAAACACTAAGCACCAAGCACCAAACACCAAGCACCAAGCACCAAACACCAAGCACCAAGCACCAAGCACCAAACACCAAACACCAAGCACCAAAGACCAAGCACCAAGCACCAAACACCAAGCACCCAGCACCAAACACCAATTACTAAACACCAACCACCCAGCACCAAGCACCAAACACCAAGCACCAAGCACCTAAAACCAAACCCCAAACACCAAGCACCAAGCACCAAGCACCAAACACCAAGCACCTAGCACCAAACACCAAACACCAAGCACAAAACACCAAGCACCAATCACCAAGCATCAAACACCAAGCAGCCAGCAGCAAGCACCAAACACCAAACACCAAGCACCAAGCACCAAAAACCAAACACCAAGCACCAAGCACCAAACACCTAACACGAAGCACCAAGCACCAAGTACCAAGCACCAAACACCAAGCACCAAACACCAAGCACCAAACACCAAGAACCAAACACCAAACACCAAGCACCAAACACCTAACACCAAACACCAAGCACCAAACACCAAGCACCAAACACCAAACACCAAGCACCAAGCACCAAACACCTAACACCAAGCACCAAACACCAAGCACTAAGCACCAAGTACCAAGCACCAAACACCAAGCACCAAACACCAAGCACCAAACACCAAGCACCAAGCACCAAACACCAAGCACCAAGCACCAAACACCAAGAACCAAGCACCAAGCACCAAGTACAAACACCAAGCACCAAGCACCAAACACCAAGCACCAAGCACCAAGCATCAAACACCAAGCACCAAACACCAAGCACCAAGCACCAAGCATCAAACACCAAGCATATAACACCAAACACCAAACACCAAGCACCAAACACCAAACACCAAGAACCAAACACCAAGAACCAAGCACCAAGCACCAAGTACAAACACCAAGCACCAAGCACCAAACACCAAGCACCAAGCACCAAGAATCAAACACCAAGCACCAAACACCAAGCACCAAGCACCAAGCATCAAACACCAAGCATATAACACCAAACACCAAACACCAAGCACCAAACACCAAACACCAAGCACCAAGCACCAAACACCTAACACCAAGCACCAAACACCAAGCACCAAACACCAAGCACCAAGCACCAAGCACCAAACACCAAGCACCAAACACCAAGCACCAAACACCAAGCACCAAGCACCAAACACCAAGCACCAAGCACCAAACACCAAACACCTAGCACCAAACACCAAACACCAAGCACCAATCACCAAGCACCAAACACCAAGCAGCCAGCAGCAAGCACCAAACACCAAGCACCAAGCACCAAAAACCAGACACCAAGCACCAAGCACCAAACACCTAACACCAAGCACCAAGCACCAAGTACCAAGCACCAAACACCAAGCACCAAACACCAAACACCAAGCACCGAGCACCAAGCACCAAGCACCAAACACCAAGCACCAAACACCAAGCACCAAACACCAAGCACCAAGCACCAAGCACCCAGCACCAAACACCAAACACCAAGCACCAAGCACCAAGCATCAAACACCAAGCACCAAACACCAAACACCAAGCACCAAGCACCAAGCACCAAACACCAAACACCAAACACCAAACACCAAACAACATACAGCAAACACCAAACACCAAAAAGCAAACACCAAACACCAAACAGCAAACACCAAACAACAAACACCAAACAACAAACACCAAACAGCAAACAGCAAACACCAAACACCAAGCACCAAGCACCAAACAGTAAGCACCAAACACCAAGCACCAAGCACCAAACACCAAACACTAAGCACCAAGCACCAAACACTAAGCACCAAGCACCAAACACCAAGCACCAAGCACCAAACACCAAGCACCAAGCACCAAGCACCAAACACCAAACACCAAGCACCAAAGACCAAGCACCAAGCACCAAACACCAAGCACCCAGCACCAAACACCAATTACTAAACACCAACCACCCAGCACCAAGCACCAAACACCAAGCACCAAGCACCTAAAACCAAACACCAAACACCAAGCACCAAGCACCAAGCACCAAACACCAAGCACCTAGCACCAAACACCAAACACCAAGCACAAAACACCAAGCACCAATCACCAAGCATCAAACACCAAGCAGCCAGCAGCAAGCACCAAACACCAAACACCAAGCACCAAGCACCAAAAACCAAACACCAAGCACCCAGCACCAAACACCTAACACGAAGCACCAAGCACCAAGTACCAAGCACCAAACACCAAGCACCAACACCAAGCACCAAACACCAAGAACCAAACACCAAACACCAAGCACCAAACACCTAACACCAAACACCAAGCACCAAACACCAAGCACCAAACACCAAACACCAAGCACCAAGCACCAAACACCTAACACCAAGCACCAAACACCAAGCACTAAGCACCAAGTACCAAGCACCAAACACCAAGCACCAAACACCAAGCACCAAACACCAAGCACCAAGCACCAAACACCAAGCACCAAGCACCAAACACCAAGAACCAAGCACCAAGCACCAAGTACAAACACCAAGCACCAAGCACCAAACACCAAGCACCAAGCACCAAGCATCAAACACCAAGCACCAAACACCAAGCACCAAGCACCAAGCATCAAACACCAAGCATATAACACCAAACACCAAACACCAAGCACCAAACACCAAACACCAAGAACCAAACACCAAGAACCAAGCACCAAGCACCAAGTACAAACACCAAGCACCAAGCACCAAACACCAAGCACCAAGCACCAAGCATCAAACACCAAGCACCAAACACCAAGCACCAAGCACCAAGCATCAAACACCAAGCATATAACACCAAACACCAAACACCAAGCACCAAACACCAAACACCAAGCACCAAGCACCAAACACCTAACACCAAGCACCAAACACCAAGCACCAAACACCAAGCACCAAGCACCAAGCACCAAACACCAAGCACCAAACACCAAGCACCAAACACCAAGCACCAAGCACCAAACACCAAGCACCAAGCACCAAACACCAAACACCTAGCACCAAACACCAAACACCAAGCACCAATCACCAAGCACCAAACACCAAGCAGCCAGCAGCAAGCACCAAACACCAAGCACCAAGCACCAAAAACCAGACACCAAGCACCAAGCACCAAACACCTAACAC
Source organism: Eledone cirrhosa (assembly GCA_964016885.1). NCBI lineage: Eukaryota > Metazoa > Mollusca > Cephalopoda > Octopoda > Eledonidae > Eledone > Eledone cirrhosa. The sequence continues at coordinate 140,979,058 of OZ024743.1, read as the reverse complement.
CAAGCACCAAGCACCAAGTACCAAGCACCAAACACCAAGCACCAAACACCAAACACCAAGCACCAAGCACCAAGCACCAAGCACCAAACACCAAGCACCAAACACCAAGCACCAAACACCAAGCACCAAGCACCAAGCACCCAGCACCAAACACCAAACACCAAGCACCAAGCACCAAGCATCAAACACCAAGCACCAAACACCAAACACCAAGCACCAAGCACCAAGCATCAAACACCATGCATATAACACCAAACACCAAGCACCAAGCACCCAGCACCAAACACCAAGCAGCAAGCACCAAGCAAAAAGCACCAAACACCAAGCACCAAACACCAAACACCAAGCACTAAACACCAAACACCAAGCACCAAGCACCAAACACGTAACACCAAGCACCAAACACCAAGCACCAAACACCAACCACCAAACACCAAGCACCAAGCACCAAGCACCAAACACCAAGCACCAAACACCAAGCACCAAACACCTAACACCAAGCACCAAGCACCAAGTACCAAGCACCAAACACCAAGCACCAAACACCAAACACCAAGCACCAAACACCAAACACCAAGCACCAAGCACCAAACACCTAACACCAACCAACAAACACCAACCACCAAACACCAAGCACCAAGGACCAAGCACCAAGCACCAAGCACCAAATACCAAGCACCAAACACCAAGCACCAAGCACCAAGCACCAAGTACAAACACCAAGCACCAAGCACCAAACACCAAGCACCAAGCATCAAACACCAAACACCAAACACCAAGCACCAAGCACCAAGCATCAAACACCAAGCATATAACACCAAACACCAAGCAGCAAGCACCAAATACCAAGTACCAAGCACCAAGCACCAACTAGAAACACCAATCACCAAGCACCAAACACCAAACACCAAGCACCAAACACCAAGCACCAAGCACCAAGCACCAAGCACCAAGCATCAAACACCAAACACCAAGCACCAAGCATCAAACACCAAACACCAAGCACCAAACACCAAGCACAAATCACCATGCATCAAACACCAAGCAGCCAGCAGCAAGCACCAAACACCAAACACCAAACACCAAGCACCAAAAACCAAACACCAAGCACCAAGCACCAAACACCAAGCACCAAGCACCAAACACCAAGCACCAAGCACCAAACACAAAGCACCAAAGACCAAGCACCAAGCACCAAACACCAAGCACCCAGCACCAAACACCAAGGACCAAGCACCAAGCACCAAGCACCAAAAACCAAACACGAAACACTAAATACCAAGCACCAAGCACCAAACACCAAACTCCAAGCACCAAGCACCAAACACCAAACACCAAGCACCAAGCACCAAGTACCAGGCACCAAACACCAAGCACCAAGCAGCCAGCAGCAAGCACCAAGCACCAAACACCAAACACCAAACACCAAACAGCAAACAACATACAGCAAACACCAAACACCAAAAAGCAAACACCAAACACCAAACAGCAAACACCAAACAACAAACACCAAACAACAAACACCAAACAGCAAACACCAAACACCAAACACCAAACACCAAACACCAAGCACCAGGCACCAAACACCAAGCACCAAGCACCAAACACCAAGCACCTAGCACCAAACACTAAGCACCAAGCACCAAACACTAAGCACCAAGCACCAAACACCAAGCACCAAACACCAAACACCAAGCACCAAGCACCAAGCACCAAACACCAAACACCAAGCACCAAAGACCAAGCACAAAGCACCAAACACCAAGCACCCAGCACCAAACACCAAGCACTAAACACCAACCACTCAGCACCAAGCACCAAACACCAAGCATGAAGCACCTAACACCAAACACCAAACACCAAGCACCAAGCACCAAGCACCAAACACCAAGCACCTAGCACCAAACACCAAACACCAAGCACAAAACACCAAGCACCAATCACCAAGCATCAAACACCAAGCAGCCAGCAGCAAGCACCAAACACCAAACACCAAGCACCAAGCACCAAAAACCAAACACCAAGCACCAAGCACCAAACACCTAACCCCAAGCACCAAGCACCAAGTACCAAGCACCAAACACCAAGCACCAAACACCAAACATCAAGCACCAAGCACCAAGTACCAAACACCAAGAACCAAGAACCAAACACCAAGCACCAAGCACCAAGTACAAACACCAAGTACCAAGCACCAAGCACCAAACACCAAGAACCAAGCACCAAACACAAAACACCAAGCACCAAGCACCAAGCATCAAACACCAAGCAGCAAACACCAAACACCAAGCACCAAGCACAAAACACAAAGCACCCAGCACCAAACACCAATGACCAAGCACCAAGCACCAAAAACCAAACACCAAACACAAAACACAAAGCACCAAGCACCAAACACCAAACTCCAAGCACCAAGCACCAAGCACCAAACACCAAACACCAAGCACCAAGCACCAAGCACCAGGCACCAAACACCAAGCACCAAGCACCAAACACCAAGCACTAAGCACCAAACACCAAACGCCAAACACCAAACACCAAGAACCAAGAACCAAACACCAAGCACCAAGCACCAAGCACCAAACACCAAGCACCAAGCACCAAACACAAAACACCAACCACCAAGCACCAAGCATCAAACACCAAGCAGCAAACACCAAACACCAAGCACCAAGCACCAAGCACCAAACACAATGCACCCAGCACCAAACACCAAGGACCAAGCACCAAGCACCAAGCACCAAAAACCAAACACGAAACACGAAACACCAAGCACCAAGCACCAAACACCAAACTCCAAGCACCAAGCACCAAACACTAAACACCAAGCACCAAGCACCAAGCACCAGGCACCAAACATCAAGCACCAAGCACCAAACACCAAGCAACAAGCACCAAACACCAAACACCAAACACCAAACACCAAACAACATACAGCAAACACCAAACACCAAAAAGCTAACACCAAACACCAAACAGCAAACACCAAACAACAAACACCAAACAACAAACACCAAACAGCAAACAGCAAACACCAAACACCAAGCACCAAGCACCAAACACTAAGCACTAAACACCAAGCACCAAGCACCAAACACCAAACACTAAGCACCAAGCACCAAACACTAAGCACCAAGCACCAAACACCAGGCACCAAGCACCAAACACCAAGCACCAAGCACCAAGCACCAAACACCAAACACCAAGCACCAAAGACCAAGCACCAAGCACCAAACACCAAGCACCCAGCACCAAACACCAACCACCCAGCACCAAGCACCAAACACCAAGCACCAAGCACCTAAAACCAAACACCAAACACCAAGCACCAAGCACCAAGCACCAAACACCAAGCACCTAGCACCAAACACCAAACACCAAGCACCTAGCACCAAGCACCAAGCACCAAGCACCAAACACCAAGCACCTAGCACCAAACACCAAACACCAAGCACAAAACACCAAACACCTAACCCCAAGCACCAAACACCAAGTACCAAGCACCAAACACCAAGCACCAAACACCAAACATCAAGCACCAAGCACCAAGTACCAAACACCAAGAACCAAGAACCAAACACCAAGCACCAAGCACCAAGTACAAACACCAAGTACCAAGCACCAAGCACCAAACACCAAGAACCAAGCACCAAACACAAAACACCAGACACAAAACACAAAGCACCAAGCACCAAACACCAAACTCCAAGCACCAAGCACCAAGCACCAAACACCAAACACCAAGCACCAAGCACCAAGCACCAGGCACCAAACACCAAGCACCAAGCACCAAACACCAAGCACCAAGCACCAAACACCAAACGCCAAACACCAAACACCAAGAACCAAGAACCAAACACCAAGCACCAAGCACCAAGCACCAAACACCAAGCACCAAGCACCAAACACAAAACACCAACCACCAAGCACCAAGCAGCAAACACCAAGCAGCAAACACCAAACACCAAGCACCAAGCACCAAGCACCAAACACAATGCACCCAGCACCAAACACCAAGGACCAAGCACCAAGCACCAAGCACCAAAAACCAAACACGAAACACGAAACACCAAGCACCAAGCACCAAACACCAAAGTCCAAGCACCAAGCACCAAACACCAAACACCAAGCACCAAGCACCAAGCACCAGGCAACAAACACCAAGCACCAAGCACCAAACACCAAGCAACAAGCACCAAACACCAAACACCAAACACCAAACACCAAACACCAAACAACATACAGCAAACACCAAACACCAAAAAGCAAACACCAAACACCAAACAGCAAACACCAAACAACAAACACCAAGCACCAAGCACCAAGCACCAAGCACCAAGCATCAAACACCAAACACCAAGCACCAAGCATCAAACACCAGACACCAAGCACCAAACACCAAGCACAAATCACCATGCATCAAACACCAAGCAGCCAGCAGCAAGCACCAAACACCAAACACCAAACACCAAGCACCAAAAACCAAACACCAAGCACCAAGCACCAAACACCAAGCACCAAGCACCAAACACCAAGCACCAAGCACCAAACACAAAACACCAAGCACCAATCACCAAGCATCAAACACCAAGCAGACAGCAGCAAGCACCAAACACCAAACACCAAGCACCAAGCACCAAAAACCAAACACCAAGCACCAAGCACCAAACACCTAACACGAAGCACCAAGCACCAAGTACCAAGCACCAAACACCAAGCACCAAACACCAAGCACCAAACACCAAGCACCAAACACCAAACACCAAGCACCAAACACCTAACACCAAACACCAAGCACCAAACACCAAGCACCAAACACCAAACACCAAGCACCAAGCACCAAACACCTAACACCAAGCACCAAACACCAAGCACTAAGCACCAAGCACCAAGCACCAAACACCAAGCACCAAACACCAAGCACCAAACACCAAGCACCAAGCACCAAACACCAAGCACCAAGCACCAAACACCAAGAACCAAGCACCAAGCACCAAGTACAAACACCAAGCACCAAGCACCAAACACCAAGCACCAAGCACCAAGCATCAAACACCAAGCACCAAACACCAAGCACCAAGCACCAAGCATCAAACACCAAGCATATAACACCAAACACCAAACACCAAGCACCAAACACCAAACACCAGGCACCAAACACCAAGAACCAAGCACCAAGCACCAAGTACAAACACCAAGCACCAAGCACCAAACACCAAGCACCAAGCACCAAGCATCAAACACCAAGCGCCAAACACCAAGCACCAAGCACCAAGCATCAAACACCAAGCATATAACACCAAACACCAAACACCAAGCACCAAACACCAAACACCAAGCACCAAGCACCAAACACCTAACACCAAGCACTAAAAACCAAGCACCAAACACCAAGCACCAAGCACCAAGCACCAAACACCAAGCACCAAACACCAAGCACCAAACACCAAGCACCAAGCACCAAACACCAAGCACGAAGCACCAAACACCAAGAACCAAGCACCAAGCACCAAGTACAAACACCCAGCACCAAGCACCAAACACCAAGCACCTAGCACCAAACACCAAACACCAAGCACCAATCACCAAGCACCAAACACCAAGCAGCCAGCAGCAAGCACCAAACACCAAGCACCAAGCACCAAAAACCAGACACCAAGCACCAAGCACCAAACACCTAACACCAAGCACCAAGCACCAAGTACCAAGCACCAAACACCAAGCACCAAACACCAAACACCAAGCACCAAGCACCAAGCACCAAGCACCAAACACCAAGCACCAAACACCAAGCACCAAACACCAAGCACCAAGCACCAAACACCAAGCACCAAGCACCAAACACCAAGCACCAGGCACCAAGCATCAAACACCAAGCACCAAACACCAAACACCAAGCACCAAGCACCAAGCATCAAACACCAAGCATATAACACCAAACACCAAGCACCAAGCACCCAGCACCAAACACCAAGCACCAAGCACCAAGCAAAAAGCACCAAACACCAAGCACCAAACACCAAACACCAAGCACCAAACACCAAACACCAAGCACCAAGCACCAAACACGTAACACCAAGCACCAAACACCAAGCACCAAACACCAACCACCAAACACCAAGCACCAAGCACCAAGCACCAAACACCAAGCAACAAGCACCAAACACCAAACACCAAACACCAAACACCAAACAACATACAGCAAACACCAAACACCAAAAAGCAAACACCAAACACCAAACAGCAAACACCAAACAACAAACACCAAACAACAAACACCAAACAGCAAACAGCAAACACCAAACACCAAGCACCAAGCACCAAACACTAAGCACTAAACACCAAGCACCAAGCACCAAACACCAAACACTAAGCACCAAGCACCAAACACTAAGCACCAAGCACCAAACACCAGGCACCAAGCACCAAACACCAAGCACCAAGCACCAAGCACCAAACACCAAACACCAAGCACCAAAGACCAAGCACCAAGCACCAAACACCAAGCACCCAGCACCAAACACCAACCACCCAGCACCAAGCACCAAACACCAAGCACCAAGCACCTAAAACCAAACACCAAACACCAAGCACCAAGCACCAAGCACCAAACACCAAGCACCTAGCACCAAACACCAAACACCAAGCACCAAGCACCAAGCACCAAGCACCAAGCACCAAACACCAAGCACCTAAGACCAAACACCAAACACCAAGCACAAAAAACCAAACACCTAACCCCAAGCACCAAACACCAAGTACCAAGCACCAAACACCAAGCACCAAGCACCAAACACCAAGCACCAAGCACCAAGCACCAAACACCAAGCACCAAACACCAAGCACCAAACACCAAGCACCAAGCACCAAACACCAAGCACGAAGCACCAAACACCAAGAACCAAGCACCAAGCACCAAGTACAAACACCCAGCACCAAGCACCAAACACCAAGCACCTAGCACCAAACACCAAACACCAAGCACCAATCACCAAGCACCAAACACCAAGCAGCCAGCAGCAAGCACCAAACACCAAGCACCAAGCACCAAAAACCAGACACCAAGCACCAAGCACCAAACACCTAACACCAAGCACCAAGCACCAAGTACCAAGCACCAAACACCAAGCACCAAACACCAAACACCAAGCACCAAGCACCAAGCACCAAGCACCAAACACCAAGCACCAAACACCAAGCACCAAACACCAAGCACCAAGCACCAAACACCAAGCACCAAGCACCAAACACCAAGCACCAGGCACCAAGCATCAAACACCAAGCACCAAACACCAAACACCAAGCACCAAGCACCAAGCATCAAACACCAAGCATATAACACCAAACACCAAGCACCAAGCACCCAGCACCAAACACCAAGCACCAAGCACCAAGCAAAAAGCACCAAACACCAAGCACCAAACACCAAACACCAAGCACCAAACACCAAACACCAAGCACCAAGCACCAAACACGTAACACCAAGCACCAAACACCAAGCACCAAACACCAACCACCAAACACCAAGCACCAAGCACCAAGCACCAAACACCAAGCAACAAGCACCAAACACCAAACACCAAACACCAAACACCAAACAACATACAGCAAACACCAAACACCAAAAAGCAAACACCAAACACCAAACAGCAAACACCAAACAACAAACACCAAACAACAAACACCAAACAGCAAACAGCAAACACCAAACACCAAGCACCAAGCACCAAACACTAAGCACTAAACACCAAGCACCAAGCACCAAACACCAAACACTAAGCACCAAGCACCAAACACTAAGCACCAAGCACCAAACACCAGGCACCAAGCACCAAACACCAAGCACCAAGCACCAAGCACCAAACACCAAACACCAAGCACCAAAGACCAAGCACCAAGCACCAAACACCAAGCACCCAGCACCAAACACCAACCACCCAGCACCAAGCACCAAACACCAAGCACCAAGCACCTAAAACCAAACACCAAACACCAAGCACCAAGCACCAAGCACCAAACACCAAGCACCTAGCACCAAACACCAAACACCAAGCACCAAGCACCAAGCACCAAGCACCAAGCACCAAACACCAAGCACCTAAGACCAAACACCAAACACCAAGCACAAAAAACCAAACACCTAACCCCAAGCACCAAACACCAAGTACCAAGCACCAAACACCAAGCACCAAACACCAAACATCAAGCACCAAGCACCAAGTACCAAACACCAAGAACCAAGAACCAAACACCAAGCACCAAGCACCAAGTACAAACACCAAGTACCAAGCACCAAGCACCAAACACCAAGAACCAAGCACCAAACACAAAACACCAGACACAAAACACAAAGCACCAAGCACCAAACACCAAACTCCAAGCACCAAGCACCAAACACCAAACACCAAACACCAAGCACCAAGCACCAAGCACCAGGCACCAAACACCAAGCACCAAGCACCAAACACCAAACGCCAAACACCAAACACCAAGAACCAAGAACCAAACACCAAGCACCAAGCACCAAGCACCAAACACCAAGCACCAAGCACCAAACACAAAACACCAACCACCAAGCACCAAGCATCAAACACCAAGCAGCAAACACCAAACACCAAGCACCAAGCACCAAGCACCAAACACAATGCACCCAGCACCAAACACCAAGGACCAAGCACCAAGCACCAAGCACCAAAAACCAAACACGAAACACGAAACACCAAGCACCAAGCAACAAACACCAAAGTCCAAGCACCAAGCACCAAACACCAAACACCAAGCACCAAGCACCAAGCACCAGGCAACAAACACCAAGCACCAAGCACCAAACACCAAGCAACACGCACCAAACACCAAACACCAAACACCAAACACCAAACACCAAACAACATACAGCAAACACCAAACACCAAAAAGCAAACACCAAACACCAAACAGCAAACACCAAACAACAAACACCAAGCACCAAGCACCAAGCACCAAGCACCAAGCATCAAACACCAAACACCAAGCACCAAGCATCAAACACCAAACACCAAGCACCAAACACCAAGCACAAATCACCATGCATCAAACACCAAGCAGCCAGCAGCAAGCACCAAACACCAAACACCAAACACCAAGCACCAAAAACCAAACACCAAGCACCAAGCACCAAACACCAAGCACCAAGCACCAAACACCAAGCACCAAGCACCAAACACAAAACACCAAGCACCAATCACCAAGCATCAAACACCAAGCAGACAGCAGCAAGCACCAAACACCAAACACCAAGCACCAAGCACCAAAAACCAAACACCAAGCACCAAGCACCAAACACCTAACACGAAGCACCAAGCACCAAGTACCAAGCACCAAACACCAAGCACCAAACACCAAGCACCAAACACCAAGCACCAAACACCAAACACCAAGCACCAAACACCTAACACCAAACACCAAGCACCAAACACCAAGCACCAAACACCAAACACCAAGCACCAAGCACCAAACACCTAACACCAAGCACCAAACACCAAGCACTAAGCACCAAGCACCAAGCACCAAACACCAAGCACCAAACACCAAGCACCAAACACCAAGCACCAAGCACCAAACACCAAGCACCAAGCACCAAACACCAAGAACCAAGCACCAAGCACCAAGTACAAACACCAAGCACCAAGCACCAAACACCAAGCACCAAGCACCAAGCATCAAACACCAAGCACCAAACACCAAGCACCAAGCACCAAGCATCAAACACCAAGCATATAACACCAAACACCAAATACCAAGCACCAAACACCAAACACCAGGCACCAAACACCAAGAACCAAGCACCAAGCACCAAGTACAAACACCAAGCACCAAGCACCAAACACCAAGCACCAAGCACCAAGCATCAAACACCAAGCGCCAAACACCAAGCACCAAGCACCAAGCATCAAACACCAAGCATATAACACCAAACACCAAACACCAAGCACCAAACACCAAGCACCAAGCACCAAACACCAAGCACCAAACACCAAGCACCAAACACCAAGCACCAAGCACCAAACACCAAGCACGAAGCACCAAACACCAAGAACCAAGCACCAAGCACCAAGTACAAACACCAAGCACCAAGCACCAAACACCAAGCACCTAGCACCAAACACCAAACACCAAGCACCAATCACCAAGCACCAAACACCAAGCAGCCAGCAGCAAGCACCAAACACCAAGCACCAAGCACCAAAAACCAGACACCAAGCACCAAGCACCAAACACCTAACACCAAGCACCAAGCACCAAGTACCAAGCACCAAACACCAAGCACCAAACACCAAACACCAAGCACCAAGCACCAAGCACCAAGCACCAAACACCAAGCACCAAACACCAAGCACCAAACACCAAGCACCAAGCACCAAACACCAAGCACCAAGCACCAAACACCAAGCACCAGGCACCAAGCATCAAACACCAAGCACCAAACACCAAACACCAAGCACCAAGCACCAAGCATCAAACACCAAGCATATAACACCAAACACCAAGCACCAAGCACCCAGCACCAAACACCAAGCACCAAGCACCAAGCAAAAAGCACCAAACACCAAGCACCAAACACCAAACACCAAGCACCAAGCACCAAACACGTAACACCAAGCACCAAACACCAAGCACCAAACACCAACCACCAAACACCAAGCACCAAGCACCAAGCACCAAGCACCAAACACCAAGCACAAAACACCAAGCACCAAACACCTAACACCAAGCACCAAGCACCAAGTACCAAGCACCAAACACCAAGCACCAAACACCAAACACCAAGCACCAAACACCAAACACCAAGCACCAAGCACCAAACACCTAACACCAACCACCAAACACCAACCACCAAACACCAAGCACCAAGGACCAAGCACCAAGCACCAAGCACCAAATACCAAGCACCAAACACCAAGCACCAAGCACCAAGCACCAAGTACAAACACCAAGCACCAAGCCCCAAACACCAAGCACCAAGCATCAAACACCAAACACCAAACACCAAGCACCAAGCACCAAGCATCAAACACCAAGCATATAACACCAAACACCAAGCACCAAGCACCAAACACCAAGAACCAAGCACCAAGCACCAAGTAGAAACAGCAATGACCAAGCACCAAACACCAAACACCAAGCACCAAACACCAAGCACCAAGCACCAAACACCAAGCACCAAACACCAAGCACCAAACACCTAACACCAAGCACCAAGCACCAAGTACCAAGCACCAAACACCAAGCACCAAACACCAAACACCAAGCACCAAACACCAAACACCAAGCACCAAGCACCAAACACCTAACACCAACCACCAAACACCAAGCACCAAACACCAAGCACCAAACACCAAGCACCAAACACCAAGCACCAAACACCTAACACCAAGCACCAAGCACCAAGTACCAAGCACCAAACACCAAGCACCAAACACCAAACACCAAGCACCAAACACCAAACACCAAGCACCAAGCACCAAACACCTAACACCAACCACCAAACACCAACCACCAAACACCAAGCACCAAGGACCAAGCACCAAGCACCAAGCACCAAATACCAAGCACCAAACACCAAGCACCAAGCACCAAGCACCAAGTACAAACACCAAGCACCAAGCATCAAACACCAAAAACCAAACACCAAGCACCAAGCATCAAACACCAAGCATATAACACCAAACACCAAGCACCAAGCACCAAATACCAAGAACCAAGCACCAAGCACCAAGTAGAAACATGAATCACCAAGCACCAAACACCAAACACCAAGCACCAAACACCAAGCACCAAGCACCAAGCACCAAGCACCAAGCATCAAACACCAAACACCAAGCACCAAGCATCAAACACCAAACACCAAGCACCAAACACCAAGCACAAATCACCATGCATCAAACACCAAGCAGCCAGCAGCAAGCACCAAACACCAAACACCAAACACCAAGCACCAAAAACCAAACACCAAGCACCAAGCACCAAACACCAAGCACCAAGCACCAAACACCAAGCACCAAGCACCAAACACAAAGCACCAAAGACCAAGCACCAAGCACCAAACACCAAGCACCCAGCACCAAACACCAAGGACCAAGCACCAAGCACCAAGCACCAAAAACCAAACACGAAACACGAAATACCAAGCACTAAGCACCAAACACCAAACGCCAAGCACCAAGCACCAAACACCAAACACCAAGCACCAAGCACCAAGCACCAGGCACCAAACACCAAGCACCAAGCAGCCAGCAGCAAGCACCAAGCACCAAACACCAAACACCAAACACCAAACAGCAAACAACATACAGCAAACACCAAACACCAAAAAGCAAACACCAAACACCAAACAGCAAACACCAAACAACAAACACCAAACAACAAACACCAAACAGCAAACAGCAAACACCAAACACCAAGCACCAAGCACCAGGCACCAAAACCAAGCACCAAGCACCAAACACCAAGCACCTAGCACCAAACACTAAGCACCAAGCACCAAACACTAAGCACCAAGCACCAAACACCAAGCACCAAGCACCAAACACCAAGCACCAAGCACCAAGCACCAAACACCAAACACCAAGCACCAAAGACCAAGCACCAAGCACCAAACACCAAGCACTCAGCACCAAACACCAAGCACTAAACACCAACCACTCAGCACCAAGCACCAAACACCAAGCATGAAGCACCTAACACCAAACACCAAACACCAAGCACCAAGCACCAAGCACCAAACACCAAGCACCTAGCACCAAACACCAAACACCAAGCACAAAACACCAAGCACCAATCACCAAGCATCAAACACCAAGCAGACAGCAGCAAGCACCAAACACCAAACACCAAGCACCAAGCACCAAAAACCAAACACCAAGCACCAAGCACCAAACACCTAACCCCAAGCACCAAGCACCAAGTACCAAGCACCAAACACCAAGCACCAAACACCAAACATCAAGCACCAAGCACCAAGTACCAAACACCAAGAACCAAGAACCAAACACCAAACACCAAGCACCAAGTACAAACACCAAGTACCAAGCACCAAGCACCAAACACCAAGAACCAAGCACCAAACACAAAACACCAAGCACCAAGCACCAAGCATCAAACACCAAGCAGCAAACACCAAACACCAAGCACCAAGCACAAAACACAAAGCACCCAGCACCAAACACCAATGACCAAGCACCAAGAACCAAAAACCAAACACCAAACACAAAACACAAAGCACCAAGCACCAAACACCAAACTCCAAGCACCAAGCACCAAGCACCAAACACCAAACACCAAGCACCAAGCACCAAGCACCAGGCACCAAACACCAAGCACCAAGCACCAAACACCAAGCACCAAGCACCAAACACCAAACGCCAAACACCAAACACCAAGAACCAAGAACCAAACACCAAGCACCAAGCACCAAGCACCAAACACCAAGCACCAAGCACCAAACACAAAACACCAACCACCAAGCACCAAGCATCAAACACCAAGCAGCAAACACCAAACACCAAGCACCAAGCACCAAGCACCAAACACAATGCACCCAGCACCAAACACCAAGGACCAAGCACCAAGAACCAAGCACCAAAAACCAAACACGAAACACGAAACACCAAGCACCAAGCACCAAACACCAAACTCCAAGCACCAAGCACCAAACACCAAACACCAAGCACCAAGCACCAAGCACCAGGCAACAAACACCAAGCACCAAGCACCAAACACCAAGCAACAAGCACCAAACACCAAACACCAAACACCAAACACCAAACAACATACAGCAAACACCAAACACCAAAAAGCAAACACCAAACACCAAACAGCAAACACCAAACAACAAACACCAAGCACCAAGCACCAAGCACCAAGCACCAAGCATCAAACACCAAACACCAAGCACCAAGCATCAAACACCAAACACCAAGCACCAAACACCAAACACAAATCACCATGCATCAAACACCAAGCAGCCAGCAGCAAGCACCAAACACCAAACACCAAACACCAAGCACTAAAAACCAAACACCAAGCACCAAGCGCCAAGCACCAAACACCAAGCACCAAGCACCAAACACCAAGCACCAAGCACCAAACACAAAGCACCAAAGACCAAGCACCAAGCACCAAACACCAAGCACCCAGCACCAAACACCAAGGACCAAGCACCAAGCACCAAGCACCAAAAACCAAACAGGAAACACGAAATACCAAGCACCAAGCACCAAACACCAAACTCCAAGCACCAAGCACCAAACACCAAACACCAAGCACCAACCACCAAGCACCAGGCACCAAACACCAAGCACCAAGCAGCCAGCAGCAAGCACCAAGCACCAAACACCAAACACCAAACACCAAACAGCAAACAACATACAGCAAACACCAAACACCAAAAAGCAAACACCAAACACCAAACAGCAAACACCAAACAACAAACACCAAACAACAAACACCAAACAGCAAACAGCAAACACCAAACACCAAGCACCAAGCACCAAACACCAAACACCAAACACCAAGCACCAGGCACCAAACACCAAGCACCAAGCACCAAACACCAAGCACCTAGCACCAAACACTAAGCACCAAGCACCAAACACTAAGCACCAAGCACCAAACACCAAGCACCAAGCACCAAACACCAGGCACCAAGCACCAAGCACCAAACACCAAACACCAAGCACCAAAGACCAAGCACCAAGCACCAAACACCAAGCACCCAGCACCAAACACCAAGCACTAAACACCAACCACTCAGCAGCAAGCACCAAACACCAAGCATGAAGCACCTAACACCAAACACCAAACACCAAGCACCAAGCACCAAGCACCAAACACCAAGCACCTAGCACCAAACACCAAACACCAAGCACAAAACACCAAGCACCAATCACCAAGCATCAAACACCAAGCAGCCAGCAGCAAGCACCAAACACCAAACACCAAGCACCAAGCACCAAAAACCAAACACCAAGCACCAAGCACCAAACACCTAACCCCAAGCACCAAGCACCAAGTACCAAGCACCAAACACCAAGCACCAAACACCAAACATCAAGCACCAAGCATCAAGTACCAAACACCAAGAACCAAGAACCAAACACCAAGCACCAAGCACCAAGTACAAACACCAAGTACCAAGCACCAAGCACCAAACACCAAGAACCAAGCACCAAACACAAAACACCAAGCACCAAGCACCAAGCATCAAACACCAAGCAGCAAACACCAAACACCATGCACCAAGCACAAAACACAAAGCACCCAGCACCAAACACCAATGACCAAGCACCAAGCACCAAAAACCAAACACCAAACACAAAACACAAAGCACCAAGCACCAAACACCAAACTCCAAGCACCAAGCACCAAGCACCAAACACCAAACACCAAGCACCAAGCACCAAGCACCAGGCACCAAACACCAAGCACCAAGCACCAAACACCAAGCACCAAGCACCAAACACCAAACGCCAAACACCAAACACCAAGAACCAAGAACCAAACACCAAGCACCAAGCACCAAGCACCAAACACCAAGCACCAAGCACCAAACACAAAACACCAACCACCAAGCACCAAGCATCAAACACCAAGCAGCAAACACCAAACACCAAGCACCAAGCACCAAGCACCAAACACAATGCACCCAGCACCAAACACCAAGGACCAAGCACCAAGCACCAAGCACCAAAAACCAAACACGAAACACGAAACACCAAGCACCAAGCACCAAACACCAAACTCCAAGCACCAAGCACCAAACACCAAACACCAAGCACCAAGCACCAAGCACCAGGCACCAAACACCAAGCACCAAGCACCAAACACTAAGCAACAAGCACCAAACACCAAACACCAAACACCAAACACCAAACAACATACAGAAAACACCAAACACCAAAAAGCAAACACCAAACACCAAACAGCAAACACCAAACAACAAACACCAAACAACAAACACCAAACAGCAAACAGCAAACACCAAACACCAAGCACCAAGCACCAAACACTAAGCACTAAACACCAAGCACCAAGCACCAAACACCAAACACTAAGCACCAAGCACCAAACACTAAGCACCAAGCACCAAACACCAAGCACCAAGCACCAAACACCAAGCACCAAGCACCAAGCACCAAACACCAAACACCAAGCACCCAGCACCAAACACCAAGCACTAAACACCAACCACCCAGCACCAAGCACCAAACACCAAGCACCAAGCACCTAAAACCAAACACCAAACACCAAGCACCAAGCACCAAGCACCAAACACCAAGCACCTAGCACAAAACACCAAACACCAAGCACAAAACACCAAGCACCAATCACCAAGCATCAAACACCAAGCAGCCAGCAGCAAGCACCAAACACCAAACACCAAGCACCAAGCACCAAAAACCAAACACCAAGCACCAAGCACCAAACACCTAACACGAAGCACCAAGCACCAAGTACCAAGCACCAAACACCAAGCACCAAAAACCAAGCACCAAACACCAAGCACCAAACACCAAACACCAAGCACCAAACACCTAACACCAAACACCAAGCACCAAACACCAAGCACCAAACACCAAACACCAAGCACCAAGCACCAAACACCTAACACCAAGCACCAAACACCAAGCACTAAGCACCAAGCACCAAGCACCAAACACCAAGCACCAAACACCAAGCACCAAACACCAAGCACCAAGCACCAAACACCAAGCACCAAGCACCAAACTCCAAGAACCAAGCACCAAGCACCAAGTACAAACACCAAGCACCAAGCACCAAACACCAAGCACCAAGCACCAAGCACCAAACACCAAGAACCAAGCACCAAGCACCAAGTACAAACACCAAGCACCAAGCACCAAACACCAAGCACCAAGCACCAAGCATCAAACACCAAGCGCCAAACACCAAGCAGCAAGCACCAAGCATCAAACACCAAGCATATAACACCAAACACCAAACACCAAGCACCAAACACCAAACACCAAGCACCAAGCACCAAACACCTAACACCAAGCACCAAACACCAAGCACCAAACACCAAGCACCAAGCACCAAGCACCAAACACCAAGCACCAAACACCAAGCACCAAACACCAAGCACCAAGCACCAAACACCAAGCACGAAGCACCAAACACCAAGAACCAAGCACCAAGCACCAAGTACAAACACCAAGCACCAAGCACCAAACACCAAGCACCTAGCACCAAACACCAAACACCAAGCACCAATCACCAAGCACCAAACACCAAGCACCAAACACCAAGCACCAAACACCAAACACCAAGCACCAAGCACCAAGCACCAAGCACCAAACACCAAGCACCAAACACCAAGCACCAAACACCAAGCACCAAGCACCAAACACCAAACACCAAGCACCAAGCACCAAGCATCAAACACCAAGCATATAACACCAAACACCAAGCACCAAGCACCCAGCACCAAACACCAAGCACCAAGCACCAAGCAAAAAGCACCAAACACCAAGCACCAAACACCGAACACCAAGCACCAAACACCAAACACCAAGCACCAAGCACCAAACACGTAACACCAAGCACCAAACACCAAGCACCAAACACCAACCACCAAACACCAAGCACCAAGCACCAAGCACCAAGCACCAAACACCAAGCACCAAACACCAAGCACCAAACACCTAACACCAAGCACCAAGCACCAAGTACCAAGCACCAAACACCAAGCACCAAACACCAAACACCAAGCACCAAACACCAAACACCAAGCACCAAGCACCAAACACCTAACACCAACCACCAAACACCAACCACCAAACACCAAGCACCAAGGACCAAGCACCAAGCACCAAGCACCAAATACCAAGCACCAAACACCAAGCACCAAGCACCAAGCACCAAGTACAAACACCAAGCACCAAGCACCAAACACCAAGCACCAAGCATCAAACACCAAACACCAAACACCAAGCACCAAGCACCAAGCATCAAACACCAAGCATATAACACCAAACACCAAGCACCAAGCACCAAACACCAAGAACCAAGCACCAAGCACCAAGTAGAAACACCAATGACCAAGCACCAAACACCAAACACCAAGCACCAAAGACCAAGCACCAAGCACCAAATACCAAGCACCCAGCACCAAACACCAAGCACCCAGCACCAAACACCAAGCACCAAACACCAACCACCCAGCACCAAGCACCAAACACCAAGCACCAAGCACCAAACACCAAGCACCAAACACCAAACACCAAGCACCAGACACCAAGCACAAAACACCAAACACCAAACACCAAGCACCAAGCACCAAACACCAAACACCAAACACCAAGCACCAAACACCAAACACCAAGCACCAAAAACCAAACACCAAGCACCAGACACCAAGCACCAAACACCAAACACCAAGCACCAAACACCAAACACCAAGCACCAAGCACCAAACACCAAACACCAAGCACCAAGCACCAAACACCAAGCACCAAAGACCAACCACCAAACAGCAAACACCAAACACCATACAGCAAACACTAAACACCAAAAAGCAGACACCAAACAGCAAACACCAAACACGAAACACCAAACATCAAACAGCAAACACCAAACACCAAGCAACAAACACCAAGGACCAAGCACCAAACACCTAACACCAAGCACCAAGCACCAAGCACCAAACACCAAGCACCAAACACCAAACATCAAGCACCAAGCACCAAGTACCAAACACCAAGAACCAAGAACCAAACACCAAGCACCAAGCACCAAGTACAAACACCAAGTACCAAGCACCAAGCACCAAACACCAAGAACCAAGCACCAAACACAAAACACCAATCACCAAGCACCAAGTACAAACACCAAGCACGAAGCACCAAACACCAAGAACCAAGCACCAAGCACCAAGTACAAACACCAAGCACCAAGCACCAAACACCAAGCACCTAGCACCAAACACCAAACACCAAGCACCAATCACCAAGCACCAAACACCAAGCAGCCAGCAGCAAGCACCAAACACCAAGCACCAAGCACCAAAAACCAGACACCAAGCACCAAGCACCAAACACCTAACACCAAGCACCAAGCACCAAGTACCAAGCACCAAACACCAAGCACCAAACACCAAACACCAAGCACCAAGCACCAAGCACCAAGCACCAAACACCAAGCACCAAACACCAAGCACCAAACACCAAGCACCAAGCACCAAACACCAAGCACCAAGCACCAAACACCAAGCACCAAGCACCATGCATCAAACACCAAGCACCAAACACCAAACACCAAGCACCAAGCACCAAGCATCAAACACCAAGCATATAACACCAAACACCAAGCACCAAGCACCCAGCACCAAACACCAAGCACCAAGCACCAAAAACCAAACACCAAGCACCAAGCACCAAACACCAAGCACCAAGCACCAAACACCAAGCACCAAGCACCAAACACCAAGCACCAAAGACCAAGCACCAAGCACCAAATACCAAGCACCCAGCACCAAACACCAAACACCAAACACCAAGCACCAAGCACCAAACACCAAACACCAAACACCAAGCACCAAACACCAAACACCAAGCACCAAAAACCAAACACCAAGCACCAGACACCAAGCACCAAACACCAAACACCAAGCACCAAACACCAAACACCAAGCACCAAACACCAAACACCAAGCACCAAGCACCAAACACGTAACACCAAGCACCAAACACCAAGCACCAAGCACCAAACACCAACCACCAAACACCAAGCACCAAGCACCAAGCACCAAGCACCAAACACCAAGCACCAAACACCAAGCACCAAACACCTAACACCAAGCACCAAGCACCAAGTACCAAGCACCAAACACCAAGCACCAAACACCAAACACCAAGCACCAAACATCAAACACCAAGCACCAAGCACCAAACACCTAACACCAACCACCAAACACCAACCACCAAACACCAAGCACCAAGGACCAAGCACCAAGCACCAAGCACCAAATACCAAGCACCAAACACCAAGCACCAAGCACCAAGCACCAAGTACAAACACCAAGCACCAAGCACCAAACACCAAGCACCAAGCATCAAACACCAAACACCAAACACCAAGCACCAAGCACCAAGCATCAAACACCAAGCATATAACACCAAACACCAAGCACCAAGCACCAAACACCAAGAACCAAGCACCAAGCACCAAGTAGAAACCCCAATGACCAAGCACCAAACACCAAACACCAAGCACCAAACACCAAGCACCAAGCACCAAGCATCAAACACCAAACACCAAGCACCAAGCATCAAACACCAAACACCAAGCACCAAACACCAAGCACAAATCACCATGCATCAAACACCAAGCAGCCAGCAGCAAGCACCAAACACCAAACACCAAACACCAAGCACCAAAAACCAAACACCAAACACCAAGTACCAAGCACCAAACACCTAACACGAAGCACCAAGCACCAAGTACCAAGCACGAAACACCAAGCACCAAACACCAAGCAACAAACACCAAGCACCAAACACCAAACACCAAGCACCAAACACCTAACACCAAACACCAAGCACCAAACACCAAGCACCAAACACCAAACACCAAGCACCAAGCACCAAACACCTAACACCAAGCACCAAACACCAAGCACTAAGCACCAAGCACCAAGCACCAAACACCAAGCACCAAACACCAAGCACCAAACACCAAGCACCAAGCACCAAACACCAAGCAGCAAGCACCAAACACCAAGAACCAAGCACCAAGCACCAAGTACAAACACCAAGCACCAAGCACCAAATACCAAGCACCAAGCACCAAGCATCAAACACCAAGCGCCAAACACCAAGCACCAAGCACCAAGCATCAAACACCAAGCATATAACACCAAACACCAAACACCAAGCACCAAACACCAAACACCAAGCACCAAGCACCAAACACCTAACACCAAGCACCAAACACCAAGCACCAAACACCAAGCACCAAGCACCAAGCACCAAACACCAAGCACCAAACACCAAGCACCAAACACCAAGCACCAAGCACCAAACACCAAGCACGAAGCACCAAACACCAAGAACCAAGCACCAAGCACCAAGTGCAAACACCAAGCACCAAGCACCAAACACCAAGCACCTAGCACCAAACACCAAACACCAAGCACCAATCACCAAGCACCAAACACCAAGCAGCCAGCAGCAAGCACCAAACACCAAGAACCAAGCACCAAAAACCAGACACCAAGCACCAAGCACCAAACACCTAACACCAAGCACCAAGCACCAAGTACCAAGCACCAAACACCAAGCACCAAACACCAAACACCAAGCACCAAGCACCAAGCACCAAGCACCAAACACCAAGCACCAAACACCAAGCACCAAACACCAAGCACCAACAACCAAACACCAAGCACCAAGCACCAAACACCAAGCACCAAGCACCAAGCATCAAACACCAAGCACCAAACACCAAACACCAAACACCAAACACCAAGCACCAAGCACCAAACACGTAACACCAACCACCAAACACCAACCACCAAACACCAAGCACCAAGTACCAAGCACCAAGCCCCAAGCACCGAATACCAAGCACCAAACACCAAGCACCAAGCACCAAGCACCAAGTACAAACACCAAGCACCAAGCACCAAACACCAAGCACCAAGCATCAAATACCAAACACCAAACACCAAGCACCAAGCACCAAGCATCAAACACCAAGCATATAACACCAAACACCAAGCACCAAGCACCAAACACCAAGAACCAAGCACCAAGCACCAAGTAGAAACACCAATGACCAAGCACCAAACACCAAACACCAAGCACCAAACACCAAGCACCAAGCACCAAGCATCAAACACCAAACACCAAGCACCAAGCATCAAACACCAAACACCAAGCACCAAACACTAAGCACAAATCACCATGCATCAAACACCAAGCAGCCAGCAGCAAGCACCAAACACCAAACACCAAACACCAAGCACCAAAAACCAAACACCAAGCACCAAGCACCAAACACCAAGCACCAAACACCAAACACCAAGCACCAAGCACCAAGCACCAAACACAAAGCACCAAACACCAAGCACCAAGCACCAAACACCAAGCACCCAGCACCAAAAACCAAGCACCCAGCACCAAACACCAAGCACCAAACACCAACCACCAAGCACCAAGCACCAAACACCTAACACCAAGCACCAAGCACCAACCACCAAACACCAAGCACCAAGCACCAAGCACCAAGCACCAAACACCAAGCACCAAACACCAAGCACCAAACACCAAGCACCAAGCACCAAGCACCAAACACCAAGCACCAAGCACCAAGCATCAAACACCAAACACCAAGCACCAAACACCAAGCACCAATCACCATGCATCAAACACCAAGCAGCCAGCAGCAAGCACCAAACACCAAACACCAAGCACCAAGCACCAAAAACCAAACACCAAGCACCAAGCACCAAACACCAAGCACCAAGCACCAAACACCAAGCACCAAGCACCAAACACCAAGCACCAAAGAGCAAGCACCAAGCACCAAATACCAAGCACCCAGCACCAAACACCAAGCACCCAGCACCAAACACCAAGCACCAAACACCAACCACCCAGCACCAAGCACCAAACACCAAGCACCAAGCACCAAACACAAAACACCAAGCACCAAGCACCAAGCACCAAACACCAAACACCAAACACCAAGCATCAAACACCAAACACCAAGCACCAGACACCAAGCACCAAACACCAAACACCAAACACCAAGCACCAAACACCAAACACCAAGCACCAGACACCAAGCACCAAACACCAAACACCAAACACCAAGCACCAAGCACCAAACACCAAACACCAAACACCAAGCACCAAACACCAAACACCAAGCACCAAAAACCAAACACCAAGCACCAGACACCAAGCACCAAACACCAAACACCAAGCACCTAACACCAAACACCAAGCACCAAGCACCAAACACCAAACACCAAGCACCAAGCACCAAACACCAAGCACCAAAGACCAAACACCAAACAGCAAACACCAAACACCATACAGCAAACACTAAACACCAAAAAGCAGACACCAAACAGCAAACACCAAAAAGCAGACACCAAACAGCAAACACCAAACACGAAACACCAAACACCAAACAGCAAACACCAAACACCAAGCACCAAACACCACACCAAGGACCAAGCACCAAATACCTAACACCAAGCACCAAGCACCAAGCACCAAACACCAAGCACCAAACACCAAACATCAAGCACCAAGCACCAAGTACCAAACACCAAGAACCAAGAACCAAACACCAAGCACCAAGCACCAAGTACAAACACCAAGTACCAAGCACCAAGCACCAAACACCAAGAACCAAGCACCAAACACAAAACACCAAGCACCAAGCACCAAGCATCAAACACCAAGCAGCAAACACCAAACACCAAGCACCAAGCACCAAACACAAAGCACCCAGCACCAAACACCAAGGACCAAGCACCAAGCACCAAAAACCAAACACCAAACACAAAACACAAAGCACCAAGCACCAAACACCAAACTCCAAGCACCAAGCACCAAGCACCAAACACCAAACACCAAGCACCAAGCACCAGGCACCAAACACCAAGCACCAAGCACCAAACACCAAGCACCAAGCACCAAACACCAAACGCCAAACACCAAACACCAAGAACCAAGAACCAAACACCAATCACCAAGCACCAAGTACAAACACCAAGCACCAAGCACCAAGCACCAAACACCAAGCACCAAGCACCAAGCGCAAAACACCAAGCACCAAGCACCAAGCATCAAACACCAAGCAGCAAACACCAAACACCAAGCACCAAGCACCAAGCGCCAAGCACCAAACACAATGCACCCAGCACCAAACACCAAGGACCAAGCACCAAGCACCAAGCACCAAAAACCAAACACGAAACACGAAACACCAAGCACCAAGCACCAAACACCAAACTCCAAGCACCAAGCACCAAACACCAAACACCAAGCACCATGCACCAAGCACCAGGCACTAAACACCAAGCACCAAGCACCAAACACCAAGCACCAAGCACCAAACACCAAACACCAAACACCAAACAGCAAACAACATACATCAAACACCAAACACCAAAAAGCAAATACCAAACACCAAACAGCAAACACCAAACAACAAACACCAAACAACAAACACCAAACAGCAAACAGCAAACACCAAACACCAAGCACCAAGCACCAAACACCAAACACCAAACACCAAGCACCAGGCACCAAACACCAAGCACCAAGCACCAAACACCAAGCACCTAGCACCAAACACCAAGCACCAAACACCAAGTACAAACACCAAGCACCAAACACCAAACACCAAGCACCAAACACCAAGCACCAATCACCAAGCACCAAACACCAAGCAGCCAGCAACAAGCACCAAACACCAAGCACCAAGCACCAAAAACCAGACACCAAGCACCAAGCACCAAACACCTAACACCAAGCACCAAGCACCAACCACCAAACACCAAGCACCAAGCACCAAACACCAAGCACCAAACACCAAGCACCAAGCACCAAACACCAAGCACCAAGCACCAAACACCAAGCACCAAGCACCAAGCATCAAACACCAAGCACCAAACACCAAACACCAAGCACCAAGCACCAAGCATCAAACACCAAGCATATAACACCAAACACCAAGCACCAAGCACCCAGCACCAAACACCAAGCACCAAGCACCAAGCAAAAAGCACCAAACACCAAGCACCAAACACCAAACACCAAGCACCAAACACCAAACACCAAGCACCAAACACCAAGCACCAAACACCAACCACCAAACACCAAGCACCAAGCACCAAGCACCAAGCACCAAACACCAAGCACCAAACACCAAGCACCAAACACCTAACACCAAGCACCAAGCACCAAGTACCAAGCACCAAACACCAAGCACCAAACACCAAACACCAAGCACCAAACACCAAACACCAAGCACCAAGCACCAAACACCTAACACCAAGCACCAAACACCAACCACCAAACACCAAGCACCAAGGACCAAGCACCAAGCACCAAGCACCAAGCACCAAACACCAAGCACCAAGCACCAAGCACCAAGTACAAACACCAAGCAACAAGCACCAAACACCAAGCACCAAGCATCAAACACCAAACACCAAACACCAAGCACCAAGCACCAAGCATCAAACACCAAGCATATAACACCAAACACCAAGCACCAAGCACCAAACACCAAGAACCAAGTACCAAGCACCAAGTACAAACACCAATCACCAAGCACCAAACACCAAACACCAAGCACCAAACACCAAGCACCAATCACCAAGCACCAAACACCAAGCAGCCAGCAGCAAGCGCCAAACACCAAACACCAAGCACCAAGCACCAAAAACCAGACACCAAGCACCAAGCACCAAACACCTAACACCAAGCACCAAGCACCAAGTACCAAGCACCAAACACCAAGCACCAAACACCAAACACCAAGCACCAAACACCAAACACCAACCACCAAGCACCAAACACCTAACACCAAGCACCAAGCACCAACCACCAAACACCAAGCACCAAGCACCAAGCACCAAGCACCAAACACCAAGCACCAAACACCAAGCACCAAACACCAAGCACCAAGCACCAAACACCAAGCACCAAGCACCAAACACCAAGCACCAAGCACCAAGCATCAAACACCAAACACCAAGCACCAAACACCAAGCACCAATCACCATGCATCAAACACCAAGCAGCCAGCAGCAAGCACCAAACACCAAACACCAAGCACCAAGCACCAAAAACCAAACCCCAAGCACCAAGCACCAAACACCAAGCACCAAGCACCAAACACCAAGCACCAAGCACCAAGCACCAAACACCAAGCACCAAAGACCAAGCACCAAGCACCAAACACCAAGCACCCAGCACCAAACACCAAGCACCCAGCACCAAACACCAAGCACCAAACACCAACCACCCAGCACCAAGCACCAAACACCAAGCACCAAGCACCAAACACCAAGCACCCAGCACCAAACACCAAGCACCCAGCACCAAACACCAAGCACCAAACACCAACCACCCAGCACCAAGTACCAAACACCAAGCACCAAGCACCAAACACAAAACACCAAGCACCAAGCACCAAGCACCAAACACCAAGCACCAAGCACCAAGCACCAAACACAAAACACCAAGCACCAAGCACCAAGCATCAAACACCAAGCAGCAAGCACCAAACACCAAACACCAAGCACCAGGCACCAAACACCAGGCACCAAGCACCAAACACCAAGCACCAAGCACCAAACACCAAACACCAAACACCAAACAGCAAACAACATACATCAAACACCAAACACCAAAAAGCAAACACCAAACACCAAACAGCAAACACCAAACAACAAACACCAAACAACAAACACCAAACAGCAAACAGCAAACACCAAACACCAAGCACCAAGCACCAAACACCAAACACCAAACACCAAGCACCAGGCACCAAACACCAAGCACCAAGCACCAAACACCAAGCACCTAGCACCAAACACCAAGCACCAAACACCAAGTACAAACACCAAGCACCAAACACCAAACACCAAGCACCAAACACCAAGCACCAATCACCAAGCACCAAACACCAAGCAGCCAGCAACAAGCACCAAACACCAAGCACCAAGCACCAAAAACCAGACACCAAGCACCAAGCACCAAACACCAAACACCAAGCCCCAAGCACCAAGCACCAAGCACCAAACACCAAGCACCAAACACCAAGCACCAAACACCAAGCACCAAGCACCAAACACCAAGCACCAAGCACCAAACACCAAGCACCAAGCACCAAGCATCAAACACCAAGCACCAAACACCAAACACCAAGCACCAAGCACCAAGCATCAAACACCAAGCATATAACACCAAACACCAAGCACCAAGCACCCAGCACCAAACACCAAGCACCAAGCACCAAGCAAAAAGCACCAAACACCAAGCACCAAACACCAAACACCAAGCACCAAACACCAAACACCAAGCACCAAACACCAAGCACCAAACACCAACCACCAAACACCAAGCACCAAGCACCAAGCACCAAGCACCAAGCACCAAGCACCAAGCACCAAGCACCAAACACCAAGCACCAAACACCAAGCACCAAACACCTAACACCAAGCACCAAGCACCAAGTACCAAGCACCAAATACCAAGCACCAAACACCAAACACCAAGCACCAAGGACCAAACACCAAGCACCAAGCACCAAACACCTAACACCAAGCACCAAACACCAACCACCAAACACCAAGCACCAAGGACCAAGCACCAAGCACCAAGCACCAAACACCAAGCACCAAGCACCAAGCACCAAGTACAAACACCAAGCACCAAGCACCAAACACCAAGCACCAAGCATCAAACACCAAACACCAAACACCAAGCACCAAGCACCAAGCACCAAGCATCAAACACCAAGCATATAACACCAAACACCAAGCACCAAGCACCAAACACCAAGAACCAAGCACCAAGCACCAAGTACAAACACCAATCACCAAGCACCAAACACCAAACACCAAACACCAAACACCAAGCACCAATCACCAAGCACCAAACACCAAGCAGCCAGCAGCAAGCACCAAACACCAAACACCAAGCACCAAGCACCAAAAACCAGACACCAAGCACCAAGCACCAAACACCTAACACCAAGCACCAAGCACCAAGTACCAAGCACCAAACACCAAGCACCAAACACCAAACACCAAGCACCAAACACCAAACACCAAGCACCAAGCACCAAACACCTAACACCAAGCACCAAGCACCAACCACCAAACACCAAGCACCAAGCACCAAGCACCAAGCACCAAACACCAAGCACCAAACACCAAGCACCAAACACCAAGCACCAAGCACCAAACACCAAGCACCAAGCACCAAACACCAAGCACCAAGCACCAAGCATCAAACACCAAATACCAAGCACCAAACACCAAGCACCAATCACCATGCATCAAACACCAAGCACCAAGCACCAAGCACCAAGCACCAAGCACCAAACACCAAGCACCAAACACCAAGCACCAAACACCTAACACCAAGCACCAAGCACCAAGTACCAAGCACCAAATACCAAGCACCAAACACCAAACACCAAGCACCAAAGACCAAACACCAAGCACCAAGCACCAAACACCTAACACCAAGCACCAAACACCAACCACCAAACACCAAGCACCAAGGACCAAGCACCAAGCACCAAGCACCAAACACCAAGCACCAAGCACCAAGCACCAAGTACAAACACCAAGCACCAAGCACCAAACACCAAGCACCAAGCATCAAACACCAAACACCAAACACCAAGCACCAAGCACCAAGCACCAAGCATCAAACACCAAGCATATAACACCAAACACCAAGCACCAAGCACCAAACACCAAGAACCAAGCACCAAGCACCAAGTACAAACACCAATCACCAAGCACCAAACACCAAACACCAAACACCAAACACCAAGCACCAATCACCAAGCACCAAACACCAAGCAGCCAGCAGCAAGCACCAAACACCAAACACCAAGCACCAAGCACCAAAAACCAGACACCAAGCACCAAGCACCAAACACCTAACACCAAGCACCAAGCACCAAGTACCAAGCACCAAACACCAAGCACCAAACACCAAACACCAAGCACCAAACACCAAACACCAAGCACCAAGCACCAAACACCTAACACCAAGCACCAAGCACCAACCACCAAACACCAAGCACCAAGCACCAAGCACCAAGCACCAAACACCAAGCACCAAACACCAAGCACCAAACACCAAGCACCAAGCACCAAACACCAAGCACCAAGCACCAAACACCAAGCACCAAGCACCAAGCATCAAACACCAAATACCAAGCACCAAACACCAAGCACCAATCACCATGCATCAAACACCAAGCAGCCAGCAGCAAGCACCAAACACCAAACACCAAGCACCAAGCACCAAAAACCAAACACCAAGCACCAAGCACCAAACACCAAGCACCAAGCACCAAACACCAAGCACCAAGCACCAAGCACCAAACACCAAGCACCAAAGACCAAGCACCAAGCACCAAACACCAAGCACCCAGCACCAAACACCAAGCACCCAGCACCAAACACCAAGCACCAAACACCAACCACCCAGCACCAAGCACCAAACACCAAGCACCAAGCACCAAACACCAAGCACCCAGCACCAAACACCAAGCACCCAGCACCAAACACCAAGCACCAAACACCAACCACCCAGCACCAAGTACCAAACACCAAGCACCAAGCACCAAACACAAAACACCAAGCACCAAGCACCAAGCACCAAACACCAAGCACCAAGCACCAAGCACCAAACACAAAACACCAAGCACCAAGCACCAAGCATCAAACACCAAGCAGCAAACACCAAACACCAAGCACCAAGCACCAAGCACCAAGCACCAAACACAATGCACCCAGCACCAAACACCAAGGACCAAGCACCAAGCACCAAGCACCAAACACGAAACACGAAACACCAAGCACCAAGCACCAAACACCAAACTCCAAGCACCAAGCACCAAACACCAAACACCAAGCACCAGGCACCAAACACCAAGCACCAAGCACCAAACACCAAGCACCAAAAACCAGACACCAAGCACCAAGCACCAAACACCAAACACCAAACAACAAACACCAAACAACAAACACCAAACAGCAAACACCAAACACCAAACAGCAAACACCAAACAACAAACACCAAACAACAAACACCAAACAGCAAACAGCAAACACCAAACACCAAGCACCAAGCACCAAACACCAAACACCAAACACCAAGCACCAGGCACCAAACACCAAGCACCAAGCACCAAACACCAAGCACCTAGCACCAAACACCAAGCACCAAACACCAAGTACAAACACCAAGCACCAAACACCAAACACCAAGCACCAAACACCAAGCACCAATCACCAAGCACCAAACACCAAGCAGCCAGCAACAAGCACCAAACACCAAGCACCAAGCACCAAAAACCAGACACCAAGCACCAAGCACCAAACACCAAACACCAAGCCCCAAGCACCAAGCACCAAGCACCAAACACCAAGCACCAAACACCAAGCACCAAACACCAAGCACCAAGCACCAAACACCAAGCACCCAGCACCAAACACCAAGCACCAAACACCAACCACCCAGCACCAAGTACCAAACACCAAGCACCAAGCACCAAACACAAAACACCAAGCACCAAGCACCAAGCACCAAGCACCAAGCAAAAAGCACCAAACACCAAGCAGCAAACACCAAACACCAAGCACCAAACACCAAACACCAAGCACCAAACACCAAGCACCAAACACCAACCACCAAACACCAAGCACCAAGCACCAAGCACCAAGCACCAAACACCAAGCACCAAACACCAAGCACCAAACACCTAACACCAAGCACCAAGCACCAAGTACCAAGCACCAAACACCAAGCACCAAACACCAAACACCAAGCACCAAACACCAAACACCAAGCTCCAAGCACCAAACACCTAACACCAAGCACCAAACACCAACCACCAAACACCAAGCACCAAGGACCAAGCACCAAGCACCAAGCACCAAGCACCAAACACCAAGCACCAAGCACCAAGCACCAAGTACAAACACCAAGCACCAAGCACCAAACACCAAGCACCAAGCATCAAACACCAAACACCAAACACCAAGCACCAAGCACCAAGCATCAAACACCAAGCATATAACACCAAGCACCCAGCACCAAACACCAAGCACCCAGCACCAAACACCAAGCACCAAACACCAACCACCCAGCACCAAGTACCAAACACCAAGCACCAAGCACCAAACACAAAACACCAAGCACCAAGCACCAAGCACCAAACACCAAGCAAAAAGCACCAAACACCAAGCACCAAACACCAAGCACCAAACACCAAACACCAAGCACCAAACACCAAGCACCAAACACCAACCACCAAACACCAAGCACCAAGCACCAAGCACCAAGCACCAAGCACCAAGCACCAAACACCAAGCACCAAACACCAAGCACCAAACACCTAACACCAAGCACCAAGCACCAAGTACCAAGCACCAAATACCAAGCACCAAACACCAAACACCAAGCACCAAACACCAAACACCAAGCACCAAGCACCAAACACCTAACACCAAGCACCAAACACCAACCACCAAACACCAAGCACCAAGGACCAAGCACCAAGCACCAAGCACCAAACACAAAGCACCAAGCACCAAGCACCAAGTACAAACACCAAGCACCAAGCACCAAACACCAAGCACCAAGCATCAAACACCAAACACCAAACACCAAGCACCAAGCACCAAGCACCAAGCATCAAACACCAAGCATATAACACCAAACACCAAGCACCAAGCACCAAACACCAAGAACCAAGCACCAAGCACCAAGTACAAACACCAATCACCAAGCACCAAACACCAAACACCAAACACCAAACACCAAGCACCAATCACCAAGCACCAAACACCAAGCAGCCAGCAGCAAGCACCAAACACCAAACACCAAGCACCAAGCACCAAAAACCAGACACCAAGCACCAAGCACCAAACACCTAACACCAAGCACCAAGCACCAAGTACCAAGCACCAAACACCAAGCACCAAACACCAAACACCAAGCACCAAACACCAAACACCAAGCACCAAGCACCAAACACCTAACACCAAGCACCAAGCACCAACCACCAAACACCAAGCACCAAGCACCAAGCACCAAGCACCAAACACCAAGCACCAAACACCAAGCACCAAACACCAAGCACCAAGCACCAAACACCAAGCACCAAGCACCAAACACCAAGCACCAAGCACCAAGCATCAAACACCAAACACCAAGCACCAAACACCAAGCACCAATCACCATGCATCAAACACCAAGCAGCCAGCAGCAAGCACCAAACACCAAACACCAAGCACCAAGCACCAAAAACCAAACACCAAGCACCAAGCACCAAACACCAAGCACCAAGCACCAAACACCAAGCACCAAGCACCAAGCACCAAACACCAAGCACCAAAGACCAAGCACCAAGCACCAAACACCAAGCACCCAGCACCAAACACCAAGCACCCAGCACCAAACACCAAGCACCAAACACCAACCACCCAGCACCAAGCACCAAACACCAAGCACCAAGCACC
The DNA here is from genome assembly GCA_964016885.1 of Eledone cirrhosa. Classification (NCBI taxonomy): domain Eukaryota; kingdom Metazoa; phylum Mollusca; class Cephalopoda; order Octopoda; family Eledonidae; genus Eledone; species Eledone cirrhosa. Next base: position 140,946,759 of record OZ024743.1, on the reverse strand, counting down.
AAACACCAAGCACCCAGCACCAAACACCAAGCACCCAGCACCAAACACCAAGCACCAAACACCAACCACCCAGCACCAAGTACCAAACACCAAGCACCAAGCACCAAACACAAAACACCAAGCACCAAGCACCAAGCACCAAACACCAAGCACCAAGCACCAAGCACCAAACACAAAACACCAAGCACCAAGCACCAAGCATCAAACACCAAGCATCAAACACCAAACACCAAGCACCAAGCACCAAGCACCAAGCACCAAACACAATGCACCCAGCACCAAACACCAAGGACCAAGCACCAAGCACCAAGCACCAAACACGAAACACGAAACACCAAGCACCAAGCACCAAACACCAAACTCCAAGCACCAAGCACCAAACACCAAACACCAAGCACCAGGCACCAAACACCAAGCACCAAGCACCAAACACCAAGCACCAAGCACCAAACACCAAACACCAAACACCAAACAGCAAACAACATACATCAAACACCAAACACCAAAAAGCAAACACCAAACACCAAACAGCAAACACCAAACAACAAACACCAAACAACAAACACCAAACAGCAAACAGCAAACACCAAACACCAAGCACCAAGCACCAAACACCAAACACCAAACACCAAGCACCAGGCACCAAACACCAAGCACCAAGCACCAAACACCAAGCACCTAGCACCAAACACCAAGCACCAAACACCAAGTACAAACACCAAGCACCAAACACCAAACACCAAGCACCAAACACCAAGCACCAATCACCAAGCACCAAACACCAAGCAGCCAGCAACAAGCACCAAACACCAAGCACCAAGCACCAAAAACCAGACACCAAGCACCAAGCACCAAACACCAAACACCAAGCCCCAAGCACCAAGCACCAAGCACCAAACACCAAGCACCAAACACCAAGCACCAAACACCAAGCACCAAGCACCAAACACCAAGCACCAAGCATCAAGTACCAAACACCAAGCACCAAGCACCAAACACAAAACACCAAGCACCAAGCACCAAGCACCAAACACCAAGCAAAAAGCACCAAACACCAAGCACCAAACACCAAACACCAAGCACCAAACACCAAACACCAAGCACCAAACACCAAGCACCAAACACCAACCACCAAACACCAAGCACCAAGCACCAAGCACCAAATACCTAACACCAAGCACCAAGCACCAAGCACCAAACACCAAGCACCAAACACCAAACATCAAGCACCAAGCACCAAGTACCAAACACCAAGAACCAAGAACCAAACACCAAGCACCAAGCACCAAGTACAAACACCAAGTACCAAGCACCAAGCACCAAACACCAAGAACCAAGCACCAAACACAAAACACCAAGCACCAAGCACCAAGCATCAAACACCAAGCAGCAAACACCAAACACCAAGCACCAAGCACCAAACACAAAGCACCCAGCACCAAACACCAAGGACCAAGCACCAAGCACCAAAAACCAAACACCAAACACAAAACACAAAGCACCAAGCACCAAACACCAAACTCCAAGCACCAAGCACCAAGCACCAAACACCAAACACCAAGCACCAAGCACCAGGCACCAAACACCAAGCACCAAGCACCAAACACCAAGCACCAAGCACCAAACACCAAACGCCAAACACCAAACACCAAGAACCAAGAACCAAACACCAATCACCAAGCACCAAGTACAAACACCAAGCACCAAGCACCAAGCACCAAACACCAAGCACCAAGCACCAAGCGCAAAACACCAAGCACCAAGCACCAAGCATCAAACACCAAGCAGCAAACACCAAACACCAAGCACCAAGCACCAAGCGCCAAGCACCAAACACAATGCACCCAGCACCAAACACCAAGGACCAAGCACCAAGCACCAAGCACCAAAAACCAAACACGAAACACGAAACACCAAGCACCAAGCACCAAACACCAAACTCCAAGCACCAAGCACCAAACACCAAACACCAAGCACCATGCACCAAGCACCAGGCACTAAACACCAAGCACCAAGCACCAAACACCAAGCACCAAGCACCAAACACCAAACACCAAACACCAAACAGCAAACAACATACATCAAACACCAAACACCAAAAAGCAAATACCAAACACCAAACAGCAAACACCAAACAACAAACACCAAACAACAAACACCAAACAGCAAACAGCAAACACCAAACACCAAGCACCAAGCACCAAAGACCAAACACCAAACACCAAGCACCAGGCACCAAACCCCAAGCACCAAGCACCAAACACCAAGCACCTAGCACCAAACACCAAGCACCAAACACCAAGTACAAACACCAAGCACCAAACACCAAACACCAAGCACCAAACACCAAGCACCAATCACCAAGCACCAAACACCAAGCAGCCAGCAACAAGCACCAAACACCAAGCACCAAGCACCAAAAACCAGACACCAAGCACCAAGCACCAAACACCAAACACCAAGCACCAAGCACCAAGCACCAAGCACCAAACACCAAGCACCAAACACCAAGCACCAAACACCAAGCACCAAGCACCAAACACCAAGCACCAAGCACCAAACACCAAGCACCAAGCACCAAGCATCAAACACCAAGCACCAAACACCAAACACCAAGCACCAAGCACCAAGCATCAAACACCAAGCATATAACACCAAACACCAAGCACCAAGCACCCAGCACCAAACACCAAGCACCAAGCACCAAGCAAAAAGCACCAAACACCAAGCACCAAACACCAAACACCAAGCACCAAACACCAAACACCAAGCACCAATCACCAAGCACCTAACACCAAGCACCAAACACCAAGCACCAAACACCAACCACCAAACACCAAGCACCAAGCACCAAGCACCAAGCACCAAACACCAAGCACCAAACACCAAGCACCAAACACCTAACACCAAGCACCAAGCACCAAGTACCAAGCACCAAATACCAAGCACCAAACACCAAACACCAAGCACCAAACACCAAACACCAAGCACCAAGCACCAAACACCTAACACCAAGCACCAAACACCAACCACCAAACACCAGGCACCAAGGACCAAGCACCAAGCACCAAGCACCAAACACCAAGCACCAAGCACCAAGCACCAAGTACAAACACCAAGCACCAAGCACCAAACACCAAGCACCAAGCATCAAACACCAAACACCAAACACCAAGCACCAAGCACCAAGCACCAAGCACCAAACACCAAGAACCAAGCACCAAGCACCAAGTACAAACACCAATCACCAAGCACCAAACACCAAACACCAAACACCAAACACCAAGCACCAATCACCAAGCACCAAACACCAAGCAGCCAGCAGCAAGCACCAAACACCAAACACCAAGCACCAAGCACCAAAAACCAGACACCAAGCACCAAGCACCAAACACCTAACACCAAGCACCAAGCACCAAGTACCAAGCACCAAACACCAAGCACCAAACACCAAACACCAAGCACCAAACACCAAACACCAAGCACCAAGCACCAAACACCTAACACCAAGCACCAAGCACCAACCACCAAACACCAAGCACCAAGCACCAAGCACCAAGCACCAAACACCAAGCACCAAACACCAAGCACCAAACACCAAGCACCAAGCACCAAACACCAAGCACCAAGCACCAAACACCAAGCACCAAGCACCAAACACCAAGCACCAAGCACCAAGCATCAAACACCAAACACCAAGCACCAAACACCAAGCACCAATCACCATGCATCAAACACCAAGCAGCCAGCAGCAAGCACCAAACACCAAACACCAAGCACCAAGCACCAAAAACCAAACACCAAGCACCAAGCACCAAACACCAAGCACCAACCACCAAACGCCAAGCACCAAGCACCAAGCACCAAACACCAAGCACCAAAGACCAAGCACCAAGCACCAAACACCAAGCACCCAGCACCAAACACCAAGCACCCAGCACCAAACACCAAGCACCAAACACCAACCACCCAGCACCAAGCACCAAACACCAAGCACCAAACACCAAACACCAAGCACCAAGCACCAAGCACCAAACACCAAACACCAAACACCAAGCACCAAACACCAAACACCAAGCACCAGACACCAAGCACCAAACACCAAACACCAAGCACAAAGCACCAAACACCAAACACCAAACACCAAACACCAAGCACCAAAAACCAAACACCAAGCACCAGACACCAAGCACCAAACACCAAACACCAAGCACCAAACACCAAACACCAAGCACCAAGCACCAAACACCAAACACCAAGCACCAAGCACCAAACACCAAGGACTAAAGACCAAACACCAAACAGCAAACACCAAACACCATACAGCAAACACTGAACACCAAAAAGCAGACACCAAACAGCAAACACCAAACACCAAACACCATACACCAAACAGCAAACACCAAACACCAAGCACCAAACACCAAGGACCAAGCACCAAACACCTAACACCAAGCACCAAGCACCAAGCACCAAACACCAAGCACCAAACACCAAACATCAAGCACGAAGCACCAAGTACCAAACACCAAGAACCAAGAACCAAACACCAAGCACCAAGCACCAAGTACAAACACCAAGTACCAAGCACCAAGCACCAAACACCAAGAACCAAGCACCAAACACAAAACACCAAGCACCAAGCACCAAGCATCAAACACCAAGCAGCAAACACCAGACACCAAGCAGAAAGCACCAAACACAAAGCACCCAGCACCAAACACCAAGGACCAAGCACCAAGCACCAAAAATCAAACACCAAACACAAAACACAAAGCACCAAGCACCAAACACCAAACTCCAAGCACCAAGCACCAAGCACCAAACACCAAACACCAAGCACCAAGCACCAGGCACCAAACACCAAGCACCAAGCACCAAACACCAAGCACCAAGCACCAAACACCAAACGCCAAACACCAAACACCAAGAACCAAGAACCAAACGCCAAACACCAAGCACCAAGCACCAAAAACCAAACACGAAACACGAAACACCAAGCACCAAGCACCAAACACCAAACTCCAAGCACCAAGCACCAAACACCAAACACCAAGCACCAAGCACCAAGCACCAGGCACCAAACACCAAGCACCAAGCACCGAACACCAAGCACCAAACAGCAAACACCAAACACCAAACAGCAAACAACATACATCAAACACCAAACACCAAAAAGCAAACACCAAACACCAAACAGCAAACACCAAACAACAAACAGCAAACAGCAAACACCAAACACCAAGCACCAAGCACCAAACACCAAACACCAAACACCAAGCACCAGGCACCAAACACCAAGCACCAAGCACCAAACACCAAGCACCTAGCACCAAACACTAAGCACCAAGCACCAAACACTAAGCACCAAGCACCAAACACCAAGCACCAAGCACCAAACACCAAGCACCAAGCACCAAGCACCAAACACCAAACACCAAGCACCAAAGACCAAGCACCAAGCACCAAACACCAAGCACCCAGCACCAAACACCAAGCACTAAACACCAACCACCCAGCACCAAGCACCAAACACCAAGCATCAAACACCAAACACCAAACACCAAACACCAAGCACCAAGCACCAAGCACCAAACACCAAGCACCTAGCACCAAACACCAAACACCAAACACCAAGCACAAAACACCAAGCACCAATCACCAAGCATCAAACACCAAGCAGCCAGCAGCAAGCCCCAAACACCAAACACCAAGCACCAAGCACCAAAAACCAAACACCAAGCACCAAGCACCAAGTACCAAGCACCAAACACCAAGCACCAAACACCAAGCACCAAACACCAAGCACCAAACACCAAACACCAAGCACCAAACACCTAACACCAAACACCAAGCACCAAACACCAAGCACCAAACACCAAACACCAAGCACCAAGCACTAAACACCTAACACCAAGCACCAAACACCAAGCACTAAGCACCAAGCACCAAGCACCAAACACCAAGCACCAAACACCAAGCACCAAACACCAAACACCAAGCACCAAGCACCAAACACCAAGAACCAAGCACCAAGCACCAAGTACAAACACCAAGCACCAAGCACAAAACACCAAGCACCAAGCACCAAGCATCAAACACCAAGCACCAAACACCAAGCACCAAGCACCAAGCATCAAACACCAAGCATATAACACCAAACACCAAACGCCAAGCACCAAACACCAAACACCAAGCACCAAGCACCAAACACCTAACACCAAGCACCAAACACCAAGCACCAAACACCAAGCACCAAGCACCAAACACCAAACACCAAGCACCAAACACCAAGCACCAAACACCAAGCACCAAGCACCAAACACCAAGAACCAAGCACCAAGCACCAAGTACAAACACCAAGCACCAAGCACCAAACACCAAGCACCTAGCACCAAACACCAAACACCAAGCACCAAACACCAAGCACCAATCACCAAGCACCAAACACCAAGCAGCCAGCAGCAAGCACCAAACACCAAGCACCAAGCACCAAACACCAAACACCAAGCACCAAGCACCAAACACCAAGCACCAAGCACCAAGCATCAAACACCAAGCACCAAAAAGCAAACACCAAACACCAAACAGCAAACACCAAACAACAAACAGCAAACAGCAAACACCAAACACCAAGCACCAAGCACCAAACACCAAACACCAAACACCAAGCACCAGGCACCAAACACCAAGCACCAAGCACCAAACACCAAGCACCTAGCACCAAACACTAAGCACCAAGCACCAAACACTAAGCACCAAGCACCAAGCACCAAAAACCAGACACCAAACACCAAGCACCAAACACCTAACACCAAGCACCAAGCACCAAGTACCAAGCACCAAACACCAAGCACCAAACACCAAACACCAAGCACCAAACACCAAACACCAAGCACCAAGCACCAAACACCTAACACCAAGCACCAAGCACCAACCACCAAACACCAAGCACCAAGCACCAAGCACCAAGCACCAAACACCAAGCACCAAACACCAAGCACCAAACACCAAGCACCAAGCACCAAACACCAAGCACCAAGCACCAAACACCAAGCACCAAGCACCAAGCATCAAACACCAAGCACCAAACACCAAACACCAAGCACCAAGCACCAAGCATCAAACACCAAGCATATAACACCAAACACCAAACACCAAGCACCCAGCACCAAACACCAAGCACCAAGCACCAAACACCAAGCACCAAGCACCAAGCAAAAAGCACCAAACACCAAGCACCAAACACCAAACACCAAGCACCAAACACCAAACACCAAGCACCAAGCACCAAACACCTAACAACAAGCACCAAACACCAACCACCAAACACCAAGCACCAAGCACCAAGCACCAAGCACCAAACACCAAGCACCAAACACCAAGCACCAAACACCTAACACCAAGCACCAAGCACCAAACACCTAACACCAAGCACCAAACACCAAGCACCAAACACCAAGCACCAAGCACCAAGCACCAAACACCAAGCACCAAACACCAAGCACCAAACACCAAGCACCAAGCACCAAACACCAAGCACCAAGCACCAAACACCAAGAACCAAGCACCAAGTACAAACACCAAGCACCAAGCACCAAACACCAAGCACCTAGCACCAAACACCAAACACCAAGCACCAAACACCAAGCACCAATCACCAAGCACCAAACACCAAGCAGCCAGCAGCAAGCACCAAACACCAAGCACCAAGCACCAAAAACCAGACACCAAACACCAAGCACCAAACACCTAACACCAAGCACCAAGCACCAAGTACCAAGCACCAAACACCAAACACCAAACACCAAACACCAAGCACCAAACACCAAACACCAAGCACCAAGCACCAAACACCTAACACCAAGCACCAAGCACCAAACACCAAGCACCAAACACCAAACACCAAGCACCAAGCACCAAGCATCAAACACCAAGCATATAACACCAAACACCAAACACCAAGCACCCAGCACCAAACACCAAGAACCAAGCACCAAACACCAAGCACCAAGCACCAAGCAAAAAGCACCAAACACCAAGCACCAAACACCAAACACCAAGCACCAAACACCAAACACCAAGCACCAAGCACCAAACACCTAACACCAAGCACCAAACACCAACCACCAAACACCAAGCACCAAGCACCAAGCACCAAACACCAAGCACCAAATACCAAGCACCAAACACCTAACACCAAGCACCAAGCACCAAACACCTAACACCAAGCACCAAACACCAAGCACCAAGCACCAAGCACCAACACCAAGCACCAAACACCAAGCACCAAACACCAAGCACCAAGCACCAAACACCAAGCACCAAGCACCAAACACCAAGAACCAAGCACCAAGCACCAAGTACAAACACCAAGCACCAAGCACCAAACACCAAGCACCTAGCACCAAACACCAAACACCAAGCACCAAACACCAAGCACCAATCACCAAGCACCAAACACCAAAAACCAGACACCAAACACCAAGCACCAAACACCTAACACCAAGCACCAAGCACCAAGTACCAAGCACCAAACACCAAACACCAAACACCAAACACCAAGCACCAAACACCAAACACCAAGCACCAAGCACCAAACACCTAACACCAAGCACCAAGCACCAACCACCAAACACCAAGCACCAAGCACCAAGCACCAAACACCAAGCACCAAACACCAAGCACCAAACACCAAGCACCAAGCACCAAGCACCAAACACCAAGCACCAAGCACCAAGCATCAAACACCAAGCACCAAACACCAAACACCAAGCACCAAGCACCAAGCATCAAACACCAAGCATATAACACCAAACACCAAACACCAAGCACCCAGCACCAAACACCAAGAACCAAGCACCAAACACCAAGCACCAAGCACCAAGCAAAAAGCACCAAACACCAAGCACCAAACACCAAACACCAAGCACCAAACACCAAACACCAAGCACCAAGCACCAAACACCTAACACCAAGCACCAAACACCAACCACCAAACACCAAGCACCAAACACCAAGCACCAAACACCTAACACCAAGCACCAAGCACCAAGTACCAAGCACCAAACACCAAGCACCAAACACCAAACACCAAGCACCAAACACCAAACACCAAGCACCAAGCACCAAACACCTAACACCAAGCACCAAACACCAAGCACCAAACACCAAGCACCAAGCACCAAACACCAAGCACCAAGCACCAAACACCAAGCACCAAGCACCAAGCATCAAACACCAAGCACCAAACACCAAACACCAAGCACCAAGCACCAAGCATCAAACACCAAGCATATAACACCAAACACCAAGCACCAAGCACCCAGCACCAAACACCAAGCACCAAGCACCAAGCAAAAAGCACCAAACACCAAGCACCAAACACCTAACACCAAGCACCAAACCACAAACACCAAGCACCAAGCACCAAACACGTAACACCAAGCACCAAACACCAAGCACCAAACACCAACCACCAAACACCAAGCACCAAGCACCAAGCACCAAGCACCAAACACCAAGCACCAAACACCAAGCACCAAACACCTAACACCAAGCACCAAGCACCAAGTACCAAGCACCAAACACCAAGCACCAAACACCAAACACCAAGCACCAAACACCAAACACCAAGCACCAAGCACCAAACACCTAACACCAACCACCAAACACCAACCACCAAACACCAAGCACCAAGGACCAAGCACCAAGCACCAAGCACCAAACACTAAGCACCAAGCACCAAACACTAAGCACCAAGCACCAAGCACCAAAAACCAGACACCAAACACCAAGCACCAAACACCTAACACCAAGCACCAAGCACCAAGTACCAAGCACCAAACACCAAGCACCAAACACCAAACACCAAGCACCAAACACCAAACACCAAGCACCAAGCACCAAACACCTAACACCAAGCACCAAGCACCAACCACCAAACACCAAGCACCAAGCACCAAGCACCAAGCACCAAACACCAAGCACCAAACACCAAGCACCAAACACCAAGCACCAAACACCAAGCACCTAGCACCAAGCATCAAACACCAAGCATATAACACCAAACACCAAACACCAAGCACCCAGCACCAAACACCAAGCACCAAGCACCAAACACCAAGCACCAAGCACCAAGCAAAAAGCACCAAACACCAAGCACCAAACACCAAACACCAAGCACCAAACACCAAACACCAAGCACCAAGCACCAAACACCTAACACCAAGCACCAAACACCAACCACCAAACACCAAGCACCAAGCACCAAGCACCAAGCACCAAACACCAAGCACCAAACACCAAGCACCAAACACCTAACACCAAGCACCAAGCACCAAACACCTAACACCAAGCACCAAACACCAAGCACCAAACACCAAGCACAAAGCACCAAGCACCAAACACCAAGCACCAAACACCAAGCACCAAACACCAAGCACCAAGCACCAAACACCAAGCACCAAGCACCAAACACCAAGAACCAAGCACCAAGTACAAACACCAAGCACCAAGCCCCAAACACCAAGCACCTAGCACCAAACACCAAACACCAAGCACCAAACACCAAGCACCAATCACCAAGCACCAAACACCAAGCAGCCAGCAGCAAGCACCAAACACCAAGCACCAAGCACCAAAAACCAGACACCAAACACCAAGCACCAAACACCTAACACCAAGCACCAAGCACCAAGTACCAAGCACCAAACACCAAACACCAAACACCAAACACCAAGCACCAAACACCAAACACCAAGCACCAAGCACCAAACACCTAACACCAAGCACCAAGCACCAAACACCAAGCACCAAGCACCAAGCACCAAACACCAAGCACCAAGCACCAAACACCAAGCACCAAACACCAAACACCAAGCACCAAGCACCAAGCATCAAACACCAAGCATATAACACCAAACACCAAACACCAAGCACCCAGCACCAAACACCAAGAACCAAGCACCAAACACCAAGCACCAAGCACCAAGCAAAAAGCACCAAATACCAAGCACCAAACACCAAACACCAAGCACCAAACACCAAACACCAAGCACCAAGCACCAAACACCTAACACCAAGCACCAAACACCAACCACCAAACACCAAGCACCAAGCACCAAGCACCAAACACCAAGCACCAAATACCAAGCACCAAACACCTAACACCACGCACCAAGCACCAAGTACCAAGCACCAAACACCAAGCACCAAACACCAAACACCAAGCACCAAACACCAAACACCAAGCACCAAGCACCAAACACCTAACACCAAGCACCAAACACCAACCACCAAACACCAAGCACCAAACACCAAGCACCAAACACCTAACACCAAGCACCAAGCACCAAGTACCAAGCACCAAACACCAAGCACCAAACACCAAACACCAAGCACCAAACACCAAACACCAAGCACCAAGCACCAAACACCTAACACCAAGCACCAAACACCAAGCACCAAACACCAAGCACCAAGCACCAAACACCAAGCACCAAGCACCAGACACCAAGCACCAAGCACCAAGCCTCAAACACCAAGCACCAAACACCAAACACCAAGCACCAAGCACCAAGCATCAAACACCAAGCATATAACACCAAACACCAAGCACCAAGCACCCAGCACCAAACACCAAGCACCAAGCACCAAGCAAAAAGCACCAAACACCAAGCACCAAACACCTAACACCAAGCACCAAACACCAAACACCAAGCACCAAGCACCAAACACGTAACACCAAGCACCAAACACCAAGCACCAAACACCAACCACCAAACACCAAGCACCAAGCACCAAGCACCAAGCACCAAACACCAAGCACCAAACACCAAGCACCAAACACCTAACACCAAGCACCAAGCACCAAGTACCAAGCACCAAACACCAAGCACCAAACACCAAACACCAAGCACCAAACACCAAACACCAAGCACCAAGCACCAAACACCTAACACCAACCACCAAACACCAACCACCAAACACCAAGCACCAAGGACCAAGCACCAAGCACCAAGCACCAAACACTAAGCACCAAGCACCAAACACTAAGCACCAAGCACCAAGCACCAAAAACCAGACACCAAACACCAAGCACCAAACACCTAACACCAAGCACCAAGCACCAAGTACCAAGCACCAAACACCAAGCACCAAACACCAAACACCAAGCACCAAACACCAAACACCAAGCACCAAGCACCAAACACCTAACACCAAGCACCAAGCACCAACCACCAAACACCAAGCACCAAGCACCAAGCACCAAGCACCAAACACCAAGCACCAAACACCAAGCACCAAACACCAAGCACCAAGCACCAAACACCAAGCACCAAGCACCAAACACCAAGCACCAAGCACCAAGCATCAAACACCAAGCACCAAACACCAAACACCAAGCACCAAGCACCAAGCATCAAACACCAAGCATATAACACCAAACACCAAACACCAAGCACCCAGCACCAAACACCAAGCACCAAGCACCAAACACCAAGCACCAAGCACCAAGCAAAAAGCACCAAACACCAAGCACCAAACACCAAACACCAAGCACCAAGCACCAAGCATCAAACACCAAGCATATAACACCAAACACCAAACACCAAGCACCCAGCACCAAACACCAAGCACCAAGCACCAAACACCAAGCACCAAGCACCAAGCAAAAAGCACCAAGCACCAAACACCAACCACCAAACACCAAGCACCAAGCACCAAGCACCAAGCACCAAACACCAAGCACCAAACACCAAGCACCAAACACCTAACACCAAGCACCAAGCACCAAACACCTAACACCAAGCACCAAACACCAAGCACCAAACACCAAGCACCAAGCACCAAGCACCAAACACCAAGCACCAAACACCAAGCACCAAACACCAAGCACCAAGCACCAAACACCAAGCACCAAGCACCAAACACCAAGAACCAAGCACCAAGTACAAACACCAAGCACCAAGCACCAAGTACCAAGCACCAAACACCAAGCACCAAACACCAAGCACCAAACACCAAGCACCAAACACCAAACACCAAGCACCAAACACCTAACACCAAACACCAAGCACCAAACACCAAGCACCAAACACCAAACACCAAGCACCAAGCACTAAACACCTAACACCAAGCACCAAACACCAAGCACTAAGCACCAAGCACCAAGCACCAAACACCAAGCACCAAACACCAAGCACCAAACACCAAACACCAAGCACCAAGCACCAAACACCAAGAACCAAGCACCAAGCACCAAGTACAAACACCAAGCACCAAGCACAAAACACCAAGCACCAAGCACCAAGCATCAAACACCAAGCACCAAACACCAAGCACCAAGCACCAAGCATCAAACACCAAGCATATAACACCAAACACCAAACGCCAAGCACCAAACACCAAACACCAAGCACCAAGCACCAAACACCTAACACCAAGCACCAAACACCAAGCACCAAACACCAAGCACCAAGCACCAAACACCAAACACCAAGCACCAAACACCAAGCACCAAACACCAAGCACCAAGCACCAAACACCAAGAACCAAGCACCAAGCACCAAGTACAAACACCAAGCACCAAGCACCAAACACCAAGCACCTAGCACCAAACACCAAACACCAAGCACCAAACACCAAGCACCAATCACCAAGCACCAAACACCAAGCAGCCAGCAGCAAGCACCAAACACCAAGCACCAAGCACCAAACACCAAACACCAAGCACCAAGCACCAAACACCAAGCACCAAGCACCAAGCATCAAACACCAAGCACCAAAAAGCAAACACCAAACACCAAACAGCAAACACCAAACAACAAACAGCAAACAGCAAACACCAAACACCAAGCACCAAGCACCAAACACCAAACACCAAACACCAAGCACCAGGCACCAAACACCAAGCACCAAGCACCAAACACCAAGCACCTAGCACCAAACACTAAGCACCAAGCACCAAACACTAAGCACCAAGCACCAAGCACCAAAAACCAGACACCAAACACCAAGCACCAAACACCTAACACCAAGCACCAAGCACCAAGTACCAAGCACCAAACACCAAGCACCAAACACCAAACACCAAGCACCAAACACCAAACACCAAGCACCAAGCACCAAACACCTAACACCAAGCACCAAGCACCAACCACCAAACACCAAGCACCAAGCACCAAGCACCAAGCACCAAACACCAAGCACCAAACACCAAGCACCAAACACCAAGCACCAAGCACCAAACACCAAGCACCAAGCACCAAACACCAAGCACCAAGCACCAAGCATCAAACACCAAGCACCAAACACCAAACACCAAGCACCAAGCACCAAGCATCAAACACCAAGCATATAACACCAAACACCAAACACCAAGCACCCAGCACCAAACACCAAGCACCAAGCACCAAACACCAAGCACCAAGCACCAAGCAAAAAGCACCAAACACCAAGCACCAAACACCAAACACCAAGCACCAAACACCAAACACCAAGCACCAAGCACCAAACACCTAACAACAAGCACCAAACACCAACCACCAAACACCAAGCACCAAGCACCAAGCACCAAGCACCAAACACCAAGCACCAAACACCAAGCACCAAACACCTAACACCAAGCACCAAGCACCAAACACCTAACACCAAGCACCAAACACCAAGCACCAAACACCAAGCACCAAGCACCAAGCACCAAACACCAAGCACCAAACACCAAGCACCAAACACCAAGCACCAAGCACCAAACACCAAGCACCAAGCACCAAACACCAAGAACCAAGCACCAAGTACAAACACCAAGCACCAAGCACCAAACACCAAGCACCTAGCACCAAACACCAAACACCAAGCACCAAACACCAAGCACCAATCACCAAGCACCAAACACCAAGCAGCCAGCAGCAAGCACCAAACACCAAGCACCAAGCACCAAAAACCAGACACCAAACACCAAGCACCAAACACCTAACACCAAGCACCAAGCACCAA
Source organism: Eledone cirrhosa (assembly GCA_964016885.1). NCBI lineage: Eukaryota > Metazoa > Mollusca > Cephalopoda > Octopoda > Eledonidae > Eledone > Eledone cirrhosa. The sequence continues at coordinate 140,931,759 of OZ024743.1, read as the reverse complement.
GTACCAAGCACCAAACACCAAACACCAAACACCAAACACCAAGCACCAAACACCAAACACCAAGCACCAAGCACCAAACACCTAACACCAAGCACCAAGCACCAAACACCAAGCACCAAACACCAAACACCAAGCACCAAGCACCAAGCATCAAACACCAAGCATATAACACCAAACACCAAACACCAAGCACCCAGCACCAAACACCAAGAACCAAGCACCAAACACCAAGCACCAAGCACCAAGCAAAAAGCACCAAACACCAAGCACCAAACACCAAACACCAAGCACCAAACACCAAACACCAAGCACCAAGCACCAAACACCTAACACCAAGCACCAAACACCAACCACCAAACACCAAGCACCAAGCACCAAGCACCAAACACCAAGCACCAAATACCAAGCACCAAACACCTAACACCAAGCACCAAGCACCAAACACCTAACACCAAGCACCAAACACCAAGCACCAAGCACCAAGCACCAACACCAAGCACCAAACACCAAGCACCAAACACCAAGCACCAAGCACCAAACACCAAGCACCAAGCACCAAACACCAAGAACCAAGCACCAAGCACCAAGTACAAACACCAAGCACCAAGCACCAAACACCAAGCACCTAGCACCAAACACCAAACACCAAGCACCAAACACCAAGCACCAATCACCAAGCACCAAACACCAAAAACCAGACACCAAACACCAAGCACCAAACACCTAACACCAAGCACCAAGCACCAAGTACCAAGCACCAAACACCAAACACCAAACACCAAACACCAAGCACCAAACACCAAACACCAAGCACCAAGCACCAAACACCTAACACCAAGCACCAAGCACCAACCACCAAACACCAAGCACCAAGCACCAAGCACCAAACACCAAGCACCAAACACCAAGCACCAAACACCAAGCACCAAGCACCAAGCACCAAACACCAAGCACCAAGCACCAAGCATCAAACACCAAGCACCAAACACCAAACACCAAGCACCAAGCACCAAGCATCAAACACCAAGCATATAACACCAAACACCAAACACCAAGCACCCAGCACCAAACACCAAGAACCAAGCACCAAACACCAAGCACCAAGCACCAAGCAAAAAGCACCAAACACCAAGCACCAAACACCAAACACCAAGCACCAAACACCAAACACCAAGCACCAAGCACCAAACACCTAACACCAAGCACCAAACACCAACCACCAAACACCAAGCACCAAACACCAAGCACCAAACACCTAACACCAAGCACCAAGCACCAAGTACCAAGCACCAAACACCAAGCACCAAACACCAAACACCAAGCACCAAACACCAAACACCAAGCACCAAGCACCAAACACCTAACACCAAGCACCAAACACCAAGCACCAAACACCAAGCACCAAGCACCAAACACCAAGCACCAAGCACCAAACACCAAGCACCAAGCACCAAGCATCAAACACCAAGCACCAAACACCAAACACCAAGCACCAAGCACCAAGCATCAAACACCAAGCATATAACACCAAACACCAAGCACCAAGCACCCAGCACCAAACACCAAGCACCAAGCACCAAGCAAAAAGCACCAAACACCAAGCACCAAACACCTAACACCAAGCACCAAACACCAAACACCAAGCACCAAGCACCAAACACGTAACACCAAGCACCAAACACCAAGCACCAAACACCAACCACCAAACACCAAGCACCAAGCACCAAGCACCAAGCACCAAACACCAAGCACCAAACACCAAGCACCAAACACCTAACACCAAGCACCAAGCACCAAGTACCAAGCACCAAACACCAAGCACCAAACACCAAACACCAAGCACCAAACACCAAACACCAAGCACCAAGCACCAAACACCTAACACCAACCACCAAACACCAACCACCAAACACCAAGCACCAAGGACCAAGCACCAAGCACCAAGCACCAAACACTAAGCACCAAGCACCAAACACTAAGCACCAAGCACCAAGCACCAAAAACCAGACACCAAACACCAAGCACCAAACACCTAACACCAAGCACCAAGCACCAAGTACCAAGCACCAAACACCAAGCACCAAACACCAAACACCAAGCACCAAACACCAAACACCAAGCACCAAGCACCAAACACCTAACACCAAGCACCAAGCACCAACCACCAAACACCAAGCACCAAGCACCAAGCACCAAGCACCAAACACCAAGCACCAAACACCAAGCACCAAACACCAAGCACCAAACACCAAGCACCTAGCACCAAGCATCAAACACCAAGCATATAACACCAAACACCAAACACCAAGCACCCAGCACCAAACACCAAGCACCAAGCACCAAACACCAAGCACCAAGCACCAAGCAAAAAGCACCAAACACCAAGCACCAAACACCAAACACCAAGCACCAAACACCAAACACCAAGCACCAAGCACCAAACACCTAACACCAAGCACCAAACACCAACCACCAAACACCAAGCACCAAGCACCAAGCACCAAGCACCAAACACCAAGCACCAAACACCAAGCACCAAACACCTAACACCAAGCACCAAGCACCAAACACCTAACACCAAGCACCAAACACCAAGCACCAAACACCAAGCACAAAGCACCAAGCACCAAACACCAAGCACCAAACACCAAGCACCAAACACCAAGCACCAAGCACCAAACACCAAGCACCAAGCACCAAACACCAAGAACCAAGCACCAAGTACAAACACCAAGCACCAAGCCCCAAACACCAAGCACCTAGCACCAAACACCAAACACCAAGCACCAAACACCAAGCACCAATCACCAAGCACCAAACACCAAGCAGCCAGCAGCAAGCACCAAACACCAAGCACCAAGCACCAAAAACCAGACACCAAACACCAAGCACCAAACACCTAACACCAAGCACCAAGCACCAAGTACCAAGCACCAAACACCAAACACCAAACACCAAACACCAAGCACCAAACACCAAACACCAAGCACCAAGCACCAAACACCTAACACCAAGCACCAAGCACCAAACACCAAGCACCAAGCACCAAGCACCAAACACCAAGCACCAAGCACCAAACACCAAGCACCAAACACCAAACACCAAGCACCAAGCACCAAGCATCAAACACCAAGCATATAACACCAAACACCAAACACCAAGCACCCAGCACCAAACACCAAGAACCAAGCACCAAACACCAAGCACCAAGCACCAAGCAAAAAGCACCAAATACCAAGCACCAAACACCAAACACCAAGCACCAAACACCAAACACCAAGCACCAAGCACCAAACACCTAACACCAAGCACCAAACACCAACCACCAAACACCAAGCACCAAGCACCAAGCACCAAACACCAAGCACCAAATACCAAGCACCAAACACCTAACACCACGCACCAAGCACCAAGTACCAAGCACCAAACACCAAGCACCAAACACCAAACACCAAGCACCAAACACCAAACACCAAGCACCAAGCACCAAACACCTAACACCAAGCACCAAACACCAACCACCAAACACCAAGCACCAAACACCAAGCACCAAACACCTAACACCAAGCACCAAGCACCAAGTACCAAGCACCAAACACCAAGCACCAAACACCAAACACCAAGCACCAAACACCAAACACCAAGCACCAAGCACCAAACACCTAACACCAAGCACCAAACACCAAGCACCAAACACCAAGCACCAAGCACCAAACACCAAGCACCAAGCACCAGACACCAAGCACCAAGCACCAAGCCTCAAACACCAAGCACCAAACACCAAACACCAAGCACCAAGCACCAAGCATCAAACACCAAGCATATAACACCAAACACCAAGCACCAAGCACCCAGCACCAAACACCAAGCACCAAGCACCAAGCAAAAAGCACCAAACACCAAGCACCAAACACCTAACACCAAGCACCAAACACCAAACACCAAGCACCAAGCACCAAACACGTAACACCAAGCACCAAACACCAAGCACCAAACACCAACCACCAAACACCAAGCACCAAGCACCAAGCACCAAGCACCAAACACCAAGCACCAAACACCAAGCACCAAACACCTAACACCAAGCACCAAGCACCAAGTACCAAGCACCAAACACCAAGCACCAAACACCAAACACCAAGCACCAAACACCAAACACCAAGCACCAAGCACCAAACACCTAACACCAACCACCAAACACCAACCACCAAACACCAAGCACCAAGGACCAAGCACCAAGCACCAAGCACCAAACACTAAGCACCAAGCACCAAACACTAAGCACCAAGCACCAAGCACCAAAAACCAGACACCAAACACCAAGCACCAAACACCTAACACCAAGCACCAAGCACCAAGTACCAAGCACCAAACACCAAGCACCAAACACCAAACACCAAGCACCAAACACCAAACACCAAGCACCAAGCACCAAACACCTAACACCAAGCACCAAGCACCAACCACCAAACACCAAGCACCAAGCACCAAGCACCAAGCACCAAACACCAAGCACCAAACACCAAGCACCAAACACCAAGCACCAAGCACCAAACACCAAGCACCAAGCACCAAACACCAAGCACCAAGCACCAAGCATCAAACACCAAGCACCAAACACCAAACACCAAGCACCAAGCACCAAGCATCAAACACCAAGCATATAACACCAAACACCAAACACCAAGCACCCAGCACCAAACACCAAGCACCAAGCACCAAACACCAAGCACCAAGCACCAAGCAAAAAGCACCAAACACCAAGCACCAAACACCAAACACCAAGCACCAAGCACCAAGCATCAAACACCAAGCATATAACACCAAACACCAAACACCAAGCACCCAGCACCAAACACCAAGCACCAAGCACCAAACACCAAGCACCAAGCACCAAGCAAAAAGCACCAAGCACCAAACACCAACCACCAAACACCAAGCACCAAGCACCAAGCACCAAGCACCAAACACCAAGCACCAAACACCAAGCACCAAACACCTAACACCAAGCACCAAGCACCAAACACCTAACACCAAGCACCAAACACCAAGCACCAAACACCAAGCACCAAGCACCAAGCACCAAACACCAAGCACCAAACACCAAGCACCAAACACCAAGCACCAAGCACCAAACACCAAGCACCAAGCACCAAACACCAAGAACCAAGCACCAAGTACAAACACCAAGCACCAAGCACCAAACACCAAGCACCTAGCACCAAACACCAAACACCAAGCACCAAACACCAAGCACCAATCACCAAGCACCAAACACCAAGCAGCCAGCAGCAAGCACCAAACACCAAGCACCAAGCACCAAAAACCAGACACCAAACACCAAGCACCAAACACCTAACACCAAGCACCAAGCACCAAGTACCAAGCACCAAACACCAAACACCAAACACCAAACACCAAGCACCAAACACCAAACACCAAGCACCAAGCACCAAACACCTAACACCAAGCACCAAGCACCAAACACCAAGCACCAAGCACCAAGCACCAAACACCAAGCACCAAGCACCAAACACCAAGCACCAAACACCAAACACCAAGCACCAAGCACCAAGCATCAAACACCAAGCATATAACACCAAACACCAAACACCAAGCACCCAGCACCAAACACCAAGAACCAAGCACCAAACACCAAGCACCAAGCACCAAGCAAAAAGCACCAAATACCAAGCACCAAACACCAAACACCAAGCACCAAACACCAAACACCAAGCACCAAGCACCAAACACCTAACACCAAGCACCAAACACCAACCACCAAACACCAAGCACCAAGCACCAAGCACCAAACACCAAGCACCAAATACCAAGCACCAAACACCTAACACCAAGCACCAAGCACCAAACACCTAACACCAAGCACCAAACACCAAGCACCAAACACCAAGCACCAAGCACCAAGCACCAACACCAAGCACCAAACACCAAGCACCAAACACCAAGCACCAAGCACCAAACACCAAGCACCAAGCACCAAACACCAAGAACCAAGCACCAAGCACCAAGTACAAACACCAAGCACCAAGCACCAAACACCAAGCACCTAGCACCAAACACCAAACACCAAGCACCAAACACCAAGCACCAATCACCAAGCACCAAACACCAAAAACCAGACACCAAACACCAAGCACCAAACACCTAACACCAAGCACCACGCACCAAGTACCAAGCACCAAACACCAAACACCAAACACCAAACACCAAGCACCAAACACCAAACACCAAGCACCAAGCACCAAACACCTAACACCAAGCACCAAGCACCAACCACCAAACACCAAGCACCAAGCACCAAGCACCAAACACCAAGCACCAAACACCAAGCACCAAACACCAAGCACCAAGCACCAAGCACCAAACACCAAGCACCAAGCACCAAGCATCAAACACCAAGCACCAAACACCAAACACCAAGCACCAAGCACCAAGCATCAAACACCAAGCATATAACACCAAACACCAAACACCAAGCACCCAGCACCAAACACCAAGAACCAAGCACCAAACACCAAGCACCAAGCACCAAGCAAAAAGCACCAAACACCAAGCACCAAACACCAAACACCAAGCACCAAACACCAAACACCAAGCACCAAGCACCAAACACCTAACACCAAGCACCAAACACCAACCACCAAACACCAAGCACGAAACACCAAGCACCAAACACCTAACACCAAGCACCAAGCACCAAGTACCAAGCACCAAACACCAAGCACCAAACACCAAACACCAAGCACCAAACACCAAACACCAAGCACCAAGCACCAAACACCTAACACCAAGCACCAAACACCAAGCACCAAACACCAAGCACCAAGCACCAAACACCAAGCACCAAGCACCAAACACCAAGCACCAAGCACCAAGCATCAAACACCAAGCACCAAACACCAAACACCAAGCACCAAGCACCAAGCATCAAACACCAAGCATATAACACCAAACATCAAGCACCAAGCACCCAGCACCAAACACCAAGCACCAAGCACCAAGCAAAAAGCACCAAACACCAAGCACCAAACACCTAACACCAAGCACCAAACACCAAACACCAAGCACCAAGCACCAAACACGTAACACCAAGCACCAAACACCAAGCACCAAACACCAACCACCAAACACCAAGCACCAAGCACCAAGCACCAAGCACCAAACACCAAGCACCAAACACCAAGCACCAAACACCTAACACCAAGCACCAAGCACCAAGTACCAAGCACCAAACACCAAGCACCAAACACCAAACACCAAGCACCAAACACCAAACACCAAGCACCAAGCACCAAACACCTAACACCAACCACCAAACACCAACCACCAAACACCAAGCACCAAGGACCAAGCACCAAGCACCAAGCACCAAACACCAAGCACCAAACACCAAGCACCAAGCACCAAACACCAAGCACCAAACACCAAGCACCAAACACCAAGCACCAAGCACCAAACACCAAGCACCAAGCATCAAACACCAAACACCAAACACCAAGCACCAAGCACCAAGCATCAAACACCAAGCATATAACACCAAACACCAAGCACCAAGCACCAAACACCAAGAACCAAGCACCAAGCACCAAGTACAAACACCAATCACCAAGCACAAATCACCATGCATCAAACACCAAGCAGCCAGCAGCAAGCACCAAACACCAAACACCAAACACCAAGCACCAAAAACCAAACACCAAGCACCAAGCACCAAACACCAAGCACCAAGCACCAAACACCAAGCACCAAGCACCAAGCACCAAGCACCAATCACCAAACACCAAGCACCAAGCATCAAACACCAAACACCAAACACCAAGCACCAAACACCAACCACCCAGCACCAAGCACCAAACACCAAGCACCAAACACCAAACACCACGCACCAAGCACCAAGCACCAAACACCAAACACCAATCACCAAACACCAAACACCAAACACCAAGCACCAGACACCAAGCACCAAACACGAAACACCAAACACCAAGCACCAAGCACTAAACACCAAACACCAAACACCAAACACCAAACACCAAGCACCAAAAACCAAACACCAAGCACCAGACACCAAGCACCAAACACCAAACACCAAGCACCAAACACCAAACACCAAGCACCAAACACCAAACACCAAACACCAAGCACCAAGCACCAAACACCAAGCACCAAACACCAAACACCAAACAGCAAACACCAAACACCATACACCAAACACTGAACACCAAAAAGCAGACACCAAACAGCAAACACCAAACACCAAACACCAAACAGCAAACACCAAACACCAAGCACCAAACACCAAGGACCAAGCACCAAACACCTAACACCAAGCACCAAGCACCAAGCACCAAACACCAAGCACCAAACACCAAACATCAAGCACCAAGCACCAAGTACCAAACACCAAGAACCAAGAACCAAACACCAAGCACCAAGCACCAAGTACAAACACCAAGCACCAAGCACCAAACACCAAGAACCAAGCACCAAGCACCAAGTACAAACACCAAGCACCAAGCACCAAACACCAAGCACCTAGCACCAAACACCAAACACCAAGCACCAAACACCAAGCACCAATCACCAAGCACCAAACACCAAAAACCAGACACCAAACACCAAGCACCAAACACCTAACACCAAGCACCAAGCACCAAGTACCAAGCACCAAACACCAAACACCAAACACCAAACACCAAGCACCAAACACCAAACACCAAGCACCAAGCACCAAACACCTAACACCAAGCACCAAGCACCAACCACCAAACACCAAGCACCAAGCACCAAGCACCAAACACCAAGCACCAAACACCAAGCACCAAACACCAAGCACCAAGCACCAACCACCAAACACCAAGCACCAAGCACCAAGCATCAAACACCAAGCACCAAACACCAAACACCAAGCACCAAGCACCAAGCATCAAACACCAAGCATATAACACCAAACACCAAACACCAAGCACCCAGCACCAAACACCAAGAACCAAGCACCAAACACCAAGCACCAAGCACCAAGCAAAAAGCACCAAACACCAAGCACCAAACACCAAACACCAAGCACCAAACACCAAACACCAAGCACCAAGCACCAAACACCTAACACCAAGCACCAAACACCAACCACCAAACACCAAGCACCAAACACCAAGCACCAAACACCTAACACCAAGCACCAAGCACCAAGTACCAAGCACCAAACACCAAGCACCAAACACCAAACACCAAGCACCAAACACCAAACACCAAGCACCAAGCACCAAACACCTAACACCAAGCACCAAACACCAAGCACCAAACACCAAGCACCAAGCACCAAACACCAAGCACCAAGCACCAAACACCAAGCACCAAGCACCAAGCATCAAACACCAAGCACCAAACACCAAACACCAAGCACCAAGCACCAAGCATCAAACACCAAGCATATAACACCAAACACCAAGCACCAAGCACCCAGCACCAAACACCAAGCACCAAGCACCAAGCAAAAAGCACCAAACACCAAGCACCAAACACCAAACACCAAGCACCAAACACCAAACACCAAGCACCAAGCACCAAACACGTAACACCAAGCACCAAACACCAAGCACCAAACACCAACCACCAAACACCAAGCACCAAGCACCAAGCACCAAGCACCAAACACCAAGCACCAAACACCAAGCACCAAACACCTAACACCAAGCACCAAGCACCAAGTACCAAGCACCAAACACCAAGCACCAAACACCAAACACCAAGCACCAAACACCAAACACCAAGCACCAAGCACCAAACACCTAACACCAACCACCAAACACCAACCACCAAACACCAAGCACCAAGGACCAAGCACCAAGCACCAAGCACCAAACACCAAGCACCAAACACCAAGCACCAAGCACCAAGCACCAAGTACAAACACCAAGCACCAAGCACCAAACACCAAGCACCAAGCATCAAACACCAAACACCAAACACCAAGCACCAAGCACCAAGCATCAAACACCAAGCATATGACACCAAACACCAAGCACCAAGCACCAAGCACCAAGAACCAAGCACCAAGCACCAAGTACAAACACCAATCACCAAGCACAAATCACCATGCATCAAACACCAAGCAGCCAGCAGCAAGCACCAAACACCAAACACCAAACACCAAGCACCAAAAACCAAACACCAAGCACCAAGCACCAAACACCAAGCACCAAGCACCAAACACCAAGCACCAAGCACCAAGCACCAAGCACCAATCACCAAACACCAAGCACCAAGCATCAAACACCAAACACCAAACACCAAGCACCAAACACCAACCACCCAGCACCAAGCACCAAACACCAAGCACCAAACACCAAACACCACGCACCAAGCACCAAGCACCAAACACCAAACACCAAACACCAAACACCAAACACCAAACACCAAGCACCAGACACCAAGCACCAAACACGAAACACCAAACACCAAGCACCAAGCACTAAACACCAAACACCAAACACCAAACACCAAACACCAAGCACCAAAAACCAAACACCAAGCACCAGACACCAAGCACCAAACACCAAGCACCAAGCACCAAACACCAAACACCAAGCACCAAACACCAAACACCAAACACCAAGCACCAAGCACCAAACACCAAGCACCAAAGACCAAACACCAAACAGCAAACACCAAACACCATACAGCAAACACTGAACACCAAAAAGCAGACACCAAACAGCAAACACCAAACACCAAACACCAAACAGCAAACACCAAACACCAAGCACCAAACACCAAGGACCAAGCACCAAACACCTAACACCAAGCACCAAGCACCAAGCACCAAACACCAAGCACCAAACACCAAACATCAAGCACCAAGCACCAAGTACCAAACACCAAGAACCAAGAACCAAACACCAAGCACCAAGCACCAAGTACAAACACCAAGCACCAAACACAAAACACCAAGCACCAAGCACCAAGCATCAAACACCAAGCAGCAAACACCAAACACCAAGCACCAAGCACCAAACACAAACACCCAGCACCAAACACCAAGGACCAAGCACCAAGCACCAAAAACCAAACACCAAACACAAAACACAAAGCACCAAGCACCAAACACCAAACTCCAAGCACCAAGCACCAAGCACCAAACACCAAACACCAAGCACCAAGTACCAAGCACCAGGCACCAAACACCAAGCACCAAGCACCAAACACCAAGCACCAAGCACCAAACACCAAACGCCAAACACCAAACACCAAGAACCAAGAACCAAACACCAAGCACCAAGTACAAACACCAAGCACCAAGCACCAAGCACCAAACACCAAGCACCAAGCACCAAACACAAAACACCAAGCACCAAGCACCAAGCATCAAACACCAAGCAGCAAACACCAAACACCAAGCACTAAGCACCAAGCACCAAACACAATGCACCCAGCACCAAACACCAAGGACCAAGCACCAAGCACCAAGCACCAAAAACCAAACACGAAACACGAAACACCAAGCACCAAGCACCAAACACCAAACTCCAAGCACCAAGCACCAAACACAAAACACCAAGCACCAAGCACCAAGCACCAGGCACCAAACACCAAGCACCAAGCACCAAACACCAAGCACCAAGCACCAAACACCAAACACCAAACACCAAACAGCAAACAACATACAGCAAACACCAAACACCAAAAAGCAAACACCAAGCACCAAACAGCAAACACCAAACAACAAACACCAAACAACAAACACCAAACAGCAAACAGCAAACACCAAACACCAAGCACCAAGCACCAAACACCAAACACCAAACACCAAGCACCTAGCACTAAACACTAAGCACCAAGCACCAAACACTAAGCACCAAGCACCAAACACCAAGCACCAAGCACCAAACACCAAGCACCAAGCACCAAGCACCAAACACCAAACACCAAGCACCAAAGACCAAGCACCAAGCACCAAACACCAAGCACCCAGCACCAAACACCAAGCACTAAACACCAACCACCCAGCACCAAGCACCAAACACCAAGCATCAAGCACCTAACACCAAACACCAAACACCAAGCACCAAACACCAAACACCAAGCACCAAGCACCAAACACCTAACACCAACCACCAAACACCAACCACCAAACACCAAGCACCAAGGACCAAGCACCAAGCACCAAGCACCAAACACCAAGCACCAAACACCAAGCACCAAGCACCAAGCACCAAGTACAAACACCAAGCACCAAGCACCAAACACCAAGCACCAAGCATCAAACACCAAACACCAAACACCAAGCACCAAGCACCAAGCATCAAACACCAAGCATATGACACCAAACACCAAGCACCAAGCACCAAGCACCAAGAACCAAGCACCAAGCACCAAGTACAAACACCAATCACCAAGCACAAATCACCATGCATCAAACACCAAGCAGCCAGCAGCAAGCACCAAACACCAAACACCAAACACCAAGCACCAAAAACCAAACACCAAGCACCAAGCACCAAACACCAAGCACCAAGCACCAAACACCAAGCACCAAGCACCAAGCACCAAGCACCAATCACCAAACACCAAGCACCAAGCATCAAACACCAAACACCAAACACCAAGCACCAAACACCAACCACCCAGCACCAAGCACCAAACACCAAGCACCAAACACCAAACACCACGCACCAAGCACCAAGCACCAAACACCAAACACCAAACACCAAACACCAAACACCAAACACCAAGCACCAGACACCAAGCACCAAACACGAAACACCAAACACCAAGCACCAAGCACTAAACACCAAACACCAAACACCAAACACCAAACACCAAGCACCAAAAACCAAACACCAAGCACCAGACACCAAGCACCAAACACCAAGCACCAAGCACCAAACACCAAACACCAAGCACCAAACACCAAACACCAAACACCAAGCACCAAGCACCAAACACCAAGCACCAAAGACCAAACACCAAACAGCAAACACCAAACACCATACAGCAAACACTGAACACCAAAAAGCAGACACCAAACAGCAAACACCAAACACCAAACACCAAACAGCAAACACCAAACACCAAGCACCAAACACCAAGGACCAAGCACCAAACACCTAACACCAAGCACCAAGCACCAAGCACCAAACACCAAGCACCAAACACCAAACATCAAGCACCAAGCACCAAGTACCAAACACCAAGAACCAAGAACCAAACACCAAGCACCAAGCACCAAGTACAAACACCAAGCACCAAACACAAAACACCAAGCACCAAGCACCAAGCATCAAACACCAAGCAGCAAACACCAAACACCAAGCACCAAGCACCAAACACAAACACCCAGCACCAAACACCAAGGACCAAGCACCAAGCACCAAAAACCAAACACCAAACACAAAACACAAAGCACCAAGCACCAAACACCAAACTCCAAGCACCAAGCACCAAGCACCAAACACCAAACACCAAGCACCAAGTACCAAGCACCAGGCACCAAACACCAAGCACCAAGCACCAAACACCAAGCACCAAGCACCAAACACCAAACGCCAAACACCAAACACCAAGAACCAAGAACCAAACACCAAGCACCAAGTACAAACACCAAGCACCAAGCACCAAGCACCAAACACCAAGCACCAAGCACCAAACACAAAACACCAAGCACCAAGCACCAAGCATCAAACACCAAGCAGCAAACACCAAACACCAAGCACTAAGCACCAAGCACCAAACACAATGCACCCAGCACCAAACACCAAGGACCAAGCACCAAGCACCAAGCACCAAAAACCAAACACGAAACACGAAACACCAAGCACCAAGCACCAAACACCAAACTCCAAGCACCAAGCACCAAACACAAAACACCAAGCACCAAGCACCAAGCACCAGGCACCAAACACCAAGCACCAAGCACCAAACACCAAGCACCAAGCACCAAACACCAAACACCAAACACCAAACAGCAAACAACATACAGCAAACACCAAACACCAAAAAGCAAACACCAAGCACCAAACAGCAAACACCAAACAACAAACACCAAACAACAAACACCAAACAGCAAACAGCAAACACCAAACACCAAGCACCAAGCACCAAACACCAAACACCAAACACCAAGCACCTAGCACTAAACACTAAGCACCAAGCACCAAACACTAAGCACCAAGCACCAAACACCAAGCACCAAGCACCAAACACCAAGCACCAAGCACCAAGCACCAAACACCAAACACCAAGCACCAAAGACCAAGCACCAAGCACCAAACACCAAGCACCCAGCACCAAACACCAAGCACTAAACACCAACCACCCAGCACCAAGCACCAAACACCAAGCATCAAGCACCTAACACCAAACACCAAACACCAAGCACCAAGCACCAAGCACCAAACACCAAGCACCTAGCACCAAACACCAAACACCAAGCACAAAACACCAAGCACCAATCACCAAGCATCAAACACCAAGCAGCCAGCAGCAAGCACCAAACACCAAACACCAAGCACCAAGCACCAAAAACCAAACACCAAGCACCAAGCACCAAACACCTAACACCAAGCACCAAGCACCAAGTACCAAGCACCAAGCACCAAGCACCAAGTACAAACACCAAGTACCAAGCACCAAGCACCAAACACCAAGAACCAAGCACCAAACACAAAACACCAAGCACCAAGCACCAAGCATCAAACACCAAGCAGCAAACACCAAACACCAAGCACCAAGCACAAAACACAAAGCACCCAGCACCAAACACCAATGACCAAGCACCAAGCACCAAAAACCAAACACCAAACACAAAACACAAAGCACCAAGCACCAAACACCAAACTCCAAGCACCAAGCACCAAGCACCAAACACCAAACACCAAGCACCAAGCACCAAGCACCAGGCACCAAACACCAAGCACCAAGCACCAAACACCAAGCACCAACCACCAAACACCAAACGCCAAACACCAAACACCAAGAACCAAGAACCAAACACCAAGCACCAAGCACCAAGCACCAAACACCAAGCACCAAGCACCAAACACAAAACACCAACCACCAAGCACCAAGCATCAAACACCGAGCAGCAAACACCAAACACCAAGCACCAAGCACCAAGCATCAAACACAATGCACCCAGCACCAAACACCAAGGACCAAGCACCAAGCACCAAGCACCAAAAACCAAACACGAAACACGAAACACCAAGCACCAAGCACCAAACACCAAACTCCAAGCACCAAGCACCAAACACCAAACACCAAGCACCAAGCACCAAGCACCAGGCACCAAACACCAAGCACCAAGCACCAAACACCAAGCAACAAGCACCAAACACCAAACACCAAACACCAAACACCAAACAACATACAGCAAACACCAAACACCAAAAAGCAAACACCAAACACCAAACAGCAAACACCAAACAACAAACACCAAACAACAAACACCAAACAGCAAACAGCAAACACCAAACACCAAGCACCAAGCACCAAACACTAAGCACCAAACACCAAGCACCAAGCACCAAACACCAAACACTAAGCACCAAGCACCAAACACTAAGCACCAAGCACCAAACACCAAGCACCAAGCACCAAACACCAAGCACCAAGCACCAAGCACCAAACACCAAACACCAAGCACCAAAGACCAAGCACCAAGCACCAAACACCAAGCACCCAGCACCAAACACCAAGCACTAAACACCAACCACCCAGCACCAAGCACCAAACACCAAGCACCAAGCACCTAAAACCAAACACCAAACACCAAGCACCAAGCACCAAGCACCAAACACCAAGCACCTAGCACCAAGCACCAAAAACCAAACACCAAGCACCAAGCACCAAACACCTAACACCAAGCACAAAACACCAAGCACCAATCACCAAGCATCAAACACCAAGCAGCCAGCAGCAAGCACCAAACACCAAATACCAAGCACCAAGCACCAAAAACCAAACACCAAGCACCAAGCACCAAACACCTAGCACGAAGCACCAAGCACCAAGTATCAAGCACCAAACATCAAGCACCAAACACCAAGCACCAAACACCAAGCACCAAACACCAAACACCAAGCACCAAACACCTAACACCAAACACCAAGCACCAAACACCAAGCACCAAACACCAAACACCAACCACCAAGCACCAAACACCTAACACCAAACACCAAACACCAAGCACTAAGCACCAAGCACCAAGCACCAAACACCAAGCACCAAACACCAAGCACCAAAGACCAAGCACCAAGCACCAAACACCAAGCACCCAGCACCAAACACCAAGCACTAAACACCAACCACCCAGCACCAAGCACCAAACACCAAGCATCAAGCACCTAACACCAAACACCAAACACCAAGCACCAAGCACCAAGCACCAAACACCAAGCACCTAGCACCAAACACCAAACACCAAGCACAAAACACCAAGCACCAATCACCAAGCATCAAACACCAAGCAGCCAGCAGCAAGCACCAAACACCAAACACCAAGCACCAAGCACCAAAAACCAAACACCAAGCACCAAGCACCAAACACCTAACACCAAGCACCAAGCACCAAGTACCAAGCACCAAGAACCAAGAACCAAACACCAAGCACCAAGCACCAAGTACAAACACCAAGTACCAAGCACCAAGCACCAAACACCAAGAACCAAGCACCAAACACAAAACACCAAGCACCAAGCACCAAGCATCAAACACCAAGCAGCAAACACCAAACACCAAGCACCAAGCACAAAACACAAAGCACCCAGCACCAAACACCAATGACCAAGCACCAAGCACCAAAAACCAAACACCAAACACAAAACACAAAGCACCAAGCACCAAACACCAAACTCCAAGCACCAAGCACCAAGCACCAAACACCAAACACCAAGCACCAAGCACCAAGCACCAGGCACCAAACACCAAGCACCAAGCACCAAACACCAAGCACCAACCACCAAACACCAAACGCCAAACACCAAACACCAAGAACCAAGAACCAAACACCAAGCACCAAGCACCAAGCACCAAACACCAAGCACCAAGCACCAAACACAAAACACCAACCACCAAGCACCAAGCATCAAACACCAAGCAGCAAACACCAAACACCAAGCACCAAGCACCAAGCACCAAACACAATGCACCCAGCACCAAACACCAAGGACCAAGCACCAAGCACCAAGCACCAAAAACCAAACACGAAACACGAAACACCAAGCACCAAGCACCAAACACCAAACTCCAAGCACCAAGCACCAAACACCAAACACCAAGCACCAAGCACCAAGCACCAGGCACCAAACACCAAGCACCAAGCACCAAACACCAAGCAACAAGCACCAAACACCAAACACCAAACACCAAACACCAAACAACATACAGCAAACACCAAACACCAAAAAGCAAACACCAAACACCAAACAGCAAACACCAAACAACAAACACCAAACAACAAACACCAAACAGCAAACAGCAAACACCAAACACCAAGCACCAAGCACCAAACACTAAGCACCAAACACCAAGCACCAAGCACCAAACACCAAACACTAAGCACCAAGCACCAAACAGTAAGCACCAAGCACCAAACACCAAGCACCAAGCACCAAACACCAAGCACCAAGCACCAAGCACCAAACACCAAACACCAAGCACCAAAGACCAAGCACCAAGCACCAAACACCAAGCACCCAGCACCAAACACCAAGCACTAAACACCAACCACCCAGCACCAAGCACCAAACACCAAGCACCAAGCACCTAAAACCAAACACCAAACACCAAGCACCAAGCACCAAGCACCAAACACCAAGCACCTAGCACCAAGCACCAAAAACCAAACACCAAGCACCAAGCACCAAACACCTAACACCAAGCACAAAACACCAAGCACCAATCACCAAGCATCAAACACCAAGCACCCAGCACCAAGCACCAAACACCAAGCACCAAAAACCAAACACCAAGCACCAAGCACCAAACACCTAGCACGAAGCACCAAGCACCAAGTATCAAGCACCAAACATCAAGCACCAAACACCAAGCACCAAACACCAAGCACCAAACACCAAACACCAAGCACCAAACACCTAACACCAAACACCAAGCACCAAACACCAAGCACCAAACACCAAACACCAACCACCAAGCACCAAACACCTAACACCAAACACCAAACACCAAGCACTAAGCACCAAGCACCAAGCACCAAACACCAAGCACCAAACACCAAGCACCAAACACCAAGCACCAAGCACCAAACACCAAGCACCAAGTACCAAACACCAAGAACCAAGCACCAAGCACCAAGTACAAACACCAAGCACCAAGCACCAAACACCAAGCACCAAGCACCAAGCATCAAACACCAAGCACCAAACACCAAGCACCAAACACCAAGCATCAAACACCAAGCATATAACACCAAACACCAAACACCAAGCACCAAACACCAAACACCAAGCACCAAACACCAAGAACCAAGCACCAAGCACCAAGTACAAACACCAAGCACCAAGCACCAAACACCAAGCACCAAGCACCAAGCATCAAACACCAAGCGCCAAACACCAAGCACCAAGCACCAAGCATCAAACACCAAGCATATAAATCAAACACCAAACACCAAGCACCAAACACCAAACACCAAGCACCAAGCACCAAACACCTAACACCAAGCACCAAACACCAAGCACCAAACACCAAGCACCAAGCACCAAGCACCAAACACCAAGCACCAAACACCAAGCACCAAACACCAAGCACCAAGCACCAAACACCAAGCACGAAGCACCAAACACCAAGAACCAAGCACCAAGCACCAAGTACAAACACCAAGCACCAAGCACCAAACACCAAGCACCTAGCACCAAACACCAAACACCAAGCACCAATCACCAAGCACCAAACACCAAACACCAAGCACCAAGCACCAAGCACCAAGCACCAAACACCAAGCACCAAACACCAAGCACCAAACACCAAGCACCATGCACCAAACACCAAGCACCAAGCACCAAACACCAAGCACCAAACACCAAGCATCAAACACCAAGCACCAAACACCAAACACCAAGCACCAAGCACCAATCATCAAACACCAAGCATATAACACCAAACACCAAGCACCAAGCACCCAGCACCAAACACCAAGCACCAAGCACCAAGCAAAAAGCACCAAACACCAAGCACCAAACACCAAACACCAAGCACCAAACACCAAACACCAAGCACCAAGCACCAAACACGTAACACCAAGCACCAAACACCAAGCACCAAACACCAACCACCAAACACCAAGCACCAAGCACCAAGCACCAAGCACCAAACACCAAGCACCAAACACCAAGCACCAAACACCTAACACCAACCACCAAACACCAAGCACCAAGGACCAAGCACCAAGCACCAAGCACCAAATACCAAGCACCAAACACCAAGCACCAAGCACCAAGCACCAAGTACAAACACCAAGCACCAAGCACCAAACACCAAGCACCAAGCATCTAACACCAAACACCAAACACCAAGCACCAAGCACCAAGCATCAAACACCAAGCATATAACACCAAACACCAAGCACCAAGCACCAAACACCAAGAACCAAGCACCAAGTAGAAACACCAATGACCAAGCACCAAACACCAAACACCAAGCACCAAACACCAAGCACCAAGCACCAAGCATCAAACACCAAACACCAAGCACCAAGCATCAAACACCAAACACCAAGCACCAAACACCAAGCACAAATCACCATGCATCAAACACCAAGCAGCCAGCAGCAAGCACCAAACACCAAACACCAAACACCAAGCACCAAAAACCAAACACCAAGCACCAAGCACCAAACACCAAGCACCAAACACCAAACACCAAGCACCAAGCACCAAACACCAAACACAAAGCACCAAAGAACAAGCACCAAGCACCAAACACCAAGCACCCAGCACCAAAAACCAAGCACCCAGCACCCAGCACCAAACACCAAGCACCAAATACCAACCAGCAAGCACCAAGCACCAAACACCTAACACCAAGCACCAAGCACCAACCACCAAACACCAAGCACCAAGCACCAAGCACCAAGCACCAAACACCAAGCACCAAACACCAAGCACCAAACACCAAGCACCAAGCACCAAGCACCAAACACCAAGCACCAAGCACCAAGCATCAAACACCAAACACCAAGCACCAAACAGCAAGCACCAATCACCATGCATCAAACACCAAGCAGCCAGCAGCAAGCACCAAACACCAAACACCAAGCACCAAGCACCAAAAACCAAACACCAAGCACCAAGCACCAAACACCAAGCACCAAGCACCAAACACCAAGCACCAAGCACCAAACACCAAGCACCAAAGACCAAGCACCAAGCACCAAATACCAAGCACCCAGCACCAAACACCAAGCACCCAGCACCTAACACCAAGCACCAAACACCAACCACCCAACACCAAGCACCAAACACCAAGCACCAAGCACCAAACACCAAACACCAAGCACCAAGCACCAAGCACCAAACACCAAACACCAAACACCAAGCACCAAACACCAAACACCAAGCACCAGACACCAAGCACCAGACACCAAACACCAAACACCAAGCACCAAACACCAAACACCAAGCACCAGACACCAAGCACCAAACACCAAACACCAAACACCAAGCACCAAGCACCAAACACCAAACACCAAACACCAAGCACCAAACACTAAACACCAAACACCAAAAACCAAACACCAAGCACCAGACACCAAGCACCAAACACCAAACACCAAGCACCAAACACCAAACACCAAGCACCAAGCACCAAACACCAAACACCAAGCACCAAGCACCAAACACCAAGCACCAAAGACCAAACACCAAACAGCAAACACCAAACACCATACAGCAAACACTAAACACCAAAAAGCAGACACCAAACAGCAAACACCAAACACGAAACACCAAACACCAAACAGCAAACACCAAACACCAAGCACCAAACACCAAGGACCAAGCACCAAACACCTAACACCAAGCACCAAGCACCAAGCACCAAACACCAAGCACCAAACACCAAACATCAAGCACCAAGCACCAAGTACCAAACACCAAGAACCAAGAACCAAACACCAAGCACCAAGCACCAAGTACAAACACCAAGTACCAAGCACCAAGCACCAAACACCAAGAACCAAGCACCAAACACAAAACACCAAGCACCAAGCACCAAGCATCAAACACCAAGCAGCAAACACCAAACACCAAGCACCAAGCACCAAACACAAAGCACCCAGCACCAAACACCAAGGACCAAGCACCAAGCACCAAAAACCAGACACCAAACACAAAACACAAAGCACCAAGCACCAAACACCAAACTCCAAGCACCAAGCACCAAGCACCAAACACCAAACACCAAGCACCAAGCACCAGGCACCAAACACCAAGCACCAAGCACCAAACACCAAGCACCAAGCACCAAACACCAAACGCCAAACACCAAACACCAAGAACCAAGAACCAAACACCAATCACCAAGCACCAAGTACAAACACCAAGCACCAAGCACCAAGCACCAAACACCAAGCACCAAGCACCAAGCGCAAAACACCAAGCACCAAGCACCAAGCATCAAACACCAAGCAGCAAACACCAAACACCAAGCACCAAGCACCAAGCGCCAAGCACCAAACACAATGCACCCAGCACCAAACACCAAGGACCAAGCACCAAGCACCAAGCACCAAAAACCAAACACGAAACACGAAACACCAAGCACCAAGCACCAAACACCAAACTCCAAGCACCAAGCACCAAACACCAAACACCAAGCACCATGCACCAAGCACCAGGCACCAAACACCAAGCACCAAGCACCAAACACCAAGCACCAAGCACCAAACACCAAACACCAAACACCAAACAGCAAACAACATACATCAAACACCAAACACCAAAAAGCAAACACCAAACACCAAACAGCAAACACCAAACACCAAGCACCAAGCACCAGGCACCAAACACCAAGCACCAAGCACCAAACACCAAGCACCTAGCACCAAACACCAAGCACCAAACACCAAGTACAAACACCAAGCACCAAACCCCAAACACCAAGCACCAAACACCAAGCACCAATCACCAAGCACCAAACACCAAGCAGCCAGCAACAAGCACCAAACACCAAGCACCAAGCACCAAAAACCAGACACCAAGCACCAAGCACCAAACACCTAACACCAAGCACCAAGCACCAACCACCAAACACCAAGCACCAAGCACCAAACACCAAGCACCAAACACCAAGCACCAAGCACCAAACACCAAGCACCAAGCACCAAACACCAAGCACCAAGCACCAAGCATCAAACACCAAGCACCAAACACCAAGCAAAAAGCACCAAACACCAAGCACCAAACACCAAACACCAAGCACCAAACACCAAACACCAAGCACCAAGCACCAAACACCTAACACCAAGCACCAAACACCAAGCACCAAACACCAACCACCAAACACCAAGCACCAAGCACCAAGCACCAAGCACCAAACACCAAGCACCAAACACCAAGCACCAAACACCTAACACCAAGCACCAAGCACCAAGTACCAAGCACCAAACACCAAGCACCAAACACCAAACACCAAGCACCAAACACCAAACACCAAGCACCAAGCACCAAACACCTAACACCAATCACCAAACACCAACCACCAAACACCAAGCACCAAGGACCAAGCACCAAGCACCAAGCACCAAGCACCAAACACCAAGCACCAAGCACCAAGCACCAAGTACAAACACCAAGCACAAAGCACCAAACACCAAGCACCAAGCATCAAACACCAAACACCAAACACCAAGCACCAAGCACCAAGCATCAAACACCAAGCATATAACACCAAACACCAAGCACCAAGCACCAAACACCAAGAACCAAGCACCAAGCACCAAGTACAAACACCAATCACCAAGCACCAAACACCAAACACCAAGCACCAAACACCAAGCACCAATCACCAAGCACCAAACACCAAGCAGCCAGCAGCAAGCACCAAACACCAAACACCAAGCACCAAGCACCAAAAACCAGACACCAAGCACCAAGCACCAAACACCTAACACCAAGCACCAAGCACCAAGTACCAAGCACCAAACACCAAGCACCAAACACCAAACACCAAGCACCAAACACCAAACACCAAGCACCAAGCACCAAAAACCAAACACCAAGCACCAAGCACCAAACACCAAGCACCAAGCACCAAACACCAAGCACCAAGCACCAAGCACCAAACACCAAGCACCAAAGACCAAGCACCAAGCACCAAACACCAAGCACCCAGCACCAAACACCAAGCACCCAGCACCAAACACCAAGCACCAAACACCAACCACCCAGCACCAAGCACCAAACACCAAGCACCAAGCACCAAACACCAAGCACCCAGCACCAAACACCAAGCACCCAGCACCAAACACCAAGCACCAAACACCAACCACCCAGCACCAAGCACCAAACACCAAGCACCAAGCACCAAACACAAAACACCAAGCACCAAGCACCAAGCACCAAACACCAAGCACCAACCACCAAGCACCAAACACAAAACACCAAGCACAATGCACCCAGCACCAAACACCAAGGACCAAGCACCAAGCACCAAGCACCAAACACGAAACACGAAACACCAAGCACCAAGCACCAAACACCAAACTCCTAGCACCAAGCACCAAACACCAAACACCAAGCACCAGGCACCAAACACCAAGCACCAAGCACCAAACACCAAGCACCAAGCACCAAGCACCAAACACAATGCACCCAGCACCAAACACCAAGGACCAAGCACCAAGCACCAAGCACCAAACACGAAACACGAAACACCAAGCACCAAGCACCAAACACCAAACTCCAAGCACCAAGCACCAAACACCAAACACCAAGCACCAGGCACCAAACACCAAGCACCAAGCACCAAACACCAAGCACCAAGCACCAAACACCAAACACCAAACAGCAAACAACATACATCAAACACCAAACACCAAAAAGCAAACACCAAACACCAAACAGCAAACACCAAACAACAAACACCAAACAACAAACACCAAACAGCAAACAGCAAACACCAAACACCAAGCACCAAGCACCAAACACCAAACACCAAACACCAAGCACCAGGCACCAAACACCAAGCACCAAGCACCAAACACCAAGCACCTAGCACCAAACACCAAGCACCAAACACCAAGTACAAACACCAAGCACCAAACACCAAACACCAAGCACCAAACACCAAGCACCAATCACCAAGCACCAAACACCAAGCAGCCAGCAACAAGCACCAAACACCAAGCACCAAGCACCAATAACCAGACACCAAGCACCAAGCACCAAACACCTAACACCAAGCACCAAGCACCAACCACCAAACACCAAGCACCAAGCACCAAGCACCAAGCACCAAACACCAAGCACCAAACACCAAGCACCAAACACCAAGCACCAAGCACCAAACACCAAGCACCAAGCACCAAACACCAAGCACCAAGCACCAAGCATCAAACACCAATCACCAAACACCAAACACCAAGCACCAAGCACCAAGCATCAAACACCAAGAATATAACACCAAACACCAAGCACCAAGCACCCAGCACCAAACACCAAGCACCAAGCACCAAGCAAAAAGCACCAAACACCAAGCACCAAACACCAAACACCAAGCACCAAACACCAAACACCAAGCACCAAGCACCAAACACCTAACACCAAGCACCAAACACCAAGCACCAAACACCAAGCACCAAACACCAAGCACCAAACACCTAACACCAAGCACCAAGCACCATGTACCAAGCACCAAATACCAAGCACCAAACACCAAACACCAAGCACCAAACACCAAACACCAAGCACCAAGCACCAAACACCTAACACCAAGCACCAAACACCAACCACCAAACACCAAGCACCAAGGACCAAGCACCAAGCACCAAGCACCAAACACCAAGCACCAAGCACCAAGCACCAAGTACAAACACCAAGCACCAAGCACCAAACACCAAGCACCAAGTATCAAACACCAAACACCATACACCAAGCACCAAGCACCAAGCATCAAACACCAAGCATATAACACCAAACACCAAGCACCAAGCACCAAACACCAAGAACCAAGCACCAAGCACCAAGTACAAACACCAAACACCAAGCACCAAACACCAAGCACCAATCACCAAGCACCAAACACCAAGCAGCCAGCAGCAAGCACCAAACACCAAACACCAAGCACCAAGCACCAAAAACCAGACACCAAGCACCAAGCACCAAACACCTAACAACAAGCACCAAGCACCAAGTACCAAGCACCAAACACCAAGCACCAAACACCAAACACCAAGCACCAAACACCAAACACCAAGCACCAAGCACCAAACACCTAACACCAAGCACCAAGCACCAACCACCAAATACCAAGCACCAAGCACCAAGCACCAAGCACCAAACACCAAGCACCAAACACCAAGCACCAAACACCAAGCACCAAGCACCAAACACCAAGCACCAAGCACCAAACACCAAGCACCAAGCACCAAGCATCAAACACCAAACACCAAGCACCAAACACCAAGCACCAATCACCATGCATCAAACACCAAGCAGCCAGCAGCAAGCACCAAACACCAAACACCAAGCACCAAGCACCAAAAACCAAACACCAAGCACCAAGCACCAAACACCAAGCACCAAGCACCAAACACCAAGCACCAAGCACCAAGCATCAAACACCAAACACCAAGCACCAAACACCAAGCACCAAACACCAAGCCCCAAACACCTAACACCAAGCACCAAGCACCAAGTACCAAGCACCAAACACCAAGCACCAAACACCAAACACCAAGCACCAAACACCAAACACCAAGCACCAAGCACCAAACACCTAACACCAAGCACCAAACACCAACCACCAAACACCAAGCACCAAGGACCAAGCACCAAGCACCAAGCACCAAGCACCAAACACCAAGCACCAAGCACCAAGCACCAAGTACAAACACCAAGCACCAAGCACCAAACACCAAGCACCAAGCATCAAACACCAAACACCAAACACCAAGCACCAAGCACCAAGCATCAAACACCAAGCATATAACACCAAACACCAAGCACCAAGCACCAAACACCAAGAACCAAGCACCAAGCTCCAAGTACAAACACCAATCACCAAGCACCAAACACCAAACACCAAGCACCAAACACCAAGCACCAATCACCAAGCACCAAACACCAAGCAGCCAGCAGCAAGCACCAAACACCAAACACCAAGCACCAAGCACCAAAAACCAGACACCAAGCACCAAGCACCAAACACCTAACACCAAGCACCAAGCACCAAGTACCAAGCACCAAACACCAAGCACCAAACACCAAACACCAAGCACCAAACACCAAACACCAAGCACCAAGCACCAAACACCTAACACCAAGCACCAAGCACCAACCACCAAACACCAAGCACCAAGCACCAAGCACCAAGCACCAAACACCAAGCACCAAACACCAAGCACGAAACACCAAGCACCAAGCACCAAACACCAAGCACCAAGCACCAAACACCAAGCACCAAGCACCAAGCATCAAACACCAAACACCAAGCACCAAACACCAAGCACCAATCACCATGCATCAAACACCAAGCAGCCAGCAGCAAGCACCAAACACCAAACACCAAGCACCAAGCACCAAAAACCAAACACCAAGCACCAAGCACCAAACACCAAGCACCAAGCACCAAACACCAAGCACCAAGCACCAAGCACCAAACACCAAGCACCAAAGACCAAGCACCAAGCACCAAACACCAAGCACCCAGCACCAAACACCAAGCACCCAGCACCAAACACCAAGCACCAAACACCAACCACCCAGCACCAAGCACCAAACACCAAGCACCAAGCACCAAACACCAAGCACCCAGCACCAAACACCAAGCACCCAGCACCAAACACCAAGCACCAAACACCAACCACCCAGCACCAAGCACCAAACACCAAGCACCAAGCACCAAACACAAAACACCAAGCACCAAACACCAAGCACCAACCACCAAGCACCAAACACAAAACACCAAGCACAATGCACCCAGCACCAAACACCAAGGACCAAGCACCAAGCACCAAGCACCAAACACGAAACACGAAACACCAAGCACCAAGCACCAAACACCAAACTCCAAGCACCAAGCACCAAACACCAAACACCAAGCACCAGGCACCAAACACCAAGCACCAAGCACCAAACACCAAGCACCAAGCACCAAGCACCAAGCACCAAACACAATGCACCCAGCACCAAACACCAAGGACCAAGCACCAAGCACCAAGCACCAAACACGAAACACGAAACACCAAGCACCAAGTACCAAGCACCAAACACCAAGCACCAAGCACCAAACACCAAGCACCAAACACCAAGCACCAAGCACCAAGCACCAAACACCAAGCACCAAGCACCAAGCATCAAACACCAAGCACCAAACACCAAACACCAAGCACCAAGCACCAAGCATCAAACACCAAGCATATAACACCAAACACCAAACACCAAGCACCCAGCACCAAACACCAAGAACCAAGCACCAAGCAAAAAGCACCAAACACCAAGCACCAAACACCAAACACCAAGCACCAAACACCAAACACCAAGCACCAAGCACCAAACACCTAACACCAAGCACCAAACACCAACCACCAAACACCAAGCACCAAGCACCAAGCACCAAGCACCAAACACCAAGCACCAAATACCAAGCACCAAACACCTAACACCAAGCACCAAGCACCAAACACCTAACACCAAGCACCAAACACCAAGCACCAAACACCAACCACCAAGCACCAAGCACCAAACACCAAGCACCAAACACCAAGCACCAAACACCAAGCACCAAGCACCAAACACCAAGCACCAAGCACCAAACACCAAGAACCAAGCACCAAGCACCAAGTACAAACACCAAGCACCAAGCACCAAACACCAAGCACCTAGCACCAAACACCAAACACCAAGCACCAAACACCAAGAACCAATCACCAAGCACCAAACACCAAGCAGCCAGCAGCAAGCACCAAACACCAAGCACCAAGTACCAAAAACCAGACACCAAACACCAAGCACCAAACACCTAACACCAAGCACCAAGCACCAAGTACCAAGCACCAAACACCAAACACCAAACACCAGACACCAAGCACCAAACACCAAACACCAAGCACCAAGCACCAAACACCTAACACCAAGCACCAAGCACCAACCACCAAACACCAAGCACCAAGCACCAAGCACCATACACCAAGCACCAAACACCAAGCACCAAACACCAAGCACCAAGCACCAAGCACCAAACACCAAGCACCAAGCACCAAGCATCAAACACCAAGCACCAAACACCAAACACCAAGCACCAAGCACCAAGCATCAAACACCAAGCATATAACACCAAACACCAAACACCAAGCACCAAACACCAAACACCAAGCACCAAGCACCAAACACCAAGCACCAAGCACCAAGCATCAAACACCAAGCACCAAACACCAAGCACCAAGCACCAAGCATCAAACACCAAGCATATAACACCAAACACCAAACACCAAGCACCAAACACCAAACACCAAGCACCAAGCACCACACACCTAACACCAAGCACCAAACACCAAGCACCAAACACCAAGCACCAAGCACCAAACACCAAGCACCAAGCACCAAACACCAAGAACCAAGCACCAAGCACCAAGTACAAACACCAAGCACCAAGCACCAAACACCAAGCACCTAGCACCAAACACCAAACACCAAGCACCAAACACCAAGCACCAATCACCAAGCACAAAACACCAAGCAGCCAGCAGCAAGCACCAAACACCAAACACCAAGCACCAAACACCTAACACCAAGCACCAAGCACCAAGTACCAATCACCAAACACCAAGCACCAAACACCAAACACCAAGCACCAAACACCAAACACCAAGCACCAAGCACCAAACACCTAACACCAAGCACCAAGCACCAACCACCAAACACCAAGCACCAAGCACCAAGCACCAAGCACCAAACACCAAGCACCAAACACCAAGCACCAAACACCAAGCACCAAGCACCAAACACCAAGCACCAAGCACCAAACACCAAGCACCAAGCACCAAGCATCAAACACCAAGCACCAAACACCAAACACCAAGCACCAAGCACCAAGCATCAAACACCAAGCATATAACACCAAACACCAAACACCAAGCACCCAGCACCAAACACCAAGCACCAAGCACCAAACACCAAGCACCAAGCACCAAGCAAAAAGCACCAAACACCAAGCACCAAACACCAAACACCAAGCACCAAACACCAAACACCAAGCACCAAGCACCAAACACCTAACACCAAGCACCAAACACCAACAACCAAACACCAAGCACCAAGCACCAAGCACCAAGCACCAAACACCAAGCACCAAACACCAAGCACCAAACACCTAACACCAAGCACCAAGCACCAAACACCTAACACCAAGCACCAAACACCAAGCACCAAACACCAAGCACCAAGCACCAAGCACCAAACACCAAGCACCAAACACCAAGCACCAAACACCAAGCACCAAGCACCAAACACCAAGCACCAAGCACCAAACACCAAGAACCAAGCACCAAGCACCAAGTACAAACACCAAGCACCAAGCACCAAACACCAAGCACCTAGCACCAAACACCAAGCACCAATCAACAAGCACCAAACACCAAGCAGCCAGCAGCAAGCACCAAACACCAAGCACCAAGCACCAAAAACCAGACACCAAACACCAAGCACTAAACACCTAACACCAAGCACCAAGCACCAAGTACCAAGCACCAAACACCAAGCACCAAGCATCAAACACCAAGCACCAAACACCAAACACCAAGCACCAAGCACCAAGCATCAAACACCAAGCATATAACACCAAACACCAAACACCAAGCACCCAGCACCAAACACCAAGAACCAAGCACCAAGCAAAAAGCACCAAACACCAAGCACCAAACACCAAACACCAAGCACCAAGCACCAACCACCAAACACCAAGCACCAAGCACCAAGCAACAAACACCAAGCACCAAGCATCAAACACCAAACACCAAACACCAAGCACCAAGCACCAAGCATCAAACACCAAGCATATAACACCAAACACCAAGCACCATGCACCAAACACCAAGAACCAAGCACCAAGCACCAAGTACAAACACCAATCACCAAGCACCAAACACCAAACACCAAGCACCAAACACCAAGCACCAATCACCAAGCACCAAACACCAAGCAGCCAGCAGCAAGCACCAAACACCAAACACCAAGCACCAAGCACCAAAAACCAGACACCAAGCACCAAGCACCAAACACCTAACACCAAGCACCAAGCACCAAGTACCAAGCACCAAACACCAAGCACCAAACACCAAACACCAAGCACCAAACACCAAACACCAAGCACCAAGCACCAAACACCTAACACCAAGCACCAAGCACCAACCACCAAACACCAAGCACCAAGCACCAAGCACCAAGCACCAAACACCAAGCACCAAACACCAAGCACGAAACACCAAGCACCAAGCACCAAACACCAAGCACCAAGCACCAAACACCAAGCACCAAGCACCAAGCATCAAACACCAAACACCAAGCACCAAACACCAAGCACCAATCACCATGCATCAAACACCAAGCAGCCAGCAGCAAGCACCAAACACCAAACACCAAGCACCAAGCACCAAAAACCAAACACCAAGCACCAAGCACCAAACACCAAGCACCAAGCACCAAACACCAAGCACCAAGCACCAAGCACCAAACACCAAGCACCAAAGACCAAGCACCAAGCACCAAACACCACGCACCCAGCACCAAACACCAAGCACCCAGCACCAAACACCAAGCACCAAACACCAACCACCCAGCACCAAGCACCAAACACCAAGCACCAAGCACCAAACACCAAGCACCCAGCACCAAACACCAAGCACCCAGCACCAAACACCAAGCACCAAACACCAACCACCCAGCACCAAGCACCAAACACCAAGCACCAAGCACCAAACACAAAACACCAAGCACCAAGCACCAAGCACCAAACACCAAGCACCAACCACCAAGCACCAAACACAAAACACCAAGCACAATGCACCCAGCACCAAACACCAAGGACCAAGCACCAAGCACCAAGCACCAAACACGAAACACGAAACACCAAGCACCAAGCACCAAACACCAAACTCCAAGCACCAAGCACCAAACACCAAACACCAAGCACCAGGCACCAAACACCAAGCACCAAGCACCAAACACCAAGCACCAAGCACCAAGCACCAAGCACCAAACACAATGCACCCAGCACCAAACACCAAGGACCAAGCACCAAGCACCAAGCACCAAACACGAAACACGAAACACCAAGCACCAAGCACCAAACACCAAGCACCAAACACCAAGCACCAAGCACCAAGCACCAAACACCAAGCACCAAGCACCAAGCATCAAACACCAAGCACCAAACACCAAACACCAAGCACCAAGCACCAAGCATCAAACACCAAGCATATAACACCAAACACCAAACACCAAGCACCCAGCACCAAACACCAAGAACCAAGCACCAAGCAAAAAGCACCAAACACCAAGCACCAAACACCAAACACCAAGCACCAAACACCAAACACCAAGCACCAAGCACCAAACACCAAACACCAAGCACCAAACACCAAGCACCAATCACCAAGCACCAAACACCAAGCATATAACACCAAACACCAAACACCAAGCACCCAGCACCAAACACCAAGAACCAAGCACCAAACACCAAGCACCAAGCACCAAGCAAAAAGCACCAAACACCAAGCACCAAACACCAAACACCAAGCACCAAACACCAAACACCAAGCACCAAGCACCAAACACCTAACACCAAGCACCAAACACCAACCACCAAACACCAAGCACCAAGCACCAAGCACCAAGCACCAAACACCAAGCACCAAATACCAAGCACCAAACACCTAACACCAAGCACCAAGCACCAAACACCTAACACCAAGCACCAAACACCAAGCACCAAACACCAAGCACCAAGCACCAAGCACCAAACACCAAGCACCAAACACCAAGCACCAAACACCAAGCACCAAGCACCAAACACCAAGCACCAAGCACCAGACACCAAGAACCAAGCACCAAGCACCAAGTACAAACACCAAGCACCAAGCACCAAACACCAAGCACCTAGCACCAAACACCAAACACCAAACACCAAGCACCCAGCACCAAACACCAAGCACCAAACACCAACCACCCAGCACCAAGCACCAAACACCAAGCACCAAGCACCAAACACAAAACACCAAGCACCAAGCACCAAGCACCAAACACCAAGCACCAACCACCAAGCACCAAACACAAAACACCAAGCACAATGCACCCAGCACCAAACACCAAGGACCAAGCACCAAGCACCAAGCACCAAACACGAAACACGAAACACCAAGCACCAAGCACCAAACACCAAACTCCAAGCACCAAGCACCAAACACCAAACACCAAGCACCAGGCACCAAACACCAAGCACCAAGCACCAAACACCAAGCACCAAGCACCAAGCACCAAGCACCAAACACAATGCACCCAGCACCAAACACCAAGGACCAAGCACCAAGCACCAAGCACCAAACACGAAACACGAAACACCAAGCACCAAGCACCAAACACCAAACTCCAAGCACCAAGCACCAAACACCAAACACCAAGCACCAGGCACCAAACACCAAGCACCAAGCACCAAACACCAAGCACCAAGCACCAAACACCAAACACCAAACAGCAAACAACATACATCAAACACCAAACACCAAAAAGCAAACACCAAACACCAAACAGCAAACACCAAACAACAAACACCAAACAACAAACACCAAACAGCAAACAGCAAACACCAAACACCAAGCACCAAGCACCAAACACCAAACACCAAACACCAAGCACCAGGCACCAAACACCAAGCACCAAGCACCAAACACCAAGCACCTAGCACCAAACACCAAGCACCAAACACCAAGTACAAACACCAAGCACCAAACACCAAACACCAAGCACCAAACACCAAGCACCAATCACCAAGCACCAAACACCAAGCAGCCAGCAACAAGCACCAAACACCAAGCACCAAGCACCAATAACCAGACACCAAGCACCAAGCACCAAACACCTAACACCAAGCACCAAGCACCAACCACCAAACACCAAGCACCAAGCACCAAGCACCAAGCACCAAACACCAAGCACCAAACACCAAGCACCAAACACCAAGCACCAAGCACCAAACACCAAGCACCAAGCACCAAGCATCAAACACCAAGCACCAAACACCAAACACCAAGCACCAAGCACCAAGCATCAAACACCAAGAATATAACACCAAACACCAAGCACCAAGCACCCAGCACCAAACACCAAGCACCAAGCACCAAGCAAAAAGCACCAAACACCAAGCACCAAACACCAAACACCAAGCACCAAACACCAAACACCAAGCACCAAGCACCAAACACCTAACACCAAGCACCAAACACCAAGCACCAAACACCAAGCACCAAACACCAAGCACCAAACACCTAACACCAAGCACCAAGCACCATGTACCAAGCACCAAATACCAAGCACCAAACACCAAACACCAAGCACCAAACACCAAACACCAAGCACCAAGCACCAAACACCTAACACCAAGCACCAAACACCAACCACCAAACACCAAGCACCAAGGACCAAGCACCAAGCACCAAGCACCAAACACCAAGCACCAAGCACCAAGCACCAAGTACAAACACCAAGCACCAAGCACCAAACACCAAGCACCAAGTATCAAACACCAAACACCATACACCAAGCACCAAGCACCAAGCATCAAACACCAAGCATATAACACCAAACACCAAGCACCAAGCACCAAACACCAAGAACCAAGCACCAAGCACCAAGTACAAACACCAAACACCAAGCACCAAACACCAAGCACCAATCACCAAGCACCAAACACCAAGCAGCCAGCAGCAAGCACCAAACACCAAACACCAAGCACCAAGCACCAAAAACCAAACACCAAGCACCAAGCACCAAACACCTAACAACAAGCACCAAGCACCAAGTACCAAGCACCAAACACCAAGCACCAAACACCAA
This sequence comes from Eledone cirrhosa, assembly GCA_964016885.1. Classification (NCBI taxonomy): domain Eukaryota; kingdom Metazoa; phylum Mollusca; class Cephalopoda; order Octopoda; family Eledonidae; genus Eledone; species Eledone cirrhosa. The sequence continues at coordinate 140,897,455 of OZ024743.1, read as the reverse complement.
ACACCAAGCACCAAACACCAAACACCAAGCACCAAGCACCAAACACCTAACACCAAGCACCAAGCACCAACCACCAAATACCAAGCACCAAGCACCAAGCACCAAGCACCAAACACCAAGCACCAAACACCAAGCACCAAACACCAAGCACCAAGCACCAAACACCAAGCACCAAGCACCAAACACCAAGCACCAAGCACCAAGCATCAAACACCAAACACCAAGCACCAAACACCAAGCACCAATCACCATGCATCAAACACCAAGCAGCCAGCAGCAAGCACCAAACACCAAACACCAAGCACCAAGCACCAAAAACCAAACACCAAGCACCAAGCACCAAACACCAAGCACCAAGCACCAAACACCAAGCACCAAGCACCAAGCATCAAACACCAAACACCAAGCACCAAACACCAAGCACCAAACACCAAGCACCAAACACCTAACACCAAGCACCAAACACCAAGCACCAAGGACCAAGCACCAAGCACCAAGCACCAAGCACCAAACACCAAGCACCAAGCACCAAGCACCAAGTACAAACACCAAGCACCAAGCACCAAACACCAAGCACCAAGCATCAAACACCAAACACCAAACACCAAGCACCAAGCACCAAGCATCAAACACCAAGCATATAACACCAAACACCAAGCACCAAGCACCAAACACCAAGAACCAAGCACCAAGCACCAAGTACAAACACCAATCACCAAGCACCAAACACCAAACACCAAGCACCAAACACCAAACACCAAGCACCAAGCACCAAACACCTAACACCAAGCACCAAACACCAACCACCAAACACCAAGCACCAAGGACCAAGCACCAAGCACCAAGCACCAAGCACCAAACACCAAGCACCAAGCACCAAGCACCAAGTACAAACACCAAGCACCAAGCACCAAACACCAAGCACCAAGCATCAAACACCAAACACCAAACACCAAGCACCAAGCACCAAGCATCAAACACCAAGCATATAACACCAAACACCAAGCACCAAGCACCAAACACCAAGAACCAAGCACCAAGCACCAAGTACAAACACCAATCACCAAGCACCAAACACCAAACACCAAGCACCAAACACCAAGCACCAATCACCAAGCACCAAACACCAAGCAGCCAGCAGCAAGCACCAAACACCAAACACCAAGCACCAAGCACCAAAAACCAGACACCAAGCACCAAGCACCAAACACCTAACACCAAGCACCAAGCACCAAGTACCAAGCACCAAACACCAAGCACCAAACACCAAACACCAAGCACCAAACACCAAACACCAAGCACCAAGCACCAAACACCTAACACCAAGCACCAAGCACCAACCACCAAACACCAAGCACCAAGCACCAAGCACCAAGCACCAAACACCAAGCACCAAACACCAAGCACGAAACACCAAGCACCAAGCACCAAACACCAAGCACCAAGCACCAAACACCAAGCACCAAGCACCAAGCATCAAACACCAAACACCAAGCACCAAACACCAAGCACCAATCACCATGCATCAAACACCAAGCAGCCAGCAGCAAGCACCAAACACCAAACACCAAGCACCAAGCACCAAAAACCAAACACCAAGCACCAAGCACCAAACACCAAGCACCAAGCACCAAACACCAAGCACCAAGCACCAAGCACCAAACACCAAGCACCAAAGACCAAGCACCAAGCACCAAACACCAAGCACCCAGCACCAAACACCAAGCACCCAGCACCAAACACCAAGCACCAAACACCAACCACCCAGCACCAAGCACCAAACACCAAGCACCAAGCACCAAACACCAAGCACCCAGCACCAAACACCAAGCACCCAGCACCAAACACCAAGCACCAAACACCAACCACCCAGCACCAAGCACCAAACACCAAGCACCAAGCACCAAACACAAAACACCAAGCACCAAACACCAAGCACCAACCACCAAGCACCAAACACAAAACACCAAGCACAATGCACCCAGCACCAAACACCAAGGACCAAGCACCAAGCACCAAGCACCAAACACGAAACACGAAACACCAAGCACCAAGCACCAAACACCAAACTCCAAGCACCAAGCACCAAACACCAAACACCAAGCACCAGGCACCAAACACCAAGCACCAAGCACCAAACACCAAGCACCAAGCACCAAGCACCAAGCACCAAACACAATGCACCCAGCACCAAACACCAAGGACCAAGCACCAAGCACCAAGCACCAAACACGAAACACGAAACACCAAGCACCAAGTACCAAGCACCAAACACCAAGCACCAAGCACCAAACACCAAGCACCAAACACCAAGCACCAAGCACCAAGCACCAAACACCAAGCACCAAGCACCAAGCACCAAGAACCAAGCACCAAGCAAAAAGCACCAAACACCAAGCACCAAACACCAAACACCAAGCACCAAGCACCAAGCATCAAACACCAAGCATATAACACCAAACACCAAACACCAAGCACCCAGCACCAAACACCAAGAACCAAGCACCAAGCAAAAAGCACCAAACACCAAGCACCAAACACCAAACACCAAGCACCAAACACCAAACACCAAGCACCAAGCACCAAACACCTAACACCAAGTACCAAACACCAACCACCAAACACCAAGCACCAAGCACCAAGCACCAAGCACCAAACACCAAGCACCAAATACCAAGCACCAAACACCTAACACCAAGCACCAAGCACCAAACACCTAACACCAAGCACCAAACACCAAGCACCAAACACCAAGCACCAAGCACCAAGCACCAAACACCAAGCACCAAACACCAAGCACCAAACACCAAGCACCAAGCACCAAACACCAAGCACCAAGCACCAAACACCAAGAACCAAGCACCAAGCACCAAGTACAAACACCAAGCACCAAGCACCAAACACCAAGCACCTAGCACCAAACACCAAACACCAAGCACCAAACACCAAGAACCAATCACCAAGCACCAAACACCAAGCAGCCAGCAGCAAGCACCAAACACCAAGCACCAAGCACCAAAAACCAGACACCAAACACCAAGCACCAAACACCTAACACCAAGCACCAAGCACCAAGTACCAAGCACCAAACACCAAACACCAAACACCAGACACCAAGCACCAAACACCAAACACCAAGCACCAAGCACCAAACACCTAACACCAAGCACCAAGCACCAACCACCAAACACCAAGCACCAAGCACCAAGCACCATACACCAAGCACCAAACACCAAGCACCAAACACCAAGCACCAAGCACCAAGCACCAAACACCAAGCACCAAGCACCAAGCATCAAACACCAAGCACCAAACACCAAACACCAAGCACCAAGCACCAAGCATCAAACACCAAGCATATAACACCAAACACCAAACACCAAGCACCAAACACCAAACACCAAGCACCAAGCACCAAACACCAAGCACCAAGCACCAAGCATCAAACACCAAGCACCAAACACCAAGCACCAAGCACCAAGCATCAAACACCAAGCATATAACACCAAACACCAAACACCAAGCACCAAACACCAAACACCAAGCACCAAGCACCACACACCTAACACCAAGCACCAAACACCAAGCACCAAACACCAAGCACCAAGCACCAAACACCAAGCACCAAGCACCAAACACCAAGAACCAAGCACCAAGCACCAAGTACAAACACCAAGCACCAAGCACCAAACACCAAGCACCTAGCACCAAACACCAAACACCAAGCACCAAACACCAAGCACCAATCACCAAGCACAAAACACCAAGCAGCCAGCAGCAAGCACCAAACACCAAACACCAAGCACCAAACACCTAACACCAAGCACCAAGCACCAAGTACCAATCACCAAACACCAAGCACCAAACACCAAACACCAAGCACCAAACACCAAACACCAAGCACCAAGCACCAAACACCTAACACCAAGCACCAAGCACCAACCACCAAACACCAAGCACCAAGCACCAAGCACCAAGCACCAAACACCAAGCACCAAACACCAAGCACCAAACACCAAGCACCAAGAACCAAACACCAAGCACCAAGCACCAAACACCAAGCACCAAGCACCAAGCATCAAACACCAAGCACCAAACACCAAACACCAAGCACCAAGCACCAAGCATCAAACACCAAGCATATAACACCAAACACCAAACACCAAGCACCCAGCACCAAACACCAAGCACCAAGCACCAAACACCAAGCACCAAGCACCAAGCAAAAAGCACCAAACACCAAGCACCAAACACCAAACACCAAGCACCAAACACCAAACACCAAGCACCAAGCACCAAACACCTAACACCAAGCACCAAACACCAACCACCAAACACCAAGCACCAAGCACCAAGCACCAAGCACCAAACACCAAGCACCAAACACCAAGCACCAAACACCTAACACCAAGCACCAAGCACCAAACACCTAACACCAAGCACCAAACACCAAGCACCAAACACCAAGCACCAAGCACCAAGCACCAAACACCAAGCACCAAACACCAAGCACCAAACACCAAGCACCAAGCACCAAACACCAAGCACCAAGCACCAAACACCAAGAACCAAGCACCAAGCACCAAGTACAAACACCAAGCACCAAGCACCAAACACCAAGCACCTAGCACCAAACACCAAGCACCAATCAACAAGCACCAAACACCAAGCAGCCAGCAGCAAGCACCAAACACCAAGCACCAAGCACCAAAAACCAGACACCAAACACCAAGCACCAAACACCTAACACCAAGCACCAAGCACCAAGTACCAAGCACCAAACACCAAGCACCAAGCATCAAACACCAAGCACCAAACACCAAACACCAAGCACCAAGCACCAAGCATCAAACACCAAGCATATAACACCAAACACCAAACACCAAGCACCCAGCACCAAACACCAAGAACCAAGCACCAAGCAAAAAGCACCAAACACCAAGCACCAAACACCAAACACCAAGCACCAAGCACCAACCACCAAACACCAAGCACCAAGCACCAAGCACCAAACACCAAGCACCAAGCATCAAACACCAAACACCAAACACCAAGCACCAAGCACCAAGCATCAAACACCAAGCATATAACACCAAACACCAAGCACCAAGCACCAAACACCAAGAACCAAGCACCAAGCACCAAGTACAAACACCAATCACCAAGCACCAAACACCAAACACCAAGCACCAAACACCAAGCACCAATCACCAAGCACCAAACACCAAGCAGCCAGCAGCAAGCACCAAACACTAAACACCAAGCACCAAGCACCAAAAACCAGACACCAAGCACCAAGCACCAAACACCTAACACCAAGCACCAAGCACCAAGTACCAAGCACCAAACACCAAGCACCAAACACCAAACACCAAGCACCAAACACCAAACACCAAGCACCAAGCACCAAACACCTAACACCAAGCACCAAGCACCAACCACCAAACACCAAGCACCAAGCAACAAGCACCAAGCACCAAACACCAAGCACCAAACACCAAGCACGAAACACCAAGCACCAAGCACCAAACACCAAGCACCAAGCACCAAACACCAAGCACCAAGCACCAAGCATCAAACACCAAACACCAAGCACCAAACACCAAGCACCAATCACCATGCATCAAACACCAAGCAGCCAGCAGCAAGCACCAAACACCAAACACCAAGCACCAAGCACCAAAAACCAAACACCAAGCACCAAGCACCAAACACCAAGCACCAAGCACCAAACACCAAGCACCAAGCACCAAGCACCAAACACCAAGCACCAAAGACCAAGCACCAAGCACAAAACACCAAGCACCCAGCACCAAACACCAAGCACCCAGCACCAAACACCAAGCACCAAACACCAACCACCCAGCACCAAGCACCAAACACCAAGCACCAAGCACCAAACACCAAGCACCCAGCACCAAACACCAAGCACCCAGCACCAAACACCAAGCACCAAAAACCAACCACCCAGCACCAAGCACCAAACACCAAGCACCAAGCACCAAAAACCAAACACCAAGCACCAAGCACCAAACACCAAGCACCAAGCACCAAACACCAAGCACCAAGCACCAAGCACCAAACACCAAGCACCAAAGACCAAGCACCAAGCACCAAACACCAAGCACCCAGCACCAAACACCAAGCACCCAGCACCAAACACCAAGCACCAAACACCAACCACCCAGCACCAAGCACCAAACACCAAGCACCAAGCACCAAACACCAAGCACCCAGCACCAAACACCAAGCACCCAGCACCAAACACCAAGCACCAAACACCAACCACCCAGCACCAAGCACCAAACACCAAGCACCAAGCACCAAACACAAAACACCAAGCACCAAACACCAAGCACCAACCACCAAGCACCAAACACAAAACACCAAGCACAATGCACCCAGCACCAAACACCAAGGACCAAGCACCAAGCACCAAGCACCAAACACGAAACACGAAACACCAAGCACCAAGCACCAAACACCAAACTCCAAGCACCAAGCACCAAACACCAAACACCAAGCACCAGGCACCAAACACCAAGCACCAAGCACCAAACACCAAGCACCAAGCACCAAACACAATGCACCCAGCACCAAACACCAAGGACCAAGCACCAAGGACCAAGCACCAAGCACCAAGCACCAAACACGAAACACGAAACACCAAGCACCAAGTACCAAGCACCAAACACCAAGCACCAAGCACCAAACACCAAGCACCAAACACCAAGCACCAAGCACCAAGCACCAAACACCAAGCACCAAGCACCAAGCACCAAGAACCAAGCACCAAGCAAAAAGCACCAAACACCAAGCACCAAACACCAAACACCAAGCACCAAGCACCAAGCATCAAACACCAAGCATATAACACCAAACACCAAACACCAAGCACCCAGCACCAAACACCAAGAACCAAGCACCAAGCAAAAAGCACCAAACACCAAGCACCAAACACCAAACACCAAGCACCAAACACCAAACACCAAGCACCAAGCACCAAACACCTAACACCAAGTACCAAACACCAACCACCAAACACCAAGCACCAAGCACCAAGCACCAAGCACCAAACACCAAGCACCAAATACCAAGCACCAAACACCTAACACCAAGCACCAAGCACCAAACACCTAACACCAAGCACCAAACACCAAGCACCAAACACCAAGCACCAAGCACCAAGCACCAAACACCAAGCACCAAACACCAAGCACCAAACACCAAGCACCAAGCACCAAACACCAAGCACCAAGCACCAAACACCAAGAACCAAGCACCAAGCACCAAGTACAAACACCAAGCACCAAGCACCAAACACCAAGCACCTAGCACCAAACACCAAACACCAAGCACCAAACACCAAGAACCAATCACCAAGCACCAAACACCAAGCAGCCAGCAGCAAGCACCAAACACCAAGCACCAAGCACCAAAAACCAGACACCAAACACCAAGCACCAAACACCTAACACCAAGCACCAAGCACCAAGTACCAAGCACCAAACACCAAACACCAAACACCAGACACCAAGCACCAAACACCAAACACCAAGCACCAAGCACCAAACACCTAACACCAAGCACCAAGCACCAACCACCAAACACCAAGCACCAAGCACCAAGCACCATACACCAAGCACCAAACACCAAGCACCAAACACCAAGCACCAAGCACCAAGCACCAAACACCAAGCACCAAGCACCAAGCATCAAACACCAAGCACCAAACACCAAACACCAAGCACCAAGCACCAAGCATCAAACACCAAGCATATAACACCAAACACCAAACACCAAGCACCAAACACCAAACACCAAGCACCAAGCACCAAACACCAAGCACCAAGCACCAAGCATCAAACACCAAGCACCAAACACCAAGCACCAAGCACCAAGCATCAAACACCAAGCATATAACACCAAACACCAAACACCAAGCACCAAACACCAAACACCAAGCACCAAGCACCACACACCTAACACCAAGCACCAAACACCAAGCACCAAACACCAAGCACCAAGCACCAAACACCAAGCACCAAGCACCAAACACCAAGAACCAAGCACCAAGCACCAAGTACAAACACCAAGCACCAAGCACCAAACACCAAGCACCTAGCACCAAACACCAAACACCAAGCACCAAACACCAAGCACCAATCACCAAGCACAAAACACCAAGCAGCCAGCAGCAAGCACCAAACACCAAACACCAAGCACCAAACACCTAACACCAAGCACCAAGCACCAAGTACCAATCACCAAACACCAAGCACCAAACACCAAACACCAAGCACCAAACACCAAACACCAAGCACCAAGCACCAAACACCTAACACCAAGCACCAAGCACCAACCACCAAACACCAAGCACCAAGCACCAAGCACCAAGCACCAAACACCAAGCACCAAACACCAAGCACCAAACACCAAGCACCAAGAACCAAACACCAAGCACCAAGCACCAAACACCAAGCACCAAGCACCAAGCATCAAACACCAAGCACCAAACACCAAACACCAAGCACCAAGCACCAAGCATCAAACACCAAGCATATAACACCAAACACCAAACACAAAGCACCCAGCACCAAACACCAAGCACCAAGCACCAAACACCAAGCACCAAGCACCAAGCAAAAAGCACCAAACACCAAGCACCAAACACCAAACACCAAGCACCAAACACCAAACACCAAGCACCAAGCACCAAACACCTAACACCAAGCACCAAACACCAACCACCAAACACCAAGCACCAAGCACCAAGCACCAAGCACCAAACACCAAGCACCAAACACCAAGCACCAAACACCTAACACCAAGCACCAAGCACCAAACACCTAACACCAAGCACCAAACACCAAGCACCAAACACCAAGCACCAAGCACCAAGCACCAAACACCAAGCACCAAACACCAAGCACCAAACACCAAGCACCAAGCACCAAACACCAAGCACCAAGCACCAAACACCAAGAACCAAGCACCAAGCACCAAGTACAAACACCAAGCACCAAGCACCAAACACCAAGCACCTAGCACCAAACACCAAGCACCAATCAACAAGCACCAAACACCAAGCAGCCAGCAGCAAGCACCAAACACCAAGCACCAAGCACCAAAAACCAGACACCAAACACCAAGCACCAAACACCTAACACCAAGCACCAAGCACCAAGTACCAAGCACCAAACACCAAGCACCAAGCATCAAACACCAAGCACCAAACACCAAACACCAAGCACCAAGCACCAAGCATCAAACACCAAGCATATAACACCAAACACCAAACACCAAGCACCCAGCACCAAACACCAAGAACCAAGCACCAAGCAAAAAGCACCAAACACCAAGCACCAAACACCAAACACCAAGCACCAAGCACCAACCACCAAACACCAAGCACCAAGCACCAAGCACCAAACACCAAGCACCAAGCATCAAACACCAAACACCAAACACCAAGCACCAAGCACCAAGCATCAAACACCAAGCATATAACACCAAACACCAAGCACCAAGCACCAAACACCAAGAACCAAGCACCAAGCACCAAGTACAAACACCAATCACCAAGCACCAAACACCAAACACCAAGCACCAAACACCAAGCACCAATCACCAAGCACCAAACACCAAGCAGCCAGCAGCAAGCACCAAACACTAAACACCAAGCACCAAAAACCAGACACCAAGCACCAAGCACCAAACACCTAACACCAAGCACCAAGCACCAAGTACCAAGCACCAAACACCAAGCACCAAACACCAAACACCAAGCACCAAACACCAAACACCAAGCACCAAGCACCAAACACCTAACACCAAGCACCAAGCACCAACCACCAAACACCAAGCACCAAGCAACAAGCACCAAGCACCAAACACCAAGCCCCAAACACCAAGCACGAAACACCAAGCACCAAGCACCAAACACCAAGCACCAAGCACCAAACACCAAGCACCAAGCACCAAGCATCAAACACCAAACACCAAGCACCAAACACCAAGCACCAATCACCATGCATCAAACACCAAGCAGCCAGCAGCAAGCACCAAACACCAAACACCAAGCACCAAGCACCAAAAACCAAACACCAAGCACCAAGCACCAAACACCAAGCACCAAGCACCAAACACCAAGCACCAAGCACCAAGCACCAAACACCAAGCACCAAAGACCAAGCACCAAGCACCAAACACCAAGCACCCAGCACCAAACACCAAGCACCCAGCACCAAACACCAAGCACCAAACACCAACCACCCAGCACCAAGCACCAAACACCAAGCACCAAGCACCAAACACCAAGCACCCAGCACCAAACACCAAGCACCCAGCACCAAACACCAAGCACCAAAAACCAACCACCCAGCACCAAGCACCAAACACCAAGCACCAAGCACCAAACACAAAACACCAAGCACCAAGCACCAAGCACCAAACACCAAGCACCAACCACCAAGCACCAAACACAAAACACCAAGCACAATGCACCCAGCACCAAACACCAAGGACCAAGCACCAAGCACCAAGCACCAAACACGAAACACGAAACACCAAGCACCAAGCACCAAACACCAAACTCCAAGCACCAAGCACCAAACACCAAACACCAAGCACCAGGCACCAAACACCAAGCACCAAGCACCAAACACCAAGCACCAAGCACCAAGCACCAAGCACCAAACACAATGCACCCAGCACCAAACACCAAGGACCAAGCACCAAGCACCAAGCACCAAACACGAAACACGAAACACCAAGCACCAAGTACCAAGCACCAAACACCAAGCACCAAGCACCAAACACCAAGCACCAAACACCAAGCACCAAGCACCAAGCACCAAACACCAAGCACCAAGCACCAAGCATCAAACACCAAGCACCAAACACCAAACACCAAGCACCAAGCACCAAGCATCAAACACCAAGCATATAACACCAAACACCAAACACCAAGCACCCAGCACCAAACACCAAGAACCAAGCACCAAGCAAAAAGCACCAAACACCAAGCACCAAACACCAAACACCAAGCACCAAACACCAAACACCAAGCACCAAGCACCAAACACCTAACACCAAGCACCAAACACCAACCACCAAACACCAAGCACCAAGCACCAAGCACCAAGCACCAAACACCAAGCACCAAATACCAAGCACCAAACACCTAACACCAAGCACCAAGCACCAAACACCTAACACCAAGCACCAAACACCAAGCACCAAACACCAAGCACCAAGCACCAAGCACCAAACACCAAGCACCAAACACCAAGCACCAAACACCAAGCACCAAGCACCAAACACCAAGCACCAAGCACCAGACACCAAGAACCAAGCACCAAGCACCAAGTACAAACACCAAGCACCAAGCACCAAACACCAAGCACCTAGCACCAAACACCAAACACCAAGCACCAAACACCAAGAACCAATCACCAAGCACCAAACACCAAGCAGCCAGCAGCAAGCACCAAACACCAAGCACCAAGCACCAAAAACCAGACACCAAACACCAAGCACCAAACACCTAACACCAAGCACCAAGCACCAAGTACCAAGCACCAAACACCAAACACCAAACACCAGACACCAAGCACCAAACACCAAACACCAAGCACCAAGCACCAAACACCTAACACCAAGCACCAAGCACCAACCACCAAACACCAAGCACCAAGCACCAAGCACCATACACCAAGCACCAAACACCTAGCACCAAACACCAAGCACCAAGCACCAAGCACCAAACACCAAGCACCAAGCACCAAGCATCAAACACCAAGCACCAAACACCAAACACCAAGCACCAAGCACCAAGCATCAAACACCAAGCATATAACACCAAACACCAAACACCAAGCACCAAACACCAAACACCAAGCACCAAGCACCAAACACCAAGCACCAAGCACCAAGCACCAAACACCAAGCACCAAACACCAAGCACCAAGCACCAAGCATCAAACACCAAGCATATAACACCAAACACCAAACACCAAGCACCAAACACCAAACACCAAGCACCAAGCACCACACACCTAACACCAAGCACCAAACACCAAGCACCAAACACCAAGCACCAAGCACCAAACACCAAGCACCAAGCACCAAACACCAAGAACCAAGCACCAAGCACCAAGTACAAACACCAAGCACCAAGCACCAAACACCAAGCACCTAGCACCAAACACCAAACACCAAGCACCAAACACCAAGCACCAATCACCAAGCACAAAACACCAAGCAGCCAGCAGCAAGCACCAAACACCAAACACCAAGCACCAAACACCTAACACCAAGCACCAAGCACCAAGTACCAAGCACCAAACACCAAGCACCAAACACCAAACACCAAGCACCAAACACCAAACACCAAGCACCAAGCACCAAACACCTAACACCAAGCACCAAGCACCAACCACCAAACACCAAGCACCAAGCACCAAGCACCAAGCACCAAACACCAAGCACCAAACACCAAGCACCAAACACCAAGCACCAAGCACCAAACACCAAGCACCAAGCACCAAACACCAAGCACCAAGCACCAAGCATCAAACACCAAGCACCAAACACCAAACACCAAGCACCAAGCACCAAGCATCAAACACCAAGCATATAACACCAAACACCAAACACCAAGCACCCAGCACCAAACACCAAGCACCAAGCACCAAACACCAAGCACCAAGCACCAAGCAAAAAGCACCAAACACCAAGCACCAAACACCAAACACCAAGCACCAAACACCAAACACCAAGCACCAAGCACCAAACACCTAACACCAAGCACCAAACACCAACCACCAAACACCAAGCACCAAGCACCAAGCACCAAGCACCAAACACCAAGCACCAAACACCAAGCACCAAACACCTAACACCAAGCACCAAGCACCAAACACCTAACACCAAGCACCAAACACCAAGCACCAAACACCAAGCACCAAGCACCAAGCACCAAACACCAAGCACCAAACACCAAGCACCAAACACCAAGCACCAAGCACCAAACACCAAGCACCAAGCACCAAACACCAAGAACCAAGCACCAAGCATCAAGTACAAACACCAAGCACCAAGCACCAAACACCAAGCACCTAGCACCAAACACCAAGCACCAATCAACAAGCACCAAACACCAAGCAGCCAGCAGCAAGCACCAAACACCAAGCACCAAGCACCAAAAACCAGACACCAAACACCAAGCACCAAACACCTAACACCAAGCACCAAGCACCAAGTACCAAGCACCAAACACCAAGCACCAAGCATCAAACACCAAGCACCAAACACCAAACACCAAGCACCAAGCACCAAGCATCAAACACCAAGCATATAACACCAAACACCAAACACCAAGCACCCAGCACCAAACACCAAGAACCAAGCACCAAGCAAAAAGCACCAAACACCAAGCACCAAACACCAAACACCAAGCACCAAGCACCAACCACCAAACACCAAGCACCAAGCACCAAGCACCAAATACCAAGCACCAAACACCAAGCACCAAACACCAAGCACCAAGCACCAAGCACCAAACACCAGGCACCAAGCACCAAGCATCAAACACCAAGCACCAAACACCAAACACCAAGCACCAAGCACCAAGCATCAAACACCAAGCATATAACACCAAACACCAAACACCAAGCACCCAGCACCAAACACCAAGAACCAAGCACCAAGCAAAAAGCACCAAACACCAAGCACCAAACACCAAACACCAAGCACCAAACACCAAACATCAAGCACCAAGCACCAAACACCTAACACCAAGCACCAAACACCAACCACCAAACACCAAGCACCAAGCACCAAGCACCAAGCACCAAACACCAAGCACCAAATACCAAGCACCAAACACCTAACACCAAGCACCAAGCACCAAACACCTAACACCAAGCACCAAACACCAAGCACCAAACACCAAGCACCAAGCACCAAGCACCAAACACCAAGCACCAAACACCAAGCACCAAACACCAAGCACCAAGCACCAAACACCAAGCACCAAGCACCAAACACCAAGAACCAAGCACCAAGCACCAAGTACAAACACCAAGCACCAAGCACCAAACACCAAGCACCTAGCACCAAACAGCAAACACCAAGCACCAAACACCAAGAACCAATCACCAAGCACCAAACACCAAGCAGCCAGCAGCAAGCACCAAACACCAAGCACCAAGCACCAAAAACCAGACACCAGACACCAAGCACCAAACACCTAACACCAAGCACCAAGCACCAAGTACCAAGCACCAAACACCAAACACCAAACACCAAACACCAAGCACCAAACACCAAACACCAAGCACCAAGCACCAAACACCTAGCACCAAGCACCAAGCACCAACCACCAAACACCAAGCACCAAGCACCAAGCACCAAACACCAAGCACCAAACACCAAGCAACAAACACCAAGCACCAAGCACCAAGCACCAAACACCAAGCACCAAGCACCAAGCATCAAACACCAAGCACCAAACACCAAACACCAAGCACCAAGCACCAAGCATCAAACACCAAGCATATAACACCAAACACCAAACACCAAGCACCAAACACCAAACACCAAGCACCAAGCACCAAACACCAAGCACCAAGCACCAAGCATCAAACACCAAGCACCAAACACCAAGCACCAAGCACCAAGCATCAAACACCAAGCATATAACACCAAACACCAAACACCAAGCACCAAACACCAAACACCAAGCACCAAGCACCACACACCTAACACCAAGCACCAAACACCAAGCACCAAACACCAAGCACCAAGCACCAAACACCAAGCACCAAGCACCAAACACCAAGCACCAAGCACCAAGCATCAAACACCAAGCATATAACACCAAACACCAAACACCAAGCACCAAACACCAAACACCAAGCACCAAGCACCAAACACCAAGCACCAAGCACCAAGCATCAAACACCAAGCACCAAACACCAAGCACCAAGCACCAAGCATCAAACACCAAGCATATAACACCAAACACCAAACACCAAGCACCAAACACCAAACACCAAGCACCAAGCACCACACACCTAACACCAAGCACCAAACACCAAGCACCAAACACCAAGCACCAAGCACCAAACACCAAGCACCAAGCACCAAACACCAAGAACCAAGCACCAAGCACCAAGTACAAACACCAAGCACCAAGCACCAAACACCAAGCACCTAGCACCAAACACCAAACACCAAGCACCAAACACCAAGCACCAATCACCAAGCACAAAACACCAAGCAGCCAGCAGCAAGCACCGAACACCAAACACCAAGCACCAAACACCTAACACCAAGCACCAAGCACCAAGTACCAAGCACCAAACACCAAGCACCAAACACCAAACACCAAGCACCAAACACCAAACACCAAGCACCAAGCACCAAACACCTAACACCAAGCACCAAGCACCAACCACCAAACACCAAGCACCAAGCACCAAGCACCAAGCACCAAACACCAAGCACCAAACACCAAGCACCAAACACCAAGCACCAAGCACCAAACACCAAGCACCAAGCACCAAACACCAAGCACCAAGCACCAAGCATCAAACACCAAGCACCAAACACCAAACACCAAGCACCAAGCACCAAGCATCAAACACCAAGCATATAACACCAAACACCAAACACCAAGCACCCAGCACCAAACACCAAGCACCAAGCACCAAACACCAAGCACCAAGCACCAAGCAAAAAGCACCAAACACCAAGCACCAAATACCAAACACCAAGTACCAAACACCAAACACCAAGCACCAAGCACCACACACCTAACACCAAGCACCAAACACCAAGCACCAAGCACCAAACACCAAGCACCAAGCACCAAACACCAAGAACCAAGCACCAAGCACCAAGTACAAACACCAAGCACCAAGAACCAAACACCAAGCACCTAGCACCAAACACCAAACACCAAGCACCAAACACCAAGCACCAATCACCAGGCACCAAACACCAAGCAGCCAGCAGCAAGCACCAAACACCAAGCACCAAGCACCAAAAACCAGACACCAAACACCAAGCACCAAACACCTAACACCAAGCACCAAGCACCAAGTACCAAGCACCAAACACCAAGCACCAAACACCAAACACCAAGCACCAAACACCAAACACCAAGCACCAAGCACCAAACACCTAACACCAAGCACCAAGCACCAACCACCAAACACCAAGCACCAAGCACCAAGCACCAAGCACCAAACACCAAGCACCAAACACCAAACACCAAGCACCAAGCACCAAACACCAAGCACCAAGCACCAAACACCAAGCACCAAGCACCAAGCATCAAACACCAAGCACCAAACACCAAACACCAAGCACCAAGCACCAAGCATCAAACACCAAGCATATAACACCAAACACCAAACACCAAGCACCCAGCACCAAACACCAAGAACCAAGCACCAAACACCAAGCACCAAGCACCAAGCAAAAAGCACCAAACACCAAGCACCAAACACCAAACACCAAGCACCAAACACCAAACACCAAGCACCAAGCACCAAACACCTAACACCAAGCACCAAACACCAACCACCAAACACCAAGCACCAAGCACCAAGCACCAAGCACCAAACACCAAGCACCAAACACCAAGCACCAAACACCTAACACCAAGCTCCAAGCACCAAGTACCAAGAACCAAACACCAAGCACCAAACACCAAACACCAAGCACCAAACACCTAACACCAAGCACCAAGCACCAACCACCAAACACCAAGCACCAAGCACCAAGCACCAAGCACCAAACACCAAGCACCAAACACCAAACACCAAGCACCAAGCACCAAACACCAAGCACCAAACACCTAACACCAAGCACCAAACACCAAGCACCAAACACCAAGCACCAAGCACCAAGCACCAAGCACCAAGCACCAAACACCAAGCACCAAACACCAAGCACCAAGCACCAAGCACCAAGTACAAACACCAAACACCAAACACCAAGCACCAAGCACCAAGCATCAAACACCAAGCATATAACACCAAACACCAAGCACCAAGCACCAAACACCAAACACCAAGCACCAAGCACCAAACACCAAGCACCAAAGACCAAACACCAAACAGCAAACACCAAACACCATACAGCAAACACTAAACACCAAAAAGCAGACAGCAAACACCAAACACCAAGCACCAAACACCAAGGACCAAGCACCAAACACCTAACACCAAGCACCAAGCACCAAGCACCAAACACCAACCACCAAACACCAAACATCAAGCACCAAGCACCAAGCACCAAGTACCAAACACCAAGAACCAAGAACCAGACACCAAGCACCAAGCACCAAGTACAAACACCAAGCACCAAGCACCAGGCACCAAACACCAAGCACCAAACACCAAGCACCAAGCACCAAACACCAAGCACCAAGCACCAAACACCAAGAACCAAGCACCAAGCACCAAGTACAAACACCAAGCACCAAGCACCAAACACCAAGCATCTAGCACCAAACACCAAACACCAAGCACCAAACACCAAGCACCAATCACCAAGCACCAAACACCAAGCAGCCAGCAGCAAGCACCAAACACCAAGCACCAAGCACCAAAAACCAGACACCAAACACCAAGCACCAAACACCTAACACCAAGCACCAAGCACCAAGTACCAAGCACCAAACACCAAGCACCAAACACCTAACACCAAGCACCAAACACCAAGCACCAAACACCAAGCACCAAGAACCAAGCACCAAACACCAAGCACCAAACACCAAGCACCAAACACCAAGCACCAAGCACCAAACACCAAGCACCAAGCACCAAACACCAAGAACCAAGCACCAAGCACCAAGTACAAACACCAAGCACCAAGCACCAAACACCAAGCACCTAGCACCAAACACCAAACACCAAGCACCAAACACCAAGCACCAATCACCAAGCACCAAACACCAAGCATATAACACCAAACACCAAACACCAAGCACCCAGCACCAAACACCAAGAACCAAGCACCAAACACCAAGCACCAAGCACCAAGCAAAAAGCACCAAACACCAAGCACCAAACACCAAACACCAAGCACCAAACACCAAACACCAAGCACCAAGCACCAAACACCTAACACCAAGCACCAAACACCAACCACCAAACACCAAGCACCAAGCACCAAGCACCAAGCACCAAACACCAAGCACCAAACACCAAGCACCAAACACCTAACACCAAGCACCAAGCACCAAGTACCAAGCACCAAACACCAAGCACCAAACACCAAACACCAAGCACCAAACACCAAACACCAAGCACCAAGCACCAAACACCTAACACCAAGCACCAAACACCAACCACCAAACACCAAGCACCAAGCACCAAGCACCAAGCACCAAGCACCAAACACCAAGCACCAAACACCAAGCACCAAGCACCAAGCACCAAGTACAAACACCAAACACCAAACACCAAGCACCAAGCACCAAGCATCAAACACCAAGCATATAACACCAAACACCAAGCACCAAGCACCAAACACCAAACACCAAGCACCAAGCACCAAACACCAAGCACCAAAGACCAAACACCAAACAGCAAACACCAAACACCATACAGCAAACACTAAACACCAAAAAGCAGACAGCAAACACCAAACACCAAGCACCAAACACCAAGGACCAAGCACCAAACACCTAACACCAAGCACCAAGCACCAAGCACCAAACACCAACCACCAAACACCAAACATCAAGCACGAAGCACCAAGCACCAAGTACCAAACACCAAGAACCAAGAACCAAACACCAAGCACCAAGCACCAAGTACAAACACCAAGCACCAAGCACCAAGCACCAAACACCAAGCACCAAACACCAAGCACCAAGCACCAAACACCAAGCACCAAGCACCAAACACCAAGAACCAAGCACCAAGCACCAAGTACAAACACCAAGCACCAAGCACCAAACACCAAGCATCTAGCACCAAACACCAAACACCAAGCACCAAACACCAAGCACCAATCACCAAGCACCAAACACCAAGCAGCCAGCAGCAAGCACCAAACACCAAGCACCAAGCACCAAAAACCAGACACCAAACACCAAGCACCAAACACCTAACACCAAGCACCAAGCACCAAGTACCAAGCACCAAACACCAAGCACCAAACACCTAACACCAAGCACCAAACACCAAGCACCAAACACCAAGCACCAAGAACCAAGCACCAAACACCAAGCACCAAACACCAAGCACCAAACACCAAGCACCAAGCAACAAACACCAAGCACCAAGCACCAAACACCAAGAACCAAGCACCAAGCACCAAGTACAAACACCAAGCACCAAGCACCAAACACCAAGCACCTAGCACCAAACACCAAACACCAAGCACCAAACACCAAGCACCAATCACCAAGCACAAAACACCAAGCAGCCAGCAGCAAGCATCAAACACCAAGCACCAAGCACCAAAAACCAGACACCAAACACCAAGCACCAAACACCTAACACCAAGCACCAAGCACCAAGTACCAAGCACCAAACACCAAGCACCAAACACCAAACACCAAGCACCAAACACCAAACACCAAGCACCAAGCACCAAACACCTAACACCAAGCACCAAGCACCAACCACCAAACACCAAGCACCAAGCACCAAGCACGAAGCACCAAACACCAAGCACCAAACACCAAGCACCAAACACCAAGCACCAAGCACCAAACACCAAGCACCAATTACCAAACACCAACACCAAGCACCAAGCATCAAACACCAAGCACCAAACACCAAACACCAAGCACCAAGCACCAAGCATCAAACACCAAGCATATAACACCAAACACCAAACACCAAGCACCCAGCACCAAACACCAAGCACCAAGCACCAAACACCAAGCACCAAGCACCAAGCAAAAAGCACCAAACACCAAGCACCAAACACCAAACACCAAGTACCAAACACCAAACACCAAGCACCAAGCACCAAACACCTAACACCAAGCACCAAACACCAACCACCAAACACCAAGCACCAAGCACCAAGCACCAAGCACCAAACACCAAGCACCAAACACCAAGCACCAAACACCTAACACCAAGCACCAAGCACCAAACACCTAACACCAAGCACCAAACACCAGGCACCAAACACCAAGCACCAAGTACCAAGCACCAAACACCAAGCACCAAACACCAAGCACCAAACACCAAGCACCAAGCACCAAACACCAAGCACCAAGCACCAAACACCAAGAACCAAGCACCAAGCACCAAGTACAAACACCAAGCACCAAGAACCAAACACCAAGCACCTAGCACCAAACACCAAACACCAAGCACCAAACACCAAGCACCAATCACCAGGCACCAGACACCAAGCAGCCAGCAGCAAGCACCAAACACCAAGCACCAAGCACCAAAAACCAGACACCAAACACCAAGCACCAAACACCTAACACCAAGCACCAAGCACCAAGTACCAAGCACCAAACACCAAGCACCAAACACCAAACACCAAGCACCAAACACCAAACACCAAGCACCAAGCACCAAACACCTAACACCAAGCACCAAGCACCAACCACCAAACACCAAGCACCAAGCACCAAGCACCAAGCACCAAACACCAAGCACCAAACACCAAACACCAAGCACCAAGCACCAAACACCAAGCACCAAGCACCAAACACCAAGCACCAAGCACCAAGCATCAAACACCAAGCACCAAACACCAAACACCAAGCACCAAGCACCAAGCATCAAACACCAAGCATATAACACCAAACACCAAACACCAAGCACCCAGCACCAAACACCAAGAACCAAGCACCAAACACCAAGCATCAAGAACCAAGCAAAAAGCACCAAACACCAAGCACCAAACACCAAACACCAAGCACCAAACACCAAACACCAAGCACCAAGCACCAAACACCTAACACCAAGCACCAAACACCAACCACCAAACACCAAGCACCAAGCACCAAGCACCAAGCACCAAACACCAAGCACCAAACACCAGGCACCAAACACCTAACACCAAGCACCAAGCACCAAGTACCAAGCACCAAACACCAAGCACCAAACACCAAACACCAAGCACCAAACACCAAACACCAAGCACCAAGCACCAAACACCTAACACCAAGCACCAAACACCAACCACCAAACACCAAGCACCAAGCACCAAGCACCAAGCACCAAGCACCAAACACCAAGCACCAAACACCAAGCACCAAGCACCAAGCACCAAGTACAAACACCAAACACCAAACACCAAGCACCAAGCACCAAGCATCAAACACCAAGCATATAACACCAAACACCAAGCACCAAGCACCAAACACCAAACACCAAGCACCAAGCACCAAACACCAAGCACCAAAGACCAAACACCAAACAGCAAACACCAAACACCATACAGCAAACACTAAACACCAAAAAGCAGACAGCAAACACCAAACACCAAGCACCAAACACCAAGGACCAAGCACCAAACACCTAACACCAAGCACCAAGCACCAAGCACCAAACACCAACCACCAAACACCAAACATCAAGCACCAAGCACCAAGCACCAAGTACCAAACACCAAGAACCAAGAACCAAACACCAAGCACCAAGCACCAAGTACAAACACCAAGCACCAAGCACCAAGCACCAAACACCAAGCACCAAACACCAAGCACCAAGCACCAAACACCAAGCACCAAGCACCAAACACCAAGAACCAAGCACCAAGCACCAAGTACAAACACCAAGCACCAAGCACCAAACACCAAGCATCTAGCACCAAACACCAAACACCAAGCACCAAACACCAAGCACCAATCACCAAGCACCAAACACCAAGCAGCCAGCAGCAAGCACCAAACACCAAGCACCAAGCACCAAAAACCAGACACCAAACACCAAGCACCAAACACCTAACACCAAGCACCAAGCACCAAGTACCAAGCACCAAACACCAAGCACCAAACACCTAACACCAAGCACCAAACACCAAGCACCAAACACCAAGCACCAAGAACCAAGCACCAAACACCAAGCACCAAACACCAAGCACCAAACACCAAGCACCAAGCACCAAACACCAAGCACCAAGCACCAAACACCAAGAACCAAGCACCAAGCACCAAGTACAAACACCAAGCACCAAGCACCAAACACCAAGCACCTAGCACCAAACACCAAACACCAAGCACCAAACACCAAGCACCAATCACCAAGCACCAAACACCAAGCATATAACACCAAACACCAAACACCAAGCACCCAGCACCAAACACCAAGAACCAAGCACCAAACACCAAGCACCAAGCACCAAGCAAAAAGCACCAAACACCAAGCACCAAACACCAAACACCAAGCACCAAGCACCAAACACCTAACACCAAGCACCAAACACCAACCACCAAACACCAAGCACCAAGCACCAAGCACCAAGCACCAAACACCAAGCACCAAACACCAAGCACCAAACACCTAACACCAAGCACCAAGCACCAAGTACCAAGCACCAAACACCAAGCACCAAACACCAAACACCAAGCACCAAACACCAAACACCAAGCACCAAGCACCAAACACCTAACACCAAGCACCAAACACCAACCACCAAACACCAAGCACCAAGCACCAAGCACCAAGCACCAAGCACCAAACACCAAGCACCAAACACCAAGCACCAAGCACCAAGCACCAAGTACAAACACCAAACACCAAACACCAAGCACCAAGCACCAAGCATCAAACACCAAGCATATAACACCAAACACCAAGCACCAAGCACCAAACACCAAACACCAAGCACCAAGCACCAAACACCAAGCACCAAAGACCAAACACCAAACAGCAAACACCAAACACCATACAGCAAACACTAAACACCAAAAAGCAGACAGCAAACACCAAACACCAAGCACCAAACACCAAGGACCAAGCACCAAACACCTAACACCAAGCACCAAGCACCAAGCACCAAACACCAACCACCAAGCACCAAGCACCAAACACCAAGAACCAAGCACCAAGCACCAAGTACAAACACCAAGCACCAAGCACCAAACACCAAGCATCTAGCACCAAACACCAAACACCAAGCACCAAACACCAAGCACCAATCACCAAGCACCAAACACCAAGCAGCCAGCAGCAAGCACCAAACACCAAGCACCAAGCACCAAAAACCAGACACCAAACACCAAGCACCAAACACCTAACACCAAGCACCAAGCACCAAGTACCAAGCACCAAACACCAAGCACCAAACACCTAACACCAAGCACCAAACACCAAGCACCAAACACCAAGCACCAAGAACCAAGCACCAAACACCAAGCACCAAGCACCAAGCACCAAGTACAAACACCAAGCACCAAGCACCAAGCACCAAGCACCAAACACCAAGAACCAAGCACCAAGCACCAAGTACAAACACCAAGCACCAAGCACCAAACACCAAGCACCTAGCACCAAACACCAAACACCAAGCACCAAACACCAAGCACCAATCACCAAGCACAAAACACCAAGCAGCCAGCAGCAAGCATCAAACACCAAGCACCAAGCACCAAAAAACCAGACACCAAACACCAAGCACCAAACACCTAACACCAAGCACCAAGCACCAAGTACCAAGCACCAAACACCAAGCACCAAACACCAAACACCAAGCACCAAACACCAAACACCAAGCACCAAGCACCAAACACCTAACACCAAGCACCAAGCACCAAGCACCAAACACCAAGCACCAAGCACCAAGCACGAAGCACCAAACACCAAGCACCAAACACCAAGCACCAAACACCAAGCACCAAGCACCAAACACCAAGCACCAATTACCAAACACCAACACCAAGCACCAAGCATCAAACACCAAGCACCAAACACCAAACACCAAGCACCAAGCACCAAGCATCAAACACCAAGCATATAACACCAAACACCAAACACCAAGCACCCAGCACCAAACACCAAGCACCAAGCACCAAACACCAAGCACCAAGCACCAAGCAAAAAGCACCAAACACCAAGCACCAAACACCAAACACCAAGTACCAAACACCAAACACCAAGCACCAAGCACCAAACACCTAACACCAAGCACCAAACACCAACCACCAAACACCAAGCACCAAGCACCAAGCACCAAGCACCAAACACCAAGCACCAAACACCAAGCACCAAACACCTAACACCAAGCACCAAGCACCAAACACCTAACACCAAGCACCAAACACCAGGCACCAAACACCAAGCACCAAGCACCAAGCACCAAACACCAAGCACCAAACACCAAGCACCAAACACCAAGCACCAAGCACCAAACACCAAGCACCAAGCACCAAACACCAAGAACCAAGCACCAAGCACCAAGTACAAACACCAAGCACCAAGAACCAAACACCAAGCACCTAGCACCAAACACCAAACACCAAGCACCAAACACCAAGCACCAATCACCAGGCACCAAACACCAAGCAGCCAGCAGCAAGCACCAAACACCAAGCACCAAGCACCAAAAACCAGACACCAAACACCAAGTACCAAACACCTAACACCAAGCACCAAGCACCAAGTACCAAGCACCAAACACCAAGCACCAAACACCAAACACCAAGCACCAAACACCAAACACCAAGCACCAAGCACCAAACACCTAACACCAAGCACCAAGCACCAACCACCAAACACCAAGCACCAAGCACCAAGCACCAAGCACCAAACACCAAGCACCAAACACCAAACACCAAGCACCAAGCACCAAACACCAAGCACCAAGCACCAAACACCAAGCACCAAGCACCAAGCATCAAACACCAAGCACCAAACACCAAACACCAAGCACCAAGCACCAAGCATCAAACACCAAGCATATAACACCAAACACCAAACACCAAGCACCCAGCACCAAACACCAAGAACCAAGCACCAAACACCAAGCATCAAGAACCAAGCAAAAAGCACCAAACACCAAGCACCAAACACCAAACACCAAGCACCAAACACCAAACACCAAGCACCAAGCACCAAACACCTAACACCAAGCACCAAACACCAAACACCAAACACCAAGCACCAAGCACCAAGCACCAAGCACCAAACACCAAGCACCAAACACCAGGCACCAAACACCTAACACCAAGCACCAAGCACCAAGTACCAAGCACCAAACACCAAGCACCAAACACCAAACACCAAGCACCAAACACCAAACACCAAGCACCAAGCACCAAACACCTAACACCAAGCACCAAACACCAACCACCAAACACCAAGCACCAAGCACCAAGCACCAAGCACCAAGCACCAAACACCAAGCACCAAACACCAAGCACCAAGCACCAAGCACCAAGTACAAACACCAAACACCAAACACCAAGCACCAAGCACCAAGCATCAAACACCAAGCATATAACACCAAACACCAAGCACCAAGCACCAAACACCAAACACCAAGCACCGAGCACCAAACACCAAGCACCAAAGACCAAACACCAAACAGCAAACACCAAACACCATACAGCAAACACTAAACACCAAAAAGCAGACAGCAAACACCAAACACCAAGCACCAAACACCAAGGACCAAGCACCAAACACCTAACACCAAGCACCAAGCACCAAGCACCAAACACCAACCACCAAACACCAAACATCAAGCACCAAGCACCAAGCACCAAGTACCAAACACCAAGAACCAAGAACCAAACACCAAGCACCAAGCACCAAGTACAAACACCAAGCACCAAGCACCAAGCACCAAACACCAAGCACCAAACACCAAGCACCAAGCACCAAACACCAAGCACCAAGCACCAAACACCAAGAACCAAGCACCAAGCACCAAGTACAAACACCAAGCACCAAGCACCAAACACCAAGCATCTAGCACCAAACACCAAACACCAAGCACCAAACACCAAGCACCAATCACCAAGCACCAAACACCAAGCAGCCAGCAGCAAGCACCAAACACCAAGCACCAAGCACCAAAAACCAGACACCAAACACCAAGCACCAAACACCTAACACCAAGCACCAAGCACCAAGTACCAAGCACCAAACACCAAGCACCAAACACCTAACACCAAGCACCAAACACCAAGCACCAAACACCAAGCACCAAGAACCAAGCACCAAACACCAAGCACCAAACACCAAGCAC
Source organism: Eledone cirrhosa (assembly GCA_964016885.1). NCBI lineage: Eukaryota > Metazoa > Mollusca > Cephalopoda > Octopoda > Eledonidae > Eledone > Eledone cirrhosa. The sequence continues at coordinate 140,871,262 of OZ024743.1, read as the reverse complement.
CAAACACCAAGCACCAAGCACCAAACACCAAGCACCAAGCACCAAACACCAAGAACCAAGCACCAAGCACCAAGTACAAACACCAAGCACCAAGCACCAAACACCAAGCACCTAGCACCAAACACCAAACACCAAGCACCAAACACCAAGCACCAATCACCAAGCACAAAACACCAAGCAGCCAGCAGCAAGCACCAAACACCAAGCACCAAGCACCAAAAACCAGACACCAAACACCAAGCACCAAACACCTAACACCAAGCACCAAGCACCAAGTACCAAGCACCAAACACCAAGCACCAAACACCAAACACCAAGCACCAAACACCAAACACCAAGCACCAAGCACCAACCACCAAACACCAAGCACCAAGCACCAAGCACGAAGCACCAAACACCAAGCACCAAACACCAAGCACCAAACACCAAGCACCAAGCACCAAACACCAAGCACCAATTACCAAACACCAAGCACCAAGCACCAAGCATCAAACACCAAGCACCAAACACCAAACACCAAGCACCAAGCACCAAGCATCAAACACCAAGCATATAACACCAAACACCAAACACCAAGCACCCAGCACCAAACACCAAGCACCAAACACCAAACACCAAGTACCAAACACCAAACACCAAGCACCAAGCACCAAACACCTAACACCAAGCACCAAACACCAACCACCAAACACCAAGCACCAAGCACCAAGCACCAAGCACCAAACACCAAGCACCAAACACCAAGCACCAAACACCTAACACCAAGCACCAAGCACCAAACACCTAACACCAAGCACCAAACACCAGGCACCAAACACCAAGCACCAAGCACCAAGCACCAAACACCAAGCACCAAACACCAAGCACCAAGCACCAAACACCAAGCACCAAGCACCAAACACCAAGAACCAAGCACCAAGCACCAAGTACAAACACCAAGCACCAAGAACCAAACACCAAGCACCTAGCACCAAACACCAAACACCAAGCACCAAACACCAAGCACCAATCACCAGGCACCAAACACCAAGCAGCCAGCAGCAAGCACCAAACACCAAGCACCAAGCACCAAAAACCAGACACCAAACACCAAGCACCAAACACCTAACACCAAGCACCAAGCACCAAGTACCAAGCACCAAACACCAAGCACCAAACACCAAACACCAAGCACCAAACACCAAACACCAAGCACCAAGCACCAAACACTCACACCAAGCACCAAGCACCAACCACCAAACACCAAGCACCAAGCACCAAGCACCAAGCACCAAACACCAAGCACCAAACACCAAACACCAAGCACCAAGCACCAAACACCAAGCACCAAGCACCAAACACCAAGCACCAAGCACCAAGCATCAAACACCAAGCACCAAACACCAAACACCAAGCACCAAGCACCAAGCATCAAACACCAAACATATAACACCAAACACCAAACACCAAGCACCCAGCACCAAACACCAAGAACCAAGCACCAAACACCAAGCACCAAGCACCAAGCAAAAAGCACCAAACACCAAGCACCAAACACCAAACACCAAGCACCAAACACCAAACACCAAGCACCAAGCACCAAACACCTAACACCAAGCACCAAACACCAACCACCAAACACCAAGCACCAAGCACCAAGCACCAAGCACCAAACACCAAGCACCAAACACCAAGCACCAAACACCTAACACCAAGCACCAAGCACCAAGTACCAAGCACCAAACACCAAGCACCAAACACCAAACACCAAGCACCAAACACCAAATACCAAGCACCAAGCACCAAACACCTAACACCAAGCACCAAACACCAACCACCAAACACCAAGCACCAAGCACCAAGCACCAAGCACCAAGCACCAAACACCAAGCACCAAACACCAAGCACCAAGCACCAAGCACCAAGTACAAACACCAAACACCAAACACCAAGCACCAAGCACCAAGCATCAAACACCAAGCATATAACACCAAACACCAAGCACCAAGCACCAAACACCAAACACCAAGCACCAAGCACCAAACACCAAGCACCAAAGACCAAACACCAAACAGCAAACACCAAACACCATACAGCAAACACTAAACACCAAAAAGCAGACAGCAAACACCAAACACCAAGCACCAAACACCAAGGACCAAGCACCAAACACCTAACACCAAGCACCAAGCACCAAGCACCAAACACCAACCACCAAACACCAAACATCAAGCACCAAGCACCAAGCACCAAGTACCAAACACCAAGAACCAAGAAACAAACACCAAGCACCAAGCACCAAGTACAAACACCAAGCACCAAGCACCAAGCACCAAACACCAAGCACCAAACACCAAGCACCAAGCACCAAACACCAAGCACCAAGCACCAAACACCAAGAACCAAGCACCAAGCACCAAGTACAAACACCAAGCACCAAGCACCAAACACCAAGCATCTAGCACCAAACACCAAACACCAAGCACCAAACACCAAGCACCAATCACCAAGCACCAAACACCAAGCAGCCAGCAGCAAGCACCAAACACCAAGCACCAAGCACCAAAAACCAGACACCAAACACCAAGCACCAAACACCTAACACCAAGCACCAAGCACCAAGTACCAAGCACCAAACACCAAGCACCAAACACCTAACACCAAGCACCAAACACCAAGCACCAAACACCAAGCACCAAGAACCAAGCACCAAACACCAAGCACCAAACACCAAGCACCAAACACCAAGCACCAAGCACCAAACACCAAGCACCAAGCACCAAACACCAAGAACCAAGCACCAAGCACCAAGTACAAACACCAAGCACCAAGCACCAAACACCAAGCACCTAGCACCAAACACCAAACACCAAGCACCAAACACCAAGCACCAATCACCAAGCACAAAACACCAAGCAGCCAGCAGCAAGCACCAAACACCAAGCACCAAGCACCAAAAACCAGACACCAAACACCAAGCACCAAACACCTAACACCAAGCACCAAGCACCAAGTACCAAGCACCAAACACCAAGCACCAAACACCAAACACCAAGCACCAAACACCAAACACCAAGCACCAAGCACCAACCACCAAACACCAAGCACCAAGCACCAAGCACGAAGCACCAAACACCAAGCACCAAACACCAAGCACCAAACACCAAGCACCAAGCACCAAACACCAAGCACCAATTACCAAACACCAAGCACCAAGCACCAAGCATCAAACACCAAGCACCAAACACCAAACACCAAGCACCAAGCACCAAGCATCAAACACCAAGCATATAACACCAAACACCAAACACCAAGCACCCAGCACCAAACACCAAGCACCAAACACCAAACACCAAGTACCAAACACCAAACACCAAGCACCAAGCACCAAACACCTAACACCAAGCACCAAACACCAACCACCAAACACCAAGCACCAAGCACCAAGCACCAAGCACCAAACACCAAGCACCAAACACCAAGCACCAAACACCTAACACCAAGCACCAAGCACCAAACACCTAACACCAAGCACCAAACACCAGGCACCAAACACCAAGCACCAAGCACCAAGCACCAAACACCAAGCACCAAACACCAAGCACCAAACACCAAGCACCAAGCACCAAACACCAAGCACCAAGCACCAAACACCAAGAACCAAGCACCAAGCACCAAGTACAAACACCAAGCACCAAGAACCAAACACCAAGCACCTAGCACCAAACACCAAACACCAAGCACCAAACACCAAGCACCAATCACCAGGCACCAAACACCAAGCAGCCAGCAGCAAGCACCAAACACCAAGCACCAAGCACCAAAAACCAGACACCAAACACCAAGCACCAAACACCTAACACCAAGCACCAAGCACCAAGTACCAAGCACCAAACACCAAGCACCAAACACCAAACACCAAGCACCAAACACCAAACACCAAGCACCAAGCACCAAACACTCACACCAAGCACCAAGCACCAACCACCAAACACCAAGCACCAAGCACCAAGCACCAAGCACCAAACACCAAGCACCAAACACCAAACACCAAGCACCAAGCACCAAACACCAAGCACCAAGCACCAAACACCAAGCACCAAGCACCAAGCATCAAACACCAAGCACCAAACACCAAACACCAAGCACCAAGCACCAAGCATCAAACACCAAACATATAACACCAAACACCAAACACCAAGCACCCAGCACCAAACACCAAGAACCAAGCACCAAACACCAAGCACCAAGCACCAAGCAAAAAGCACCAAACACCAAGCACCAAACACCAAACACCAAGCACCAAACACCAAACACCAAGCACCAAGCACCAAACACCTAACACCAAGCACCAAACACCAACCACCAAACACCAAGCACCAAGCACCAAGCACCAAGCACCAAACACCAAGCACCAAACACCAAGCACCAAACACCTAACACCAAGCACCAAGCACCAAGTACCAAGCACCAAACACCAAGCACCAAACACCAAACACCAAGCACCAAACACCAAATACCAAGCACCAAGCACCAAACACCTAACACCAAGCACCAAACACCAACCACCAAACACCAAGCACCAAGCACCAAGCACCAAGCACCAAGCACCAAACACCAAGCACCAAACACCAAGCACCAAGCACCAAGCACCAAGTACAAACACCAAACACCAAACACCAAGCACCAAGCACCAAGCATCAAACACCAAGCATATAACACCAAACACCAAGCACCAAGCACCAAACACCAAACACCAAGCACCAAGCACCAAACACCAAGCACCAAAGACCAAACACCAAACAGCAAACACCAAACACCATACAGCAAACACTAAACACCAAAAAGCAGACAGCAAACACCAAACACCAAGCACCAAACACCAAGGACCAAGCACCAAACACCTAACACCAAGCACCAAGCACCAAGCACCAAACACCAACCACCAAACACCAAACATCAAGCACCAAGCACCAAGCACCAAGTACCAAACACCAAGAACCAAGAACCAAACACCAAGCACCAAGCACCAAGTACAAACACCAAGCACCAAGCACCAAGCACCAAACACCAAGCACCAAACACCAAGCACCAAGCACCAAACACCAAGCACCAAGCACCAAACACCAAGAACCAAGCACCAAGCACCAAGTACAAACACCAAGCACCAAGCACCAAACACCAAGCATCTAGCACCAAACACCAAACACCAAGCACCAAACACCAAGCACCAATCACCAAGCACCAAACACCAAGCAGCCAGCAGCAAGCACCAAACACCAAGCACCAAGCACCAAAAACCAGACACCAAACACCAAGCACCAAACACCTAACACCAAGCACCAAGCACCAAGTACCAAGCACCAAACACCAAGCACCAAACACCTAACACCAAGCACCAAACACCAAGCACCAAACACCAAGCACCAAGAACCAAGCACCAAACACCAAGCACCAAACATCAAGCACCAAACACCAAGCACCAAGCACCAAACACCAAGCACCAAGCACCAAACACCAAGAACCAAGCACCAAGCACCAAGTACAAACACCAAGCACCAAGCACCAAACACCAAGCACCTAGCACCAAACACCAAACACCAAGCACCAAACACCAAGCACCAATCACCAAGCACCAAACACCAAGCAGCCAGCAGCAAGCACCAAACACCAAACACCAAGCACCAAACACCAAACACCAAGCACCAAGCACCAAACACCTAACACCAAGCACCAAGCACCAACCACCAAACACCAAGCACCAAGCACCAAGCACCAAGCACCAAACATCAAGCACCAAACACCAAGCACCAAACACCAAGCACCAAGCACCAAACACCAAGCACCAAGCACCAAACACCAAGCACCAAGCACCAAGCATCAAACACCAAGCACCAAACACCAAACACCAAGCACCAAGCACCAAGCATCAAACACCAAGCATATAACACCAAACACCAAACACCAAGCACCCAGCACCAAACACCAAGCTCCAAGCACCAAACACCAAGCACCAAGCACCAAGCAAAAAGCACCAAACACCAAGCACCAAACACCAAACACCAAGCACCAAACACCAAACACCAAGCACCAAGCACCAAACAACTAACACCAAGCACTAAACACCAACCACCAAACACCAAGCACCAAGCACCAAGCACCAAGCACCAAACACCAAGCACCAAACACCAAGCACCAAACACCTAACACCAAGCACCAAGCACCAAGTACCAAGCACCAAACACCAAGCACCAAACACCAAACACCAAGCACCAAACACCAAACACCAAGCACCAAGCACCAAACACCTAACACCAAGCACCAAACACCAAACACCAAACACCAAGCACCCAGCACCAAACACCAAGAACCAAGCACCAAACACCAAGCACCAAGCACCAAGCAAAAAGCACCAAACACCAAGCACCAAACACCAAACACCAAGCACCAAACACCAAACACCAAGCACCAAGCACCAAACACCTAACACCAAGCACCAAACACCAACCACCAAACACCAAGCACCAAGCACCAAGCACCAAGCACCAAACACCAAGCACCAAACACCAAGCACCAAACACCTAACACCAAGCACCAAGCACCAAGTACCAAGCACCAAACACCAAGCACCAAACACCAAACACCAAGCACCAAACACCAAACACCAAGCAGCAAGCACCAAACACCTAACACCAAGCACCAAACACCAACCACCAAACACCAAGCACCAAGCACCAAGCACCAAGCACCAAGCACCAAACACCAAGCACCAAACACCAAGCACCAAGCACCAAGCACCAAGTACAAACACCAAACACCAAACACCAAGCACCAAGCACCAAGCATCAAACACCAAGCATATAACACCAAACACCAAGCACCAAGCACCAAACACCAAACACCAAGCACCAAGCACCAAACACCAAGCACCAAAGACCAAACACCAAACAGCAAACACCAAACACCATACAGCAAACACTAAACACCAAAAAGCAGACAGCAAACACCAAACACCAAGCACCAAACACCAAGGACCAAGCACCAAACACCTAACACCAAGCACCAAGCACCAAGCACCAAACACCAACCACCAAACACCAAACATCAAGCACCAAGCACCAAGCACCAAGTACCAAACACCAAGAACCAAGAACCAAACACCAAGCACCAAGCACCAAGTACAAACACCAAGCACCAAGCACCAAGCACCAAACACCAAGCACCAAACACCAAGCACCAAGCACCAAACACCAAGCACCAAGCACCAAACACCAAGAACCAAGCACCAAGCACCAAGTACAAACACAAAGCACCAAGCACCAAACACCAAGCATCTAGCACCAAACACCAAACACCAAGCACCAAACACCAAGCACCAATCACCAAGCACCAAACACCAAGCAGCCAGCAGCAAGCACCAAACACCAAGCACCAAGCACCAAAAACCAGACACCAAACACCAAGCACCAAACACCTAACACCAAGCACCAAGCACCAAGTACCAAGCACCAAACACCAAGCACCAAACACCTAACACCAAGCACCAAACACCAAGCACCAAACACCAAGCACCAAGAACCAAGCACCAAACACCAAGCACCAAACATCAAGCACCAAACACCAAGCACCAAGCACCAAACACCAAGCACCAAGCACCAAACACCAAGAACCAAGCACCAAGCACCAAGTACAAACACCAAGCACCAAGCACCAAACACCAAGCACATAGCACCAAACACCAAACACCAAGCACCAAACACCAAGCACCAATCACCAAGCACCAAACACCAAGCAGCCAGCAGCAAGCACCAAACACCAAACACCAAGCACCAAACACCAAACACCAAGCACCAAGCACCAAACACCTAACACCAAGCACCAAGCACCAACCACCAAACACCAAGCACCAAGCACCAAGCACCAAGCACCAAACATCAAGCACCAAACACCAAGCACCAAACACCAAGCACCAAGCACCAAACACCAAGCACCAAGCACCAAACACCAAGCACCAAGCACCAAGCATCAAACACCAAGCACCAAACACCAAACACCAATCACCAAGCACCAAGCATCAAACACCAAGCATATAACACCAAACACCAAACACCAAGCACCCAGCACCAAACACCAAGCACCAAGCACCAAACACCAAGCACCAAGCACCAAGCAAAAAGCACCAAACACCAAGCACCAAACACCAAACACCAAGCACCAAACACGAAACACCAAGCACCAAGCACCAAACAACTAACACCAAGCACTAAACACCAACCACCAAACACCAAGCACCAAGCACCAAGCACCAAGCACCAAACACCAAGCACCAAACACCAAGCACCAAACACCTAACACCAAGCACCAAGCACCAAGTACCAAGCACCAAACACCAAGCACCAAACACCAAACACCAAGCACCAAACACCAAACACCAAGCACCAAGCACCAAACACCTAACACCAAGCACCAAACACCAACCACCAAACACCAAGCACCAAGCACCAAGCACCAAGCACCAAGCACCAAACACCAAGCACCAAACACCAAGCACCAAGCACCAAGCACCAAGTACAAACACCAAACACCAAACACCAAGCACAAAGCACCAAGCATCAAACACCAAGCATATAACACCAAACACCAAGCACCAAGCACCAAACACCAAACACCAAGCACCAAGCACCAAACACCAAGCACCAAAGACCAAAAACCCAAACAGCAAACACCAAACACCATACAGCAAACACTAAACACCAAAAAGCAGACAGCAAACACCAAACACCAAGCACCAAACACCAAGGACCAAGCACCAAACACCTAACACCAAGCACCAAGCACCAAGCACCAAACACCAACCACCAAACACCAAACATCAAGCACCAAGCACCAAGCACCAAGTACCAAACACCAAGAACCAAGAACCAAACACCAAGAACCAAGCACCAAGTACAAACACCAAGCACCAAGCACCAAGCACCAAACACCAAGAACCAAGCACCAAACACAAAACACCAAGCACCAAGCACCAAGCATCAAACACCAAGCACCAAACACAAAACACCAAGCACCAAGCACCAAACACCAAACTCCAAGCACCAAGCACCAAACACGAAACACCAAGCACCAAGCACCAAGCACCAGGCACCAAACACCAAGCACCAAGCACCAAACACCAATCGCCAAACACCAAACACCAAGAACCAAGAACCAAACACCAAGCACCAAGCACCAAGTACAAACACCAAGCACCAAGCACCAAATACCAAGCACCAAACACAAAACACCAAGCACCAAACACCAAGCACCAATCACCAGGCACCAAACACCAAGCAGCCAGCAGCAAGCACCAAACACCAAGCACCAAGCACCAAAAACCAGACACCAAACACCAAGCACCAAACACCTAACACCAAGCACCAAACACCAAACACCAAGCACCAAGGACCAAACACCTAACACCAAGCACCAAGCACCAACCACCAAGCACCAAGCACCAAGCACCAAGCACCAAACACCAAGCACCAAACACCAAACACCAAGCACCAAGCACCAAACACCAAGCACCAAGCACCAAACAACAAGCACCAAGCACCAAGCATCAAACACCAAGCACCAAACACCAAACACCAAGCACCAAGCACCAAGCATCAAACACCAAGCATATAACACCAAACACCAAACACCAAGCACCCAGCACCAAACACCAAGAACCAAGCACCAAACACCAAGCACCAAGCACCAAGCAAAAAGCACCAAACACCAAGCACCAAACACCAAACACCAAGCACCAAACACCAAACACCAAGCACCAAGCACCAAACACCTAACACCAAGCACCAAACACCAACCACCAAACACCAAGCACCAAGCACCAAGCACCAAGCACCAAACACCAAGCACCAAACACCAAGCACCAAACACCTAACACCAAGCACCAAGCACCAAGTACCAAGCACCAAACACCAAGCACCAAACACCAAACACCAAGCACCAAACACCAAACACCAAGCACCAAGCACCAAACACCTAACACCAAGCACCAAACACCAACCACCAAACACCAAGCACCAAGCACCAAGCACCAAGCACCAAGCACCAAACACCAAGCACCAAACACCAAGCACCAAGCACCAAGCACCAAGTACAAACACCAAACACCAAACACCAAGCACCAAGCACCAAGCATCAAACACCAAGCATATAACACCAAACACCAAGCACCAAGCACCAAACACCAAACACCAAGCACCAAGCACCAAACACCAAGCACCAAAGACCAAACACCAAACAGCAAACACCAAACACCATACAGCAAACACTAAACACCAAAAAGCAGACAGCAAACACCAAATACCAAGCACCAAACACCAAGGACCAAGCACCAAACACCTAACACGAAGCACCAAGCACCAAGCACCAAACACCAACCACCAAACACCAAACATCAAGCACCAAGCACCAAGCACCAAGTACCAAACACCAAGAACCAAGAACCAAACACCAAGCACCAAGCACCAAGTACAAACACCAAGCACCAAGCACCAAGCACCAAACACCAAGCACCAAACACCAAGCACCAAGCACCAAACACCAAGCACCAAGCACCAAACACCAAGAACCAAGCACCAAGCACCAAGTACAAACACCAAGCACCAAGCACCAAACACCAAGCATCTAGCACCAAACACCAAACACCAAGCACCAAACACCAAGCACCAATCACCAAGCACCAAACACCAAGCAGCCAGCAGCAAGCACCAAACACCAAGCACCAAGCACCAAAAACCAGACACCAAACACCAAGCACCAAACACCTAACACAAAGCACCAAGCACCAAGTACCAAGCACCAAACACCAAGCACCAAACACCTAACACCAAGCACCAAACACCAAGCACCAAACACCAAGCACCAAGAACCAAGCACCAAACACCAAGCACCAAACACCAAGCACCAAACACCAAGCACCAAGCACCAAACACCAAGCACCAAGCACCAAACACCAAGAACCAAGCACCAAGCACCAAGTACAAACACCAAGCACCAAGCACCAAACACCAAGCACCTAGCACCAAACACCAAACACCAAGCACCAAACACCAAGCACCAATCACCAAGCACCAAACACCAAGCAGCCAGCAGCAAGCACCAAACACCAAACACCAAGCACCAAACACCAAACACCAAGCACCAAGCACCAAACACCTAACACCAAGCACCAAGCACCAACCACCAAACACCAAGCACCAAGCACCAAGCACCAAGCACCAAACATCAAGCACCAAACGCCAAGCACCAAACACCAAGCACCAAGCACCAAACACCAAGCACCAAGCACCAAACACCAAGCACCAAGCACCAAGCATCAAACACCAAGCACCAAACACCAAACACCAAGCACCAAGCACCAAGCATCAAACACCAAGCATATAACACCAAACACCAAACACCAAGCACCCAGCACCAAACACCAAGCACCAAGCACCAAACACCAAGCACCAAGCACCAAGCAAGAAGCACCAAACACCAAGCACCAAACACCAAACACCAAGCACCAAACACCAAACACCAAGCACCAAGCACCAAACAACTAACACCAAGCACTAAACACCAACCACCAAACACCAAGCACCAAGCACCAAGCACCAAGCACCAAACACCAAGCACCAAACACCAAGCACCAAACACCTAACACCAAGCACCAAGCACCAAGTACCAAGCACCAAACACCAAGCACCAAACACCAAACACCAAGCACCAAACACCAAACACCAAGCACCAAGCACCAAACACCTAACACCAAGCACCAAACACCAACCACCAAACACCAAGCACCAAGCACCAAGCACCAAGCACCAAGCACCAAACACCAAGCACCAAACACCAAGCACCAAGCACCAGGCACCAAGTACAAACACCAAACACCAAACACCAAGCACCAAACACCAAGGACCAAGCACCAAACACTTAACACCAAGCACCAAGCACCAAGCACCAAACACCAACCACCAAACACCAAACATCAAGCACCAAGCACCAAGCACCAAGTACCAAACACCAAGAACCAAGAACCAAACACCAAGCACCAAGCACCAAGTACAAACACCAAGCACCAAGCACCAAGCACCAAACACCAAGAACCAAGCACCAAACACAAAACACCAAGCACCAAGCACCAAGCATCAAACACCAAGCACCAAACACAAAACACCAAGCACCAAGCACCAAACACCAAACTCCAAGCACCAAGCACCAAACACGAAACACCAAGCACCAAGCACCAAGCACCAGGCACCAAACACCAAGCACCAAGCACCAAACACCAATCGCCAAACACCAGACACCAAGAACCAAGAACCAAACACCAAGCACCAAGCACCAAGTACAAACACCAAGCACCAAGCACCAAACACCAAGCACCAAACACAAAACACCAAGCACCAAGCATCAAACACCAAGCAGCAAACACCAAACACCAAGCACCAAGCACCAAACACAAAGCACCCAGCACCAAACACCAAGGACCAAGCACCAAGCACCAAGCACCAAAAACCAAACACGAAACACAAAACACCAAGCACCAAGCACCAAACACAAAACTCCAAGCACCAAGCACCAAACACCAAACACCAAGCACCAAGCACCAAGCACCAGGAACCAAACACCAAGCACCAAGCACCAAACACCAAGCAACAAGCACCAAACACCAAACACCAAACACCAAACAGCAAACAACATACAGCAAACACCAAACACCAAAAAGCAAACACCAAACACCAAACAGCTAACACCAAACAACAAACACCAAACACCAAACACCAAACAGCAAACAGCAAACACCAAACACCAAGCACCAAGCACCAAACACCAAACACCAAACACCCAGCACCAGGCACCAAACACCAAGCACCAAGCACCAAACACCAAGCACCTAGCACCAAACACTAAGCACCAAGCACCAAACACTAAACACCAAGCACCAAACACCAAGCACCAAGCACCAAACACCAAACACCAAGCACCAAACACCAAGCACCAAGCACCAAACACCAAGCACTAAACACCAACCACCCAGCACCAAGCACCAAACACCAAGCACCAAGCACCAAACACCAAGCACCAAACACCAAGCACCAAACACCAAACACCAAGCACCAAGCACCAAACACCAAGAACCAAGCACCAAGCACCAAGTACAAACACCAAGCACCAAGCACCAAACACCTAACACCAAGCACCAAACACCAAGCACCAAACACCAAGCACCAAGCACCAAGCACCAAACACCAAGCACCAAACACCAAGCACCAAACACCAAGCACCAAGCACCAAACACCAAGCACCAAGCACCAAACACCAAGAACCAAGCACCAAGCACCAAGTACAAACACCAAGCACCAAGCACCAAACACCAAGCACCTAGCACCAAACACCAAACACCAAGCACCAAACACCAGGCACCAATCACCAAGCACCAAACACCAAGCAGCCAGCAGCAAGCACCAAACACCAAGCACCAAGCACCAAAAACCAGACACCAAACACCAAGCACCAAACACCTAACACCAAGCACCAAGCACCAAGTACCAAGCACCAAACACCAAGCACCAAACACCAAACACCAAGCACCAAGCACCAACCACCAAACACCAAGCACCAAGCACCAAGCACCAAGCACCAAACACCAAGCACCAAACACCTAGCACCAAACACCAAGCACCAAGCACCAAACACCAAGCACCAAGCACCAAACACCAAGCCCCAAGCACCAAGCATCAAACACCAAGCACCAAACACCAAACACCAAGCACCAAGCACCAAGCATCAAACACCAAGCATATAACACCAAACACCAAACACCAAGCACCCAGCACCAAACACCAAGCACCAAGCACCAAACACCAAGCACCAAGCACCAAGCAAAAAGCACCAAACACCAAGCTCCAAACACCAAACACCAAGCACCAAACACCAAACACCAAGCACCAAGCAAAAAGCACCAAACACCAAGCACCAAACACCAAGCACCAAACACCAAACACCAAGCACCAAGCACCAAACACCAAGAACCAAGCACCAAGCACCAAGTACAAACACCAAGCACCAAGCACCAAACACCAAGCACCAAGCACCAAGCATCAAACACCAAGCACCAAACACTAAGCACCAAGCACCAAGCATCAAACACCAAGCATATAACACCAAACACCAAACACCAAGAACCAAACACCAAACACCAAGCACCAAGCACCAAACACCTAACACCAAGCACCAAACACCAAGCACCAAACACCAAGCACCAAGCACCAAGCACCAAACACCAAGCACCAAACACCAAGCACCAAACACCAAGCACCAAGCACCAAACACCAAGCACCAAGCACCAAACACCAAGAACCAAGCACCAAGCACCAAGTACAAACACCAAGCACCAAGCACCAAACACCAAGCACCTAGCACCAAACACCAAACACCAAGCACCAAACACCAGGCACCAATCACCAAGCACCAAACACCAAGCAGCCAGCAGCAAGCACCAAACACCAAGCACCAAGCACCAAAAACCAGACACCAAACACCAAGCACCAAACACCTAACACCAAGCACCAAGCACCAAGTACCAAGCACCAAACACCAAGCACCAAACACCAAACACCAAGCACCAAGCACCAACCACCAAACACCAAGCACCAAGCACCAAGCACCAAGCACCAAACACCAAGCACCAAACACCTAGCACCAAACACCAAGCACCAAGCACCAAACACCAAGCACCAAGCACCAAACACCAAGCACCAAGCACCAAGCATCAAACACCAAGCACCAAACACCAAACACCAAGCACCAAGCACCAAGCATCAAACACCAAGCATATAACACCAAACACCAAACACCAAGCACCCAGCACCAAACACCAAGCACCAAGCACCAAACACCAAGCACCAAGCACCAAGCAAAAAGCACCAAACACCAAGCTCCAAACACCAAACACCAAGCACCAAACACCAAACACCAAGCACCAAGCAAAAAGCACCAAACACCAAGCACCAAACACCAAACACCAAGCACCAAACACCAAACACCAAGCACCAAGCACCAAACACCTAACACCAAGCACCAAACACCAACCACCAAACACCAAGCACCAAGCACCAAGCACGAAGCACCAAACACCAAGCACCAAACACCAAGCACCAAACACCTAACACCAAGCACCAAGCACCAAGTACCAAGCACCAAACACCAAGCACCAAACACCAAACACCAAGCACCAAACACCAAACACCAAGCACCAAGCACCAAACACCTAACACCAAGCACCAAACACCAACCACCAAACACCAAGCACCAAGCACGAAGCACCAAGCACCAAGCACCAAACACCAAGCACCAAACACCAAGCACCAAGCAACAAGCACCAAGTACAAACACCAAACACCAAACACCAAGCACCAAGCACCAAGCATCAAACACCAAGCATATAACACCAAACACCAAGCACCAAGCACCAAACACCAAACACCAAGCACCAAGCACCAAACACCAAGCACCAAAGACCAAACACGAAGCACCAAGCACCAAACACCAATCGCCAAACACCAAACACCAAGAACCAAGAACCAAACACCAAGCACCAAGCACCAAGTACAAACACCAAGCACCAAACACCAAGCACCAAACACAAAACACCAAGCACCAAACACCAAGCATCAAACACCAAACACCAAACACCAAGCACCAAGCACCAAGCACCAAACACAAAGCACCCAGCACCAAACACCAAGTACCAAGCACCAAGCACCAAGCACCAAAAACCAAACACGAAACACAAAACACCAAGCACCAAGCACCAAACACAAAACTCCAAGCACCAAGCACCAAACACCAAACACCAAGCACCAAGCACCAAGCACCAGGAACCAAACACCAAGCACCAAGCACCAAACACCAAGCAACAAGCACCAAACACCAAACACCAAACACCAAACAGCAAACAACATACAGCAAACACCAAACACCAAAAAGCAAACACCAAACACCAAACAGCAAACAGCAAACAACAAACACCAAACACCAAACACCAAACAGCAAACAGCAAACACCAAACACCAAGCACCAAGCACCAAACACCAAACACCAGACACCAAGCACCAGGCACTAAACACCAAGCACCAAGCACCAAACACCAAGCACCAAGCACCAAACACCAAGCACCAAACACCAAGCACCAAACACCAAACACCAAGCACCAAGCACCAAACACCAAGAACCAAGCACCAAGCACCAAGTACAAACACCAAGCACCAAGCACCAAACACCAAGCACAAAGCACCAAGCATCAAATACCAAGCACCAAACACCAAGCACCAAGCACCAAACACCTAACACCAAGCACCAAACACCAAGCACCAAACACCAAGCACCAAGCACCAAACACCAAACACCAAGCACCAAACACCAAGCACCAAACACCAAGCACCAAGCACTAAACACCAAG
The DNA here is from genome assembly GCA_964016885.1 of Eledone cirrhosa. NCBI lineage: Eukaryota > Metazoa > Mollusca > Cephalopoda > Octopoda > Eledonidae > Eledone > Eledone cirrhosa. The sequence goes on along the minus strand of OZ024743.1, from coordinate 140,854,785 downwards.
CACCAAGCACCAAACACCAAGAACCAAGCACCAAGCACCAAGTACAAACACCAAGCACCAAGCACCAAACACCAAGCACCTAGCACCAAACACCAAACACCAAGCACCAAACACCAGGCACCAATCACCAAGCACCAAACACCAAGCAGCCAGCAGCAAGCACCAAACACCAAGCACCAAGCACCAAAAACCAGACACCAAACACCAAGCACCAAACACCTAACACCAAGCACCAAGCACCAAGTACCAAGCACCAAACACCAAGCACCAAACACCAAACACCAAGCACCAAACACCAAACACCAAGCACCAAGCACCAAACACCTAACACCAAGCACCAAGCACCAACCACCAAACACCAAGCACCAACCACCAAGGACCAAGCACCAAACACCAAGCACCAAACACCAAGCACCAAACACCAAGCACCAAGCACCAAACACCAAGCACCAAGCACCAAACACCAAGCACCAAGCACCAAGCATCAAACACCAAGCACCAAACACCAAACACCAAGCACCAAGCACCAAGCATCAAACACCAAGCATATAACACCAAACACCAAACACCAAGCACCCAGCACCAAACACCAAACACCAAGCACCAAGCACCAAACACCAAGCACCAAGCACCAAGCAAAAAGCACCAAACACCAAGCACCAAACACCAAGCACCAAGCACCAAACACCAAACACCAAGCACCAAGCACCAAGCACCAAGCACCAAACACCAAGCACCAAACACAAAGCACCAAGCACCAAACACCAAGCACCAAGCACCAAACACCAAGCACCAAGCACCAAACACCAAACACCAAGCACCAAACACCAAACCCCAAGCACCAAGCACCAAACACTAATCACCAAGCACCAAGCACCAAACAACAAGCACCAAGCACCAAGCACCAGGCACCAAGCACCAAGCACCAAACACTAATCACCAAGCACCAAGCACCAAGCACCAAACACCAAACACCAAGCACCAAAGACCAAGCACCAAGCACCAAGCACCAAGCACCAAACAATAAGCACCAATCACCAAGCACCAAACACCATACACCAACCACCCAGCACCAAGCACCAAGCACCAAACACCAAGCACCAAACACCATACACCAAACACCAAGCACCAAGCGCCTAGCACCAAACACCAAGCACCAAACACTAAGCACCAAACACCAAGCCCCAAGCACCAAGCACCAAACACCAAACACCAAGCACCAAGCACCAAACACCAAGCACAAAACACCAAGCACCAAGCACCAAACACTAATCACCAAGCACCAAGCACCAAGCACCAAACACCAAACACCAAGCATCAAAGACCAAGCACCAAGCACCAAGCACCAAGCAGCAAACAATAAGCACCAAGCACCAAGGACCAAACACCAAGCACCAAGCACCAAGCACCAAACACCAAGCACCAAGCACCAAACACCCAGCACCAAGCACCAAGCACCAAACACCAAGCACCAAGCACAAAACACCAAACACCAAACACCAAGCACCAAGCACTAATCACCAAGCACCAAGCACCAAACAACAAGCACCAAGCACCAAGCACCAGGCACCAAGCACCAAGCACCAAACACAAAACACCAAGCACCAAGCACCAAGCAGCAAACACCAAGCATCAAACACCAAACACCAAACACCAAGCTCCAAACACCAAGCACCAAGCACCAAACACCAAACACCAAGCACCAAGCACCAAGCAACAAACACCAAACATCAAGCACCAAACAACAAACAACAAGCAGCAGGCACCAAGCTCCAAACACCAAACACCAAGCACCAAGAACCAAACACCAAACACCAAGCACGCAGCATCAAACACCAAGCACCAAACACCAAGCACCAAGCACCAAGCACCAAGTTCCAAACACCAAACACCAAGCACCAAACACCAAACACCAAGCACCAAGCACCAAGCACGAAACACCAGGCACCAATCACCAAGCACCAAACTCCAAACACCAAGCACCAAGCACCAGCCTCCAAGCACCAAGCACCAAACACCAAACACCATGCACTAAGCACCAAACACCAAACAACAAGCACCAGGCACCAAGCACCAAACACCAAACACCAAGCACGCAGCACCAAACACCAAGCACCAAGCACCAAGCACCAAACACCAAGCACCAAGCACCAAGCACCAAACACCAAACACCAAACACCAAGCACCAAGAACCAAACACCAAACACCAAACAGCAAGCACTAAGCACCAAACACCAAGCCCCAAACACCAAACCCCAGGCACCAATCACCAAACACTACTCACCAAGCACCAAGCACCAAACACCAAGCACCAAGCAGCAAGCACCAAACACCAAGCACCAAGCACCAAGCACCAAGCACCAAACACCAAGCACCAAGCACCAAACACCAAAACCCAAGCACCAAAGACCAAGCACCAAGCACCAAGGACCAAACACCAAGCACCAAGCACCAAGCACCAAACACCAAGCACCAAGCACCAAACACCAAACACCAAACAGCAAACACCAAACAGCAAACACCAAACACCAAACAGCAAACAGCAAACGCCAAACACCAAGCACCAAGCACCAAGCACCAAACACCAAGCACCAAGCACCAAGCACACAACACCAAACACCAAACACTAAGGACCAAACATCAAACACCAAGCACCAAGCACCAAACACCAAATACCAAGCACCAAGCACCAAGCACCAAGCACCGAACACCAAGTACCAAACACCAAGCACCAAACACCAAGCACCAAACACCAAACACCAAGCACCAGGCACCAAGCACCAAACACCAAGCACCAAACACCAAGCACCAAACACCAAGTCCCACGCACCAAGCACCAAACACCAAACACCAAGCACCAAACACCAAGCACCAAGCACCAAGTCCCTAGCACCAAACACCAAGCAGCAAGCAGCAAGCACCAAACACCAAACACCAAGCACCAAGCTCCAAATACCAAACACCAAGCACCAAGGACCAAACATCAAACACCAAGCACCAAGCACCAAACGCCTAACACCAAGAACCAAGCACCAAGCACCAAGCACCAAACACAAAGCACCATTCACCAAACACCAAACACCAAACACCAAACACCAAGCAGCAAGCACCAAACACCAAACACCAAGCACCAAGCACCAAACACCAAACACCAAGCACCAAGAACCTAACATCAAACACCAATCACCAAGCACCAAGCACCAAACACCAAGCACCAAACACAAAGCACCAAGCACCAAACACCAAGCACCAAGCACCAAACACCAAGCACCAAGCACCAAACACCAAACACCAAGCACCAAACACCAAACCCCAAGCACCAAGCACCAAACACTAATCACCAAGCACCAAGCACCAAACAACAAGCACCAAGCACCAAGCACCAGGCACCAAGCACCAAGCACCAAACACTAATCACCAAGCACCAAGCACCAAGCACCAAACACCAAACACCAAGCACCAAAGACCAAGCACCAAGCACCACGCACCAAGCACCAAACAATAAGCACCAATCACCAAGCACCAAACACCAAACACCAACCACCCAGCACCAAGCACCAAGCACCAAACACCAAGCACCAAACACCATACACCAAACACCAAGCACCAAGCGCCAAGCACCAAACACCAAGCACCAAACACTAAGCACCAAACACCAAGCCCCAAGCACCAAGCACCAAGCACCAAACACCAAACACCAAGCACCAAGCACCAAACACCAAGCACAAAACACCAAGCACCAAGCACCAAACACTAATCACCAAGCACCAAGCACCAAGCACCAAACACCAAACACCAAGCATCAAAGACCAAGCACCAAGCACCAAGCACCAAGCACCAAACAATAAACACCAATCACCAAGCACCAAACACCAAACACCAACCACCCAGCACCAAGCACCAAGCACCAAACACCAAGCACCAAACACCATACACCAAACACCAAGCACCAAGCACCAAGCACCAAACAGCAAGCACCAAGCACCAAACACCAAGCATCAAGCACCAAGCCCCTAGCACCAAACACCAAGCACCAAGCATAAAACACCAAGCACCAATCACCAAGCACCAAATACCAGGCAGCAAGCAGCAAGCACCAAACACCAAACACCAAGCACCAAGCACCAAACACCAAACAACAAGCACCAAGGACCAAACATCAAACACCAAGCACCAAGCACCAAGCACCAAACACCAAACAACAAGCCCCAGGCACCAAGCACCAAGCACCAAGCACCAAACACCAGTCTCCAAACACCAATCACCAAACTCCAAGCACCAAGCACCAAACACCAGACACCAAGCACCAAGCACCAAACACCAAATACCAAGCACCAAGCACTAAACACCAAACACCAAGCTCCAAGCACCAAGCACCAAGCACCAAACACCAAACAGCAAACACCGAATACCAAACACCAAGCACCAAGCACCAAGCACCAAGCACCAAACACCAAGCACCAAGCACCAAACACCAAACACCAAGCACCAAGAACCAAACACCAAACACCAAGCACCAAGAACCAAACACCAAACACCAAACAGCAAGCACCAAGCACCAAACACCAAGCACCAAACACCAATCCCCAAGCACCAATCACCAAACACTAATCACCAAGCACCAAGCACCAAACACCAAGCACCAAGCACCAAGCTCCAAACACCAAACACCAAGCACCAAGAACCAAACACCAAACACCAAACAGCAAGCACCAAGCACCAAGCACCAGGCACCAAACACCAAGCACCAAGCACCAAGCACCAACCACCAAACACCAAGCACCAAGCACCAAACACCCAGCACCAAACACCAAACAGCAAGCACCACGCACCAAACACCAAGCCCCCAAACACCAAACCCCAAGCACCAATCACCAAACACTAATCACCAAGCACCAAGCACCAAACACCAAGCGCCAAGCAGCAAGCACCAAACACCAAGCACCAAGCACCAAGCACCAAACACCAAGCACCAAGCACCAAACACCAAAACCCAAGCACCAAAGAACAAGCACCAAGCACCAAGGACCAAACACCAAGCACCAAGCACCAAGCACCAAACACCAAGCACCAAGCACCAAACACCCAGCACCAAGCACCAAGCACCAAACACCAAGCACCAAACACCAAACACCAAGCACCAAGCACCAAACAGCAAGCACCAAACACCAAACACCACACAGCAAACACCAAACAGCAAACACCAAACACCAAACAGCAAACAGCAAACACCAAACACCAAGCACCAAGCACCGAACACCAAGCACCAAACACCAAGCACCAAACACCAAGCACCAAACACCAATCACCAAGCACCAGGCACCAAGCACCAAACACCAAGCACCAAACACCAAGCACCAAACACCAAGTCCCACGCACCAAGCACCAAACACCAAACACCAAGCACCAAGCACCAAGCACCAAACACGAAACACCAAGCACCAAGCCCCTAGCACCAAACACCAAGCAGCAAGCAGCAAGCACCAAACACCAAACACCAAGCACCAAGCACCAAACACCAAACACCAAGCACCAAGCACAAAATACCAAACACCAAGCACCATGGACCAAACATCAAACACCAAGCACCAAGCACCAAACGCCTAACACCAAGCACCAAGCACCAAGCACCAAGCACCAAACACCAAGCACCAATCACCAAACACCAGACACCAAGCACCGAACACCAAGCACCAGGCACCAAACACCAAACACCAAGCACCAAGCACCATACACAAAACACCAAGACCAAAGCACCAAACACCAAGCACCAAACTCCAAACACAAAACACCAAGCACCAAGCAGCAAGCACCAAACACCAAACACCAAGCACCAAGCACCAAACACCAAACACCAAGCACCAAGAACCTAACATCAAACACCAATCACCAAGCACCAAACACCTAACACCAAGCACCAAGCACCAAGCACCAAACACCAAGCACCAAACACAAAGCACCAAGCACCAAACACGAAGCACCAAGCACCAAACACCAAGCACCAAGCACCAAACACCAAACCCCAAGCACCAAACTCCAAACCCCAAGCACCAAGCACCAAACACTAATCACCAAGCACCAAGCACCAAACACCAAGCACGCAGCACCAAACACCAAGCACCAAGCACCAATCACCAAACACCAAGCACCAAGCACCAAGCACCAGACACCAAACACCAAACACCAAGCACCAAGAACCAAACACCAAACACCAAACATCAAGCACCAAGCACCAAACACCAAGCCCCAAACAGCAAATCCCAAGCACCAATCACCAAACACTAATCACCAAGCACTAAGCACCAAACACCAAGCACCAAGCAGCAATCACCAAACACCAAGCACCAAGCACCAAGAACCAAGCACCAAACACCAAGCACCAAGCACCAAACACCAAAACCCAAGCACCAAAGACCAAGCACCGAGCACCAAGGACCAAACACCAAGCACCAAGCACCAAGCACCAAACACCAAGCACCAAGCACCAAACACCCAGCACCAAGCACCAAGCACCAAACACCAAGCACCAAGCACAAAACACCAAACACCAAACACCAAGCACCAAGCACCAAACAGCAAGCACCAAACACCAAACAGCAAACAGCAAACGCCAAACACCAAACACCAAGCACCAAGCACCAAACACCAAGCACCAAGCACCAAACACCAAGCACCAAGCACCAATCACCAAACCCCAAGCACCAAACACCAAACCGCAAGCACCAAGCACCAAACACTAATCACCAAGCACCAAGCACCAAACAACAAGCACCAAGCACCAAGCACCAGGCACCAAGCACCAATCACCAAACACAAAACACCAAGCACCAAGCACCAAGCAGCAAACACCAAGCATCAAACACCAAACACCAAACACCAAGCACCAAACACCAAGCACCAAGCACCAAACACCAAACACCAAGCACCAAACACCAAACATCAAGCACCAAACACCAGATACCAAGCACCAAGCACCAAGCACCAAACACCAAACACCAAGCACCAAGCGCCAAACACCAAACAACAAGCACCAGGCACCGAGCTCCAAACACCAAACACCAAGCACCAAGCACCAAACACCAAACACCAAGCACGCAGCATCAAACACCAAGCACCAAGCACCAAGCACCAAGCACCAAGCACCAAGTACCAAACACCAAACACCAAGCACCAATCACCAAACACCAAGCACCAAGCACCAAGCACGAAACACCAGGCACCAAGCACCAAGCACCAAACTCCAAACACCAAGCACCAAACACCAGCCACCAAGCACCAAGCACCAAACACCAAACACCAAGCACTAAGCACCAAACACCAAACAACAAGCACCAGGCACCAAGCACCAAACACCAAACACCAAGCACGCAGCACCAAACACCAAGCACCAAGCACCAAGCACCAAACACCAAGCACCAAACACCAAGCACCAAGAACCAAACACCAAACACCAAACAGCAAGCACTAAGCACCAAACACCAAGCCCCAAACACCAAACACCAAGCACCAATCACCAAACACTAATCACCAAGCACCAAGCACTAAACACCAAGCACCAAGCAGCAATCACCAAACACCAAGCACCAAGCACCAAGCACCAAGCACCAAACACCAAGCACCAAGCACCAAACACCAAAACCCAAGCACCAAAGACCATGCACCAAGCACCAAGGACCAAACACCAAGCACCCATCACCAAGCACCAAACACCTAACACCAAGCACCAAGAACCTAACATCAAACACCAATCACCAAGCACCAAACACCTAACACCAAGCACCAAGCACCAAGCACCAAACACCAAGCACCAAACACAAAGCACCAAGCACCAAACACCAAGCACCAAGCACCAAACACCTAACACCAAGCACCAAGCACCAAGCACCAAGCACCAAACACCAAACACCAAGCACCAAGCACCAAACACCAAACACCAAGCACCAAGAACCTAACATCAAACACCAATCACCAAGCACCAAACACCTAACACCAAGCACCAAGCACCAAGCACCAAGCACCAAACACCAAGCACCAAACACAAAGCACCAAACACTAATCACCAAGCACCAAGCACCAAACACCAAGCACGCAGCACCAAACACCAAGCACCAAGCACCAAACACCAAGCACCAAGCACCAAGCACCAGACACCAAACACCAAACACCAAGCACCAAGAACCAAACACCAAACACCAAACATCAAGCACCAAGCACCAAACACCAAGCACCAAACAGCAAATCCCAAGCACCAATCACCAAACACTAATCACCAAGCACCAAGCACCAAACACCAAGAACCAAGCAGCAATCACCAAACACCAAGCACCAAGCACCAAGAACCAAGCACCAAACACCAAGCACCAAGCACCAAGCACCAAGCACCAAGCACCAAGCACCAAACACCAAACACCAAGCACCAAGCACCAAACACCAAACACCAAGCACCAAGAACCTAACATCAAACACCAATCACCAAGCACCAAACACCTAACACCAAGCACCAAGCACCAAGCACCAAGCACCAAACACCAAGCACCAAACACAAAGCACCAAACAATAATCACCAAGCACCAAGCACCAAACACCAAGCACGCAGCACCAAACACCAAGCACCAAGCACCGAGCACCAAACACCAGGCACCAAGCACCAAGCACCAGACACCAAACACTAAACACCAAGCACCAAGAACCAAACACCAAACACCAAACATCAAGCACCAAGCACCAAACACCAAGCACCAAACAGCAAATCCCAAGCACCAATCACCAAACACTAATCACCAAGCACCAAGCACCAAACACCAAGCACCAAGCACCAAACACCAAAACCCAAGCACCAAAGACCAAGCACCAAGCACCAAGGACCAAACACCAAGCACCAAGCACCAAGCACCAAACACCAAGCACCAAGCACCAAACACCCAGCACCAAGCACCAAGCACCAAACACCAAGCACCAAGCACAAAACACCTAACACCAAACACCAAGCACCAAGCACCAAACAGCAAGCACCAAACACCAAACAGCAAACAGCAAACGCCAAACACCAAACACCAAGCACCAAGCACCAAACACCAAGCACCAAGCACCAAACACCAAGCACCAAGCACCAAGCACCAAACCCCAAGCACCAAACACCAAACCGCAAGCACCAAGCACCAAACACTAATCACCAAGCACCAAGCACCAAACAACAAGCACCAAGCACCAAGCACCAGGCACCAAGCACCAATCACCAAACACAAAACACCAAGCACCAAGCACCAAGCAGCAAACACCAAGCATCAAACACCAAACACCAAACACCAAGCACCAAACACCAAGCACCAAGCACCAAACACCAAACACCAAGCACCAAACACCAAACATCAAGCACCAAGCACCAGATACCAAGCACCAAGCACCAAGCACCAAACACCAAACACCAAGCACCACGCGCCAAACACCAAACAACAAGCACCAGGCACCGAGCTCCAAAGACCAAACACCAAGCACCAAGCACCAAACACCAAACACCAAGCACGCAGCATCAAACACCAAGCACCAAGCACCAAGCACCAAGCACCAAGCACCAAGTACCAAACACCAAACACCAAGCACCAATCACCAAACACCAAGCACCAAGCACCAAGCACGAAACACCAGGCACCAAGCACCAAGCACCAAACTCCAAACACCAAGCACCAAACACCAGCCACCAAGCACCAAGCACCAAACACCAAACACCAAACAACAAGCACCAAGCACCAAACACCAGCCACCAAGCACCAAGAACCAAACACCAAACACCAAATAGCAAGCACTAAGCACCAAACACCAAGCCCCAAACACCAAACCCCAAGCACCAATCACCAAACACTAATCACCAAGCACCAAGCACCAAACACCAAGCACCAAGCAGCAAGCACCAAACACCAAGCACCAAGCACCAAGCACCAAGCACCAAACACCAAGCACCAAGCACCAAACACCAAAACCCAAGCACCAAAGACCATGCACCAAGCACCAAGGACCAAACACCAAGCACCCATCACCAAGCACCAAACACCTAACACCAAGCACCAAGCACCAAGCACCAAGCACCAAACACCAAACACCAAGCACGAAGCACCAAACACCAAACACCAAGCACCAAGAACCTAACATCAAACACCAATCACCAAGCACCAAACACCTAACACCAAGCACCAAGCACCAAGCACCAAGCACCAAACACCAAGCACCAAACACAAAGCACCAAGCACCAAACACCAAGCACCAAGCACCAAACACCTAACACCAAGCACCAAGCACCAAGCACCAAGCACCAAACACCAAACACCAAGCACCAAGCACCAAACACCAAACACCAAGCACCAAGAACCTAACATCAAACACCAATCACCAAGCACCAAACACCTAACACCAAGCACCAAGCACCAAGCACCAAGCACCAAACACCAAGCACCAAACACAAAGCACCAAACACTAATCACCAAGCACCAAGCACCAAACACCAAGCACGCAGCACCAAACACCAAGCACCAAGCACCAAGCACCAAACACCAAGCACCAAGCACCAAGCACCAGACACCAAACACCAAACACCAAGCACCAAGAACCAAACACCAAACACCAAACAGCAAGCACCAAGCACCAAACAGCAAACCCCAAGCACCAATCACCAAACACTAATCACCAAGCACCAAGCACCAAACACCAAGCACCAAGCAGCAATCACCAAACACCAAGCACCAAGCACCAAACACCAAAACCCAAGCACCAAAGACCAAGCACCAAGCACCAAGGACCAAACACCAAGCACCAAGCACCAAGCACCAAACACCAAGCACCAAGCACCAAACACCCAGCACCAAGCACCAAGCACCAAACACCAAGCACCAAGCACAAAACACCAAACACCAAACACCAAGCACCAAGCACCAAACAGCAAGCACCAAACAGCAAACAGCAAACAGCAAACACCAAACACCAAACACCAAGCACCAAGCACCAAACACCAAGCACCAAGCACCAAACACCAAGCACCAAGCACCAAGCACCAAACCCCAAGCACCAAACAGCAAACCGCAAGCACCAAGCACGAAACACTAATCACCAAGCACCAAGCACCAAACAACAAGCACCAAGCACCAAGCACCAGGCACCAAGCACCAATCACCAAACACAAAACACCAAGCACCAAACACCAAACATCAAGCACCAAACACCAGATACCAAGCACCAAGCGCCAAACACCAAACAACAAGCACCAGGCACCGAGCTCCAAACGCCAAACACCAAGCACCAAGCACCAAACACCAAACACCAAGCAGGCAACATCAAATACCAAGCACCAAACACCAAGCACCAAGCACCAAGCACCAAGTACCAAACACCAAACACCAAGCACCAAGCACCAAGCACGAAACACCAGGCACCAAGCACCAAGCACCAGCCACCAAGCACCAAGCACCAAACACCAAGCACCAAGCACCAAGCACCAAACACCAAACAACAAGCAGCAGGCACCAAGCTCCAAACACCAAACACCAAGCACCAAGCACCAAACACCAAACACCAAGCACGCAGCATCAAACACCAAGCACCAAACACCAAGCACCAAGCACCAAGCACAAAGTACCAAACACCAAACACCAAGCACCAAACACCAAACACCAAGCACCAAGCACCAAGCACGAAACACCAAGCACCAAACACCAAACACCAAGCACCAAGCACCAAGCACGAAACACCAGGCACCAAGCACCAAGCACCAAACTCCAAACACCAAGCACCAAACACCAGCCACCAAGCACCAAGCACCAAACACCAAACACCAAGCACTAAGCACCAAACACCAAACAACAAGCACCAGGCACCAAGCACCGAACACCAAACACCAAGCACGCAGCACCAAACACCAAGCACCAAGCACCAAGCACCAAACACCAAGCACCAAGCACCAAGCACCAAACACCAAACACCAAACACCAAGCACCAAGAACCAAACACCAAACACCAAACAGCAAGCACTAAGCACCAAACACCAAGCCCCAAACACCAAGTACCAAACACCAATCACCAAACACTACTCACCAAGCACCAAGCACCAAACACCAAGCACCAAGCAGCAAGCACCAAACACCAAGCACCAAGCACCAAGCACCAAGCACCAAACAGCAAGCACCAAACACCAAACAGCAAACAGCAAACGCCAAACACCAAACACCAAGCACCAAGCACCAAACACCAAGCACCAAGCACCAAACACCAAGCACCAAGCACCAAGCACCAAACCCCAAGCACCAAACACCAAACCGCAAGCACCAAGCACCAAACACTAATCACCAAGCACCAAGCACCAAACAACAAGCACCAAGCACCAAGCACCAGGCACCAAGCACCAATCACCAAACACAAAACACCAAGCACCAAGCACCAAGCAGCAAACACCAAGCATCAAACACCAAACACCAAACACCAAGCACCAAACACCAAGCACCAAGCACCAAACACCAAACACCAAGCACCAAACACCAAACATCAAGCACCAAGCACCAGATACCAAGCACCAAGCACCAAGCACCAAACACCAAACACCAAGCACCACGCGCCAAACACCAAACAACAAGCACCAGGCACCGAGCTCCAAAGACCAAACACCAAGCACCAAGCACCAAACACCAAACACCAAGCACGCAGCATCAAACACCAAGCACCAAGCACCAAGCACCAAGCACCAAGCACCAAGTACCAAACACCAAACACCAAGCACCAATCACCAAACACCAAGCACCAAGCACCAAGCACGAAACACCAGGCACCAAGCACCAAGCACCAAACTCCAAACACCAAGCACCAAACACCAGCCACCAAGCACCAAGCACCAAACACCAAACACCAAACAACAAGCACCAAGCACCAAACACCAGCCACCAAGCACCAAGAACCAAACACCAAACACCAAATAGCAAGCACTAAGCACCAAACACCAAGCCCCAAACACCAAACCCCAAGCACCAATCACCAAACACTAATCACCAAGCACCAAGCACCAAACACCAAGCACCAAGCAGCAAGCACCAAACACCAAGCACCAAGCACCAAGCACCAAGCACCAAACACCAAGCACCAAGCACCAAACACCAAAACCCAAGCACCAAAGACCATGCACCAAGCACCAAGGACCAAACACCAAGCACCCATCACCAAGCACCAAACACCTAACACCAAGCACCAAGCACCAAGCACCAAGCACCAAACACCAAACACCAAGCACGAAGCACCAAACACCAAACACCAAGCACCAAGAACCTAACATCAAACACCAATCACCAAGCACCAAACACCTAACACCAAGCACCAAGCACCAAGCACCAAGCACCAAACACCAAGCACCAAACACAAAGCACCAAGCACCAAACACCAAGCACCAAGCACCAAACACCTAACACCAAGCACCAAGCACCAAGCACCAAGCACCAAACACCAAACACCAAGCACCAAGCACCAAACACCAAACACCAAGCACCAAGAACCTAACATCAAACACCAATCACCAAGCACCAAACACCTAACACCAAGCACCAAGCACCAAGCACCAAGCACCAAACACCAAGCACCAAACACAAAGCACCAAACACTAATCACCAAGCACCAAGCACCAAACACCAAGCACGCAGCACCAAACACCAAGCACCAAGCACCAAGCACCAAACACCAAGCACCAAGCACCAAGCACCAGACACCAAACACCAAACACCAAGCACCAAGAACCAAACACCAAACACCAAACAGCAAGCACCAAGCACCAAACAGCAAACCCCAAGCACCAATCACCAAACACTAATCACCAAGCACCAAGCACCAAACACCAAGCACCAAGCAGCAATCACCAAACACCAAGCACCAAGCACCAAACACCAAAACCCAAGCACCAAAGACCAAGCACCAAGCACCAAGGACCAAACACCAAGCACCAAGCACCAAGCACCAAACACCAAGCACCAAGCACCAAACACCCAGCACCAAGCACCAAGCACCAAACACCAAGCACCAAGCACAAAACACCAAACACCAAACACCAAGCACCAAGCACCAAACAGCAAGCACCAAACAGCAAACAGCAAACAGCAAACACCAAACACCAAACACCAAGCACCAAGCACCAAACACCAAGCACCAAGCACCAAACACCAAGCACCAAGCACCAAGCACCAAACCCCAAGCACCAAACAGCAAACCGCAAGCACCAAGCACGAAACACTAATCACCAAGCACCAAGCACCAAACAACAAGCACCAAGCACCAAGCACCAGGCACCAAGCACCAATCACCAAACACAAAACACCAAGCACCAAACACCAAACATCAAGCACCAAACACCAGATACCAAGCACCAAGCGCCAAACACCAAACAACAAGCACCAGGCACCGAGCTCCAAACGCCAAACACCAAGCACCAAGCACCAAACACCAAACACCAAGCAGGCAACATCAAATACCAAGCACCAAACACCAAGCACCAAGCACCAAGCACCAAGTACCAAACACCAAACACCAAGCACCAAGCACCAAGCACGAAACACCAGGCACCAAGCACCAAGCACCAGCCACCAAGCACCAAGCACCAAACACCAAGCACCAAGCACCAAGCACCAAACACCAAACAACAAGCAGCAGGCACCAAGCTCCAAACACCAAACACCAAGCACCAAGCACCAAACACCAAACACCAAGCACGCAGCATCAAACACCAAGCACCAAACACCAAGCACCAAGCACCAAGCACAAAGTACCAAACACCAAACACCAAGCACCAAACACCAAACACCAAGCACCAAGCACCAAGCACGAAACACCAAGCACCAAACACCAAACACCAAGCACCAAGCACCAAGCACGAAACACCAGGCACCAAGCACCAAGCACCAAACTCCAAACACCAAGCACCAAACACCAGCCACCAAGCACCAAGCACCAAACACCAAACACCAAGCACTAAGCACCAAACACCAAACAACAAGCACCAGGCACCAAGCACCGAACACCAAACACCAAGCACGCAGCACCAAACACCAAGCACCAAGCACCAAGCACCAAACACCAAGCACCAAGCACCAAGCACCAAACACCAAACACCAAACACCAAGCACCAAGAACCAAACACCAAACACCAAACAGCAAGCACTAAGCACCAAACACCAAGCCCCAAACACCAAACCCCAAGCACCAATCACCAAACACTACTCACCAAGCACCAAGCACCAAACACCAAGCACCAAGCAGCAAGCACCAAACACCAAGCACCAAGCACCAAGCACCAAGCACCAAACACCAAGCACCAAGCACCAAACACCAAAACCCAAGCACCAAAGACCATGCACCAAGCACCAAGGACCAAACACCAAGCACCAATCACCAAGCACCAAACACCAAGGACCAAGCACCAAACACCCAGCACCAAGCATCGAGCACCAAACACCAAGCACCAAACACCATACACCAAGCACCAAGCACCAAACAGCAAGCACCAAACACCAAACACCAAACAGCAAACACCAAACAGCAAACACCAAACACCAAACAGCAAACAGGAAACGCCAAACACCAAGCACCAAGCACCAAGCACCAAACACCAACCACCAAGCACCAAGCACACAACACCAAACACCAAGCACCAATGACCAAACATCAAACACCAAGCACCAAGCACCAAACACCAAACACCAAGCACCAAGCACCAAGCACCAAGCACCGAACACCAAGTACCAAACACCAAACACCAAACACCAAGCATCAAACACCAAACACCAAGCACCAGGCACCAAGCACCAAACACCAAGCACCAAACACCAAGCACCAAGCACCAAACACTAATCACCAAGCACCAAGCACCAAACAACAAGCACCAAGCACCAAGCACCAGTCACCAACCACCAAGCACCGAACACAAAACACCAAGCACCAAGCACCACACACCAAGCATCAAACACCAAACACCAAATACCAAGCACCGAACACCAAACACCAAGCACTAAGCACCAAGCACCAAACTCCATGCACCCAGCACCAAACACCAAACACCAAGCACCAAGCACCAAACACCAAACACCAAGCACCAAGCACCAAGCACCAAACACCAAACACCAAGCACCAAACACCAGACACCAAGCAGCAAACACCAAACACCAAGCACCAAGCACCAAACACCATACAACAAGCACCAGGCACCAAGCACCAAACACCAAACACCAAGCACGAAGCACCAAACACCAAGCACCAAGCACCAAACGCCAAACACCAAGCACCAAGCACCAAGCACCAAACACCAAACACCAAACACCAAACAGCAAACACCAAACACCAATCAGCAAAAACCAAATACGAAACAGCAAACACCATACAGCAAACACCAAACACCAAAAAGCAGACACCAAACAGCAAACACCGAACACCAAACACCAAACACCAAACACCAAGCACCAAGCACCAACCACCAAACCCAAAGCACCAATCACGAAGCACCAAGCACCAAGCGCCAAACACCAAACACCATGCACCAAAGACCAAGCACCAAGCACCAAGCACCAAACAACAAGCACCAAGCACCAAGCACCAAACACCAAGCACCAAGCACCAAACACCAACCACCCAGCACCAAGCACCAAGCACCATACACCAAGCACCAAACACCAAACACCAAACACCAGGCACCAAGCACCAAGCACCAACTACCAAGCCCCAAGCAGAAGCACCAAACACCAAGCACCAAGCACCAAACACCAAGCCCCAAGCACCAAGCACCAAACACCAAACACCAAGCACCAAGCACCAAACACCAAACACAAAGCACCAAACACCAAACACCAAGCACCAAGGACCCAACATCAAACACCAAGCACCAAGCACCAAACACCAAACACCAAGCCCCAAGCACCAAGCACCAAGCACCGAACACCAAGCCCCAAACACCAAGCACCAAACACCAAGCACCAAACACCAAGCACCAAACACCAAACACTAAGTCCCACGCACCAAGCACCAAACACCAAACAGCAAGCACCAAGCACCAAACACCAAGCACCAAGCACCAAGCCCCTAGCACCAAACACCAAACACCAAGCACCAAGCACAAAACACCAAGCACCAATCACCAAGCACCAAACACCAAGCAGCAAGCAGCAAGCACCAAGCACCAAACACCAAGCACCAAGCACCAAGCACCAAACACCAAACAACAAGCAGCAGGCACCAAGCTCCAAACACCAAACACCAAGCACCAAGCACCAAACACCAAACACCAAGCACGCAGCATCAAACACCAAGCACCAAACACCAAGCACCAAGCACCAAGCACAAAGTACCAAACACCAAACACCAAGCACCAAACACCAAACACCAAGCACCAAGCACCAAGCACGAAACACCAAGCACCAAACACCAAACACCAAGCACCAAGCACCAAGCACGAAACACCAGGCACCAAGCACCAAGCACCAAACTCCAAACACCAAGCACCAAACACCAGCCACCAAGCACCAAGCACCAAACACCAAACACCAAGCACTAAGCACCAAACACCAAACAACAAGCACCAGGCACCAAGCACCGAACACCAAACACCAAGCACGCAGCACCAAACACCAAGCACCAAGCACCAAGCACCAAACACCAAGCACCAAGCACCAAGCACCAAACACCAAACACCAAACACCAAGCACCAAGAACCAAACACCAAACACCAAACAGCAAGCACTAAGCACCAAACACCAAGCCCCAAACACCAAGTACCAAACACCAATCACCAAACACTACTCACCAAGCACCAAGCACCAAACACCAAGCACCAAGCACCAAGCACCATACACCAAGCACCAAACACCAAACACCAAACACCAGGCACCAAGCACCAAGCACCAACTACCAAGCCCCAAGCAGAAGCACCAAACACCAAGCACCAAGCACCAAACACCAAGCCCCAAGCACCAAGCACCAAACACCAAACACCAAGCACCAAGCACCAAACACCAAACACAAAGCACCAAACACCAAACACCAAGCACCAAGGACCCAACATCAAACACCAAGCACCAAGCACCAAACACCAAACACCAAGCCCCAAGCACCAAGCACCAAGCACCGAACACCAAGCCCCAAACACCAAGCACCAAACACCAAGCACCAAACACCAAGCACCAAACACCAAACACTAAGTCCCACGCACCAAGCACCAAACACCAAACAGCAAGCACCAAGCACCAAACACCAAGCACCAAGCACCAAGCCCCTAGCACCAAACACCAAACACCAAGCACCAAGCACAAAACACCAAGCACCAATCACCAAGCACCAAACACCAAGCAGCAAGCAGCAAGCACCAAGCACCAAACACCAAGCACCAAGCACCAAGCACCAAACACCAAACAACAAGCAGCAGGCACCAAGCTCCAAACACCAAACACCAAGCACCAAGCACCAAACACCAAACACCAAGCACGCAGCATCAAACACCAAGCACCAAACACCAAGCACCAAGCACCAAGCACAAAGTACCAAACACCAAACACCAAGCACCAAACACCAAACACCAAGCACCAAGCACCAAGCACGAAACACCAAGCACCAAACACCAAACACCAAGCACCAAGCACCAAGCACGAAACACCAGGCACCAAGCACCAAGCACCAAACTCCAAACACCAAGCACCAAACACCAGCCACCAAGCACCAAGCACCAAACACCAAACACCAAGCACTAAGCACCAAACACCAAACAACAAGCACCAGGCACCAAGCACCGAACACCAAACACCAAGCACGCAGCACCAAACACCAAGCACCAAGCACCAAGCACCAAACACCAAGCACCAAGCACCAAGCACCAAACACCAAACACCAAACACCAAGCACCAAGAACCAAACACCAAACACCAAACAGCAAGCACTAAGCACCAAACACCAAGCCCCAAACACCAAGTACCAAACACCAATCACCAAACACTACTCACCAAGCACCAAGCACCAAACACCAAGCACCAAGCAGCAAGCACCAAACACCAAGCACCAAGCACCAAGCACCAAGCACCAAACAGCAAGCACCAAACACCAAACAGCAAACAGCAAACGCCAAACACCAAACACCAAGCACCAAGCACCAAACACCAAGCACCAAGCACCAAACACCAAGCACCAAGCACCAAGCACCAAACCCCAAGCACCAAACACCAAACCGCAAGCACCAAGCACCAAACACTAATCACCAAGCACCAAGCACCAAACAACAAGCACCAAGCACCAAGCACCAGGCACCAAGCACCAATCACCAAACACAAAACACCAAGCACCAAGCACCAAGCAGCAAACACCAAGCATCAAACACCAAACACCAAACACCAAGCACCAAACACCAAGCACCAAGCACCAAACACCAAACACCAAGCACCAAACACCAAACATCAAGCACCAAGCACCAGATACCAAGCACCAAGCACCAAGCACCAAACACCAAACACCAAGCACCACGCGCCAAACACCAAACAACAAGCACCAGGCACCGAGCTCCAAAGACCAAACACCAAGCACCAAGCACCAAACACCAAACACCAAGCACGCAGCATCAAACACCAAGCACCAAGCACCAAGCACCAAGCACCAAGCACCAAGTACCAAACACCAAACACCAAGCACCAATCACCAAACACCAAGCACCAAGCACCAAGCACGAAACACCAGGCACCAAGCACCAAGCACCAAACTCCAAACACCAAGCACCAAACACCAGCCACCAAGCACCAAGCACCAAACACCAAACACCAAACAACAAGCACCAAGCACCAAACACCAGCCACCAAGCACCAAGAACCAAACACCAAACACCAAATAGCAAGCACTAAGCACCAAACACCAAGCCCCAAACACCAAACCCCAAGCACCAATCACCAAACACTAATCACCAAGCACCAAGCACCAAACACCAAGCACCAAGCAGCAAGCACCAAACACCAAGCACCAAGCACCAAGCACCAAGCACCAAACACCAAGCACCAAGCACCAAACACCAAAACCCAAGCACCAAAGACCATGCACCAAGCACCAAGGACCAAACACCAAGCACCCATCACCAAGCACCAAACACCTAACACCAAGCACCAAGCACCAAGCACCAAGCACCAAACACCAAACACCAAGCACGAAGCACCAAACACCAAACACCAAGCACCAAGAACCTAACATCAAACACCAATCACCAAGCACCAAACACCTAACACCAAGCACCAAGCACCAAGCACCAAGCACCAAACACCAAGCACCAAACACAAAGCACCAAGCACCAAACACCAAGCACCAAGCACCAAACACCTAACACCAAGCACCAAGCACCAAGCACCAAGCACCAAACACCAAACACCAAGCACCAAGCACCAAACACCAAACACCAAGCACCAAGAACCTAACATCAAACACCAATCACCAAGCACCAAACACCTAACACCAAGCACCAAGCACCAAGCACCAAGCACCAAACACCAAGCACCAAACACAAAGCACCAAACACTAATCACCAAGCACCAAGCACCAAACACCAAGCACGCAGCACCAAACACCAAGCACCAAGCACCAAGCACCAAACACCAAGCACCAAGCACCAAGCACCAGACACCAAACACCAAACACCAAGCACCAAGAACCAAACACCAAACACCAAACAGCAAGCACCAAGCACCAAACAGCAAACCCCAAGCACCAATCACCAAACACTAATCACCAAGCACCAAGCACCAAACACCAAGCACCAAGCAGCAATCACCAAACACCAAGCACCAAGCACCAAACACCAAAACCCAAGCACCAAAGACCAAGCACCAAGCACCAAGGACCAAACACCAAGCACCAAGCACCAAGCACCAAACACCAAGCACCAAGCACCAAACACCCAGCACCAAGCACCAAGCACCAAACACCAAGCACCAAGCACAAAACACCAAACACCAAACACCAAGCACCAAGCACCAAACAGCAAGCACCAAACAGCAAACAGCAAACAGCAAACACCAAACACCAAACACCAAGCACCAAGCACCAAACACCAAGCACCAAGCACCAAACACCAAGCACCAAGCACCAAGCACCAAACCCCAAGCACCAAACAGCAAACCGCAAGCACCAAGCACGAAACACTAATCACCAAGCACCAAGCACCAAACAACAAGCACCAAGCACCAAGCACCAGGCACCAAGCACCAATCACCAAACACAAAACACCAAGCACCAAACACCAAACATCAAGCACCAAACACCAGATACCAAGCACCAAGCGCCAAACACCAAACAACAAGCACCAGGCACCGAGCTCCAAACGCCAAACACCAAGCACCAAGCACCAAACACCAAACACCAAGCAGGCAACATCAAATACCAAGCACCAAACACCAAGCACCAAGCACCAAGCACCAAGTACCAAACACCAAACACCAAGCACCAAGCACCAAGCACGAAACACCAGGCACCAAGCACCAAGCACCAGCCACCAAGCACCAAGCACCAAACACCAAGCACCAAGCACCAAGCACCAAACACCAAACAACAAGCAGCAGGCACCAAGCTCCAAACACCAAACACCAAGCACCAAGCACCAAACACCAAACACCAAGCACGCAGCATCAAACACCAAGCACCAAACACCAAGCACCAAGCACCAAGCACAAAGTACCAAACACCAAACACCAAGCACCAAACACCAAACACCAAGCACCAAGCACCAAGCACGAAACACCAAGCACCAAACACCAAACACCAAGCACCAAGCACCAAGCACGAAACACCAGGCACCAAGCACCAAGCACCAAACTCCAAACACCAAGCACCAAACACCAGCCACCAAGCACCAAGCACCAAACACCAAACACCAAGCACTAAGCACCAAACACCAAACAACAAGCACCAGGCACCAAGCACCGAACACCAAACACCAAGCACGCAGCACCAAACACCAAGCACCAAGCACCAAGCACCAAACACCAAGCACCAAGCACCAAGCACCAAACACCAAACACCAAACACCAAGCACCAAGAACCAAACACCAAACACCAAACAGCAAGCACTAAGCACCAAACACCAAGCCCCAAACACCAAACCCCAAGCACCAATCACCAAACACTACTCACCAAGCACCAAGCACCAAACACCAAGCACCAAGCAGCAAGCACCAAACACCAAGCACCAAGCACCAAGCACCAAGCACCAAACACCAAGCACCAAGCACCAAACACCAAAACCCAAGCACCAAAGACCATGCACCAAGCACCAAGGACCAAACACCAAGCACCAATCACCAAGCACCAAACACCAAGGACCAAGCACCAAACACCCAGCACCAAGCATCGAGCACCAAACACCAAGCACCAAACACCATACACCAAGCACCAAGCACCAAACAGCAAGCACCAAACACCAAACACCAAACAGCAAACACCAAACAGCAAACACCAAACACCAAACAGCAAACAGGAAACGCCAAACACCAAGCACCAAGCACCAAGCACCAAACACCAACCACCAAGCACCAAGCACACAACACCAAACACCAAGCACCAATGACCAAACATCAAACACCAAGCACCAAGCACCAAACACCAAACACCAAGCACCAAGCACCAAGCACCAAGCACCGAACACCAAGTACCAAACACCAAACACCAAACACCAAGCATCAAACACCAAACACCAAGCACCAGGCACCAAGCACCAAACACCAAGCACCAAACACCAAGCACCAAGCACCAAACACTAATCACCAAGCACCAAGCACCAAACAACAAGCACCAAGCACCAAGCACCAGTCACCAACCACCAAGCACCGAACACAAAACACCAAGCACCAAGCACCACACACCAAGCATCAAACACCAAACACCAAATACCAAGCACCGAACACCAAACACCAAGCACTAAGCACCAAGCACCAAACTCCATGCACCCAGCACCAAACACCAAACACCAAGCACCAAGCACCAAACACCAAACACCAAGCACCAAGCACCAAGCACCAAACACCAAACACCAAGCACCAAACACCAGACACCAAGCAGCAAACACCAAACACCAAGCACCAAGCACCAAACACCATACAACAAGCACCAGGCACCAAGCACCAAACACCAAACACCAAGCACGAAGCACCAAACACCAAGCACCAAGCACCAAACGCCAAACACCAAGCACCAAGCACCAAGCACCAAACACCAAACACCAAAAACCAAACAGCAAACACCAAACACCAATCAGCAAAAACCAAATACGAAACAGCAAACACCATACAGCAAACACCAAACACCAAAAAGCAGACACCAAACAGCAAACACCGAACACCAAACACCAAACACCAAACACCAAGCACCAAGCACCAACCACCAAACCCAAAGCACCAATCACGAAGCACCAAGCACCAAGCGCCAAACACCAAACACCATGCACCAAAGACCAAGCACCAAGCACCAAGCACCAAACAACAAGCACCAAGCACCAAGCACCAAACACCAAGCACCAAGCACCAAACACCAACCACCCAGCACCAAGCACCAAGCACCATACACCAAGCACCAAACACCAAACACCAAACACCAGGCACCAAGCACCAAG
This sequence comes from Eledone cirrhosa, assembly GCA_964016885.1. Classification (NCBI taxonomy): domain Eukaryota; kingdom Metazoa; phylum Mollusca; class Cephalopoda; order Octopoda; family Eledonidae; genus Eledone; species Eledone cirrhosa. The sequence continues at coordinate 140,831,162 of OZ024743.1, read as the reverse complement.
CACCAACTACCAAGCCCCAAGCAGAAGCACCAAACACCAAGCACCAAGCACCAAACACCAAGCCCCAAGCACCAAGCACCAAACACCAAACACCAAGCACCAAGCACCAAACACCAAACACAAAGCACCAAACACCAAACACCAAGCACCAAGGACCCAACATCAAACACCAAGCACCAAGCACCAAACACCAAACACCAAGCCCCAAGCACCAAGCACCAAGCACCGAACACCAAGCCCCAAACACCAAGCACCAAACACCAAGCACCAAACACCAAGCACCAAACACCAAACACTAAGTCCCACGCACCAAGCACCAAACACCAAACAGCAAGCACCAAGCACCAAACACCAAGCACCAAGCACCAAGCCCCTAGCACCAAACACCAAACACCAAGCACCAAGCACAAAACACCAAGCACCAATCACCAAGCACCAAACACCAAGCAGCAAGCAGCAAGCACCAAACACCAAACACCAAGCACCAAGCAACAAACACCAAACACCAAGCACCAAGGACCAAACATCAAACACCAAGCACCAAGCACCAAACACCTAACACCAAGCACCAAGCACCAAGCACCAAACACCAAGCACCAAACACCAAGCACCAAGCACCAAACACCAAGCACCGAACACCAAGTACCAAACACCAAACACCAAACACCAAGCATCAAACACCAAACACCAAGCACCAGGCACCAAGCACCAAACACCAAGCACCAAACACCAAGCACCAAGCACCAAACACTAATCACCAAGCACCAAGCACCAAACAACAAGCACCAAGCACCAAGCACCAGTCACCAACCACCAAGCACCGAACACAAAACACCAAGCACCAAGCACCACACACCAAGCATCAAACACCAAACACCAAATACCAAGCACCGAACACCAAACACCAAGCACTAAGCACCAAGCACCAAACTCCATGCACCCAGCACCAAACACCAAACACCAAGCACCAAGCACCAAACACCAAACACCAAGCACCAAGCACCAAGCACCAAACACCAAACACCAAGCACCAAACACCAGACACCAAGCAGCAAACACCAAACACCAAGCACCAAGCACCAAACACCATACAACAAGCACCAGGCACCAAGCACCAAACACCAAACACCAAGCACGAAGCACCAAACACCAGGCACCAAGCACCAAGCACCAACTACCAAGCCCCAAGCAGAAGCACCAAACACCAAGCACCAAGCACCAAACACCAAGCCCCAAGCACCAAGCACCAAACACCAAACACCAAGCACCAAGCACCAAACACCAAACACAAAGCACCAAACACCAAACACCAAGCACCAAGGACCCAACATCAAACACCAAGCACCAAGCACCAAACACCAAACACCAAGCCCCAAGCACCAAGCACCAAGCACCGAACACCAAGCCCCAAACACCAAGCACCAAACACCAAGCACCAAACACCAAGCACCAAACACCAAACACTAAGTCCCACGCACCAAGCACCAAACACCAAACAGCAAGCACCAAGCACCAAACACCAAGCACCAAGCACCAAGCCCCTAGCACCAAACACCAAACACCAAGCACCAAGCACAAAACACCAAGCACCAATCACCAAGCACCAAACACCAAGCAGCAAGCAGCAAGCACCAAACACCAAACACCAAGCACCAAGCAACAAACACCAAACACCAAGCACCAAGGACCAAACATCAAACACCAAGCACCAAGCACCAAACACCTAACACCAAGCACCAAGCACCAAGCACCAAACACCAAGCACCAAACACCAAGCACCAAGCACCAAACACCAAGCACCAAGCACCAAGCACCAAGCACCAAGCACCAAACACCAAGCACCAAGCACCAAACACCAAACCCCAAGCACCAAACATCAAACCGCAAGCACCAAGCACCAAACACTAATCACCAAGCACCAAGCACCAAACAACAAGCACCAAGCACCAAGCACCAGGCACCAAGCACCAAGCACCAAACACAAAACACCAAGCACCAAGCACCAAGCAGCAAACACCAAGCATCAAACACCAAACACCAAACACCAAGCACCAAACACCAAGCACCAAGCACCAAACACCAAACACCAAGCACCAAGCACCAAGCACCAAACACCAGACATCAAGCACCAAACACCAGATACCAAGCACCAAGCACCAAGCACCAAACACCAAACAACAAGCAGCAGGCACCAAGCTCCAAACACCAAACACGAAGCACCAAGCACCAAACACCAAACACCAAGCACGCAGCATCAAACACCAAGCACCAAACACCAAGCACCAAGCACCAAGCACCAAGTACCAAACACCAAACACCAAGCACCAAACACCAAACACCAAGCACCAGGCACCAAGCACCAAACACCAAACACCAAGCACGCAGCACCAAACACCAAGCACCAAGCACCAAGCACCAAACACCAAGCACCAAGCACCAAACACCAAACACCAAACACCAAGCACCAAGAACCAAACAACAAACACCAAACAGCAAGCACCAAGCACCAAACACCAAGCACCAAACAGCAAACCCCAAGCACCAATAACCAAACACTAGTCACCAAGCACCAAGCACCAAACACCAAGCACCAAGCAGCAATCACCAAACACCAAGCACCAAGCACCAAGAACCAAGCACCAAACACCAAGCACCAAGCACCAAACACCAAACCCCAAGCACCAAAGACCAAGCACCAAGCACCAAGGACCAAACACCAAGCACCAAGCACCAAGCACCAAACACCAAGCACCAAGCACCAAACACCCAGCACCAAGCACCAAGCACCAAACACCAAGCACCAAGCACCAAACACCAAACCCCAAGCACCAAGCACAAAACAGCAAACAGCAAACGCCAAACACCAAACACCAAGCACCAAGCACCAAACACCAAGCACCAAGCACCAAACACCAAGCACCAAGCACCAAGCACCAAACACCAAGCACCAAGCACCAAACACCAAACCCCAAGCACCAAACACCAAACCTCAAGCACCAAGCACCAAACACTAATCACCAAGCACCAAGCACCAAACAACAAGCACCAAGCACCAAGCACCAGGCACCAAGCACCAAGCACCAAACACCAAGCACCAAGCACCAAGCCCCTAGCACCAAACACCAAGCAGCAAGCAGCCAGCAGCAAACACCAAGCATCAAACACCAAACACCAAACACCAAGCACCAAACACCAAGCACCATGCACCAAACACCAAACACTAAGCACCAAACACCAAACATCAAGCACCTAACACCAGATACCAAGCACCAAGCACCAAGCACCAAACACCAATCACCAAGCACCAAGCGCCAAACACCAAACAACAAGCACCAGGCACCAAGCTCCAAACACCAAACACCAAGCACCAAGCACCAAACACCAAACACCAAGCACGCAGCATCAAACACCAAACACAAAACACCAAGCACCAAGCACCAAGCAGCAAACACCAAGCATCAAACACCAAACACCAAACACCAAGCACCAAGCACCAAGCACCAAGCACCAAACACCAAACACCAAGCACCAAGCACCAAACACCAAACACCAAGCACCAAGAACCTAACATCAAACACCAATCACCAAACACCAAACACCTAACACCAAGCACCAAGCACCAAGCACCAAGCACCAAACACCAAGCACCAAACACAAAGCACCAAGCACCAAACACCAAGCACCAAGCACCAAACACCTAACACCAAGCACCAAGCACCAAGCACCAAGCACCAAACACCAAACACCAAGCACCAAGCACCAAACACCAAACACCAAGCACCAAGAACCTAACATCAAACACCAATCACCAAGCACCAAACACCTAACACCAAGCACTAAGCACCAAGCACCAAGCACCAAACACCAAGCACCAAACACAAAGCACCAAACACTAATCACCAAGCACCAAGCACCAAACACCAAGCACGCAGCACCAAACACCAAGCACCAAGCACCAAGCACCAAACACCAAGCACCAAGCACCAAGCACCAGACACCAAACACCAAACACCAAGCACCAAGAACCAAACACCAAACACCAAACAGCAAGCACCAAGCACCAAACACCAAGCACCAAACAGCAAACCCCAAGCACCAATCACCAAACACTAATCACCAAGCACCAAGCACCAAACACCAAGCACCAAGCAGCAATCACCAAACACCAAGCACCAAGCACCAAGAACCAAGCACCAAACACCAAGCACCATGCACCAAACACCAAAACCCAAGCACCAAAGACCAAGCACCAAGCACCAAGGAGCAAATACCAAGCACCAAGCACCAAGCACCAAACACCAAGCACCAAGCACCAAACACACAGCACCAAGCACCAAGCACCAAACACCAAGCAGCAAACACAAAACACCAAACACCAAACACCAAGCACCAAGCACGAAACAGCAAGCACCAAACAGCAAACAGCAAACAGCAAACGCCAAACACCAAACACCAAGCACCAAGCACCAAACACCAAGCACCAAGCAGCAAACACCAAGCACCAAGCACCAAGCACCAAACCCCAAGCACCAAACACCAAACCGCAAGCACCAAGCACCAAACACTAATCACCAAGCACCAAGCACCAAACAACAAGCACCAAGCACCAAGCACCAGGCACCAAGCACCAATCACCAAACACAAAACACCAAGCACCAAACATCAAAACACAAACACCCAACACCAAGCACCAAGCACCAAACACCATACAACAAGCACCAGGCACCAAGCACCAAACACCAAACACCAAGCACGAAGCACCAAACACCAAGCACCAAGCACCAAACGCCAAACACCAAGCACCAAGCACCAAGCACCAAACACCAAACACCAAACACCAAACAGCAAACACCAAACACCAAACAGCAAAAACCAAATACGAAACAGCAAACACCATACAGCAAACACCAAGCACCAAAAAGCAGACACCAAACAGCAAACACCAAACACCAAACACCAAACACCAAACACCAAGCACCAAGCACCAACCACCAAACCCCAAGCACCAATCACGAAGCACCAAGCACCAAGCGCCAAACACCAAACACCATGCACCAAAGACCAAGCACCAAGCACCAAGCACCAAACAACAAGCACCAAGCACCAAGCACCAAACACCAGGCACCAAGCACCAAACACCAACCACCCAGCACCAAGCACCAAGCACCATACACCAAGCACCAAACACCAAACACCAAACACCAGGCACCAAGCACCAACTACCAAGCCCCAAGCAGAAGCACCAAACACCAAGCACCAAGCACCAAACACCAAGCCCCATGCACCAAGCACCAAACACCAAACACCAAGCACCAAGCACCAAACACCAAACACCAAGCACCAAACACCAAACACCAAGCACCAAGGACCCAACATCAAACACCAAGCACCAAGCACCAAACACCAAACACCAAGCCCCAAGCACCAAGCACCAAGCACCGAACACCAAGCCCCAAACACCAAGCACCAAACACCAAGCACCAAACACGAAGCACCAAACACCAAACACTAAGTCCCACGCACCAAGCACCAAACACCAAACAGCAAGCACCAAGCACCAAACACCAAGCACGAAGCACCAAGCCCCTAGCACCAAACACCAAACACCAAGCACCAAGCACAAAACACCAAGCACCAATCACCAAGCACCAAACACCAAGCAGCAAGCAGCAAGCACCAAACACCAAACACCAAGCACCAAGCAACAAACACCAAACACCAAGCACCAAGGACCAAACATCAAACACCAAGCACCAAGCACCAAACACCTAACACCAAGCACCAAGCACCAAGCACCAAGCACCAAACACCAAGCACCAAACACCAAGCACCAAGCACCAAACACCAAGCACCAAGCACCAAGCACCAAGCACCAAGCACCAAACACCAAGCACCAAGCACCAAACACCAAACCCCAAGCACCAAACATCAAACCGCACGCACCAAGCACCAAACACTAATCACCAAGCACCAAGCACCAATCAACAAGCACCAAGCAACAAGCACCAGGCACCAAGCACCAAGCACCAAACACAAAACACCAAGCACCAAGCACCAAGCAGCAAACACCAAGCATCAAACACCAAACACCAAACACCAAGCACCAAACACCAAGCACCAAGCACCAAACACCAAACACCAAGCACCAAGCACCAAGCACCAAACACCAGACATCAAGCACCAGACACCAGATACCAAGCACCAAGCACCAAGCACCAAACACCAAACAACAAGCAGCAGGCACCAAGCTCCAAACACCAAACACCAAGCACCAAGCACCAAACACCAAACACCAAGCACGCAGCATCAAACACCAAGCACCAAACACCAAGCACCAAGCACCAAGCACCAAGTACCAAACACCAAACACCAAGCACCAAACACCAAACACCAAGCACCAAGCACGAAACACCAGGCACCAAGCACCAAGCACCAAACTCCAAACACCAAGCACCAAGCACCAGCCACCAAGCACCAAGCACCAAACACCAAACACCAAGCACTAAGCACCAAACAACAAGCACCAGGCACCAAGCACCAAACACCAAACACCAAGCACGCAGCACCAAACACCAAGCACCAAGCACCAAGCACCAAACACCAAGCACCAAGCACCAAACACCAAACACCAAACACCAAGCACCAAGAACCAAACACCAAACACCAAACAGCAAGCACCAAGCACCAAACACCAAGCACCAAACAGCAAACCCCAAGCACCAATCACCAAACACTAGTCACCAAGCACCAAGCACCAAACACCAAGCACCAAGCAGCAATCAACAAACACCAAGCACCAAGCACAAAACACCAAACACCAAACACCAAGGAGCAAACACCAAGCACCAAGCACCAAGCACCAAACACCAAGCACCAAGCACCAAACACACAGCACCAAGCACCAAGCACCAAACACCAAGCACCAAGCACAAAACACCAAACACCAAACACCAAGCACCAAGCACCAAACAGCAAGCACCAAACAGCAAACAGCAAACAGCAAACGCCAAACACCAAACACCAAGCACCAAGCACCAAACACCAAGCACCAAGCACCAAACACCAAGCACCAAGCACCAAGCACCAAACCCCAAGCACCAAACACCAAACCGCAAGCACCAAGCACCAAACACTAATCACCAAGCACCAAGCACCAAACAACAAGCACCAAGCACCAAGCACCAGGCACCAAGCACCAATCACCAAACACAAAACACCAAGCACCAAACACCAAAACACAAACACCAAACACCAAGCACCAAGCACCAAACACCATACAACAAGCACCAGGCACCAAGCACCAAACACCAAACACCAAGCACGAAGCACCAAACACCAAGCACCAAGCACCAAACGCCAAACACCAAGCACCATGCACCAAGCACCAAACACCAAACACCAAACACCAAACAGCAAACACCAAACACCAAACAGCAAAAACCAAATACGAAACAGAAAACACCATACAGCAAACACCAAACACCAAAAAGCAGACACCAAACAGCAAACACCAAACACCAAACACCAAACACCAAACACCAAGCACGCAGCATCAAACACCAAACACAAAACACCAATCACGAAGCACCAAGCACCAAGCGCCAAACACCAAACACCATGCACCAAAGACCAAGCACCAAGCACCAAGCACCAAACAACAAGCACCAAGCACCAAGCACCAAACACCAAGCACCAAGCACCAAACACCAACCACCCAGCACCAAGCACCAAGCACCATACACCAAGCACCAAACACCAAACACCAAACACCAGGCACCAAGCACCAACTACCAAGCCCCAAGCAGAAGCACCAAACACCAAGCACCAAGCACCAAACACCAAGCCCCATGCACCAAGCACCAAACACCAAACACCAAGCACCAAGCACCAAACACCAAACACCAAGCACCAAACACCAAACACCAAGCACCAAGGACCCAACATCAAACACCAAGCACCAACCACCAAACACCAAACACCAAGCCCCAAGCACCAAGCACCAAGCACCGAACACCAAGCCCCAAACACCAAGCACCAAACACCAAGCACCAAACACCAAGCACCAAACACCAAACACTAAGTCCCACGCACCAAGCACCAAACACCAAACAGCAAGCACCAAACACCAAACACCAAGCACGAAGCACCAAGCCCCTAGCACCAAACACCAAACACCAAGCACCAAGCACAAAACACCAAGCACCAATCACCAAGCACCAAACACCAAGCAGCAAGCAGCAAGCACCAAACACCAAACACCAAGCACCAAGCAACAAACACCAAACACCAAGCACCAAGGACCAAACATCAAACACCAAGCACCAAGCACCAAACACCTAACACCAAGCACCAAGCACCAAGCACCAAGCACCAAACACCAAGCACCAAACACCAAGCACCAAGCACCAAACACCAAGCACCAAGCACCAAGCACCAAGCACCAAGCACCAAACACCAAGCACCAAGCACCAAACACCAAACCCCAAGCACCAAACATCAAACCGCACACACCAAGCACCAAACACTAATCACCAAGCACCAAGCACCAATCAACAAGCACCAAGCAACAAGCACCAGGCACCAAGCACCAAGCACCAAACACAAAACACCAAGCACCAAGCACCAAGCAGCAAACACCAAGCATCAAACACCAAACACCAAACACCAAGCACCAAACACCAAGCACCAAGCACCAAGCACCAAACACCAAGCACCAAGCACCAAGCACCAAACACCAGACATCAAGCACCAAACACCAGATACCAAGCACCAAGCACCAAGCACCAAACACCAAACAACAAGCAGCAGGCACCAAGCTCCAAACACCAAACACCAAGCACCAAGCACCAAACACCAAACACCAAGCACGCAGCATCAAACACCAAGCACCAAACACCAAGCACCAAGCACCAAGCACCAAGTACCAAACACCAAACACCAAGCACCAAACACCTAACACCAAGCACCAAGCACGAAACACCAGGCACCAAGCACCAAGCACCAAACTCCAAACACCAAGCACCAAGCACCAGCCACCAAGCACCAAGCACCAAACACCAAACACCAAGCACTAAGCACCAAACAACAAGCACCAGGCACCAAACACCAAACACCAAACACCAAGCACCAAGAACCAAACACCAAACACCAAACAGCAAGCACCAAGCACCAAACACCAAGCACCAAACAGCAAACCCCAAGCACCAATCACCAAACACTAGTCACCAAGCACCAAGCACCAAACACCAAGCACCAAGCAGCAATCAACAAACACCAAGCACCAAGCACCAAGAACCAAGCACCAAACACCAAGCACCAAGTACCAAACACCAAAACACAAGCACCAAAGACCAAGCACCAAGCACCAAGGACCAAACACCAAGCACCAAGCACCAAGCACCAAACACCAAGCACCAAGCACCAAACACCCAGCACCAAGCACCAAGCACCAAACACCAAGCACCAAGCACCAAACACCAAACACCAAACACCAAGCACCAAGCACCAAACAGCAAACACCAAACACCAAACAGCAAACACCAAACGCGAAACACCAAACACCAAGCACCAAGCACCAAACACCAAGCACCAAGCACCAAACACCAAGCACCAAGCACCAAGCACCAAACACCAAGCACCAAGCACCAAACACCAAACCCCAAGCACCAAACACCAAACCGCAAGCACCAAGCACCAAACACTAATCACCAAGCACCAAGCACCAAACAACAAGCACCAAGCACCAAGCACCAGGCACCAAGCACCAAGCACCAAACACCAAGCACCAAGCACCAAGCCCCTAGCACCAAACACCAAGCAGCAAGCAGCCAGCAGCAAACACCAAGCATCAAACACCAAACACCAAGCACTAAGCACCAAACAACAAGCACCAGGCACCAAGCACCAAACACCAAACACCAAGCACGCAGCACCAAACACCAAGCACCAAGCAACAAGCACCAAACACCAAGCACCAAGCACCAAGCACCAAACACTAAGCACCAAACACCAAACATCAAGCACCTAACACCAGATACCAAGCACCAAGCACCAAGCACCAAACACCAAACACCAAGCACCAAGCGCCAAACACCAAACAACAAGCACCAGGCACCAAGCTCCAAACACCAAACACCAAGCACCAAGCACCAAACACCAAACACCAAGCACGCAGCATCAAACACCAAACACCAAACACCAAGCACCAAGCACCAAGCAGCAAACACCAAGCATCAAACACCAAACACCAAACACCAAGCACCAAACACCAAGCACCAAGCACCAAACACCAAACACCAAGCACCAAACACCAAACATCAAGCACCAAACACCAGATACCAAGCACCAAGCACCAAGCACCAAACACCAAACACCAAGCACCAAGCGCCAAACACCAAACAACAAGCACCAGGCACCAAGCTCCAAACACCAAACACCAAGCACCAAGCACCAAACACCAAACACCAAGCACGCAGCATCAAACACCAAGCACCAAACACCAAGGACCAAGCACCAAGCACCAAACACCAACCACCAAGCACCAAGCACACAACACCAAACACCAAGCACCAAGGACCAAAAATCAAACACCAAGCACCAAGCACCAAACACCAAACACCAAGCACCAAGAACCAAGCACCAAGCACCGAACACCAAGTACCAAACACCAAACACCAAACACCAAGCATCAAACACCAAACACCAAGCACCAGGCACCAAGCACCAAACACCAAGCACCAAACACCAAGCACCAAGCACCAAACACTAATCACCAAGCACCAAGCACCATACAACAAGCACCAGGCACCAAGCACCAAACACCAAACACCAAGCACGAAGCACCAAACACCAAGCACCAAGCACCAAACGCCAAACACCAAGCACCAAGCACCAAGCACCAAACACCAAACACCAAACACCAAACAGCAAACACCAAACACCAAACAGCAAAAACCAAATATGAAACAGCAAACACCATACAGCAAACACCAAACACCAAACACCAAACACCAAACACCAAGCACCAAGCACCAACCACCAAACCCCAAGCACCAAGCAACAAACACTAATCACCAAGCACCAAGCACCAAACACCAAGCACCAAGCACCAATCACGAAGCACCAAGCACCAAGCACCAAACAACAAGCACCAAGCACCAAGCACCAAACACCAAGCACCAAGCACCAAACACCAACCACCCAGCACCAAGCACCAAGCACCATACACCAAGCACCAAACACGAAACACCAAACACCAGGCACCAAGCACCAAGCACCAACTACCAAGCCCCAAGCAGAAGCACCAAACACCAAGCACCAAGCACCAAACACCAAGCCCCAAGCACCAAGCACCAAACACCAAACACCAAGCACCAAGCACCAAACACCAAACACCAAACACCAAACACCAAACACCAAGCACCAAGGACCCAACATCAAACACCAAGCACCAAGCACCAAACACCAAACACCAAGCCCCAAGCACCAAGCACCAAGCACCGAACACCAAGCCCCAAACACCAAGCACCAAACACCAAGCACCAAACACCAAGCACCAAGCAACAAACACCAAACACCAAGCACCAAGGACCAAACACCTAACACCAAGCACCAAGCACCAAGCACCAAACACCAAACACCAAGCACCAAACACCAAGCACCAAGCACCAGACACCAAGCACCAAGCACCAAACACCAAGCACCAAGCACCAAGCACCAAACACCAAGCACCAAGCACCAAACACCAAACCCCAAGCACCAAACATCAAACCACAAGCACCAAGCACCAAACACTAATCACCAAGCACCAAGCACCAAACAACAAGCACCAAGCACCAAACACAAAACACCGAGCACCAAGCACCAAGCACCAAACACCAAACATCAAGCACCAAACACCAGATACCAAGCACCAAGCACCAAGCACCAAACACCAAACAACAAGCAGCAGGCACCAAGCTCCAAACACCAAACACCAAGCACCAAGCACCAAACACCAAACACCAAGCACGCAGCATCAAACACCAAGCACCAAACACCAGGCACCAAGCACCAAGTACCAAACACCAAACACCAAGCACCAAACACCAAACACCAAGCACCAAGCACCAAGCACGAAACACCAGGCACCGAGCACCAAGCACCAAACTCCAAACACCAAGCACCAAGCACCAGCCACCAAGCACCAAGCACCAAACACCAAACACCAAGCACTAAGCACCAAACAACAAGCACCAGGCACCAAGCACCAAACACCAAACACCAAGCACGCAGCACCAAACACCAAGCACCAAGCAACAAGCACCAAACACCAAGCACCAAGCACCAAGCACCAACCACCAAACACCAAACACCAAGCACCAAGAACCAAACACCAAACACCAAACAGCAAGCACCAAGCACCAAACACCAAGCACCAAACAGCAAACCCCAAGCACCAATCACCAAACACTAATCACCAAGCACCAAGCACCAAACACCAAGCACCAAGCAGCAATCACCAAACACCAAGCACCAAGCACCAAGAACCAAGCACCAAACACCAAGCACCAAGCACCAAACACCACAACCCTAGCACCAAAGACCAAGCACCATGCACCAAGGACCAAACACCAAGCACCAAGCACCAAGCACCAAACACCAAGCACCAAGCACCAAACACCCAGCACCAAGCACCAAACACCAAGCACCAAGCACCAAGCACCGAACACCAAACACCAAGCACCAAGCACCAAACAGCAAGCACCAAACACCAAAAACCAAACAGCAAACACCAAACAGCAAACACCAAACACCAAACAGCAAACAGCAAACGCCAAACACCAAACACCAAGCACCAAGCACCAAACACCAAGCACCAAACACCAAGCACCAAGCACCAAGCACCAAACACCAAGCACCAAGCACCAAACACCAAACCCCAAGCACCAAACACGAAACCGCAAGCACCAAGCACCAAACACTAATCACCAAACACCAAACACCAAGCACCAAGCACCAAGCACCAAGCACCAAACACCAAACACCAAGCACCAAGCGCCAAACACCAAACAACAAGCACCAGGCACCAAGCTCCAAACACCAAACACCAAGCACCACGCACCAAACACCAAACACCAAGCACGCAGCATCAAACACCAAACACAAAACACCAAGCACCAAGCACCAAGCAGCAAAAACCAAGCATCAAACACCAAATACCAAACACCAAGCACCAAACACCAAGCACCAAGCACCAAACACCAAACACCAAGCACCAAACACCAAACATCAAGCACCAAACACCAGATACCAAGCACCAAGCACCATGCACCAAACACCAAACACCAAGCACCAAGCGCAAAACACCAAACAACAAGCACCAGGCACCAAGCTCCAAACACCAAACACCAAGCACCAAGCACCAAACACCAAACACCAAGCACGCAGCATCAAACACCAAGCACCAAACACCAAGCACCAAGCACCAAGCACCAAGTACCAAACACCAAACACCAAGCACCAAACACCAAACACCAAGCACCAAGCACCAAGCACGAAACACCAGGCACCAAGCACCAAGCACCGAACTCCAAACACCAAGCACCAAACACCAGCCACCAAGCACCAAGCACCAAACACCAAACACCAAGCACTAAGCACCAAACACCAAACAACAAGCACCAGGCACCAAGCACCAAACACCAAACACCAAGCCCGCAGCACCAAACACCAAGCACCAAGCACCAAGCACCAAACACCAAGCACCAAGCACCAAGCACCAAACACCAAACACCAAACACCAAGCACCAAGAACCAAACACCAAACACCAAACAGCAAGCACCAAGCACCAAACACCAAGCCCCAAACACCAAACCCCAAGCACCAATCACCAAACACTAATCACCAAGCACCAAGCACCAAACACCAAGCACCAAGCAGCAAGCACCAAACACCAAGCATCAAGCACCAAGCACCAAGCACCAAACACCAAGCACCAAGCACCAAACACCAAAACCCAAGCACCAAACACCAAGCACCAAGCACCAAGGACCAAACACCAAGCACCAAGCACCAAGCACCAAACACCAAGCACCAAGCACCAAACACCCAGCACCAAGCACCAAGCACCAAACACCAAGCACCAAACACCAAACACCAAGCACCAAGCACCAAACAGCAAGCACCAAACACCAAACACCAAACAGCAAACACCAAACAGCAAACACCAAACATCAAACAGCAAACAGCAAACGCCAAACACCAAGCACCAAGCAACAAGCACCAAACACCAAGCACCAAGCACCAAGCACACAACACCAAACACCAAGCACCAAGGACCAAACATCAAACACCAAGCACCAAGCACCAAGCACCAAACACCAAACACCAAGCACCAAGCACCAAGCACCGAACACCAAGTACCAAACACCAAGCACCAAACACCAAGCACCAAACACCAAACACCAAGCACCAGGCACCAAGCACCAAACACCAAGCACCAAACACCAAGCCCCTAGCACCAAACACCAAGCAGCAAGCAGCAAGCACCAAACACCAAACACCAAGCACCAAGCACCAAATACCAAACACCAAGCACCAAGGACCAAACATCAAACACCAAGCACCAAGCCCCTATCACCAAACACCAAGCAGCAAGCAGCAAGCACCAAACACCAAACACCAAGCACCAAGCACCAAATACCAAACACCAAGCACCAAGGACCAAACATCAAACACCAAGCACCAAGCACCAAACGCCTAACACCAAGCACCAAGCACCATGCACCAAGCACCAAACACCAAGCACCAATCACCAAACACCAAACACCAAGCACCAAACACCAAGCACCAGGCACCAAACACCAAACACCAAGCACCAAGCACCAAACACCAAGCACCAAACTCCAAACACAAAACACCAAGCACCAAGCAGCAAGCACCAAACACCAAACACCAAGCACCAAGCACCAAACACCAAACACCAAGCACCAAGAACCTAACATCAAACACCAATCACCAAGCACCAAACACCTAACACCAAGCACCAAGCACCAAGCACCAAGCACCAAACACCAAGCACCAAACACAAAGCACCAAGCACCAAACACCAAGCACCAAACACCATGCACCAAGCACCAAACACCAAACCCCAAGCACCAAACACCAAACCCCAAGCACCAAACACCAAACACCAAGCACCAAGCGCCAAACACCAAGCACCAAACACCAAACACCAAGCACCAAGCACCAAACACCAAGCACCAAGCGCCAAATACCAAACAACAAGCACCAGGCACCAAGCTCCAAACACCAAACACCAAGCACCAAGCACCAAACACCAAACACCAAGCACGCAGCATCAAACACCAAGCACCAAACACCAAGCACCAAGCACCAAGCACCAAACACCAACCACCAAGCACCAAGCACACAACTCCAAACACCAAGCACCAAGGACCAAACATCAAACACCAAGCACCAAGCACCAAACACCAAACACCAAGCACCAAGCACCAAGCACCAAGCACCGAACACCAAGTACCAAACACCAAACACCAAACACCAAGCATCAAACACCAAACACCAAGCACCAGGCACCAAGCACCAAACACCAAGCACCAAACACCAAGCACCAAGCACCAAACACTAATCACTAAGCACCAAGCACCAAACAACAAGCACCAAGCACCAAGCACCAGTCACCAAGCACCAAGCACCAAACACAAAACACCAAGCACCAAGCACCACACAGCAAGCATCAAACACCAAACACCAAATACCAAGCACCAAACACCAAACACCAAGCACTAAGCACCAAGCACCAAACTCCATGCACCCAGCACCAAACACCAAACACCAAGCACCAAGCACCAAACACCAAACACCAAGCACCAAGTACCAAGCACCAAACACCAAACACCAAGCACCAAACACCAGACACCAAGCAGCAAACACCAAACACCAAGCACCAAGCACCAAACACCATACAACAAGCACCAGGCACCAAGCACCAAACACCAAACACCAAGCACGAAGCACCAAACACCAAGCACCAAGCACCAAACGCCAAACACCAAGCACCAAGCACCAAGCACCAAACACCAAACAACAAACACCAAACAGCAAACACCAAACACCAAACAGCAAAAACCAAATACGAAACACCAAACACCATACAGCAAACACCAAACACCAAACACCAAACACCAAACACCAAGCACCAAGCACCAACCACCAAACCCCAAGCACCAAGCAACAAACACTAATCACCAAGCACCAAGCACCAAACACCAAGCACCAAGCACCAATCACGAAGCACCAAGCACCAAGCGCCAAACACCAAACACCATGCACCAAAGACCAAGCACCAAGCACCAAGCACCAAACAACAAGCACCAAGCACCAAGCACCAAACACCAAGCACCAAGCACCAAACATCAACCACCCAGCACCAAGCACCAAGCACCATACACCAAGCACCAAACACGAAACACCAAACACCAGGCACCAAGCACCAAGCACCAACTACCAAGCCCCAAGCAGAAGCACCAAACACCAAGCACCAAGCACCAAACACCAAGCCCCAAGCACCAAGCACCAAACACCAAACACCAAGCACCAAGCACCAAACACCAAACACCAAACACCAAACACCAAACACCAAGCACCAAGGACCCAACATCAAACACCAAGCACCAAGCACCAAACACCAAACACCAAGCCCGAAGCACCAAGCACCAAGCACCGAATACCAAGCCCCAAACACCAATCACCAAACACCAAGCACCAAACAGCAAGCACCAAGCACCAAACACCAAGCACCAAGCACCAAGCCCCTAGCACCAAACACCAAACACCAAGCACCAAGCACAAAACACCAAGCACCAATCACCAAGCACCAAACACCAAGCAGCAAGCAGCAAGCACCAAACACCAAACACCAAGCACCAAGCAACAAACACCAAACACCAAGCACCAAGGACCAAACATCAAACACCAAGCACCAAGCACCAAACACCTAACACCAAGCACCAAGCACCAAGCACCAAACACCAAACACCAAGCACCAAACACCAAGCACCAAGCACCAGACACCAAGCACCAAGCACCAAACACCAAGCACCAAGCACCAAGCACCAAACACCAAGCACCAAGCACCAAACACCAAACCCCAAGCACCAGTCATCAAACCGCAAGCACCAAGCACCAAACACTAATCACCAAGCACCAAGCACCAAACAACAAACACCAAGCACCAAACACAAAACACCAAGCACCAAGCACCAAGCAGCAAACACCAAGCATCAAACACCAAACACCAAACACCAAGCACCAAACACCAAGCACCAAGCACCAAACACCAAACACCAAGCACCAAGCACCAAGCACCAAACACCAAACATCAAGCACCAAACACCAGATACCAAGCACCAAGCACCAAGCACCAAACACCAAACAACAAGCAGCAGGCACCAAGCTCCAAAAACCAAACACCAAGCACCAAGCACCAAACACCAAACACCAAGCACGCAGCATCAAACACCAAGCACCAAACACCAAGCACCAAGCACCAAGTACCAAACACCAAACACCAAGCACCAAACACCAAACACCAAGCACCAAGCACCAAGCACCAAGCACGAAACACCAGGCACCGAGCACCAAGCACCAAACTCCAAACACCAAGCACCAAGCACCAGCCACCAAGCACCAAGCACCAAACACCAAACACCAAGCACTAAGCACCAAACAACAAGCACCAGGCACCAAGCACCAAACACCAAACACCAAGCACGCAGCACCAAACACCAAGCACCAAGCAACAAGCACCAAACACCAAGCACCAAGCACCAAGCACCAAACACCAAACACCAAACACCAAGCACCAAGAACCAAACACCAAACACCAAACAGCAAGCACCAAGCACCAAACACCAAGCACCAAACAGCAAACCCCAAGCACCAATCACCAAACACTAATCACCAAGCACCAAGCACCAAACACCAAGCACCAAGCAGCAATCACCAAACACCAAGCACCAAGCACCAAGAACCAAGCACCAAACACCAAGCACCAAGCACCAAACACCACAACCCAAGCACCAAAGACCAAGCACCATGCACCAAGGACCAAACACCAAGCACCAAGCACCAAGCACCAAACACCAAGCACCAAGCACCAAACACCCAGCACCAAGCACCAAGCACCAAACACCAAGCACCAAGCACCAAGCACCGAACACCAAACACCAAGCACCAAGCACCAAACAGCAAGCACCAAACACCAAAAACCAAACAGCAAACACCAAACAGCAAACACCAAACACCAAACAGCAAACAGCAAACGCCAAACACCAAACACCAAGCACCAAGCACCAAACACCAAGCACCAAACACCAAGCACCAAGCACCAAGCACCAAACACCAAGCACCAAGCACCAAACACCAAACACCAAGCACCAAACACCAAACCGCAAGCACCAAGCACCAAACACTAATCACCAAGCACCAAGCACCAAACAACAAGTACCAAGCACCAAGCACCAGGCACCAAGCACCAAGCACCAAACACCAAGCACCAAGCACCAAGCCCCTAGCACCAAACACCAAGCAGCAAGCAGCAAGCAGCAAACACCAAGCATCAATCACCAAACACCAAACACCAAGCACCAAACACCAAGCACCAAGCACCAAACACCAAACACCAAGCACCAAACGCCAAACATCAAGCACCAGGCACCAAGCTCCAAACACCAAACACCAAGCACCACGCACCAAACACCAAACACCAAGCACGCAGCATCAAACACCAAACACAAAACACCAAGCACCAAGCACCAAGCAGCAAACACCAAGCATCAAACACCAAACACCAAACACCAAGCACCAAACACCAAGCACCAAGCACCAAACACCAAACACCAAGCACCAAACACCAAACATCAAGCACCAAACACCAGATACCAAGCACCAAGCACCATGCACCAAGCACCAAACACCAAGCACCAAGCGCCAAACACCAAACAACAAGCACCAGGCACCAAGCTCCAAACACCAAACACCAAGCACCAAGCACCAAACACCAAACACCAAGCACGCAGCATCAAACACCAAGCACCAAACACCAAGCACCAAGCACCAAGCACCAAGTACCAAACACCAAACACCAAGCACCAAACACCAAACACCAAGCACCAAGCACCAAGCACGAAACACCAGGCACCAAGCACCAAGCACCGAACTCCAAACACCAAGCACCAAACACCAGCCACCAAGCACCAAGCACCAAACACCAAACACCAAGCACTAAGCACCAAACACCAAACAACAAGCACCAGGCACCAAGCACCAAACACCAAACACCAAGCCCGCAGCACCAAACACCAAGCACCAAGCACCAAGCACCAAACACCAAGCACCAAGCACCAAGCACCAAACACCAAACACCAAACACCAAGCACCAAGAACCAAACACCAAACACCAAACAGCAAGCACCAAGCACCAAACACCAAGCCCCAAACACCAAACCCCAAGCACCAATCACCAAACACTAACCACCAAGCACCAAGCACCAAACACCAAGCACCAAGCAGCAAGCACCAAACACCAAGCACCAAGCACCAAGCACCAAGCACCAAACACCAAGCACCAAGCAACAAACACCAAAACCCAAGCACCAAACACCAAGCACCAAGCACCAAGGACCAAACACCAAGTACCAAGCACCAAGCACCAAACACCAAACACCAAGCACCAAGCACCAAACACCCAGCACCAAGCACCAAGCACCAAACACCAAGCACCAAACACCAAACACCAAGCACCAAGCACCAAACAGCAAGCACCAAACACCAAACACCAAACAGCAAACACCAAACAGCAAACACCAAACACCAAACAGCAAAGAGCAAACGCCAAACACCAAGCACCAAGCACCAAGCACCAAACACCAAGCACCAAGCACCAAGCACACAACACCAAACACCAAGCACCAAGGACCAAACATCAAACACCAAGCACCAAGCACCAAGCACCAAACACCAAACACCAAGCACCAAGCACCAAGCACCGAACACCAAGTACCAAACACCAAGCACCAAACACCAAGCACCAAACACCAAACACCAAGCACCAGGCACCAAGCACCAAACACCAAGCACCAAACACCAAGCACCAAACACCAAGCCCCTAGCACCAAACACCAAACACCAAGCACCAAGCACCAAATACCAAACACCAAGCACCAAGGACCAAACATCAAACACCAAGCACCAAGCCCCTAGCACCAAACACCAAGCAGCAAGCAGCAAGCACCAAACACCAAACACCAAGCACCAAGCACCAAATACCAAACACCAAGCACCAAGGACCAAACATCAAACACCAAGCACCAAGCACCAAACGCCTAACACCAAGCACCAAGCACCATGCACCAAGCACCAAACACCAAGCACCAATCACCAAACACCAAACACCAAGCACCAAACACCAAGCACCAGGCACCAAACACCAAACACCAAGCACCAAGCACCAAACACCAAGCACCAAACTCCAAACACAAAACAGCAAGCACCAAGCAGCAAGCACCAAACACCAAACACCAAGCACCAAGCACCAAACACCAAACACCAAGCACCAAGAACCTAACATCAAACACCAATCACCAAGCACCAAACACCTAACACCAAGCACCAAGCACCAAGCACCAAGCACCAAACACCAAGCACCAAACACAAAGCACCAAGCACCAAACACCAAGCACCAAGCACCAAACACCATGCACCAAGCACCAAACACCAAACCCCAAGCACCAAACACCAAACCCCAAGCACCAAGCACCAAACACTAATCACCAAGCACCAAGCACCAAACAACAAGCACCAAGCACCAAGCACCAGGCACCAAGCACCAAGCACCAAACACTAATCACCAAGCACCAAGCACCAAGCACCAAACACCAAGCACCAAGCACCAAGCGCCAAACACCAAGCACCAAGCACCAAACACCAAACACCAAGCACCAAAGACCAAGCACCAAGCACCAAGCACCAAACACCAAACCCCAAGCACCAAACACCAAACCGCAAGCACCAAGCACCATGCACCAAACACCAAACACCAAGCACCAAGCGCCAAACACCAAACAACAAGCACCAGGCACCAAGCTCCAAACACCAAACACCAAGCACCAAGCACCAAACACCAAACACCAAGCACGCAGCATCAAACACCAAGCACCAAACACCAAGCACCAAGCACCAAGCACCAAGTACCAAACACCAAACACCAAGCACCAAACACCAAACACCAAGCACCAAGCACCAAGCACGAAACACCAGGCACCAAGCACCAAGCACCGAACTCCAAACACCAAGCACCAAACACCAGCCACCAAGCACCAAGCACCAAACACCAAACACCAAGCACTAAGCACCAAACACCAAACAACAAGCACCAGGCACCAAGCACCAAACACCAAACACCAAGCCCGCAGCACCAAACACCAAGCACCAAGCACCAAGCACCAAACACCAAGCACCAAGCACCAAGCACCAAACACCAAACACCAAACACCAAGCACCAAGAACCAAACACCAAACACCAAACAGCAAGCACCAAGCACCAAACACCAAGCCCCAAACACCAAACCCCAAGCACCAATCACCAAACACTAATCACCAAGCACCAAGCACCAAACACCAAGCACCAAGCAGCAAGCACCAAACACCAAGCACCAAGCACCAAGCACCAAGCACCAAGCACCAAACACCAAGCACCAAGCACCAAACACCAAAACCCAAGCACCAAACACCAAGCACCAAGCACCAAGGACCAAACACCAAGCACCAAGCACCAAGCACCAAACACCAAACACCAAGCACCAAGCACCAAACACCCAGCACCCAGCACCAAGCACCAAACACCAAGCACCAAACACCAAACACCAAGCACCAAGCACCAAACAGCAAGCACCAAACACCAAACACCAAACAGCAAACACCAAACAGCAAACACCAAACACCAAACAGCAAACAGCAAACGCCAAACACCAAGCACCAAGCACCAAGCACCAAACACCAAGCACCAAGCACCAAGCACACAACACCAAACACCAAGCACCAAGGACCAAACATCAAACACCAAGCACCAAGCACCAAGCACCAAACACCAAACACCAAGCACCAAGCACCAAGCACCGAACACCAAGTACCAAACACCAAGCACCAAACACCAAGCACCAAACACCAAACACCAAGCACCAGGCACCAAGCACCAAACACCAAGCACCAAACACCAAGCACCAAACACCAAGCCCCTAGCACCAAACACCAAGCAGCAAGCAGCAAGCACCAAACACCAAACACCAAGCACCAAGCACCAAATACCAAACACCAAGCACCAAGGACCAAACATCAAACACCAAGCACCAAGCACCAAACGCCTAACACCAAGCACCAAGCACCATGCACCAAGCACCAAACACCAAGCACCAATCACCAAACACCAAACACCAAGCACCAAACACCAAGCACCAGGCACCAAACACCAAACACCAAGCACCAAGCACCAAACACCAAGCACCAAACTCCAAACACAAAACACCAAGCACCAAGCAGCAAGCACCAAACACCAAGCACCAAGCACCAAACACCAAACACCAAGCACCAAGAACCTAACATCAAACACCAATCACCAAGCACCAAACACCTAACACCAAGCACCAAGCACCAAGCACCAAGCACCAAACACCAAGCACCAAACACAAAGCACCAAGCACCAAACACCAAGCACCAAGCACCAAACACCATGCACCAAGCACCAAACACCAAACCCCAAGCACCAAACACCAAACCCCAAGCACCAAGCACCAAACACTAATCACCAAGCACCAAGCACCAAACAACAAGCACCAAGCACCAAGCACCAGGCACCAAGCACCAAGCACCAAACACTAATCACCAAGCACCAAGCACCAAGCACCAAACACCAAGCACCAATCACCAAGCACCAAACACCAAGCAGCAAGCAGCAAGCACCAAACACCAAACACCAAGCACCAAGCACCAAACACCAAACAACAAGCACCAAGGACCAAACATCAAACACCAAGCACCAAGCACCAAACACCTAACACCAAGCACCAAGAACCAAGCACCAAACACCAAGCACCAAACACCAAGCACCAAACACCAAACACCAAGCACCAAGCACCAAGCACGAAACACCAGACACCAAGCACCAAGCACCAAACACCAAGCACCAAGCACCAAACACCAAACCCCAAGCACCAAACACCAAACCGCAAGCACCAAGCACCAAACACTAATCACCAAGCACCAAGCACCAAACAACAAGCACCAAGCACCAAGCACCAGGCACCAAGCACCAAGCACCAAACACCAAGCACCAAGCACCAAGCCCCTAGCACCAAACACCAAGCAGCAAGCAGCAAGCAGCAAACACCAAGCATCAATCACCAAACACCAAACACCAAGCACCAAACACCAAGCACCAAGCACCAAACACCAAACACCAAGCACCAAACGCCAAACATCAAGCACCAGGCACCAAGCTCCAAACACCAAACACCAAGCACCACGCACCAAACACCAAACACCAAGCACGCAGCATCAAACACCAAACACAAAACACCAAGCACCAAGCACCAAGCAGCAAACACCAAGCATCAAACACCAAACACCAAACACCAAGCACCAAACACCAAGCACCAAGCACCAAACACCAAACACCAAGCACCAAACACCAAACATCAAGCACCAAACACCAGATACCAAGCACCAAGCACCATGCACCAAACACCAAACACCAAGCACCAAGCGCCAAACACCAAACAACAAGCACCAGGCACCAAGCTCCAAACACCAAACACCAAGCACCCAGCACCAAACACCAAACACCAAGCACGCAGCATCAAACACCAAGCACCAAACACCAAGCACCAAGCACCAAGCACCAAGTACCAAACACCAAACACCAAGCACCAAACACCAAACACCAAGCACCAAGCACCAAGCACGAAACACCAGGCACCAAGCACCAAGCACCGAACTCCAAACACCAAGCACCAAACACCAGCCACCAAGCACCAAGCACCAAACACCAAACACCAAGCACTAAGCACCAAACACCAAA
This sequence comes from Eledone cirrhosa, assembly GCA_964016885.1. Taxonomy (NCBI): domain Eukaryota; kingdom Metazoa; phylum Mollusca; class Cephalopoda; order Octopoda; family Eledonidae; genus Eledone; species Eledone cirrhosa. Next base: position 140,807,025 of record OZ024743.1, on the reverse strand, counting down.
CAACAAGCACCAGGCACCAAGCACCAAACACCAAACACCAAGCCCGCAGCACCAAACACCAAGCACCAAGCACCAAGCACCAAACACCAAGCACCAAGCACCAAGCACCAAACACCAAACACCAAACACCAAGCACCAAGAACCAAACACCAAACACCAAACAGCAAGCACCAAGCACCAAACACCAAGCCCCAAACACCAAACCCCAAGCACCAATCACCAAACACTAATCACCAAGCACCAAGCACCAAACACCAAGCACCAAGCAGCAAGCACCAAACACCAAGCACCAAGCACCAAGCACCAAGCACCAAACACCAAGCACCAAGCACCAAACACCAAAACCCAAGCACCAAACACCAAGCACCAAGCACCAAGGACCAAACACCAAGCACCAAGCACCAAGCACCAAACACCAAACACCAAGCACCAAGCACCAAACACCCAGCACCCAGCACCAAGCACCAAACACCAAGCACCAAACACCAAACACCAAGCACCAAGCACCAAACAGCAAGCACCAAACACCAAACACCAAACAGCAAACACCAAACAGCAAACACCAAACACCAAACAGCAAACAGCAAACGCCAAACACCAAGCACCAAGCACCAAGCACCAAACACCAAGCACCAAGCACCAAGCACACAACACCAAACACCAAGCACCAAGGACCAAACATCAAACACCAAGCACCAAGCACCAAGCACCAAACACCAAACACCAAGCACCAAGCACCAAGCACCGAACACCAAGTACCAAACACCAAGCACCAAACACCAAGCACCAAACACCAAACACCAAGCACCAGGCACCAAGCACCAAACACCAAGCACCAAACACCAAGCACCAAACACCAAGCCCCTAGCACCAAACACCAAGCAGCAAGCAGCAAGCACCAAACACCAAACACCAAGCACCAAGCACCAAATACCAAACACCAAGCACCAAGGACCAAACATCAAACACCAAGCACCAAGCACCAAACGCCTAACACCAAGCACCAAGCACCATGCACCAAGCACCAAACACCAAGCACCAATCACCAAACACCAAACACCAAGCACCAAACACCAAGCACCAGGCACCAAACACCAAACACCAAGCACCAAGCACCAAACACCAAGCACCAAACTCCAAAGACAAAACACCAAGCACCAAGCAGCAAGCACCAAACACCAAACACCAAGCACCAAGCACCAAACACCAAACACCAAGCACCAAGAACCTAACATCAAACACCAATCACCAAGCACCAAACACCTAACACCAAGCACCAAGCACCAAGCACCAAGCACCAAACACCAAGCACCAAACACAAAGCACCAAGCACCAAACACCAAGCACCAAGCACCAAACACCATGCACCAAGCACCAAACACCAAACCCCAAGCACCAAACACCAAACCCCAAGCACCAAGCACCAAACACTAATCACCAAGCACCAAGCACCAAACAACAAGCACCAAGCACCAAGCACCAGGCACCAAGCACCAAGCACCAAACACTAATCACCAAGCACCAAGCACCAAGCACCAAACACCAAGCACCAAGCACCAAGCGCCAAACACCAAGCACCAAGCACCAAACACCAAACCCCAAGCACCAAAGACCAAGCACCAAGCACCAAGCACCAAACACCAAACCACAAGCACCAAACACCAAACCGCAAGCACCAAGCACCAAACACTAATCACCAAGCACCAAGCACCAAACAACAAGCACCAAACACCATACACCAAACACCAAGCACCAAGCACCAAGCACCAAACACCAAGCACCAAACACTAAGCACCAAACACCAAGCCCCAAGCACCAAGCACCAAACACCAAACACCAAGCACCAAGCACCAAACACCAAGCACAAAACACCAAGCACCAAACACCAAACACTAAGTCCCACGCACCAAGCACCAAACACCAAACAGCAAGCACCAAGCACCAAACATCAAGCATCAAGCACCAAGTCCCTAGCACCAAACACCAAACACCAAGCACCAAGCATAAAACACCAAGCACCAATCACCAAGCACCAAACACCAAGCAGCAAGCAGCAAGCTCCAAACACCAAACACCAAGCACCAAGCACCAAACACCAAACAACAAGCACCAAGGACCAAACATCAAACACCAAGCACCAAGCACCAAACACCTAACACCAAGCACCAAGAACCAAGCACCAAACACCAAGCACCAAACCCCAAGCACCAAACACCAAACACCAAGCACCAAGCACCAAGCACGAAACACCAGACACCAAGCACCAAGCACCAAACTCCAAACACCAAGCACCAAGCACCAGCCACCAAGCACCAAGCACCAAACACCAAACACCAAGCACTAAGCACCAAACACCAAACAACAAGCCCCAGGCACCAAGCACCAAACACCAAACACCAAGCACGCAGCACCAAACACCAAGCACCAAGCACCAAGCACCAAACACCAAGCACCAAGCACCAAGCACCAAACACCAAACACCAAACACCAAGCACCAAGAACCAAACACCAAACACCAAACAGCAAGCACCAAGCACCAAACACCAAGCCCCAAACACCAAACCCCAAGCACCAATCACCAAACACTAATCACCAAGCACCAAGCACCAAACACCAAGCACCAAGCAGCAAGCACCAAACACCAAGCACCAAGCACCAAGCACCAAGCACCAAACACCAAGCACCAAGCACCAAACACCAAAACCCAAGCTCCAAACACCAAGCACCAAGCACCAAGCACCAAGGACCAAACACCAAGCACCAAGCACCAAGCACCAAACACCAAGCACCAAGCACCAAACACCCAGCACCAAGCACCAAGCACCAAACACCAAGCACCAAACACCAAACACCAAGCACCAAGCACCAAACAGCAAGCACCAAACACCAAACACCAAACAGCAAACACCAAACAGCAAACACCAAACACCAAACAGCAAACAGCAAACGCCAAACACCAAGCACCAAGCACCAAGCACCAAACACCAAGCACCAAGCACCAAGCACACAACACCAAACACCAAGCACCAAGGACCAAACATCAAACACCAAGCACCAAGCACCAAGCACCAAACACCAAACACCAAGCACCAAGCACCAAGCACCGAACACCAAGTACCAAACACCAAGCACCAAACACCAAGCACCAAACACCAAACACCAAGCACCAGGCACCAAGCACCAAACACCAAGCACCAAACACCAAGCACCAAACACCAAGCCCCTAGCACCAAACACCAAGCAGCAAGCAGCAAGCACCAAACACCAAACACCAAGCACCAAGCACCAAATACCAAACACCAAGCACCAAGGACCAAACATCAAACACCAAGCACCAAGCACCATGCACCAAGCACCAAACACCAAGCACCAATCACCAAACACCAAACACCAAGCACCAAACACCAAGCACCAGGCACCAAACACCAAACACCAAGCACCAAGCACCAAACACCAAGCACCAAACTCCAAACACAAAACACCAAGCACCAAGCAGCAAGCACCAAACACCAAACACCAAGCACCAAGCACCAAACACCAAACACCAAGCACCAAGAACCTAACATCAAACACCAATCACCAAGCACCAAACACCTAACACCAAGCACCAAGCACCAAGCACCAAGCACCAAACACCAAGCACCAAACACAAAGCACCAAGCACCAAACACCAAGCACCAAGCACCAAACACCATGCACCAAGCACCAAACACCAAACCCCAAGCACCAAACACCAAACCCCAAGAACCAAGCACCAAACACTAATCACCAAGCACCAAGCACCAAACAACAAGCACCAAGCACCAAGCACCAGGCACCAAGCACCAAGCACCAAACACTAATCACCAAGCACCAAGCACCAAGCACCAAACACCAAGCACCAAGCACCAAGCGCCAAACACCAAGCACCAAGCACCAAACACCAAACACCAAGCACCAAAGACCAAGCACCAAGCACCAAGCACCAAACACCAAACCCCAAGCACCAAACACCAAACCGCAAGCACCAAGCACCAAACACTAATCACCAAGCACCAAGCACCAAACAACAAGCACCAAACACCATACACCAAACACCAAGCACCAAGCACCAAGCACCAAACACCAAGCACCAAACACTAAGCACCAAACACCAAGCCCCAAGCACCAAGCACCAAACACCAAACACCAAGCACCAAGCACCAAACACCAAGCACAAAACACCAAGCACCAAACACCAAACACTAAGTCCCACGCACCAAGCACCAAACACCAAACAGCCAGCACCAAGCACCAAACATCAAGCATCAAGCACCAAGTCCCTAGCACCAAACACCAAACACCAAGCACCAAGCATAAAACACCAAGCACCAATCACCAAGCACCAAACACCAAGCAGCAAGCAGCAAGCACCAAACACCAAACACCAAGCACCAAGCACCAAACACCAAACAACAAGCACCAAGGACCAAACATCAAACACCAAGCACCAAGCACCAAACACCTAACACCAAGCACCAAGAACCAAGCACCAAACACCAAGCACCAAACACCAAGCACCAAACACCAAACACCAAGCACCAAGCACCAAGCACGAAACACCAGACACCAAGCACCAAGCACCAAACTCCAAACACCAAGCACCAAGCACCAGCCACTAAGCACCAAGCACCAAACACCAAACACCAAGCACTAAGCACCAAACACCAAACAACAAGCCCCAGGCACCAAGCACCAAACACCAAACACCAAGCACGCAGCACCAAACACCAAGCACCAAGCACCAAGCACCAAACACCAAGCACCAAGCACCAAGCACCAAACACCAAATACCAAACACCAAGCACCAAGAACCAAACACCAAACACCAAACAGCAAGCACCAAGCACCAAACACCAAGCCCCAAACACCAAACCCCAAGCACCAATCACCAAACACTAATCACCAAGCACCAAGCACCAAACACCAAGCACCAAGCACCAAGCACCAAACACCAAGCGCCAAGCACCAAACACCAAAACCCAAGCACCAAAGACCAAGCACCAAGCACCAAGGACCAAACACCAAGCACCAAGCACCAAGCACCAAACACCAAGCACCAAGCACCAAACACCCAGCACCAAGCACCAAGCACCAAACACCAAGCACCAAACACCAAACACCAAGCACCAAGCACCAAACAGCAAGCACCAAACACCAAACACCAAACAGCAAACACCAAACAGCAAACACCAACCACCAAACAGCAAACAGCAAACGCCAAACACCAAGCACCAAGTACCAAGCACCAAACACCAAGCACCAAGCACCAAGCACACAACACCAAACACCAAGCACCAAGGACCAAACATCAAACACCAAGCACCAAGCACCAAACACCAAACACCAAGCACCAAGCACCAATCACCAAGCACCGAACACCAAGCACCAAACAACAAGCACCAAACACCAAGCACCAAACAGCAAACACCAAGCACCAGGCACCAAGCACCAAACACCAAGCACCAAACACTAAGCACCAAACACCAAGTCCCACGCACCAAGCACCAAACACCAAACACCAAGCACCAAGCACCAAACACGAAACACCAAGCACCAAGCCCCTAGCACCAAACACCAAGCAGCAAGCAGCAAGCACCAAACACCAAACACCAAGCACCAAGCACCAAACACCAAACACCAAGCACCAAAGACCAAGCACCAAGCACCAAGCACCAAACACCAAACCCCAAGCACCAAACACCAAACCGCAAGCACCAAGCACCAAACACTAATCACCAAGCACCAAGCACCAAACAACAAGCACCAAACACTATACACCAAACACCAAGCACCAAGCACCAAGCACCAAACACCAAGCACCAAACACTAAGCACCAAACACCAAGCCCCAAGCACCAAGCACCAAACACCAAACACCAAGCACCAAGCACCAAACACCAAGCACAAAACACCAAGCACAAAACACCAAACACTAAGTCCCACGCACCAAGCACCAAACACCAAACAGCACGCACCAAGCACCAAACATCAAGCATCAAGCACCAAGCCCTAGCACCAAACACCAAACACCAAGCACCAAGCATAAAACACCAAGCACCAATCACCAAGCACCAAACACCAAGCAGCAAGCAGCAAGCACCAAACACCAAACACCAAGCACCAAGCACCAAACACCAAACAACAAGCACCAAGGACCAAACATCAAACACCAAGCACCAAGCACCAAACACCTAACACCAAGCACCAAGAACCAAGCACCAAACACCAAGCACCAAACACCAAGCACCAAACACCAAACACCAAGCACCAAGCACCAAGCACGAAACACCAGACACCAAGCACCAAGCACCAAACTCCAAACACCAAGCAGCAAGCACCAGCCACCAAGCACCAAGCACCAAACACCAAACACCAAGCACTAAGCACCAAACACCAAACAACAAGCCCCAGGCACCAAGCACCAAACACCAAACACCAAGCACGCAGCACCAAACACCAAGCACCAAGCACCAAGCACCAAACACCAAGCACCAAGCACCAAGCACCAAACACCAAATACCAAACACCAAGCACCAAGAACCAAACACCAAACACCAAACAGCAAGCACCAAGCACCAAACACCAAGCCCCAAACACCAAACCCCATGCACCAATCACCAAACACTAATCACCAAGCACCAAGCACCAAACACCAAGCACCAAGCAGCAAGCACCAAACACCAAGCACCAAGCACCAAGCACCAAACACCAAGCACCAAGCACCAAACACCAAAACCCAAGCACCAAAGACCAAGCACCAAGCACCAAGGACCAAACACCAAGCACCAAGCACCAAGCACCAAACACCAAGCACCAAGCACCAAACACCCAGCACCAAGCACCAAGCACCAAACACCAAGCACCAAACACCAAACACCAAGCACCAAGCACCAAACAGCAAGCACCAAACACCAAACACCAAACAGCAAACACCAAACAGCAAACACCAACCACCAAACAGCAAACAGCAAACGCCAAACACCAAGCACCAAGCACACAACACCAAACACCAAGCACCAAGGACCAAACATCAAACACCAAGCACCAAGCACCAAACACCAAACACCAAGCACCAAGCACCAAGCACCAAGCACCGAACACCAAGCACCAAACAACAAGCACCAAACACCAAGCACCAAACACCAAACACCAAGCACCAGGCACCAAGCACCAAACACCAAGCACCAAACACCAAGCACCAAACACCAAGTCCCACGCACCAAGCACCAAACACCAAACACCAAGCACCAAGCACCAAACACGAAACACCAAGCACCAAGCCCCTAGCACCAAACACCAAGCAGCAAGCAGCAAGCACCAAACACCAAACACCAAGCACCAAGCACCAAACACCAAACACCAAACACCAAGCACAAAATACCAAACACCAAGCACAATGGACCAAACAACAAACACCAAGCACCAAGGACCAAACGCCTAACACCAAGCACCAAGCACCAAGCACCAAACAACAAGCACCAATCACCAAACACCAAACACCAAGCACCGAACACCAAGCACCAGGCACCAAACGCCAAACACCAAGCACCAAGCACCAAACACCAAACACCAAGACCGAAGCACCAAACACCAAGCACCAAAATCCAAACACAAAACACCAAGCACCAAGCAGCAAGCACCAAACACCAAACACCAATCACCAAGAACCTAACATCAAACACCAATCATCAAGCACCAAACACCTAACACCAAGCACCAAGCACCAAGCACCAAGCACCAAACACCAAGCACCAAACACAAAGCACCAAGCACCAAACACCAAGCACCAAGCACCAAACACCAAGCACCAAGCACCAAACACTAATCACCAAGCACCAAGCACCAAACATCAAGCACCAAGCACCAAGCACCAGGCACCAAGCACCAAGCACCAAACACTAATCACCAAGCACCAAACACCAAGCACCAAACACCAAGCACCAAGCACCAAGCGCCAAACACCAGGCACCAAGCACCAAACACCAAACACCAAGCACCAAAGACCAAGCACCAAGCACCAAGCACCAAGCACCAAACAATAAGCACCAAGCACCAAGCACCAAACACCAAACACCAACCACCCAGCACCAAGCACCAAGCACCAAACACCAAGCACCAAACACCAAACACCAAACACCAGGCACCAAGCACCAAGCACCAAACACCAAGCACCAAACACTAAGCACCAAAGACCAAGCCCCAAGCACCAAGCACCAAACACCAAACACCAAGCACCAAGCACCAAACACCAAGCACCAAACACCAAGCACCAAACACCAAACACTAAGTCCCACGCACCATGCACCAAACACCAAACAGCAAGCACCAAGCACCACACACCAAGCATCAAGCACCAAGCCCCTAGCAGCAAACACCAAACACCAAGCACCAAGCACAAAACACCAAGCACCAATCACCAAGCACCAAACACCAAGCAGCAAGCAGCAAGCACCAAACACCAAACACCAAGCACGAAGCACCAAACACCAAACAACAAGCACCAAGGACCAAACATCAAACACCAAGCACCAAGCACCAAGCACCAAGCACCAAACACCAAGCACCAAACACCAAGCACCAAGCACCAAGTACCAAACACCAAACACCAAGCACCAAACACCAAACACCAAGCACCAAGCACCAAGCACGAAACACCAGGCACCAAGCACCAAGCACCAAACTGCAAACACCAAGCACCAAGCACCAGCCACCAAGCACCAAGCACCAAACACCAAACACCAAGCACTAAGCACCAAACACCAAACAACAAGCCCCAGGCACCAAGCACCAAACACCAAACACCAAGACCGAAGCACCAAACACCAAGCACCAAACTGCAAACACAAAACACCAAGCACCAAGCAGCAAGCACCAAACACCAAACACCAAGCACCAAGCACCAAGCACCAAACACCAAGCACCAAGAACCTAACATCAAACACCAATCACCAAGCACCAAACACCTAACACCAAGAACCAAGCACCAAGCACCAAGCACCAAACACCAAGCACCAAACACAAAGCACCAAGCACCAAACACCAAGCACCAAGCACCAAACACCAAGCACCAAGCACCAAACACCAAACCCCAAGCACCAAACACCAAACCCAATGCACCAAGCACCAAACACTAATCACCAAGCACCAAGCACCAAACATCAAGCACCAAGCACCAAGCACCAGGCACCAAGCACCAAGCACCAAACACTAATCACCAAGCACCAAACACCAAGCACCAAACACCAAGCACCAAGCACCAAGCGCCAAACACCAGGCCCCAAGTACCAAACACCAAACACCAAGCACCAAAGACCAAGCACCAAGCACCAAGCACCAAGCACCAAACAATAAGCACCAAGCACCAAGCACCAAACACCAAACACCAACCACCCAGCACCAAGCACCAAGCACCAAACACCAAGCCCCAAACAACAAGCACCAAGCACCAAGCACCAGGCTCCAAGCACCAAGCACCAAACACTAATCACCAAGCACCAAGCACCAAGCACCAAGCACCAAGCGCCAAACACCAAGCACCAAGCACCAAACACCAAACACCAAGCACCAAACACCAAGCCCCAAGCACTAAGCACCAAACACCAAACACCAAGCACCAAGCACCAAACACCAAGCACCAAACACCAAGCACCAAACACCAAACACTAAGTCCCACGCACCAAGCACCAAACACCAAACACCAAGCACCAAGCACCAAACACCAAGCATCAAGCACCAAGCCCCTAGCACCAAACACCAAACGCCAAGCACCAAGCACAAAACACCAAACAACAAGCACCAAGGACCAAACACCTAACACCAAGCACCAAGCACCAAGCACCAAGCACCAATCACCAAACACCAAGCACCAAACACCAAGCACCAAGCACCAAGTACCAAACACCAAACACCAAACACCAAACACCAAAGACCAAGCACCAATCACCAAGCACGAAACACCAGGCACCAAGCACCAAGCACCAAACTCCAAACACCAAGCACCAAGCACCAGCCACCAAGCACCAAGCACCAAACACCAAACACCAAGCACTAAGCACCAAACACCAAACAACAAGCCCCAGGCACCAAGCACCAAACACCAAACAGCAAGCACCAAGCACCAAACACCAAGCATCAAGCACCAAGCCCCTAGCACCAAACACCAAACGCCAAGCACCAAGCACAAAACACCAAACAACAAGCACCAAGGACCAAACACCTAACACCAAGCACCAAGCACCAAGCACCAAGCACCAAACACCAAGCACCAAACACCAAGCACGCAGCACCAAACACCAAGCACCAAGCACCAAGCACCAAACACCAAGCACCAAGCACCAAGCACCAAACACCAAACACCAAACACCAAGCACCAAGAACCAAACACCAAACAGCAAGCACCAAGCACCAAACACCAAGCACCAAACACCAAACCCCAAGCACCAATCACCAAACACTAATCACCAAGCACCAAGCACCAAACACCAAGCACCAAGCACCAGGCACCAAACACCAAACACCAAACACCAAGCACCAAGAACCAAACACCAAACACCAAACAGCAAGCACCAAGCACCAAGCACCAAGCACCAAGGACCAAACACCAGGCACCAAGCACCAAGCACCAAACACCAAGCACCAAGCACCAAACACCCAGCACCAAGCACCAAGCACCAAACACCAAGCACCAAGCACCAAACACCAAACACCAAACACCAAGCACCAAGCACCAAACAGCAAGCACCAAACACCAAACACCAAACAGCAAACACCAAACAGCAAACACCAAACACCAAACAGCAAACAGCAAACGCCAAACACCAAACACCAAGCACCAAGCACCAAACACCAAGCACCAAGCACCAAACACCAAGCACCAAGCACCAAGCACCAAACACCAAGCACCAAGCACCAAACACCAAACCCCAAGCACCAAACACCAAACCGCAAGCACCAAGCACCAAACACTAATCACCAAGCACCAAGCACCAAACAACAAGCACCAAGCACCAAGCAGCAGGCACCAAGCACCAAGCACCAAACACAAAACACCAAGCACCAAGCACCAAGCAGCAAACACCAAGCATCAAACACCAAACACCAAACACCAAGCACCAAACACCAAGCACCAAGCACCAAACACCAAACACCAAGCACCAAGCACCAAACACCAAACATCAAGCACCAAACACCAGATACCAAGCACCAAGCACCAAACGCCAAACACCAAACACCAAGCACCAAGCACCAAACACCAAACAACAAGCACCAGGCACCAAGCTCCAAATACCAAACACCAAGCACCAAGCACCAAACACCAAACACCAAGCACGCAGCATCAAACACCAAGCACCAAACACCAAGCACCAAGCACCAAGCACCAAGTAACAAACACCAAACACCAAGCACCAAACACCAGACACCAAGCACCAAGCACCAAGCACGAAACACCAGGCACCAAGCACCAAACACCAAACTCCAAACACCAAGCACCAAACACCAGCCACCAAGCACCAAGCACCAAACACCAAACACCAACCACTAAGCACCAAACACCAAACAACAAGCACCAGGCAGCAAGCACCAAGCACCAAACTCCAAACACCAAGCACCAAGCACCAAACTCCAAGCACCAAGCACCAAACACCAAACCCCAAGCACCAAACACCAAACACCAAGCACCAAGCACCAAACACCAGACACCAAAGCACCAGGCAACAAGCACGAAACACCAGGCACCAAGCACCAAACACCAAACTCCAAACACCAAGCACCAAACACCAGCCACCAAACACCAAGCACCAAACACCAAACACCAACCACTAAGCACCAAACACCAAACAACAAGCACCAGGCACCAAGCACCAAGCACCAAACTCCAAACACCAAGCACCAAGCACCAAACTCCAAGCACCAAGCACCAAACACCAAACCCCAAGCACCAAACACCAAACACCAAGCACCAAGCACCAAACACCAAGCACCAAGCAGCAAGCACCAAGCACCAAACACCAAACCCCAAGCACCAAACACCAAACCGCAAGCACCAAGCACCAAACACTAATCACCAAGTACCAAGCACCAAACACAAAACACCAAGCACCAAGCACCAAGCACCAAACACCAAGCACCAAGCACCAAGCACCAAACACCAAATACCAAACACCAAACACCAAGAACCAAACACCAAACACCAAACAGCAAGCACCAAGCACCAAACACCAAGCACCAAACACCAAACCCCAAGCACCAAACACCAAGCACCAAGCACCAAGCACCAAACACCAAACACCAAACACCAAGCACCAAGAACCAAACACCAAACACCAAACAGCAAGCACCAAGCACCAAGCACCAAGCACCAAACACCAAGCACCAAGCACCAAGCACCAAGCACCAAACACCAAGCACCAAGCACCTAACACCCAGCACCAAACACCAAACAGCAAGCACCAAGCACCAAACACAAAGCCCTAAACACCAAACCCCAAGCACCAATCACCAAACACTAATCACCAAGCACCAAGCACCAAACACCAAGCACCAAGCAGCAAGCACCAAACACCAAGCACCAAGCACCAAGGACCAAACACCAAGCACCAAGCACCAAGCACCAAACACCAAGCACCAAGCACCAAACACCCAGCACCAAGCACCAAGCACCAAACACCAAGCACCAAACACCAAACACCAAGCACCAAGCACCAAACAGCAAGCACCAAACACCAAACACCAAACAGCAAACACCAAACAGCAAACACCAACCACCAAACAGCAAACAGCAAACGCCAAACACCAAGCACCAAGAACCAAGCACCAAACACCAAGCACCAATCACCAAGCACACAACACCAAACACCAAGCACCAAGGACCAAACATCAAACACCAATCACCAAGCACCAAACACCAAACACCAAGCACCAAGCACCCGGCACCAAGCACCAAACACCAAGCACCAAACACCAAGCACCAAAGACCAAGTCCCACGCACCAAGCACCAAACACCAAACACCAAGCACCAAGCACCAAACACGAAACACCAAGCACCAAGCCCCTAGTACCAAACACCAAGCAGCAAGCAGCAAGCACCAAACACCAAATACCAAGCACCAAGCACCAAACACCAAACACCAAGCACCAAGCACAAAATACCAAACACCAAGCACAATGGACCAAACATCAAACACCAAGCACCAAGCACCAAACGCCTAACACCAAGCACCAAGCACCAAGCACCAAGCACCAAACACCAAGCACCAATCACCAAACACCAAACACCAAGCACCGAACACCAAGCACCAGGCACCAAACACCAAACACCAAGCACCAAGCACCAAACACCAAACACCAAGACCGAAGCACCAAACACCAAGCACCAAAATCCAAACACAAAACACCAAGCACCAAGCAGCAAGCACCAAACACCAAACACCAAGCACCAAGCACCAAGCACCAAACACCAAGCACCAAGAACCTAACATCAAACACCAATCATCAAGCACCAAACACCTAACACCAAGCACCAAGCACCAAGCACCAAGCACCAAACACCAAGCACCAAACACAAAGCACCAAGCACCAAACACCAAGCACCAAGCACCAAACACCAAGCACCAAGCACCAAACACCAAACCCCAAGCACCAAACACCAAACCCAAAGCACCAAGCACCAAACACTAATCACCAAGCACCAAGCACCAAACATCAAGCACCAAGCACCAAGCACCAGGCACCAAGCACCAAGCACCAAACACTAATCACCAAGCACCAAACACCAAGCACCAAACACCAAGCACCAAGCACCAAGCGCCAAACACCAGGCACCAAGCACCAAACACCAAACACCAAGCACCAAAGACCAAGCACCAAGCACCAAGCACCAAGCACCAAACAATAAGCACCAAGCACCAAGCACCAAACACCAAACACCAACCACCCAGCACCAAGCAACAAGCACCAAACACCAAGCACCAAACACCAAACACCAAACACCAAGCACCAAGCACCAAGCACCAAACACCAAGCACCAAACACTAAGCACCAAAGACCAAGCCCCAAGCACCAAGCACCAAACACCAAACACCAAGCACCAAGCACCAAACACCAAGCACCAAACACCAAGCACCGAACACCAAACACTAAGTCCCACGCACCAAGCACCAAACACCAAACAGCAAGCACCAAGCACCAAACACCAAGCATCAAGCACCAAGCCCCTAGCAGCAAACACCAAACACCAAGCACCAAGCACAAAACACCAAGCACCAATCACCAAGCACCAAACACCAAGCAGCAAGCAGCAAGCACCAAACACCAAACACCAAGCACGAAGCACCAAACACCAAACAACAAGCACCAAGGACCAAACATCAAACACCAAGCACCAAGCACCAAACACCTGACACCAAGCACGAAGCACCAAGCACCAAGCACCAAACACCAAGCACCAAACACCAAGCACCAAGCACCAAGTACCAAACACCAAACACCAAGCACCAAACACCAAACACCAAGCACCAAGCACCAAGCACGAAACACCAGGCACCAAGCACCAAGCACCAAACTGCAAACACCAAGCACCAAGCACCAGCCACCAAGCACCAAGCACCAAACACCAAACACCAAGCACTAAGCACCAAACACCAAACAACAAGCCCCAGGCACCAAGCACCAAACACCAAACACCAAGACCGAAGCACCAAACACCAAGCACCAAACTCCAAACACAAAACACCAAGCACCAAGCAGCAAGCACCAAACACCAAGCACCAAGAACCTAACATCAAACACCAATCACCAAGCACCAAACACCTAACACCAAGAACCAAGCACCAAGCACCAAGCACCAAACACCAAGCACCAAACACAAAGCACCAAGCACCAAACACCAAGCACCAAGCACCAAACACCAAGCACCAAGCACCAAACACCAACCCCAAGCACCAAACACCAAACCCAAAGCACCAAGCACCAAACACTAATCACCAAGCACCAAGCACCAAACATCAAGCACCAAGCACCAAGCACCAGGCACCAAGCACCAAGCACCAAACACTAATCACCAAGCACCAAACACCAAGCACCAAACACCAAGCACCAAGCACCAAGCGCCAAACACCAGGCACCAAGTACCAAACACCAAACACCAAGCACCAAAGACCAAGCACCAAGCACCAAGCACCAAGCACCAAACAATAAGCACGAAGCACCAAGCACCAAACACCAAACACCAACCACCCAGCACCAAGCACCAAGCACCAAACACCAAGCACCAAACACCAAACACCAAACACCAAGCACCAAGCACCAAGCACCAAACACCAAGCACCAAACACTAAGCACCAAAGACCAAGCCCCAAGCACCAAGCACCAAACACCAAACACCAAGCACCAAGCACCAAACACCAAGCACCAAACACCAAGCACCAAACAACAAGCACCAAGCACCAAGCACCAGGCACCAAGCACCAAGCACCAAACACTAATCACCAAGCACCAAGCACCAAGCACCAAGCACCAAACACCAAGCACCAAGCACCAAGCGCCAAACACCAAGCACCAAGCACCAAACACCAAACACCAAGCACCAAACACCAAGCCCCAAGCACTAAGCACCAAACACCAAACACCAAGCACCAAGCACCAAACACCAAGCACCAAACACCAAACACCAAACACCAAACACTAAGTCCCACGCACCAAGCACCAAACACCAAACAGCAAGCACCAAGCAGCAAGCACCAAACACCAAACACCAAGCACCAAGCACCAAGCACCAAACACCAAGCACCAAGAACCTAACATCAAACACCAATCATCAAGCACCAAACACCTAACACCAAGCACCAAGCACCAAGCACCAAGCACCAAACACCAAGCACCAAACACAAAGCACGAAGCACCAAACACCAAGCACCAAGCACCAAACACCAAGCACCAAGCACCAAACACCAAACCCCAAGCACCAAACACCAAACCCAAAGCACCAAGCACCAAACACTAATCACCAAGCACCAAGCACCAAACATCAAGCACCAAGCACCAAGCACCAGGCACCAAGCACCAAGCACCAAACACTAATCACCAAGCACCAAACACCAAGCACCAAACACCAAGCACCAAGCACCAAGCGCCAAACACCAGGCACCAAGCACCAAACACCAAACACCAAGCACCAAAGACCAAGCACCAAGCACCAAGCACCAAGCACCAAACAATAAGCACCAAGCACCAAGCACCAAACACCAAACACCAACCACCCAGCACCAAGCAACAAGCACCAAACACCAAGCACCAAACACCAAACACCAAACACCAAGCACCAAGCACCAAGCACCAAACACCAAGCACCAAACACTAAGCACCAAAGACCAAGCCCCAAGCACCAAGCACCAAACACCAAACACCAAGCACCAAGCACCAAACACCAAGCACCAAACACCAAGCACCGAACACCAAACACTAAGTCCCACGCACCAAGCACCAAACACCAAACAGCAAGCACCAAGCACCAAACACCAAGCATCAAGCACCAAGCCCCTAGCAGCAAACACCAAACACCAAGCACCAAGCACAAAACACCAAGCACCAATCACCAAGCACCAAACACCAAGCAGCAAGCAGCAAGCACCAAACACCAAACACCAAGCACGAAGCACCAAACACCAAACAACAAGCACCAAGGACCAAACATCAAACACCAAGCACCAAGCACCAAACACCTGACACCAAGCACGAAGCACCAAGCACCAAGCACCAAACACCAAGCACCAAACACCAAGCACCAAGCACCAAGTACCAAACACCAAACACCAAGCACCAAACACCAAACACCAAGCACCAAGCACCAAGCACGAAACACCAGGCACCAAGCACCAAGCACCAAACTGCAAACACCAAGCACCAAGCACCAGCCACCAAGCACCAAGCACCAAACACCAAACACCAAGCACTAAGCACCAAACACCAAACAACAAGCCCCAGGCACCAAGCACCAAACACCAAACACCAAGACCGAAGCACCAAACACCAAGCACCAAACTCCAAACACAAAACACCAAGCACCAAGCAGCAAGCACCAAACACCAAGCACCAAGAACCTAACATCAAACACCAATCACCAAGCACCAAACACCTAACACCAAGAACCAAGCACCAAGCACCAAGCACCAAACACCAAGCACCAAACACAAAGCACCAAGCACCAAACACCAAGCACCAAGCACCAAACACCAAGCACCAAGCACCAAACACCTGACACCAAGCACGAAGCACCAAGCACCAAGCACCAAACACCAAGCACCAAACACCAAGCACCAAGCACCAAGTACCAAACACCAAACACCAAGCACCAAACACCAAACACCAAGCACCAAGCACCAAGCACGAAACACCAGGCACCAAGCACCAAGCACCAAACTGCAAACACCAAGCACCAAGCACCAGCCACCAAGCACCAAGCACCAAACACCAAACACCAAGCACTAAGCACCAAACACCAAACAACAAGCCCCAGGCACCAAGCACCAAACACCAAACACCAAGACCGAAGCACCAAACACCAAGCACCAAACTCCAAACACAAAACACCAAGCACCAAGCAGCAAGCACCAAACACCAAGCACCAAGAACCTAACATCAAACACCAATCACCAAGCACCAAACACCTAACACCAAGAACCAAGCACCAAGCACCAAGCACCAAGCACCAAACATCAAGCACCAAGCACCAAGCACCAGGCACCAAGCACCAAGCACCAAACACTAATCACCAAGCACCAAACACCAAGCACCAAACACCAAGCACCAAGCACCAAGCGCCAAACACCAGGCACCAAGTACCAAACACCAAACACCAAGCACCAAAGACCAAGCACCAAGCACCAAGCACCAAGCACCAAACAATAAGCACGAAGCACCAAGCACCAAACACCAAACACCAACCACCCAGCACCAAGCACCAAGCACCAAACACCAAGCACCAAACACCAAACACCAAACACCAAGCACCAAGCACCAAGCACCAAACACCAAGCACCAAACACTAAGCACCAAAGACCAAGCCCCAAGCACCAAGCACCAAACACCAAACACCAAGCACCAAGCACCAAACACCAAGCACCAAACACCAAGCACCAAACAACAAGCACCAAGCACCAAGCACCAGGCACCAAGCACCAAGCACCAAACACTAATCACCAAGCACCAAGCACCAAGCACCAAGCACCAAACACCAAGCACCAAGCACCAAGCGCCAAACACCAAGCACCAAGCACCAAACACCAAACACCAAGCACCAAACACCAAGCCCCAAGCACTAAGCACCAAACACCAAACACCAAGCACCAAGCACCAAACACCAAGCACCAAACACCAAACACCAAACACCAAACACTAAGTCCCACGCACCAAGCACCAAACACCAAACAGCAAGCACCAAGCACCAAACACCAAGCATCAAGCACCAAGCCCCTAGCGCCAAACACCAAACGCCAAGCACCAAGCACAAAACACCAAACAACAAGCACCAAGGACCAAACACCTAACACCAAGCACCAAGCACCAAGCACCAAGCACCAATCACCAAACACCAAGCACCAAACACCAAGCACCAAGCACCAAGTACCAAACACCAAACACCAAACACCAAACAACAAACACCAAGCACCAAGCACCAAGCACGAAACACCAGGCACCAAGCACCAAGCACCAAACTCCAAACACCAAGCACCAAGCACCAGCCACCAAGCACCAAGCACCAAACACCAAACACCAAGCACTAAGCACCAAACACCAAACAACAAGCCCCAGGCACCAAGCACCAAACACCAAACACCAAGCACGCAGCACCAAACACCAAGCACCAAGCACCAAGCACCAAACACCAAGCACCAAGCACCAAGCACCAAACACCAAACACCAAACACCAAGCACCAAGAACCAAACACCAAACACCAAACAGCAAGCACCAAGCACCAAACACCAAGCACCAAACACCAAACCCCAAGAACCAATCACCAAACACTAATCACCAAGCACCAAGCACCAAGCACCAAACACCAAGCACCAAGCACCAAACACCAAACACCAAACACCAAGCACCAAGAACCAAACACCAAACACCAAACAGCAAGCACCAAGCACCAAGCACCAAGCACCAAGGACCAAACACCAGGCACCAAGCACCAAGCACCAAACACCAAGCACCAAGCACCAAACACCCAGCACCAAGCACCAAGCACCAAACACCAAGCACCAAGCACCAAACACCAAACACCAAACACCAAGCACCAAGCACCAAACAGCAAGCACCAAACACCAAACACCAAACAGCAAACACCAAACAGCAAACACCAAACACCAAACAGCAAACAGCTAACGCCAAACACCAAACACCAAGCACCAAGCACCAAACACCAAGCACCAAGCACCAAACACCAAGCACCAGGCACCAAGCACCAAACACCAAGCACCAAGCACCAAATACCAAACCCCAAGCACCAAACACCAAACCGCAAGCACCAAGCACCAAACACTAATCACCAAGCACCAAGCACCAAACAACAAGCACCAAGCACCAAGCAGCAGGCACCAAGCACCAAGCACCAAACACAAAACACCTAGCACCAAGCACCAAGCAGCAAACACCAAGCATCAAACACGAAACACCAAACACCAAGCACCAAGCACCAAGCACCAAACACCAAACATCAAGCACCAAAAACCAGATACCAAGCACCAAGCACCAAACGCCAAACACCAAACACCAAGCACCAAGCACAAAACACCAAACAACAAGCACCAGGCACCAAGCTCCAACTACCAAACACCAAGCACCAAGTACCAAACACCAAACACCAAGCACGCAGCATCAAACACCAAGCACCAAACACCAAGCACCAAGCACCAAGCACCAAGTACCAAACACCAAACACCAAGCACCAAACACCAGACACCAAGCACCAAGCACCAAGCACGAAACACCAGGCACCAAGCACCAAACACCAAACTCCAAACACCAAGCACCAAACACCAGCCACCAAGCACCAAGCACCAAACACCAAACACCAACCACTAAGCACCAAACACCAAACAACAAGCACCAGGCACCAAGCACCAAGCACCAAACTCCAAACACCAAGCACCAAGCACCAAACTCCAAGCACCAAGCACCAAACACCAAACCCCAAGCACCAAACACCAAACACCAAGCACCAAGCACCAAACACCAAGCACCAAGCAGCAAGCACCAAGCAGCAAACACCAAACCCCAAGCACCAAACACCAAACCGCAAGCACCAAGCACCAAACACTAATCACCAAGTACCAAGCACCAAACACAAAACACCAAGCACCAAGCACCAAGCAGCAAACACCAAGCATCAAACACCAAACACCAAACACCAAGCACCAAACACCAAGCACCAAGCACCAAACACCAAACACCAAGCACCAAGTACCAAGCACCAAACACCAAACATCAAGCACGCAGCATCAAACACCAAGCACCAAACACCAAGCACCAAGCACCAAGCACCAAGTACCAAACACCAAACACCAAGCACCAAACACCAAACACCAAGCACCAAGCCCCAAGCACGAAACACCCAGCACCAAGCACCAGCCACCAAGCACCAAACACCAAACACCAAGCACTAAGCACCAAACACCAAACAACAAGCACCAGGCACCAAGCACCAAACACCAAACACCAAGCACGCAGCACCAAACTCCAAGCACCAAGCACCAAACACCAAACATCAAACACCAAGCACCAAAACCAAACACCAAACACCAAACAGCAAGCACCAAGCACCAAACACCAAGCACCAAACACCAAACCCCAAGCACCAATCACCAAACACGAATCACCAAGCACCAAGCACCAAAGAGCAAGCACCAAACAGCAAGCACCAAACACCAAAACCCAAGCACCAAGCACCAAGGACCAAACACCAAGCAACACGCACCAAGCACCAAACACCAAGCACCAAGCACCAAACACCCAGCACCAAGCACCAAGCACCAAACACCAAGCACCAAGCACCAAACACCAAACACCAAACGCCAAGCACCAAGCACCAAACATCAAGCACCAAACAGAAAACTAAACAGCAAACAGCAAACAGCAAACACCAAAAAGCAAACAGCAAACAGCAAATGCCAAACACCAAACACCAAGCACCAAGCACCAAACTCCAAGCACCAAGCACCAAACACCAAGCACCAAGCACAAAGCACCAAACACCAAGCACCAAGCAGCAAACACCAAACCCCAAGCACCAAACACCAAACCGCAAGCACCAAGCACCAAACACTAATCACCAAGCACCAAGCACCAAACAACAAGCACCAAGCACCAAGCACCAGGTACCAAGCACCAAACACCAAACACAAAACAACAAACACCAAGCACCAAACACCAAGCACCAAGCACCAAACACCAAACACCAAGCGCCAAGCAGCAAGCACCAAACACCAAACATCAAACACCAAACACCAGATACCAAGCACCAAGCACCAAGCACCAAAAACCAATCACCAAGCACCAAGCACCAAACACCAAACAACAAGCACCAGGCACCAAGCTCCAAACACCAAACACCAAGCACCAAGCACCAAACACCAAACACCAAGCACGCAGCATCAAACACCAAGCACCAAACACCAAGCACCAAGCACCAAGCACCAAGCACCAAACACCAAGCACCAAACACGAAACACCAAGCACCAAGCACCAAGCACGAAACACCAGGCACCAAGCACCAAGCAGCAAACTCCAAACACCAAGCACCAAACACCAGCCACCAAGCACCAAGCACCAAACACCAAACACCAAGCATTAAGCACCAAACACCAAACAACAAGCACCAGGCACCAAGCACCAAACACCAAACACCAAGCACGCAGCACCAAGCACCATGCACCAAGCACCAAACACCAAGCACCAAGCACCAAGCACCAAACACCAAACACCAAACACCAAGCACCAAGAACCAAACACCAAACATCAAGCACCAAGCACCAAACACCAAGCACCAAACACCAAGCACCAAGCACCAAGGACCCAACATCAAACACCAAGCACCAAGCACCAAACACCAAACACCAAGCCCCAAGCACCAGGCACCAAGCACCGAACACCAAGCCCCAAACACCAAGCACCAAACACCAAGCACCAAACATCAAACACTAAGTCCCACGCACCAAGCACCAAACACCAAACAGCAAGCACCAAGCACCAAACACCAAGCACCAAGCACTAAGCCCCTAGCACCAAACAACAAACACCAAGCATCAAGCACAAAACACCAAGCACCAAACACCAAGCAGCAAGCAGCAAGCACCAAACACCAAACAACAAGCACCAAGCACCAAACACCAAACACCAAGCACCAAGGACCAAACATCAAACACCAAGCACCAAGCACCAAACACCTAACGCCAAGAACCAAGCATCAAGCACCAATCACCAAACACCAAGCACCAATCACCAAACACCAAGCTCCAAGCACCAAACACCAAGCACCAGGCACCAAGCACCAAACACCAAGCACCAAACACCAAACACCAAGCACCAAGCACCAAGCACGAAACACCAGGCACCAAGCACCAAGCACCAAACTCCAGACACCAAACACCAAGCACGCAGCACCAAACACCAAGCACCAAGCACCAAGCACCAAACACCAAACACCAAACACCAAGCACCAAGCTCAAAACACCAAGCACCAATCACCAAGCACCAAAACCCATGCAGCAGGCAGCAAGCACCAAACACCAAGCACCAAGCACCAAACACCAAACACCAAACACCAAGCACCAAACACCAAACACCAAGCACCAAGGACCAAACATCAAACACCAAGCACCAAGCACCAAACACCTAACACCAAGCACCAGGCACCAAGCACCAAGCACCAAACACCAAGCACCAATCACCAAACACCAAGCACCAAGCACCAAACACCAAGCACCAGGCACCAAGCACCAAACACCAAGCACCAAGCACCAAACACCAAGCACCAAGCCCGAAGCACCAAACACCAAGCACCAAACTCCAAACACAAAACACCAAACACCAAGCACCAAGCACCAAACACCAAACACCAAGCACCAAGGACCAAACATCAAACACCAAGCACCAAGCACCAAACACCTAACACCAAGCACCAAGCACCAAGCACCAAGCACCAAACACCAAGCACCAAGCACCAAACATCAAGCACCAAGCACCAAGCACCAAACACCAAGCACCAAGCACCAAACTCCAAACAACAAGCACCAGGCACCAAACAACAAGCACCAGGCACCAAGCTCCAATCACCAAACACCAAGCACCAAGCACCAAACACCAAACACCAAGCACGCAGCATTAAACACCAAGCACCAAGCACCAACCACCAAACACCAAGCACCAAGCACCAAGCACCAAATACCAAACACCAAACACCAAGCACCAAGCACGAAACACCAGGCACCAAGCACCAAGGACCAAAATCCAAACACCAAGCACCGAACACCAGCCACCAAGCACCAAGCACCAAACACCAAACAGCAAACACCAAACAGCAAACACCAAACACTAAACAGCAAACAGCAAACGCCAAACACCAAGCACCAAGCACCAAGCACCAAACACCAAGCACCAAGCACCAAGCACCAAACACCAAACAGCAAACACGAAACACAAAACAGCAAACACCATACAGCAAACACCAAACACCAAAAAGCAGACACCAAACCGCATACACCAAACAGCAAACACAAAACACCAAACCCCAAGCACCAATCACCAAACACTAATCACCAAGCACCAAGCACCAAGCACCAAATACCAAGCGTTAAGCACCTAGCACCAAACACCAAGCACCAAGCACCAAGCACAAACACCAAACACCAAACACCAAACACCAAGCACCAAAGACCAAGCACCAAGCACCAAGCACCAAGTACCAAACAATAAGCACCAAGCACCAAGCACCAAACACCAAGCACCAAGCACCAAACATCAACCACCCAGCACCAAGCACCAAGCACCAAACACCAAGCACCAAACACCAAACAACAAACACCAAGCAGCAAGCACCAAACACCAAGCAGCAAGCACCAAACACCAAGCCCCAAGCACCAAGCATCAAACACCAAACACCAAGCACCAAGCACCAAACACCAAGCACCAAGCACCTAGCACCAAACACCAAACACCAAGCACCAACCACCAAGCACCAAACACCAAGCACCAATCACCAAGCACCAAACACCAAGCAGCAAGCAGCAAGCACCAAACACGAAACACCAAGCACCAAGCACCAAGCACCAAACACCAAACACCAAGCACCAAGGACCAAACATCAAACACCAAGCCCCAAGCACCAAAAACCTAACACCAAGTACCAAGCACCTAGCACCAAGCACCGAACACCAAGCACCAAGCACCAAGCACCAAACACCAAGCACCAAGCACCAAACACCAAACACCAAGCACCAAGCACCAAGCACCAAACACCAAGCACCAGGCACCAAGCCCCAAACATCAAGCACCATGCACCAAACACCAAGCACCAAGCACGAAGCACCAAACACCAAGCACCAAGCACCAAACACTTAACACCAAGCACCAAGCACCAAGCACCAATCACCAAACACCAAACACCAAGCACCAAACACCAAACACCAAGCACCAAGCACCAAACACTAATCACCAAGCACCAAGCACCAAACAACAAGCACCAAGCACCAAGCACCGGGCACCAAGCACCAAGCACCAAACACAGAACACCAAGCACCAAGCACCTAGCAACAAGCAGCAAAAACCAAGCGTCAAACACCAAACACCAAACACCAAGCACCAAACACCAAACACCAAGCACCAAGCACCAAACACCAAGCACCAATCACCAAGCACCAAACACCAAGCAGCAAGCAGCAAGCACCAAACACGAAACACCAAGCACCAAGCACCAAACACCAAACACCAAGCACCAAGGACCAAACATCAAACACCAAGCACCAAGCACCAAACACCTAACACCAAGCACCAAGCACCAAGCACCAAGCACCGAACACCAAGCACCAAACACCTAGCACCAAACACCAAACACCAAGCACCAATCACCAAGCACCAAACACCAAGCAGCAAGCAGCAAGCACCAAGCACCAAACACCAAGCACCAAACACCAAACACCAAGCACCAAGCACCAAACACCAAGCACCAATCACCAAGCACCAAACACCAAGCAGCAAGCAGCAAGCACCAAGCACCAAACACCAAGCACCAAACACCAAACACCAAGCACCAAACACCAAGCACCAAGCACCAAACACCAAGCACCAAGCACCAAGCACCAAATACCAAGAACCAAGCACCAAACACCAAGCACCAAGCACCAAGTACATACACCAAGCACCAAACACCAAACACAAAACACCAAGCACCAAGCAACAAGCATCAAACACCAAGCATCACACACCAAACACCAAGTACCAAGCACCAAACACCAAACACCAAGCACCAAGCACCAAACACCAAGCACCCAGCACCAAACACCAAGCACAAAGCACCAAGCACCAAACACCAAGCACCAATCACCAAACACCAAGCACCAAGCACCAAACACTAAACACCAAGCACCAAGCACCAAACACCAAAACCCAAACACTAGACACCAAGCACGAAACACCAAACACCAAACACCAAGCACCAAGCACAAAACACTAATCACCAAGCACCAAGCACCAAACAACAAGCACCAAGCACCAAGCACCAGGCACCAAGCATCAAGCACCAAACACAGAACACCAAGCACCAAGCACCAAGCACCAAGCACCAAGCAGCAAAAACCAAGCATCAAACACCAAACACCAAACACCAAGCACCAAACACCAAACACCAAGCACTAAGCACCAAACACAAAACACCAAGCACCAAGCACCAAACACCAAACACCAACACCAAGCACCAAGCACCAAACACCAAACACCAAGCACCAAACACCAGACACCAAGCACCAAACACCAAACACCAAGCACCAAGTACCAAACACCAAACAACAAGCACCAGGCACCAAGCACCAAACACCAAACACCAAACACCAAGCACCAAGCACCAGGCACCAAACACCAAGCACCAAACACCAAACACCAAACACCAAACAGCAAACACCAAATACGAAACAGCAAACACCATACAGCAAACACCAAATACCAAAAAGCAGACACCAAACAGCAAACACCAAACACCAAACACCAAGCACCAAGTACCAAACACCAAACAACAAGCACCAGGCACCAAGCACCAAACACCAAACACCAAACGCCAAACACCAAGCACCAGGCACCAAACACCAAGCACCAAACACCAAACACCAAACACCAAACAGCAAACACCAAATACGAAACAGCAAACACCATACAGCAAACATCAAATACCAAAAAGCAGACACCAAACAGCAAACACCAAACACCAAACACCAAGCACTAAGCACAAAACACCAAACCCCAAGCACCAAGCACCAAACACTAATCACCAAGCACCAAGCACCAAACACCAAGCACCAAGCACCAAGCACCAATCACCAAACACCAAACACCAAGCACCAAAGACCAAGCACCAAGCACCAAACAACAAGCACCAAGCACCAAGCACCAAACACCAAGCACCAAGCACCAAACACCAACCACCCAGCACCAAGCACCAAGCACCAAACACCAAGCACCAAACAGCAACCACCAAAGAGCAAGCACCAAGCACCAAGCACCAAACACCAAGCACCAAGCACCAAGCACCAAACACCAAGCACCAAGCACCAAGCACCAAGCTTGGTGCTTGGTGCTTGGTATTTGGTGCTTGGTGCTTGGTGTTTGGTGTTTGGCGCTTGGTGCTTGGTGTTTGGTGCTTGGTGCTGCTTGGCGTTTGGTGCTTGGCGTTTGGTGCTTGGAGCTTGGTGCTTGGTTTTTGGTGCTTGGTGCTTGGTGCTTGGTGCTTGGTGTCTGGTGCTTGGTGTTTGGTGCTTGGTGTTTGGTGCTTGGTGCTTGGTGCTTGGTGTTTGGTGCTTGGTGTTTGGTGCTTGGTGCTTGGTGCTAGGTGTTTGGTGTTTAGTGTTTGGCGCTTGGTGCTTGGTGTTTGGTGATTGGTGCTTGGTGTTTGGTGTCTGGTGATTGGTGCTTGGTGTTTGGTGTTTGGTGCTTGGTGCTTGGTGTTTGGTGTTTGGTGCTTGTCGCTTGGTGTTTGGTGTTTGGTGATTGGCGTTTGCTGTTTGGCGTTTGGGGTTTGGCATTTGCTGTTTGGCGTATGGGGCTTGGTGTTTGCTTTTTGGTGTTTGCTGTTTGGTGTTTGGTGCTTGGTGTTTGGTGTTTGGTACTTGGTGTTTGGTGCTTGGTGTTTGGTGTTTGGTGCTTGGCGCTTGGTGTTTGCTGTTTGGCGTTTGGGTTTTGGCATTTGCTGTTTGGCGTTTGGGGTTTGGCGTTTGCTTTTTGGCGTTTGCTGTTTGGTGTTTGCTGTTTGGTGTTTGCTGTTTGGTGTTTGCTGTTTGGTGTTTGGTGTTTGGTGTTTGCTGGTTGGTGTTTGGTGTTTGGTGTTTGCTGTTTGGTGTTTGCTGTTTGGTGCTTGGTGCTTGGTGTTTGGTGTATGGTGCTTGGTGCTTGGTGCTTTGTGTTTGGTGCTTGGTGCTTGGTGTTTGGTGCTTGGGGCTTGGTGCTTGGTGTTTGGTGCTTGGTGTTTTGTGCTTGGTGCTTGGTGCTTGGGGTTGGGTGCTTGGTGCTTGGTGTTTGCTGTTTGGTGCTTGGTGCTTTGTGTTTGGTGCTTGGTGCTTGGTGCTTGGTGCTTGGTGCTTGGTGCTTGGTGCTTAGTGCTTGGTGTTTGGTGTTTAGTGCTTGGTGCTTGGTGTTTGGTGTTTGGTGCTTGGTGCTTGGTGTTTGGTGCTTGGTGTTTGGTGCTTGGTGCTTAGTGTCTGGTGCTTGGTGCTTGGTGCTTGGTGTCTGGTGCTTGGTGCTTGGTGTTTGGTGTTTGGTGCTTGGTGCTTGGTGTTTGGTGTTAAGTGTTTGGTGCTTGGTACTTGTTGTTTTGTGTTTGGTGCTTGGTGCTTGGTGCTTGGTGTTTGGTGCTTGGTGCTTGATGCTTGGTGCTTGGTGCTTGGTGCTTGGTGTTTGGTGTTTGGTGCTTGGTGCTTGGTGTTTGGTGATTGGTGCTTGGTACTTGGTGTTTGGTGCTCGGTGCTTGGTGCTTGGTGTTTTGTGCTTGGTTTTTGGTGTTTGGTCTTTGGCGCTTGGTGCTTGGTGTTTGGTGCTTGGTGCTTGGTATTTTGTGTTTGGCGTTTGGTGTTTGGTGCTTGGTGCTTGGTGCTTGATTTTTGGTGTTTGCTGCTTGGTGCTTGGTGTTTGGTGTTTGGTGATTGGTGCTTGGTGTTTGGTGCTTGGGACTTGGTGCTTGGTACTTGGTGATTGGTCTTTGGTGCTTGGTGCTTGGTATTTGGTGCTTGGTCTTTGGTGCTTGGTGTTTGGTGCTTGGTGCATGGTGCTTGGTGTTTGGTGCTTGGTGCTTGGTCCTAGGTGTTTGGTGTTTAGTGCTTGGTGCTTGGTGATTGGTGCTTGTTGCTTGGTGCTTCGTGTTTGGTGCTTGGTGCTTGGTGTTTGGTGTTTTGTGTTTGCTGTTTGCTGTTTGGTGTTTGCTATTTGGTGTTTGCTGTTTGGTGTTTGCTGTTTGGTGTTTGCTGTTTGGTGTTTGGTGTTTGGTGTTTGGTGCTTGGTGCTTGGTGCTTGGTGTTTGGTGTTTGGTGCTTGGTGCTTGGTGTTTGGTGCTTGGTGTTTGGTGTTTGGTGCTTGGTACTTGGTGTTTGGTGTTTGGTGCTTGGTGTTTGCTGTTTGGTGCTTGGTGCTTTGTGTTTGGTGCTTGGTGCTTGGTGCTTGGTGCTTGGTGCTTGGTGTTTGGTGTTTGGTGCTTGGTGCTTGATGTTTGGTGTTTGGTGCTTGGTGCTTGGTGTTTGGTGCTTGGTGTTTGGTGCTTGGTGCTTGGTGTCTGGTGCTTGGTGCTTGGTGCTTGGTGTTTGGTGCTTGGTGTTTGGTGTTTGGTGCTTAGTGCTTGGTGTTTGGTGCTTGGTGCTTGGTGCTTGGTGTTTGGTGCTTGGTGCTTGGTGCTTGGTGCTTGGTGTTTCGTGTTTAGTGCTTGGTGCTTGGTATTTGGTGTTTGGTGCTTAGTGCTTGGTGTTTGGTGTTTGGTGCTTGGTGCTTGGTGTTTGGTGTTTGGTGTTTGCTGTTTGCTGTTTGGTGATTCGTGATTGGTGTTTGATGTTTGGTGTTTGGTGTTGGGTGTTTGGTGCTTGGGGCTTGGTGTTTGCTCTTTGGTGCTTGGTGATTGGTGTTTGGTGTTGGGTGCTTGGTGCTTGGTGTTTGGTGCTTGGTGCTTGGTGCTTGGTGTTTGGTGCTTTGTGTTTGTTGCTTGGTGCTTGGTGCTTGGCGATTGGTGCTTGGTGCTTGGTGTTTGATGTGGTGCTTGGTGTTTGGTGTTTGGTATTTGGTGCTTGGTGCTTCATGCTTGGTGTTTGGTGTTTGTTTTATGGTGCATGGTGTTTGGTGCTTGGGATTTGGTGCTTGGTGCTTGGTGTTTGGTGTTTGGAGTTTGGTACTTGGTGCTTGGTGTTTGTGTTTGGTGCTTGGTGCTTGGTGTTTAGTGTTTAGTGATTGGTGCTTGGTTCTTGGTGTTTGGTGCTTGGTGCTTGGTGATTGGTGTTTGGTGCTTGGTGCTTGGTATTTGGTGCTTGGTCTTTGGTGCTTGGTGTTTGGTGCTTGGTGCTTGGTGCTTGGTGTTTGGTGCTTGTTGCTTGGCGTTTGGTGCTTGGTGCTTTGTGCTTGGTGTTTGGTGCTTGGTGCTTGGTGCTTGGTGTTTGGTGTTTAGTGCTTGGTGCTTGGTGATTGGTGCTTGTTGATTGGTGCTTGGTGTTTGGTGCTTGGTGCTTGGTGTTTGGTGTTTGGTGTTTGCTGTTTGCTGTTTGGTGTTTGCTGTTTGGTGTTTGTTGTTTGGTGTTTGCTGTTTGGTGTTTGCTATTTGGTGTTTGGTGTTTGGTGTTTGCTGTTTGGTGTTTGGTGTTTGCTGTTTGGCATTTGGTGTTTGGCGTTTGCTGTTAGGCATCTGGTGGCTGGCATTTGCTGTTTGGCGTTTGTTGTTTGGTGTTTGGTGTTTGCTGTTTGCTGTTTGGTGTTTGCTGTTTGCTGTTTGTTTGGTGTTTGGTGTTTGGTGTTTGGTGTTTGGTGTTTGCTGTTTGGTGTTTGGTGTTTGGTGTTTGCTGTTTGGTGTTTGGTGTTTACTGTTTGGTGTTTGGTGTTTGTTGTTTGGTGATTGGTGTTTGCTGTTTGGTGTTTGGTGTTTGGTGATTGGTGTTTGCTGTTTGGTGTTTGGTGCCTGGTGTTTGGTGTTTGGTGATTGGTGCTTGGTGCTTGGTGTTTGGTGCTTGGTGCTTGGTGCTTGGTGCTTGGTGTTTGGTGTTTGGTGCTTGATGCTTGGTGTTTGGTGTTTGGCGATTGGTGTTTGGTGTTTGGTGCTTGGTGCTTGGTGCTTGGTGCTTGTTGTTTGGTGCTTGTGCTTGGTGCTTGGTGTTTGGTGTTTAGTGTTTGCTGTTTGGTGTTTGGTGTTTGCTGTTTGGTGTTTGCTATTTGGTGTTTGCTGTTTGGTGTTTGCTGTTTGCTGTTTGCTGTGTGGTGTTTGGTGTTTGGTGTTTGATGCTTGGTGCTTGGTTTTTTTCTCTTTGGTGCTTGGTGCTTGGTGTTTGGTGCTTGGTGCTTGGTGTTTGGTGTTTGGTGATTGGTGCTTGGTGTTTGGTGTTTGGTGCTTGGTGCTTGGTGTTTGGTGCTTGGTGCTTGGTGCTTGCTGCTTGGTGGTTGGTGCTTGGTGCTTGGTGTTTGGTGCTTGGTGCTTGGTGCTTGGTGTTTGGTGCTTGGTGCTTGGTGCTTGGTGTTTGCTGTTTAGTGCTTGGTGCTTGGTGTTTGCTGGTTGGTGTTTGGTGTTTGGTGTTTGCTGTTTGGTGTTTGCTGTTTGGTGTTTGGTGTTTGCTGTTTGGTGTTTGGTGCTTGGTGCTTGGTGTCTGGTGCTTGGTGTTTGGTGCTTG
This sequence comes from Eledone cirrhosa, assembly GCA_964016885.1. Classification (NCBI taxonomy): domain Eukaryota; kingdom Metazoa; phylum Mollusca; class Cephalopoda; order Octopoda; family Eledonidae; genus Eledone; species Eledone cirrhosa. Next base: position 140,775,909 of record OZ024743.1, on the reverse strand, counting down.
GTGTTTGGTGCTTGGTGCTTGGTGCTTGGTGTTTGGTGCTTGGTGCCTGGTGCTTGGTGCTTGGTATTTGGTGTTTGGTGGTTGGTGCTTGGTGTTTGGTGTTTGGTGCTTGGTGCTTGGTGTTTTGTGTTTGGTGCTTGGGGCTTGGTGTTTGGTGTTTGGTGTTTGGTGCTTGGTATTTGGTGCTTGGTGCTTGGTGATTGGTGCTTGGTGCTTGGTGTTTGGTGTTTGGTGCTTGGTGTTTGGTGCTTGGAGCTTGGTGCTTGGTTTTTGGTGCTTGGTGCTTAGTGCTTGGTGCTTGGTGTCTGGTGCTTGGTGTTTGGTGTTTGGTGTTTTGTGGTAGGTGCTTGGTACTTGGTGTTTTGTGTTTGGTGCTTGGTGCTTGGTGCTTGGTGCTTGGTGTTTGGTGCTTGGTGCATGATGCTTGGTGCTTGGTGCTTGGTGTTTGGTGTTTAGTGCTTGGTGCTTGGTATTTGGTGTTTGGTGCTTGGTGCTTGGTGTTTGGTGTTTGGTGCTTGGTGCTTGGTGTTTGGTGTTTGCTGCTTGGTTCTTGGTGTTTGGTGATTGGTGCTTGGTACTTGGTGTTTGGTGCTCGGTGCTTGGTGCTTGGTGTTTCATGCTTGGTGCTTGGTGTTTGGTCTTTGGCGCTTGGTGCTTGGTGTTTGGTGCTTGGTGCTTGGTGTTTGGTGTTTGGTGTTTGGTGCTTGGTGCTTGGTGCTTGGTGTTTGGTGTTTGCTGCTTGGTTCTTGGTGCGTGTTGCCTGGTGTTTGGTGTTCGGAGTTTGGTACTTGGTGCTTGGTGTTTGGTGTTTGGTGCTTGGTGCTTGGTGTTTGGTGTTTAGTGCTTGGTGCTTGGTGTTTGGTGTTTGGTGTTTAGTGCTTGGTGCTTGGTATTTGGTGTTTGGTGCTTGGTGCTTGGTGTTTGGTGTTTGGTGCTTGGTGCTTGGTGTTTGGTGTTTGCTGCTTGGTTCTTGGTGCTTGGTGCCTGGTGTTTGGTGTTTGTGTTTGCTGTTTGGCGTTTGCTGTTTGGTGTTTGCTGTTTGGTGTTTGCTGGTTGGTGTTTGCTGTTTAGTGTTTGGTGTTTGGTGTTTGGTGTTTGGTGCTTGGGGCTTGGTGTTTGCTCTTTGGTGCTTGGTGATTGGTTTTTGGTGTTTGGTGCTCGGTGCTTGGTGTATGCTGTTTGGTGCTTGGTGCTTGGTGCTTGGTGCTTGGTATTTGGTGTTTGGTGCTTGGTGCTTGGTGTTTGGTGTTTCGTGCTTGGTGCTTGGTTCTGGGTGCTTGGTGCTTGGTGTTTGGTGTTTGGTGCTTGACGCTTGGTGTTTGGTGCTTGGGGCTTGGTGATTGGTGTTTGGTGCTTGGTGATTGGTGCTTGGTGTTTGGTGTTTGGTGCTTGGTGCTTGGTGTTCGGTGTTTGGTGCTTGGCGTTTGGGGTATGGCGTTTGCTGTTTGGCGTTTGGGTTTTGGCATTTGCTTTTTGGCGTTTGGTGCTTGGCGTTTGCTGTTTGGTGTTTGGTGTTTGGTGTTTCTGTTTGGTGTTTGCTGTTTGGTGTTTGCTTTTTAGTGTTTGGTGTTTGGTGTTTGCTGGTTGGTGTTTGGTGCTTGGGGCTTGGTGTTTGGTGCTTGGTGCTTGGTGCTCGGTGTTTGGTGTCTGGTGCTCGGTGCTTGGTGCTTGGTGTTTGGTGCTTGGTGCTTGGCGCTTGGTGTTTGGCGTTTAGTGCTTGGTGCTTGGTGTTTGGTGTTTGGTGCTTGGTGCTAGGTGTTTGGTGTTTGGTGCTTGGTGCTTGGTGTTTGGCGTTTCGTGCTTGGCGCTTGCTGTTTGGCGTTTGGTGTTTGCCGTTTGCTGTTTGGCGTTTGGTGTTTGGCGTTTGATGTTTGGCGTTTGCTGTTTGGTGTTTGGTGTTTGGTGTTTGCTGTTTGCTGTTTGGTGTTTGGTGTTTGGTGTTTGGTGCTTGGTGCTTGGTGCTTGGTATTAGGTGCTTGGTGCTTATTGTTTGGTTTTTGGCGCTTGGTGCTTGGTGTTTGGTGCTTGGTGCTTGGTGTTTGTTGTTTGGTGCTTGGTGTTTGGTGCTTGGAGCTTGGTGCTTGGTTTTTGGTGCTTGGTGCTTGGTGCTTCGCGTCTGGTGCTTGGTATTTGGTGCTTGGTGTTTGGTGCTTGGTGCTTGGTTCTTGGTGTTTGGTGCTTGGTGGTTGGTGGTTGGTGCTTGGTATTTGGTGTTTGGTGCTTGGTGCTTGTAGTTTGGTGTTTGGTGCTTGGTGCTTGATGTTTGGTGTTTGGTGCTTGGTGCTTGGTGTTTGGTGATTGGTGCTTGGTGCTTGGTGTTTGGTGCTTGGTGGTTGGTGCTTGGTGTTTGGTGCTTGGTGCTTGGTGTTCGGTGTTTGCGCTTGGTGCTTGGTTCTTGGTGTTTGGTGCTTGGTGCTTGGTGTTTGGTGTTTAGTGCTTGGTGCTTGGTTCTTGGTGTTTGGTGCTTGGTGCCTGGTGATTGGTGTTTGGTGCTTGGTGCTTGGTATTTGGGGCTTGGTCTTTGGTGCTTGGTGTTTGGTGCTTGGTGCTTGGTGCTTGGTGTTTGGTGCTTGGTGCTTGGTGCTAGGTGTTTGGTGTTTAGTGCTTGGTGCTTGGTGATTGGTGCTTGTTGCTTGGTGTTGGTGTTTGCTGCTTGGTGCTTGGTGTTTGGTGTTTGGTGTTTGCTGTTTGCTGTTTGGTGTTTGCTGTTTGGTGTTTGCTGTTTGGTGTTTGCTGTTTGGTGTTTGGTGTTTGGTGTTTGGTGTTTGCTGTTTGGTGTTTGGTGTTTGCTGTTTGGTGTTTGGTGTCTGGTGTTTGGTGATTGGTGTTTGGTGTTTGGTGTTTGGTGTTTGGTGTTTGGTGCTTGGCGCTTGGTGCTTGGTGTTTTGTGCTTGGTGCTTGGTGTTTGGTGTTTGGTGTTTGGTGTTTGGTGTTTGTGTTTGCTGTTTGGCGTTTGCTGTTTGGTGTTTGCTGTTTGGTGTTTCCTTGTTGGTGTTTGGTGTTTGCTATTTGGTGTTTGGTGTTTGCTCTTTGGTGTTTGGTGTTTAGTGTTTGCTGTTTGGTGTTTGGTGTTTGGTGTTTGGTGCTTGGGGCTTGGTGTTTGCTCTTTGGTGCTTGGTGATTGGTATTTGGTGCTTGGTGCTTCATGCTTGGTGTTTGGTGTTTGTTTTATGGTGAATGGTGTTTGGTGCTTGGGATTTGGTGCTTGGTGCTTGGTGTTTGGTGTTTGGAGTTTGGTACTTGGTGCTTGGTGTTTGTGTTTGGTGCTTGGTGCTTGGTGTTTAGTGTTTAGTGATTGGTGCTTGGTGCTTGGTGTATGGTGTTTAGTGCTTGGTGCTTGGTGCTTGGTGCTTGGTGTTTGGTGTTTGGTGCTTGGTGCTTGGTGTTTGGTGTTTGGTGCTTGGTGCTTGGTTCTGGGTGCTTGATGCTTGGTGTTTGGTGTTTGGTGCTTGGTGCTTGGTGTTTGGTGCTTGGGGCTTGGTGATTGGTGTTTGGTGCTTGGTGCTTGGTGCTTGGTGCTTGGTGCTTGGTGTATGGTGCTTGGTGTTCGGTGCTTGGTGCTTGGTGCTAGGTGTTTGGTGTTTGGTGTTTGGCGCTTGGTGCTTGGTGTTTGGTGCTTGGTGCTTGGTGTTTGGTGTTTGGTGCTTGGTGCTTGGTGCTTGGTGCTTGGTGTTTGGTGATTGGTGCTTGGAGCTTGGTGTTTGGTGTTTGGTGCTTGGTGCTTTGTTCTGGGTGCTTGGTGCTTGGTGTTTGGTGTATGGTGCTGGGTGCTTGCTGTTTGGTGCTTGGGGCTTGGTGCTTGGTGTTTGGTGCTTGGTGCTTGGTGCTAGGTGTTTGGTTTTTGGTGTTTGGCGCTTGGTGCTTGGTGTTAGGTGATTGGTCCTTGGTGTTTGGTGTTTGGTGCTTGGTGCTTGGTGTTTGGTATTTGGTGCTTGGCGCTTGGTGTTTGGTGTTTGGTCCTTGGCGTTTGCTGTTTGACGTTTGGGGTTTGGCGTTTGCTTTTTGGCGTTTGTTGTTTGGTGTTTGGTGCTTGGTGTTTGGTGTTTGGTACTTGGTGCTTGGTGTTTGGTGTTTGGTGCTTGGTGCTTGGTGTTTGGTGTTTGTTGCTTGGCGCTTGGTCTTTGGTGTTTGGCGCTTGGAGTTTGGCATTTGCTGTTTGGCGTTTGGGGTTTGGCGTTTACTTTTTGGCGTTTGGTGTTTGGTGTTTGGTGTTTGGTGTTTGCTGTTTGGTGTTTGCTGTTTGGTGTTTGCTGTTTGGTGTTTGGTGTTTGGTGTTTGCTGGTTGGTGTTTGGTGTTTGGTGTTTGCTGTTTGGTGTTTGCTGTTTGGTGCTTGGTGCTTGGTGTTTGGTGCATGGTGCTTGGTGCTTGGTGCTTGGTGTTTGGTGCTTGGTGCTTGGTGTTTGGTGCTTGGGGCTTGGTGCTTGGTGTTTGGTGCTTGGTATTTGGTGTTTCCTGGTTGGTGTTTGGTGTTTGCTGTTTGGTGTTTGGTGTTCGCTGTTTGGTATTTGCTATTTGTTGTTTTGTGTTTGCTGTTTGGTGTTTGGTGTTTAGTGTTTGCTATTTGGTATTTGGTGTTTTGTGTTTGGTGCTTGGGGCTTGGTGTTTGCTCTTTGGTGCTTGGTGATTGGTTTTTGGTGTTTGGTGCTTGGTGCTTGGTGTTTGGTGCTTGGTGCTTGGTGTTTGGTGCTTGGTGCTTGGTGTTTGGTGTTTGGTGCTTGGTGTTTGCTGTTTGGTGATTGGTGCTTGGTGTTTGGTGCTTGGTGCTTGGTGTTTGGTGCTTGGTGGTTGGTGCTTGGTGTTTGGTGCTTGGTGCTTGGTGTTTGGTGTTTGGCGCTTGGTGCTTGGTGTTTGGTGCTTGGTGCTTGGAGTTTGGTGTTTGGTGCTTGGTTCTTGCTGTCTGGTGTTTGGTGCTTGGTTCTTGGTGTTTGGTGATTGGTGCCTGGTACTTGGTGTTTGGTGCTCGGTGCTTGGTGCTTGGTGTTTCGTGCTTGGTGCTAGGTGTTTGGTCTTTGACGCTTGGTGCTTGGTGTTTGGTGCTTGGTACTTGGTTTTCGGTGTTTGGCGTTAGGTGTTTGGTGCTTGGTGCTTGGTGCTTGGTTTTTGGTGTTTGGTGCTTGGTGCTTGGTGTTTGGTGTTTGGTGATTGGTGCTTGGTGTTTGGTGCTTGGGATTTGGTGCTTGGTGCTTGGTGTTTGGTGTTTGGAGTTTGGTACTTGGTGCTTGGTGTTTGGTGTTTGGTGCTTGGTGCTTGGTATTTGGTGTTTAGTGCTTGGTGCTTGGTTCTTGGTGTTTGGTGCTTGGTGCCTGGTGATTGGTGTTTGGTGCTTGGTGCTTGGTATTTGGGGCTTGGTCTTTGGTGCTTGGTGTTTGGTGCTTGGTGCTTGGTGCTTGGTGTTTGGTGCTTGGTGCTTGGTGCTAGATGTTTGGTTTTTAGTGCTCGGTGCTTGGTGATTGGTGTTTGTTGCTTGGTGCTTGGTGTTTGGTGGTTGGTGCTTGGTGTTTGGTGTTTGGTGTTTGGTGTTTGCTGTTTGGTGTTTGCTGTTTGGTGTCTGCTGTTTGGTGTTTGCTGTTTCGTGTTTGCTGTTTGGTGTTTGGTGTTTGGTGTTTGCTGTTTGGTGTTTGGTGTTTGCTGTTTGGTGTTTGGTGTCTGGTATTTGGTGATTGGTGTTTGCTGTTTGGTGTTTGGTGTTTGGTGTTTGGTGCTTGGCGCTTGGTGCTTGGTGTTTTGTGCTTGGTGCTTGGTGCTTCGTGTTTGGTGTTTGGTGTTTGTGTTTGCTGTTTGGCGTTTGCTGTTTGGTGTTTGCTGTTTGGTGTTTCCTGGTTGGTGTTTGGTGTTTGCTATTTGGTGTTTGGTGTTTGCTGTTTGGTGTTTGGTGTTTAGTGTTTGTTGTTTGGTGTTTGGTGTTTGGTGTTTGGTGCTTGGGGCTTGGTGTTTGCTCTTTGGTGCTTGGTGATTGGTTTTTGGTGTTTGGTGCTTGGTGCTTGGTGTATGGTGTTTGGTGCTTGGTGCTTGGTGCTTGGTGCTTGGTGTTTGGTGTTTGGTGCTTGGTGCTTGGTGTTTGGTGTTTGGTGCTTGGTGCTTGGTTCTGGGTGCATGGTGTTTGGTGTTTGGTGTTTGCTGTTTGGTGTTTGGTGTTTGCTGTTTGGTGTTTGGTGTCTGGTGTCTGGTGATTGGTGTTTGGTGTTTGGTGTTTGGTGTTTGGTGTTTGGTCCTTGGCGCTTGGTGCTTGGTGTTTTGTGCTTGGTGCTTGGTGCTTGGTGTTTGGTGTTTGTGTTTGCTGTTTGGCGTTTGCTGTTTGGTGTTTGCTGTTTGGTGTTTCCTGGTTGGTGTTTGGTGTTTGCTATTTGCTGTTTGGTGTTTGCTGTTTGGTGTTTGGTGTTTAGTGTTTGCGGTTTGGTGTTTGGTGTTTGGTGCTTGGGGCTTGGTGTTTGCTCTTTGGTGCTTGGTGATTGGTTTTTGGTGTTTGGTGCTTGGTGCTTGGTGTATGGTGTTTGGTGCTTGGTGCTTGGTGCTTGGTGCTTGGTGTTTGGTGTTTGGTGCTTGGTGCTTGGTGTTTGGTGTTTGGTGCTTGGTGCTTGGTTCTGGGTGCTTGGTGCTTGGTGTTTGGTGTTTGGTGCTTGGTGCTTGGTGTTTGGTGCTTGGGGCTTGGTGATTGGTGTTTGGTGCTTGGTGCTTGGTGCTTGGTGCTTGGTGCTTGGTGTTTGGTGCTTGGTGTTCGGTGCTTGGTGCTTGGTGCTAGGTGTTTGGTGTTTGGTGTTTGGCGCTTGGTGCTTGGTGTTTGGTGCTTGGTGCTTGGTGTTTGGTGTTTGGTGCTTGGTGCTTGGTGCTTGGTGCTTGGTGTTTGGTGTTTGGTGCTTGGAGCTTGGTGTTTGGTGTTTGGTGGTTGGTGCTTTGTTCTGGGTGCTTGGTGCTTGGTGTTTGGTGTATGGTGCTGGGTGCTTGCTATTTGGTGCTTGGGGCTTGGTGCTTGGTGTTTGGTGCTTGGTGCTTGGTGCTAGGTGTATGGTGTTTGGTGTTTGGCGCTTGGTGCTTGGTGTTTGGTGATTGGTCCTTGGTGTTTGGTGTTTGGTGCTTGGTGCTTGGTGTTTGGTATTTGGTGCTTGGCGCTTGGTGTTTGGTGTTTGGTCCTTGGCGTTTGCTGTTTGGCGTTTGGGGTTTGGCGTTTGCTTTTTGGCGTTTGCTGTTTGGTGTTTGGTGCTTGGTGTTTGGTGTTTGGTACTTGGTGCTTGGTGTTTGGTGTTTGGTGCTTGGTGCTTGGTGTTTGGTGTTTGTTGCTTGGCGCTTGGTCTTTGGTGTTTGGCGCTTGGCGTTTGCTGTTTGGCGTTTGGGGTTTGGCATTTGCTGTTTGGCGTTTGGGGTTTGGCGTTTGCTTTTTGGCGTTTGGTGTTTCGTGTTTGGTGTTTGGTGTTTGCTGTTTGGTGTTTGCTGTTTGGTGTTTGCTGTTTGGTGTTTGGTGTTTGGTGTTTGCTGGTTGGTGTTTGGTGTTTGGTGTTTGCTGTTTGGTGTTTGCTGTTTGGTGCTTGGTGCTTGGTGTTTGGTGCATCGTGCTTGGTGCTTGGTGCTTGGTGTTTGGTGCTTGGTGCTTGGTGTTTGGTGCTTGGGGCTTGGTGCTTGGTGTTTGGTGCTTGGTCTTTGGTGTTTCCTGGTTGGTGTTTGGTGTTTGCTGTTTGGTGTTTGGTGTTTGCTGTTTGGTATTTGCTATTTGGTGTTTTGTGTTTGCTGTTTGGTGTTTGGTGTTTAGTGTTTGCTATTTGGTGTTTGGTGTTTGGTGTTTGGTGCTTGGGGCTTGGTGTTTGCTCTTTGGTGCTTGGTGATTGGTTTTTGGTGTTTGGTGCTTGGTGCTTGGTGTTTGGTGCTTGGTGCTTGGTGTTTGGTGCTTGGTGCTTGGTGTTTGGTGTTTGGTTCTTGGTGCTTGCTGTTTGGTGATTGGTGCTTGGTGTTTGGTGCTTGGTGCTTGGTGTTTGGTGCTTGGTGGTTGGTGCTTGGTGTTTGGTGCTTGGTGCTTGGTGTTTGGTGTTTGGCGCTTGGTGCTTGGTGTTTGGTGCTTGGTGCTTGGTGTTTGGTGTTTGGTGCTTGGTGCTTGCTGTCTGGTGTTTGGTGCTTGGTTCTTGGTGTTTGGTGCTTGGTGCTTGGTGTTTCGTGCTTGGTGCCTGGTGTTTGGTCTTTGGCGCTTGGTGCTTGGTATTTGGTGCTTGGTGCTTGGAGTTTGGTGTTTGGTGTTTGGTGCTTGCTGTCTGGTGTTTGGTGCTTGGTTCTTGGTGTTTGGTGCTCGGTGCTTGGTGCTTGGTGTTTCGTGCTTGGTGCTAGGTGTTTGGTCTTTGACGCTTGGTGCTTGGTGTTTGGTGCTTGGTACTTGGTGCTTGGTTTTTGGTGTTTGGTGCTTGGTGCTTGGTGTTTGGTGTTTGGTGATTGGTGCTTGGTGTTTGGTGCTTGGGATTTGGTGCTTGGTGCTTGGTGTTTGGTGTTTGGAGTTTGGTACTTGGTGCTTGGTGTTTGGTGTTTGGTGCTTGGTGCTTGGTTTTTGGTGTTTGGTGTTTGGTGCTTGGTGCTTGGTGTTTGGTGTTTGGTGATTGGTGCTTGGTGTTTGGTGCTTGGGATTTGGTGCTTGGTGCTTGGTGTTTGGTGTTTGGAGTTTGGTACTTGGTGCTTGGTGTTTGGTATTTGGTGCTTGGTGCTTGGTATTTGGTGTTTAGTGCTTGGTGCTTGGTTCTTGGTGTTTGGTGCTTGGTGCCTGGTGATTGGTGTTTGGTGCTTGGTGCTTGGTATTTGGGGCTTGGTCTTTGGTGCTTGGTGTTTGGTGCTTGGTGCTTGGTGCTTGGTGTTTGGTGCTTGGTGCTTGGTGATTGGTGTTTGTTGCTTGGTGCTTGGTGTTTGGTGGTTGGTGCTTGGTGTTTGGTGTTTGGTGTTTGGTGTTTGCTGTTTGGTGTTTGCTGTTTGGTGTCTGCTGTTTGGTGTTTGCTGTTTCGTGTTTGCTGTTTGGTGTTTGGTGTTTGGTGTTTGCTGTTTGGTGTTTGGTGTTTGCTGTTTGGTGTTTGGTGTCTGGTATTTGGTGATTGGTGTTTGCTGTTTGGTGTTTGGTGTTTGGTGTTTGGTGCTTGGCGCTTGGTGCTTTGTGTTTTGTGCTTGGTGCTTGGTGCTTGGTGTTTGGTGTTTGGTGTTTGTGTTTGCTGTCTGGCGTATGCTGTTTGGTGTTTGCTGTTTGGTGTTTCCTGGTTGGTGTTTGGTGTTTGCTATTTGGTGTTTGGTGTTTGCTGTTTGTTGTTTGGTGTTTAGTGTTTGTTGTTTGGTGTTTGGTGTTTGGTGTTTGGTGCTTGGGGCTTGGTGTTTGCTCTTTGGTGCTTGGTGCTTGGTGTATGGTGTTTGGTGCTTGGTGCTTGGTGCTTGGTGCTTGGTGTTTGGTGTTTGGTGCTTGGTGCTTGGTGTTTGGTGTTTGGTGCTTGGTGCTTGGTTCTGGGTGCATGGTGTTTGGTGCTTGGTGCTTGCTGTCTGGTGTTTGGTGCTTGGTTCTTGGTGTTTGGTGCTTGGTGCTTGGTGTTTCGTGCTTGGTGCCTGGTGTTTGGTCTTTGGCGCTTGGTGCTTGGTGTTTGGCGCTTGGTACTTGGTGTTCGGTGTTTGGCGTTTGGTGTTTGGTGCTTGGTGCTTGGTGCTTGGTTTTTGGTGTTTGGTGCTTGGTGCTTGGTGTTTGGTGTTTGGTGATTGGTGCTTGGTGTTTGGTGCTTGGGATTTGGTGCTTGGTGCTTGGTGTTTGGTGTTTGGAGTTTGGTACTTGGTGCTTGGTGTTTGGAGTTTGGTGCTTGGTGCTTGGTATTTGGTGTTTAGTGCTTGGTGCTTGGTTCTTGGTGTTTGGTGCTTGGTGCCTGGTGATTGGTGTTTGGTGCTTGGTGCTTGGTATTTGGGGCTTGGTCTTTGGTGCTTGGTGTTTGGTGCTTGGTGCTTGGTGCTTGGTCTTTGGTGCTTGGTGCTTGGTGCTGGGTGTTTGGTTTTTAGTGCTTGGTGCTTGGTGATTGGTGTTTGTTGCTTGGTGCTTGGTGTTTGGTGCTTGGTGCTTGGTGTTTGGTGTTTGGTGTTTGGTGTTTGCTGTTTGGTGTTTGCTGTTTGGTGTTTGGTGTTTGGTGTTTGCTGTTTGGTGTTTGGTGTTTGCTGTTTGGTGTTAGGTGTCTGGTGTTTGGTGATTGGTGTTTGCTGTTTGGTGTTTGGTGTTTGGTGTTTGGTACTTGGCGCCTGGTGCTTGGTGTTTTGTGCTTGGTGCTTGGTGCTTGCTGTTTGGTGTTTGGTGTTTGTGTTTGCTGTTTGGCGATTGCTGTTTGGTGTTTGCTGTTTGGTGTTTCCTGGTTGGTGTTTGGTGTTTGCTATTTGGTGTTTGGTGTTTGCTGTTTGGTGTTTGTTGTTTAGTGTTTGTTGTTTGGTGTTTGGTGTTTGGTGTTTGGTGCTTGGGGCTTGGTGTTTGCTCTTTGGTGCTTGGTGATTGGTTTTTGGTGTTTGGTGCTTGGTGCTTGGTGTATGGTGTTTGGTGCTTGGTGCTTGGTGCTTGGTGCTTGGTGTTTGGTGTTTGGTGCTTGGTGCTTGGTGTTTGGTGTTTGGTGCTTGGTGCTTGGTTCTGGGTGCATGGTGCTTGGTTTCTGGTGTTTGGGTCTTGGTGCTTGGTGTTTGGTGCTTGGGGCTTGGTGATTGGTGTTTGGTGCTTGGTGCTTGGTGCTTGGTGCTTGGTGCTTGGTGTTTGGTGCTTGGTGTTCGGTGCTTGGTGCTTGGTGCTAGGTGTTTGGTGTTTGGTGTTTGGCGCTTGGTGCTTGGTGTTTGGTGATTGGTGCTTGGTGTTTGGTGTTTGGTGCTTGGTGCTTGGTGTTTGGTGTTTGGTGCTTGGTGCTTTGTGTTTGGTGTTTTGTGCTTGGTGTTTGGTCCTTGGAGCTTGGTGCTTGGTTTTTGGTGCTTGGTGCTTGGTGCTTGGTGCTTGGTGTCTGGTGCTTGGTGCTTGGTGTTTGGTGTTTGGTGCTTTGTGCTTGGTGTTTGGTGTTTGGTGTTTGGTGTTTGGTGCTTGGTACTTGTTGTTTTATGTTTGGTGCTTGGTGCTTGGTGCTTGCTGTTTGGTGTTTGGTGCTTGGTGCTTGGTGTTTGGTGATTGGTGCTTGGTACTTGGTGTTTGGTGCTCAGTGCTTGGTGCTTGGTGTTTCGTGCTTGGTGCTTGGTGTTTGGTGCTTGGCGCTTGGTGTTTGGTGTTTGGTGATTGGTGCTTGGTGTTTGGTGCTTGGGATTTGGTGCTTGGTGCTTGGTGTTTGGTGTTTGGAGTTTGGTACTTGGTGCTTGGTGTTTGGTGTTTGGTGCTTGGTGCTTGGTGTTTGGTGTTTAGTGTTTGGTGCTTGGTTCTTGGTGTTTGGTGCTTGGTCCCTTGTGATTAGTGTTTGGTGCTTGGTGCTTGGTATTTGGGGCTTGGTCTTTGGTGCTTGGTGTTTGGTGCTTGGTGCTTGGTGCTTGGTGTTTGGTGCTTGGTGCTTGGTGCTAGGTGCTTGGTGTTTAGTGCTTGGTGCTTGGTGATTGGTGCTTGTTGCTTGGTGCTTGGTGTTTGGTGCTTGGTGCTTGGTGTTTGGAGTTTGGTGTTTGCTGTTTGCTGTTTGGTGTTTGCTGTTTGGTGTTTGCTGTTTGGTGTTTGCTGTTTCGTGTTTGCTGTTTGGTGTTTGGTGTTTGGTGTTTGCTGTTTGGTGTTTGGTGTTTGCTGTTTGGTGTTTGGTGTCTGGTGTTTGGTGATTGGTGTTTGCTGTTTGGTGTTTGGTGTTTGGTGTTTGGTGCTTGGCGCTTGGTGCTTGGTGTTTTGTGCTTGGTGCTTGGTGCTTGGTGTTTGTTGTTTGGTGTTTGTGTTTGCTGTTTGGCGTTTGCTGTTTGGTGTTTGCTGTTTGGTGTTTCCTGGTTGGTGTTTGGTGTTTGCTATTTGGTGTTTGGTGTTTGCTGTTTGGTGTTTTGTGTTTAGTGTTTGCTTTTTGGTGTTTGGTGTTTGGTGTTTGGTGCTTGGGGCTTGGTGTTTGCTCTTTGGTGCTTGGTGATTGGTTTTTGGTGTTTGGTGCTTGGTGCTTGGTGTATGGTATTTGGTGCTTGGTGCTTGGTGCTTGGTGCTTGGTGTTTGGTGTTTGGTGCTTGGTGCTTGGTGTTTGGTGTTTGGTGCTTGGTGCTTGGTTCTGGGTGCATGGTGCTTGGTGTTTGGTGTTTGGGTCTTGGTGCTTGGTGTTTGGTGCTTGGTGCTTGGTGTTTGGTGCTTGGTGTTCGGTGCTTGGTGCTTGGTGCTAGGTGTTTGGTGTTTGGTGTTTGGCGCTTGGTGCTTGGTGTTTGGTGATTGGTGCTTGGTGTTTGGTGTTTGGTGCTTGGTGCTTGGTGTTTGGTGTTTGGTGCTTGGTGCTTTGTGTTTGGTGTTTGGTGCTTGGTGTTTGGTCCTTGGAGCTTGGTGCTTGGTTTTTGGTGCTTGGTGCTTGGTGCTTGGTGCTTGGTGTCTGGTGCTTGGTGCTTGGTGTTTGGTGTTTGGTGCTTTGTGCTTGGTGTTTGGTGTTTGGTGTTTGGTGTTTGGTGCTTGGTACTTGTTGTTTTATGTTTGGTGCTTGGTGCTTGGTGCTTGCTGTTTGGTGTTTGGTGCTTGGTGCTTGGTGTTTGGTGATTGGTGCTTGGTACTTGGTGTTTGGTGCTCGGTGCTTGGTGCTTGGTGTTTCGTGCTTGGTGCTTGGTGTTTGGTGCTTGGCGCTTGGTGTTTGGTGTTTGGTGATTGGTGCTTGGTGTTTCGTGCTTGGGATTTGGTGCTTGGTGCATGGTGTTTGGTGTTTGGAGTTTGGTACTTGGTGCTTGGTGTTTGGTGTTTGGTGCTTGGTGTTTGGTGTTTAGTGCTTGGTGCTTGGTTCTTGGTGTTTGGTGCTTGGTCCCTGGTGATTAGTGTTTGGTGCTTGGTGCTTGGTATTTGGGGCTTGGTCTTTGGTGCTTGGTGTTTGGTGCTTGGTGCTTGGTGCTTGGTGTTTGGTGCTTGTTGCTTGGTGCTAGGTGTTTGGTGTTTAGTGCTTGGTGCTTGGTGATTGGTGCTTGTTGCTTGGTGCTTGGTGTTTGGTGCTTGGTGCTTTGTGTTTGGAGTTTGGTGTTTGCTGTTTGCTGTTTGGTGTTTGCTGTTTGGTGTTTGCTGTTTAGTGTTTGCTGTTTCGTGTTTGCTGTTTGGTGTTTGGTGTTTGGTGTTTGCTGTTTGGTGTTTGGTGCTTGGTGCTTTGTGTTTGGTGTTTTGTGCTTGGTGTTTGGTCCTTGGAGCTTGGTGCTTGGTTTTTGGTGCTTGGTGCTTGGTGCTTGGTGCTTGGTGCTTGGTGCTTGGTGTCTGGTGCTTGGTGCTTGGTGTTTGGTGTTTGGTGCTTTGTGCTTGGTGTTTGGTGTTTGGTGTTTGGTGTTTGGTGCTTGGTACTTGTTGTTTTATGTTTGGTGCTTGGTGCTTGGTGCTTGCTGTTTGGTGTTTGGTGCTTGGTGCTTGGTGTTTGGTGATTGGTGCTTGGTACTTGGTGTTTGGTGCTCAGTGCTTGGTGCTTGGTGTTTCGTGCTTGGTGCTTGGTGTTTGGTGCTTGGCGCTTGGTGTTTGGTGTTTGGTGATTGGTGCTTGGTGTTTGGTGCTTGGGATTTGGTGCTTGGTGCTTGGTGTTTGGTGTTTGGAGTTTGGTACTTGGTGCTTGGTGTTTGGTGTTTGGTGCTTGGTGCTTGGTGTTTGGTGTTTAGTGTTTGGTGCTTGGTTCTTGGTGTTTGGTGCTTGGTCCCTTGTGATTAGTGTTTGGTGCTTGGTGCTTGGTATTTGGGGCTTGGTCTTTGGTGCTTGGTGTTTGGTGCTTGGTGCTTGGTGCTTGGTGTTTGGTGCTTGGTGCTTGGTGCTAGGTGCTTGGTGTTTAGTGCTTGGTGCTTGGTGATTGGTGCTTGTTGCTTGGTGCTTGGTGTTTGGTGCTTGGTGCTTGGTGTTTGGAGTTTGGTGTTTGCTGTTTGCTGTTTGGTGTTTGCTGTTTGGTGTTTGCTGTTTGGTGTTTGCTGTTTCGTGTTTGCTGTTTGGTGTTTGGTGTTTGGTGTTTGCTGTTTGGTGTTTGGTGTTTGCTGTTTGGTGTTTGGTGTCTGGTGTTTGGTGATTGGTGTTTGCTGTTTGGTGTTTGGTGTTTGGTGTTTGGTGCTTGGCGCTTGGTGCTTGGTGTTTTGTGCTTGGTGCTTGGTGCTTGGTGTTTGTTGTTTGGTGTTTGTGTTTGCTGTTTGGCGTTTGCTGTTTGGTGTTTGCTGTTTGGTGTTTCCTGGTTGGTGTTTGGTGTTTGCTATTTGGTGTTTGGTGTTTGCTGTTTGGTGTTTTGTGTTTAGTGTTTGCTTTTTGGTGTTTGGTGTTTGGTGTTTGGTGCTTGGGGCTTGGTGTTTGCTCTTTGGTGCTTGGTGATTGGTTTTTGGTGTTTGGTGCTTGGTGCTTGGTGTATGGTATTTGGTGCTTGGTGCTTGGTGCTTGGTGCTTGGTGTTTGGTGTTTGGTGCTTGGTGCTTGGTGTTTGGTGTTTGGTGCTTGGTGCTTGGTTCTGGGTGCATGGTGCTTGGTGTTTGGTGTTTGGGTCTTGGTGCTTGGTGTTTGGTGCTTGGTGCTTGGTGTTTGGTGCTTGGTGTTCGGTGCTTGGTGCTTGGTGCTAGGTGTTTGGTGTTTGGTGTTTGGCGCTTGGTGCTTGGTGTTTGGTGATTGGTGCTTGGTGTTTGGTGTTTGGTGCTTGGTGCTTGGTGTTTGGTGTTTGGTGCTTGGTGCTTTGTGTTTGGTGTTTGGTGCTTGGTGTTTGGTCCTTGGAGCTTGGTGCTTGGTTTTTGGTGCTTGGTGCTTGGTGCTTGGTGCTTGGTGTCTGGTGCTTGGTGCTTGGTGTTTGGTGTTTGGTGCTTTGTGCTTGGTGTTTGGTGTTTGGTGTTTGGTGTTTGGTGCTTGGTACTTGTTGTTTTATGTTTGGTGCTTGGTGCTTGGTGCTTGCTGTTTGGTGTTTGGTGCTTGGTGCTTGGTGTTTGGTGATTGGTGCTTGGTACTTGGTGTTTGGTGCTCGGTGCTTGGTGCTTGGTGTTTCGTGCTTGGTGCTTGGTGTTTGGTGCTTGGCGCTTGGTGTTTGGTGTTTGGTGATTGGTGCTTGGTGTTTGGTGCTTGGGATTTGGTGCTTGGTGCTTGGTGTTTGGTGTTTGGAGTTTGGTACTTGGTGCTTGGTGTTTGGTGTTTGGTGCTTGGTGTTTGGTGTTTAGTGCTTGGTGCTTGGTTCTTGGTGTTTGGTGCTTGGTCCCTGGTGATTAGTGTTTGGTGCTTGGTGCTTGGTATTTGGGGCTTGGTCTTTGGTGCTTGGTGTTTGGTGCTTGGTGCTTGGTGCTTGGTGTTTGGTGCTTGTTGCTTGGTGCTAGGTGTTTGGTGTTTAGTGCTTGGTGCTTGGTGATTGGTGCTTGTTGCTTGGTGCTTGGTGTTTGGTGCTTGGTGCTTTGTGTTTGGAGTTTGGTGTTTGCTGTTTGCTGTTTGGTGTTTGCTGTTTGGTGTTTGCTGTTTAGTGTTTGCTGTTTCGTGTTTGCTGTTTGGTGTTTGGTGTTTGGTGTTTGCTGTTTGGTGTTTGGTGTTTGCTGTTTGGTGTTTGGTGTCTGGTGTTTGGTGATTGGTGTTTGCTGTTTGGTGTTTGGTGTTTGGTGTTTGGTGCTTGGCGCTTGGTGCTTGGTGTTTTGTGCTTGGTGCTTGGTGCTTGGTGTTTGGTGTTTGGTGTTTGTGTTTGCTGTTTGGCGTTTGCTGTTTGGTGTTTGCTGTTTCCTGGTTGGTGTTTGGTGTTTGCTATTTGGTGTTTGGTGTTTGCTGTTTGGTGTTTTGTGTTTAGTGTTTGCTTTTTGGTGTTTGGTGTTTGGTGTTTGGTGCTTGGGGCTTGGTGTTTGCTCTTTGGTGCTTGGTGATTGGTTTTTGGTGTTTGGTGCTTGGTGCTTGGTGTATAGTGTTTGGTGCTTGGTGCTTGGTGTTTGGTGTTTGGTGCTTGGTGCTTGGTGTTTGGTGTTTGGTGCTTGGTGCTTGGTTCTGGGTGCATGGTGCTTGGTGTTTGGTGTTTGGGTCTTGGTGCTTGGTGTTTGGTGCTTGGTGCTTGGTTCTGGGTGCATGGTGTTTGGTGTTTGGTGTTTGCTGTTTGGTGTTTGGTGTTTGCTGTTTGGTGTTTGGTGTCTGGTGTCTGGTGATTGGTGTTTGGTGTTTGGTGTTTGGTGTTTGGTGTTTGGTCCTTGGCGCTTGGTGCTTGGTGTTTTGTGCTTGGTGCTTGGTGCTTGGTGTTTGGTGTTTGTGTTTGCTGTTTGGCGTTTGCTGTTTGGTGTTTGCTGTTTGGTGTTTCCTGGTTGGTGTTTGGTGTTTGCTATTTGCTGTTTGGTGTTTGCTGTTTGGTGTTTGGTGTTTAGTGTTTGCGGTTTGGTGTTTGGTGTTTGGTGCTTGGGGCTTGGTGTTTGCTCTTTGGTGCTTGGTGATTGGTTTTTGGTGTTTGGTGCTTGGTGCTTGGTGTATGGTGTTTGGTGCTTGGTGCTTGGTGCTTGGTGCTTGGTGTTTGGTGTTTGGTGCTTGGTGCTTGGTGTTTGGTGTTTGGTGCTTGGTGCTTGGTTCTGGGTGCTTGGTGCTTGGTGTTTGGTGCTTGGGGCTTGGTGATTGGTGTTTGGTGCTTGGTGCTTGGTGCTTGGTGCTTGGTGCTTGGTGTTTGGTGCTTGGTGTTCGGTGCTTGGTGCTTGGTGCTAGGTGTTTGGTGTTTGGTGTTTGGCGCTTGGTGCTTGGTGTTTGGTGCTTGGTGCTTGGTGTTTGGTGTTTGGTGCTTGGTGCTTGGTGCTTGGTGCTTGGTGTTTGGTGTTTGGTGCTTGGAGCTTGGTGTTTGGTGTTTGGTGGTTGGTGCTTTGTTCTGGGTGCTTGGTGCTTGGTGTTTGGTGTATGGTGCTGGGTGCTTGCTATTTGGTGCTTGGGGCTTGGTGCTTGGTGCTTGGTGCTTGGTGCTTGGTGCTAGGTGTATGGTGTTTGGTGTTTGGCGCTTGGTGCTTGGTGTTTGGTGATTGGTCCTTGGTGTTTGGTGTTTGGTGCTTGGTGCTTGGTGTTTGGTATTTGGTGCTTGGCGCTTGGTGTTTGGTGTTTGGTGCTTGGTGCTTGGTGTTTGGTGTTTGTTGCTTGGCGCTTGGTCTTTGGTGTTTGGCGCTTGGCGTTTGCTGTTTGGCGTTTGGGGTCTGGCATTTGCTGTTTGGCGTTTGGGGTTTGGCGTTTGCTTTTTGGCGTTTGCTGTTTGGTGTTTGGTGCTTGGTGTTTGGTGTTTGGTACTTGGTGCTTGGTGTTTGGTGTTTGGTGCTTGGTGCTTGGTGTTTGGTGTTTGTTGCTTGGCGCTTGGTCTTTGGTGTTTGGCGCTTGGCGTTTGCTGTTTGGCGTTTGGGGTTTGGCATTTGCTGTTTGGCGTTTGGGGTTTGGCGTTTGCTTTTTGGCGTTTGGTGTTTCGTGTTTGGTGTTTGGTGTTTGCTGTTTGGTGTTTGCTGTTTGGTGTTTGCTGTTTGGTGTTTGGTGTTTGGTGTTTGCTGGTTGGTGTTTGGTGTTTGGTGTTTGCTGTTTGGTGTTTGCTGTTTGGTGCTTGGTGCTTGGTGTTTGGTGCATGGTGCTTGGTGCTTGGTGCTTGGTGTTTGGTGCTTGGTGCTTGGTGTTTGGTGCTTGGGGCTTGGTGCTTGGTGTTTGGTGCTTGGTCTTTGGTGTTTCCTGGTTGGTGTTTGGTGTTTGCTGTTTGGTGTTTGGTGTTTGCTGTTTGGTATTTGCTATTTGGTGTTTTGTGTTTGCTGTTTGGTGTTTGGTGTTTAGTGTTTGCTATTTGGTGTTTGGTGTTTGGTGTTTGGTGCTTGGGGCTTGGTGTATGCTCTTTGGTGCTTGGTGATTGGTTTTTGGTGTTTGGTGCTTGGTGCTTGGTGTTTGGTGCTTGGTGCTTGGTGTTTGGTGCTTGGTGCTTGGTGTTTGGTGTTTGGTTCTTGGTGCTTGCTGTTTGGTGATTGGTGCTTGGTGTTTGGTGCTTGGTGCTTGGTGTTTGGTGCTTGGTGGTTGGTGCTTGGTGTTTGGTGCTTGGTGCTTGGTGTTTGGTGTTTGGCGCTTGGTGCTTGGTGTTTGGTGCTTGGTGCTTGGTGTTTGGTGTTTGGTGCTTGGTGCTTGCTGTCTGGTGTTTGGTGCTTGGTTCTTGGTGTTTGGTGCTTGGTGCTTGGTGTTTCGTGCTTGGTGCCTGGTGTTTGGTCTTTGGCGCTTGGTGCTTGGTATTTGGCGCTTGGTGCTTGGTATTTGGTACTTGGTGCTTGGAGTTTGGTGTTTGGTGCTTGGTGCTTGCTGTCTGGTGTTTGGTGCTTGGTTCTTGGTGTTTGGTGCTCGGTGCTTGGTGCTTGGTGTTTCGTGCTTGGTGCTAGGTGTTTGGTCTTTGACGCTTGGTGCTTGGTGTTTGGTGCTTGGTACTTGGTTTTCGGTGTTTGGCGTTAGGTGTTTGGTGCTTGGTGCTTGGTGCTTGGTTTTTGGTGTTTGGTGCTTGGTGCTTGGTGTTTGGTGTTTGGTGATTGGTGCTTGGTGTT
This sequence comes from Eledone cirrhosa, assembly GCA_964016885.1. Taxonomy (NCBI): domain Eukaryota; kingdom Metazoa; phylum Mollusca; class Cephalopoda; order Octopoda; family Eledonidae; genus Eledone; species Eledone cirrhosa. Next base: position 140,757,354 of record OZ024743.1, on the reverse strand, counting down.
TGGTGCTTGGGATTTGGTGCTTGGTGCTTGGTGTTTGGTGTTTGGAGTTTGGTACTTGGTGCTTGGTGTTTGGTGTTTGGTGCTTGGTGCTTGGTATTTGGTGTTTAGTGCTTGGTGCTTGGTTCTTGGTGTTTGGTGCTTGGTGCCTGGTGATTGGTGTTTGGTGCTTGGTGCTTGGTATTTGGGGCTTGGTCTTTGGTGCTTGGTGTTTGGTGCTTGGTGCTTGGTGCTTGGTGTTTGGTGCTTGGTGCTTGGTGATTGGTGTTTGTTGCTTGGTGCTTGGTGTTTGGTGGTTGGTGCTTGGTGTTTGGTGTTTGGTGTTTGGTGTTTGCTGTTTGGTGTTTGCTGTTTGGTGTCTGCTGTTTGGTGTTTGCTGTTTCGTGTTTGCTGTTTGGTGTTTGGTGTTTGGTGTTTGCTGTTTGGTGTTTGGTGTTTGCTGTTTGGTGTTTGGTGTCTGGTATTTGGTGATTGGTGTTTGCTGTTTGGTGTTTGGTGTTTGGTGTTTGGTGCTTGGCGCTTGGTGCTTTGTGCTTTGTGCTTGGTGCTTGGTGCTTGGTGTTTGGTGTTTGGTGTTTGTGTTTGCTGTCTGGCGTATTCTGTTTGGTGTTTGCTGTTTGGTGTTTCCTGGTTGGTGTTTGGTGTTTGCTATTTGGTGTTTGGTGTTTGCTGTTTGTTGTTTGGTGTTTAGTGTTTGTTGTTTGGTGTTTGGTGTTTGGTGTTTGGTGCTTGGGGCTTGGTGTTTGCTCTTTGGTGCTTGGTGATTGGTTTTTGGTGTTTGGTGCTTGGTGCTTGGTGTATGGTGTTTGGTGCTTGGTGCTTGGTGCTTGGTGCTTGGTGTTTGGTGTTTGGTGCTTGGTGCTTGGTGTTTGGTGTTTGGTGCTTGGTGCTTGGTTCTGGGTGCATGGTGTTTGGTGCTTGGTGCTTGCTGTCTGGTGTTTGGTGCTTGGTTCTTGGTGTTTGGTGCTTGGTGCTTGGTGTTTCGTGCTTGGTGCCTGGTGTTTGGTCTTTGGCGCTTGGTGCTTGGTGTTTGGCGCTTGGTACTTGGTGTTCGGTGTTTGGCGTTTGGTGTTTGGTGCTTGGTGCTTGGTGCTTGGTTTTTGGTGTTTGGTGCTTGGTGCTTGGTGTTTGGTGTTTGGTGATTGGTGCTTGGTGTTTGGTGCTTGGGATTTGGTGCTTGGTGCTTGGTGTTTGGTGTTTGGAGTTTGGTACTTGGTGCTTGGTGTTTGGAGTTTGGTGCTTGGTGCTTGGTATTTGGTGTTTAGTGCTTGGTGCTTGGTTCTTGGTGTTTGGTGCTTGGTACCTGGTGATTGGTGTTTGGTGCTTGGTGCTTGGTATTTGGGGCTTGGTCTTTGGTGCTTGGTGTTTGGTGCTTGGTGCTTGGTGCTTGGTCTTTGGTGCTTGGTGCTTGGTGCTGGGTGTTTGGTTTTTAGTGCTTGGTGCTTGGTGATTGGTGTTTGTTGCTTGGTGCTTGGTGTTTGGTGCTTGGTGCTTGGTGTTTGGTGTTTGCTGTTTGGTGTTTGCTGTTTGGTGTTTGGTGTTTGGTGTTTGCTGTTTGGTGTTTGGTGTTTGCTGTTTGGTGTTTGGTGTCTGGTGTTTGGTGATTGGTGTTTGCTGTTTGGTGTTTGGTGTTTGGTGTTTGGTACTTGGCGCCTGGTGCTTGGTGTTTTGTGCTTGGTGCTTGGTGCTTGCTGTTTGGTGTTTGGTGTTTGTGTTTGCTGTTTAGCGATTGCTGTTTGGTGTTTGCTGTTTGGTGTTTCCTGGTTGGTGTTTGGTGTTTGCTATTTGGTGTTTGGTGTTTGCTGTTTGGTGTTTGTTGTTTAGTGTTTGTTGTTTGGTGTTTGGTGTTTGGTGTTTGGTGCTTGGGGCTTGGTGTTTGCTCTTTGGTGCTTGGTGATTGGTTTTTGGTGTTTGGTGCTTGGTGCTTGGTGTATGGTGTTTGGTGCTTGGTGCTTGGTGCTTGGTGCTTGGTGTTTGGTGTTTGGTGCTTGGTGCTTGGTGTTTGGTGTTTGGTGCTTGGTGCTTGGTTCTGGGTGCATGGTGCTTGGTTTCTGGTGTTTGGGTCTTGGTGCTTGGTGTTTGGTGCTTGGGGCTTGGTGATTGGTGTTTGGTGCTTGGTGCTTGGTGCTTGGTGCTTGGTGCTTGGTGTTTGGTGCTTGGTGTTCGGTGCTTGGTGCTTGGTGCTAGGTGTTTGGTGTTTGGTGTTTGGCGCTTGGTGCTTGGTGTTTGGTGATTGGTGCTTGGTGTTTGGTGTTTGGTGCTTGGTGCTTGGTGTTTGGTGTTTGGTGCTTGGTGCTTTGTGTTTGGTGTTTTGTGCTTGGTGTTTGGTCCTTGGAGCTTGGTGCTTGGTTTTTGGTGCTTGGTGCTTGGTGCTTGGTGCTTGGTGTCTGGTGCTTGGTGCTTGGTGTTTGGTGTTTGGTGCTTTGTGCTTGGTGTTTGGTGTTTGGTGTTTGGTGTTTGGTGCTTGGTACTTGTTGTTTTATGTTTGGTGCTTGGTGCTTGGTGCTTGCTGTTTGGTGTTTGGTGCTTGGTGCTTGGTGTTTGGTGATTGGTGCTTGGTACTTGGTGTTTGGTGCTCAGTGCTTGGTGCTTGGTGTTTCGTGCTTGGTGCTTGGTGTTTGGTGCTTGGCGCTTGGTGTTTGGTGTTTGGTGATTGGTGCTTGGTGTTTGGTGCTTGGGATTTGGTGCTTGGTGCTTGGTGTTTGGTGTTTGGAGTTTGGTACTTGGTGCTTGGTGTTTGGTGTTTGGTGCTTGGTGCTTGGTGTTTGGTGTTTAGTGTTTGGTGCTTGGTTCTTGGTGTTTGGTGCTTGGTCCCTTGTGATTAGTGTTTGGTGCTTGGTGCTTGGTATTTGGGGCTTGGTCTTTGGTGCTTGGTGTTTGCTGCTTGGTGCTTGGTGCTTGGTGTTTGGTGCTTGGTGCTTGGTGCTAGGTGCTTGGTGTTTAGTGCTTGGTGCTTGGTGATTGGTGCTTGTTGCTTGGTGCTTGGTGTTTGGTGCTTGGTGCTTGGTGTTTGGAGTTTGGTGTTTGCTGTTTGCTGTTTGGTGTTTGCTGTTTGGTGTTTGCTGTTTGGTGTTTGCTGTTTCGTGTTTGCTGTTTGGTGTTTGGTGTTTGGTGTTTGCTGTTTGGTGTTTGGTGTTTGCTGTTTGGTGTTTGGTGTCTGGTGTTTGGTGATTGGTGTTTGCTGTTTGGTGTTTGGTGTTTGGTGTTTGGTGCTTGGCGCTTGGTGCTTGGTGTTTTGTGCTTGGTGCTTGGTGCTTGGTGTTTGTTGTTTGGTGTTTGTGTTTGCTGTTTGGCGTTTGCTGTTTGGTGTTTGCTGTTTGGTGTTTCCTGGTTGGTGTTTGGTGTTTGCTATTTGGTGTTTGGTGTTTGCTGTTTGGTGTTTTGTGTTTAGTGTTTGCTTTTTGGTGTTTGGTGTTTGGTGTTTGGTGCTTGGGGCTTGGTGTTTGCTCTTTGGTGCTTGGTGATTGGTTTTTGGTGTTTGGTGCTTGGTGCTTGGTGTATGGTATTTGGTGCTTGGTGCTTGGTGCTTGGTGCTTGGTGTTTGGTGTTTGGTGCTTGGTGCTTGGTGTTTGGTGTTTGGTGCTTGGTGCTTGGTTCTGGGTGCATGGTGCTTGGTGTTTGGTGTTTGGGTCTTGGTGCTTGGTGTTTGGTGCTTGGTGCTTGGTGTTTGGTGCTTGGTGTTCGGTGCTTGGTGCTTGGTGCTAGGTGTTTGGTGTTTGGTGTTTGGCGCTTGGTGCTTGGTGTTTGGTGATTGGTGCTTGGTGTTTGGTGTTTGGTGCTTGGTGCTTGGTGTTTGGTGTTTGGTGCTTGGTGCTTTGTGTTTGGTGTTTGGTGCTTGGTGTTTGGTCCTTGGAGCTTGGTGCTTGGTTTTTGGTGCTTGGTGCTTGGTGCTTGGTGCTTGGTGTCTGGTGCTTGGTGCTTGGTGTTTGGTGTTTGGTGCTTTGTGCTTGGTGTTTGGTGTTTGGTGTTTGGTGTTTGGTGCTTGGTACTTGTTGTTTTATGTTTGGTGCTTGGTGCTTGGTGCTTGCTGTTTGGTGTTTGGTGCTTGGTGCTTGGTGTTTGGTGATTGGTGCTTGGTACTTGGTGTTTGGTGCTCGGTGCTTGGTGCTTGGTGTTTCGTGCTTGGTGCTTGGTGTTTGGTGCTTGGCGCTTGGTGTTTGGTGTTTGGTGATTGGTGCTTGGTGTTTGGTGCTTGGGATTCGGTGCTTGGTGCTTGGTGTTTGGTGTTTGGAGTTTGGTACTTGGTGCTTGGTGTTTGGTGTTTGGTGCTTGGTGTTTGGTGTTTAGTGCTTGGTGCTTGGTTCTTGGTGTTTGGTGCTTGGTCCCTGGTGATTAGTGTTTGGTGCTTGGTGCTTGGTATTTGGGGCTTGGTCTTTGGTGCTTGGTGTTTGGTGCTTGGTGCTTGGTGCTTGGTGTTTGGTGCTTGTTGCTTGGTGCTAGGTGTTTGGTGTTTAGTGCTTGGTGCTTGGTGATTGGTGCTTGTTGCTTGGTGCTTGGTGTTTGGTGCTTGGTGCTTTGTGTTTGGAGTTTGGTGTTTGCTGTTTGCTGTTTGGTGTTTGCTGTTTGGTGTTTGCTGTTTAGTGTTTGCTGTTTCGTGTTTGCTGTTTGGTGTTTGGTGTTTGGTGTTTGCTGTTTGGTGTTTGGTGCTTGGTGCTTTGTATTTGGTGTTTTGTGCTTGGTTCTTTGGTCCTTGGAGCTTGGTGCTTGGTTTTTGGTGCTTGGTGCTTGGTGCTTGGTGCTTGGTGTCTGGTGCTTGGTGCTTGGTGTTTGGTGTTTGGTGCTTTGTGCTTGGTGTTTGCTGTTTGGTGTTTGGTGTTTGGTGCTTGGTACTTGTTGTTTTATGTTTGGTGCTTGGTGCTTGGTGCTTGCTGTTTGGTGTTTGGTGCTTGGGGCTTGGTGTTTGGTGATTGGTGCTTGGTACTTGGTGTTTGGTGCTCAGTGCTTGGTGCTTGGTGTTTCGTGCTTGGTGCTTGGTGTTTGGTGCTTGGCGCTTGGTGTTTGGTGTTTGGTGATTGGTGCTTGGTGTTTGGTGCTTGGGATTTGGTGCTTGGTGCTTGGTGTTTGGTGTTTGGAGTTTGGTACTTGGTGCTTGGTGTTTGGTGTTTGGTGCTTGGTGCTTGGTGTTTGGTGTTTAGTGTTTGGTGCTTGGTTCTTGGTGTTTGGTACTTGGTCCCTTGTGATTAGTGTTTGGTGCTTGGTGCTTGGTATTTGGGGCTTGGTCTTTGGTGCTTGGTGTTTGGTGCTTGGTGCTTGGTGCTTGGTGTTTGGTGCTTGGTGCTTGGTGCTAGGTGCTTGGTGTTTAGTGCTTGGTGCTTGGTGATTGGTGCTTGTTGCTTGGTGCTTGGTGTTTGGTGCTTGGTGCTTGGTGTTTGGAGTTTGGTGTTTGCTGTTTGCTGTTTGGTGTTTGCTGTTTGGTGTTTGCTGTTTGGTGTTTGCTGTTTCGTGTTTGCTGTTTGGTGTTTGGTGTTTGGTGTTTGCTGTTTGGTGTTTGGTGTTTGCTGTTTGGTGTTTGGTGTCTGGTGTTTGGTGATTGGTGTTTGCTGTTTGGTGTTTGGTGTTTGGTGTTTGGTGCTTGGCGCTTGGTGCTTGGTGTTTTGTGCTTGGTGCTTGGTGCTTGGTGTTTGTTGTTTGGTGTTTGTGTTTGCTGTTTGGCGTTTGCTGTTTGGTGTTTGCTGTTTGGTGTTTCCTGGTTGGTGTTTGGTGTTTGCTATTTGGTGTTTGGTGTTTGCTGTTTGGTGTTTTGTGTTTAGTGTTTGCTTTTTGGTGTTTGGTGTTTGGTGTTTGGTGCTTGGGGCTTGGTGTTTGCTCTTTGGTGCTTGGTGATTGGTTTTTGGTGTTTGGTGCTTGGTGCTTGGTGTATGGTATTTGGTGCTTGGTGCTTGGTGCTTGGTGCTTGGTGTTTGGTGTTTGGTGCTTGGTGCTTGGTGTTTGGTGTTTGGTGCTTGGTGCTTGGTTCTGGGTGCATGGTGCTTGGTGTTTGGTGTTTGGGTCTTGGTGCTTGGTGTTTGGTGCTTGGTGCTTGGTGTTTGGTGCTTGGTGTTCGGTGCTTGGTGCTTGGTGCTAGGTGTTTGGTGTTTGGCGCTTGGTGCTTGGTGTTTGGTGATTGGTGCTTGGTGTTTGGTGTTTGGTGCTTGGTGCTTGGTGTTTGGTGTTTGGTGCTTGGTGCTTTGTGTTTGGTGTTTGGTGCTTGGTGTTTGGTCCTTGGAGCTTGGTGCTTGGTTTTTGGTGCTTGGTGCTTGGTGCTTGGTGCTTGGTGTCTGGTGCTTGGTGCTTGGTGTTTGGTGTTTGGTGCTTTGTGCTTGGTGTTTGGTGTTTGGTGTTTGGTGTTTGGTGCTTGGTACTTGTTGTTTTATGTTTGGTGCTTGGTGCTTGGTGCTTGCTGTTTGGTGTTTGGTGCTTGGTGCTTGGTGTTTGGTGATTGGTGCTTGGTACTTGGTGTTTGGTGCTCGGTGCTTGGTGCTTGGTGTTTCGTGCTTGGTGCTTGGTGTTTGGTGCTTGGCGCTTGGTGTTTGGTGTTTGGTGATTGGTGCTTGGTGTTTGGTGCTTGGGATTTGGTGCTTGGTGCTTGGTGTTTGGTGTTTGGAGTTTGGTACTTGGTGCTTGGTGTTTGGTGTTTGGTGCTTGGTGTTTGGTGTTTAGTGCTTGGTGCTTGGTTCTTGGTGTTTGGTGCTTGGTCCCTGGTGATTAGTGTTTGGTGCTTGGTGCTTGGTATTTGGGGCTTGGTCTTTGGTGCTTGGTGTTTGGTGCTTGGTGCTTGGTGCTTGGTGTTTGGTGCTTGTTACTTGGTGCTAGGTGTTTGGTGTTTAGTGCTTGGTGCTTGGTGATTGGTGCTTGTTGCTTGGTGCTTGGTGTTTGGTGCTTGGTGCTTTGTGTTTGGAGTTTGGTGTTTGCTGTTTGCTGTTTGGTGTTTGCTGTTTGGTGTTTGCTGTTTAGTGTTTGCTGTTTCGTGTTTGCTGTTTGGTGTTTGGTGTTTGGTGTTTGCTGTTTGGTGTTTGGTGTTTGCTGTTTGGTGTTTGGTGTCTGGTGTTTGGTGATTGGTGTTTGCTGTTTGGTGTTTGGTGTTTGGTGTTTGGTGCTTGGCGCTTGGTGCTTGGTGTTTTGTGCTTGGTGCTTGGTGCTTGGTGTTTGGTGTTTGGTGTTTGTGTTTGCTGTTTGGCGTTTGCTGTTTGGTGTTTGCTGTTTCCTGGTTGGTGTTTGGTGTTTGCTATTTGGTGTTTGGTGTCTGCTGTTTGGTGTTTTGTGTTTAGTGTTTGCTTTTTGGTGTTTGGTGTTTGGTGTTTGGTGCTTGGGGCTTGGTGTTTGCTCTTTGGTGCTTGGTGATTGGTTTTTGGTGTTTGGTGCTTGGTGCTTGGTGTATAGTGTTTGGTGCTTGGTGCTTGGTGTTTGGTGTTTGGTGCTTGGTGCTTGGTGTTTGGTGTTTGGTGCTTGGTGCTTGGTTCTGGGTGCATGGTGCTTGGTGTTTGGTGTTTGGGTCTTGGTGCTTGGTGTTTGGTGCTTGGGGCTTGGTGATTGGTGTTTGGTGCTTGGTGCTTGGTGCTTGGTGCTTGGTGTTTGGTGCTTGGTGTTCGGTGCTTGGTGCTTGGTGCTAGGTGTTTGGTGTTTGGTGTTTGGCGCTTGGTGCTTGGTGTTTGGTGATTGGTGCTTGGTGTATGGTGTTTGGTGCTTGGTGCTTGGTGTTTGGTGTTTGGTGCTTGGTGCTTTGTGTTTGGTGTTTGGTGCTTGGTGTTTGGTCCTTGGAGCTTGGTGCTTGGTTTTTGGTGCTTGGTGCTTGGTGCTTGGTGCTTGGTGTCTGGTGCTTGGTGCTTGGTGTTTGGTGTTTGGTGCTTTGTGCTTGGTGTTTGGTGTTTGGTGTTTGGTGTTTGGTGCTTGGTACTTGTTGTTTTATGTTTGGTGCTTGGTGCTTGGTGCTTGCTGTTTGGTGTTTGGTGCTTGGTGCTTGGTGTTTGGTGATTGGTGCTTGGTACTTGGTGTTTGGTGCTCAGTGCTTGGTGCTTGGTGTTTCGTGCTTGGTGCTTGGTGTTTGGTGCTTGGCGCTTGGTGTTTGGTGTTTGGTGATTGGTGCTTGGTGTTTGGTGCTTGGGATTTGGTGCTTGGTGCTTGGTGTTTGGTGTTTGGAGTTTGGTACTTGGTGCTTGGTGTTTGGTGTTTGGTGCTTGGTGCTTGGTGTTTGGTGTTTAGTGTTTGGTGCTTGGTTCTTGGTGTTTGGTGCTTGGTCCCTGGTGATTAGTGTTTGGTGCTTGGTGCTTGGTATTTGGGGCTGGGTCTTTGGTGCTTGGTGTTTGGTGCTTGGTGCTTGGTGCTTGGTGTTTGGTGCTTGGTGCTTGGTGCTAGGTGCTTGGTGTTTAGTGCTTGGTGCTTGGTGATTGGTGCTTGTTGCTTGGTGCTTGGTGTTTGGTGCTTGGTGCTTGGTGTTTGGAGTTTGGTGTTTGCTGTTTGCTGTTTGGTGTTTGCTGTTTGGTGTTTGCTGTTTGGTGTTTGCTGTTTCGTGTTTGCTGTTTGGTGTTTGGTGTTTGGTGTTTGCTGTTTGGTGTTTGGTGTTTGCTGTTTGGTGTTTGGTGTCTGGTGTTTGGTGATTGGTGTTTGCTGTTTGGTGTTTGGTGTTTGCTGTTTGGTGCTTGGCGCTTGGTGCTTGGTGTTTTGTGCTTGGTGCTTGGTGCTTGGTGTTTGTTGTTTGGTGTTTGTGTTTGCTGTTTGGCGTTTGCTGTTTGGTGTTTGCTGTTTGGTGTTTCCTGGTTGGTGTTTGGTGTTTGCTATTTGGTGTTTGGTGTTTGCTGTTTGGTGTTTTGTGTTTAGTGTTTGCTTTTTGGTGTTTGGTGTTTGGTGTTTGGTGCTTGGGGCTTGGTGTTTGCTCTTTGGTGCTTGGTGATTGGTTTTTGGTGTTTGGTGCTTGGTGCTTGGTGTATGGTATTTGATGCTTGGTGCTTGGTGCTTGGTGCTTGGTGTTTGGTGTTTGGTGCTTGGTGCTTGGTGTTTGGTGTTTGGTGCTTGGTGCTTGGTTCTGGGTGCATGGTGCTTGGTGTTTGGTGTTTGGGTCTTGGTGCTTGGTGTTTGGTGCTTGGTGCTTGGTGTTTGGTGCTTGGTGTTCGGTGCTTGGTGCTTGGTGCTAGGTGTTTGGTGTTTGGTGTTTGGCGCTTGGTGCTTGGTGTTTGATGATTGGTGCTTGGTGTTTGGTGTTTGGTGCTTGGTGCTTGGTGTTTGGTGTTTGGTGCTTGGTGCTTTGTGTTTGGTGTTTGGTGCTTGGTGTTTGGTCCTTGGAGCTTGGTGCTTGGTTTTTGGTGCTTGGTGCTTGGTGCTTGGTGCTTGGTGTCTGGTGCTTGGTGCTTGGTGTTTGGTGTTTGGTGCTTTGTGCTTGGTGTTTGGTGTTTGGTGTTTGGTGTTTGGTGCTTGGTACTTGTTGTTTTATGTTTGGTGCTTGGTGCTTGGTGCTTGCTGTTTGGTGTTTGGTGCTTGGTGCTTGGTGTTTGGTGATTGGTGCTTGGTACTTGGTGTTTGGTGCTCGGTGCTTGGTGCTTGGTGTTTCGTGCTTGGTGCTTGGTGTTTGGTGCTTGGCGCTTGGTGTTTGGTGTTTGGTGCTTGGTGCTTTGTGTTTGGTGTTTGGTGCTTGGTGTTTGGTGCTTGGAGCTTGGTGCTTGGTTTTTGGTGCTTGGTGCTTGGTGCTTGGTGCTTGGTGTCTGGTGCTTGGTGCTTGGTGTTTGGTGTTTGGTGCTTTGTGCTTGGTGTTTGGTGTTTGGTGTTTGGTGTTTGGTGCTTGGTACTTGTTGTTTTATGTTTGGTGCTTGGTGCTTGGTGCTTGCTGTTTGGTGTTTGGTGCTTGGTGCTTGGTGTTTGGTGATTGGTGCTTGGTACTTGGTTTTTGGTGCTCGGTGCTTGGTGCTTGGTGTTTCGTGCTTGGTGCTTGGTGTTTGGTGCTTGGCGCTTGGTGTTTGGTGTTTGGTGATTGGTGCTTGGTGTTTGGTGCTTGGGATTTGGTGCTTGGTGCTTGGTGTTTGGTGTTTGGAGTTTGGTACTTGGTGCTTGGTGTTTGGTGTTTGGTGCTTGGTGCTTGGTATTTGGTGTTTAGTGCTTGGTGCTTGGTTCTTGGTGTTTGGTGCTTGGTGCCTGGTGATTGGTGTTTGGTGCTTGGTGCTTGGTATTTGGGGCTTGGTCTTTGGTGCTTGGTGTTTGGTGCTTGGTGCTTGGTGCTTGGTGTTTGGTGCCTGGTGCTTGGTGCTAGGTGTTTGGTGTTTAGTGCTTGGTGCTTGGTGATTGGTGCTTGTTGCTTGGTGCTTGGTGTTTGGTGCTTGGTGCTTGGTGTTTGGAGTTTGGTGTTTGCTGTTTGCTGTTTGAGTGTTTGCTGTTTGGTGTTTGCTGTTTGGTGTTTGCTGTTTCGTGTTTGCTGTTTGGTGTTTGGTGTTTGGTGTTTGCTGTTTGGTGTTTGGTGTTTGCTGTTTCGTGTTTGGTGTCTGGTGTTTGGTGATTGGTGTTTGCTGTTTGGTGTTTGGTGTTTGGTGTTTGGTGCTTGGCGCTTGGTGCTTGGTGTTTTGTGCTTGGTGCTTGGTGCTTGCTGTTTGGTGTTTGGTGTTTGTGTTTGCTGTTTGGCGATTGCTGTTTGGTGTTTGCTGTTTGGTGTTTCCTGGTTGGTGTTTGGTGTTTGCTATTTGGTGTTTGGTGTTTGCTGTTTGGTGTTTGTTGTTTAGTGTTTGTTGTTTGGTGTTTGGTGTTTGGTGTTTGGTGCTTGGGGCTTGGTGTTTGCTCTTTGGTGCTTGGTGATTGGTTTTTGGTGTTTGGTGCTTGGTGCTTGGTGTATGGTGTTTGGTGCTTGGTGTTTGCTGTTTGGTGTTTGCTGTTTGGTGTTTGGTGTTTGGTGTTTGCTGTTTGGTGTTTGGTGTTTGCTGTTTGGTGTTTGGTGTCTGGTGTTTGGTGATTGGTGTTTGCTGTTTGGTGTTTGGTGTTTGGTGTTTGGTACTTGGCGCCTTGTGCTTGGTGTTTTGTGCTTGGTGCTTGGTGCTTGCTGTTTGGTGTTTGGTGTTTGTGTTTGCTGTTTGGCGATTGCTGTTTGGTGTTTGCTGTTTGGTGTTTCCTGGTTGGTGTTTGGTGTTTGCTATTTGGTGTTTGGTGTTTGCTGTTTGGTGTTTGTTGTTTAGTGTTTGTTGTTTGGTGTTTGGTGTTTGGTGTTTGGTGCTTGGGGCTTGGTGTTTGCTCTTTGGTGCTTGGTGATTGGTTTTTGGTGTTTGGTGCTTGGTGCTTGGTGTATGGTGTTTGGTGCTTGGTGCTTGGTGCTTGGTGCTTGGTGTTTGGTGTTTGGTGCTTGGTGCTTGGTGTTTGGTGTTTGGTGCTTGGTGCTTGGTTCTGGGTGCATGGTGCTTGGTTTCTGGTGTTTGGGTCTTGGTGCTTGGTGTTTGGTGCTTGGGGCTTGGTGATTGGTGTTTGGTGCTTGGTGCTTGGTGCTTGGTGCTTGGTGCTTGGTGCTTGGTGTTTGGTGCTAGGTGTTCGGTGCTTGGTGCTTGGTGCTAGGTGTTTGGTGTTTGGTGTTTGGCGCTTGGTGCTTGGTGTTTGGTGATTGGTGCTTGGTGTTTGGTGTTTGGTGCTTGGTGCTTGGTGTTTGGTGTTTGGTGCTTGGTGCTTTGTGTTTGGTGTTTTGTGCTTGGTGTTTGGTCCTTGGAGCTTGGTGCTTGGTTTTTGGTGCTTGGTGCTTGGTGCTTGGTGCTTGGTGTCTGGTGCTTGGTGCTTGGTGTTTGGTGTTTGGTGCTTTGTGCTTGGTGTTTGGTGTTTGGTGTTTGGTGTTTGGTGCTTGGTACTTGTTGTTTTATGTTTGGTGCTTGGTGCTTGGTGCTTGCTGTTTGGTGTTTGGTGCTTGGTGCTTGGTGTTTGGTGATTGGTGCTTGGTACTTGGTGTTTGGTGCTCAGTGCTTGGTGCTTGGTGTTTCGTGCTTGGTGCTTGGTGTTTGGTGCTTGGCGCTTGGTGTTTGGTGTTTGGTGATTGGTGCTTGGTGTTTGGTGCTTGGGATTTGGTGCTTGGTGCTTGGTGTTTGGTGTTTGGAGTTTGGTACTTGGTGCTTGGTGTTTGGTGTTTGGTGCTTGGTGCTTGGTGTTTGGTGTTTAGTGTTTGGTGCTTGGTTCTTGGTGTTTGGTGCTTGGTCCCTGGTGATTAGTGTTTGGTGCTTGGTGCTTGGTATTTGGGGCTTGGTCTTTGGTGCTTGGTGTTTGGTGCTTGGTGCTTGGTGCTTGGTGTTTAGTGCTTGGTGCTTGGTGATTGGTGCTTGTTGCTTGGTGCTTGGTGTTTGGTGCTTGGTGCTTGGTGTTTGGAGTTTGGTGTTTGCTGTTTGCTGTTTGGTGTTTGCTGTTTCGTGTTTGCTGTTTGGTGTTTGGTGTTTGGTGTTTGCTGTTTGGTGTTTGGTGTTTGCTGTTTGGTGTTTGGTGTCTGGTGTTTGGTGATTGGTGTTTGCTGTTTGGTGTTTGGTGTTTGGTGTTTGGTGCTTGGCGCTTGGTGCTTGGTGTTTTGTGCTTGGTGCTTGGTGCTTGGTGTTTGTTGTTTGGTGTTTGTGTTTGCTGTTTGGCGTTTGCTGCTTGGTGTTTGCTGTTTGGTGTTTCCTGGTTGGTGTTTGGTGTTTGCTATTTGGTGTTTGGTGTTTGCTGTTTGGTGTTTTGTGTTTAGTGTTTGCTTTTTGGTGTTTGGTGTTTGGTGTTTGGTGCTTGGGGCTTGGTGTTTGCTCTTTGGTGCTTGGTGATTGGTTTTTGGTGTTTGGTGCTTGGTGCTTGGTGTATAGTGTTTGGTGCTTGGGATTTGGTGTTTGGTGTTTGGTGCTTGGTGCTTGGTGTTTGGTGTTTGGTGCTTGGTGCTTGGTTCTGGGTGCATGGTGCTTGGTGTTTGGTGTTTGGGTCTTGGTGCTTGGTGTTTGGTGCTTGGGGCTTGGTGATTGGTGTTTGGTGCTTGGTGCTTGGTGCTTGGTGCTTGGTGTTTGGTGCTTGGTGTTCGGTGCTTGGTGCTTGGTGCTAGGTGTTTGGTGTTTGGTGTTTGGCGCTTGGTGCTTGGTGTTTGGTGATTGGTGCTTGGTGTATGGTGTTTGGTGCTTGGTGCTTGGTGTTTGGTGTTTGGTGCTTGGTGCTTTGTGTTTGGTGTTTGGTGCTTGGTGTTTGGTCCTTGGAGCTTGGTGCTTGGTTTTTGGTGCTTGGTGCTTGGTGCTTGGTGCTTGGTGTCTGGTGCTTGGTGCTTGGTGCTTGGTGTTTGGTGTTTGGTGCTTTGTGCTTGGTGTTTGGTGTTTGGTGTTTGGTGTTTGGTGCTTGGTACTTGTTGTTTTATGTTTGGTGCTTGGTGCTTGGTGCTTGCTGTTTGGTGTTTGGTGCTTGGTGCTTGGTGTTTGGTGATTGGTGCTTGGTACTTGGTTTTTGGTGCTCGGTGCTTGGTGCTTGGTGTTTCGTGCTTGGTGCTTGGTGTTTGGTGCTTGGCGCTTGGTGTTTGGTGTTTGGTGATTGGTGCTTGGTGTTTGGTGCTTGGGATTTGGTGCTTGGTGCTTGGTGTTTGGTGTTTGGAGTTTGGTACTTGGTGCTTGGTGTTTGGTGTTTGGTGCTTGGTGCTTGGTGTTTGGTGTTTAGTGCTTGGTGCTTGGTTCTTGGTGTTTGGTGCTTGGTCCCTGGTGATTAGTGTTTGGTGCTTGGTGCTTGGTATTTGGGGCTTGGTCTTTGGTGCTTGGTGTTTTGTGCTTGGTGCTTGGTGCTTGGTGTTTGGTGCTTGGTGCTTGGTGCTAGGTGTTTGGTGTTTAGTGCTTTGTGCTTGGTGATTGGTGCTTGTTGCTTGGTGCTTGGTGTTTGGTGCTTGGTGCTTGGTGTTTGGAGTTTGGTGTTTGCTGTTTGCTGTTTGAGTGTTTGCTGTTTGGTGTTTGCTGTTTGGTGTTTGCTGTTTCGTGTTTGCTGTTTGGTGTTTGCTGTTTGGTGTTTGCTGTTTGGTGTTTGGTGTTTGCTGTTTGGTGTTTGGTGTCTGGTGTTTGGTGATTGGTGTTTGCTGTTTGGTGTTTGGTGTTTGGTGTTTGGTGCTTGGCGCTTGGTGCTTGGTGTTTTGTGCTTGGTGCTTGGTGCTTGGTGTTTGGTGTTTGGTGTTTGTGTTTGCTGTTTGGCGTTTGCTGTTTGGTGTTTGCTGTTTGGTGTTTCCTGGTTGGTGTTTGGTGTTTGCTATTTGGTGTTTTGTGTTTGCTGTTTGGTGTTTTGTGTTTAGTGTTTGCTTTTTGGTGTTTGGTGTTTGTTGTTTGGTGCTTGGGGCTTGGTGTTTGCTCTTTGGTGCTTGGTGATTGGTTTTTGGTGTTTGGTGCTTGGTGCTTGGTGTATGGTGTTTGGTACTTGGTGCTTGGTGCTTGGTGCTTGGTGTTTGGTGTTTGGTGCTTGGTGCTTTGTGTTTGGTGTTTGGTGCTTGGTGCTTGGTTCTGGGTGCTTGGTGCTTGGTGTTTGGTGTTTGGTGCTTGGTGCTTGGTGTTTGGTGCTTGGGGCTTGGTGATTGGTGTTTGGTGCTTGGTGCTTGGTGCATGGTGCTTGGTGTTTGGTGCTTGGTGTTTGGTGCTTGGTGCTTGGTGCTAGGTGTATGGTGATTGGTGCTTGGTGTTTGGTGTTTGGTGCTTGGTGCTTGGTGTATGGTGATTGGTGCTTGGTGTTTGGTGTTTGGTGCTTGGTGCTTGGTGTTTGGTGTTTGGTGCTTGGTGCTTGGTGCATGGTGCTTCGTGTTTGGTGTTTGGTGCTTGGAGCTTGGTGTTTGGTGTTTGGTGCTTGGTGCTTTGTTCTGGGTGCTTGGTGCTTGGTGTTTGGTGTATGGTGCTGGGTGCTTGGTGTTTGGTGCTTGGGGCTTGGTGATTGGTGTTTGGTGCTTGGTGCTTGGTGCTTGGTGCTTGGTGTTTGGTGCTTGGTGTTTGGTGCTTGGTGCTTGGTGCTAGGTGTTTGGTGTTTGGTGTTTGGTGCTTGGTGCTTGGTGTTTGGTGCTTGGTGCTAGGTGCTTGGTGCTTGGTGTTTGGTGTTTGGTGCTTGGTGGTTGGTGTTTGGTGTTTGGTGCTTGGTGCTTGGTTCTGGGTGCTTGGTGCTTGGTGTTTGGTGTTTGGTGCTTGGTGCTTGGTGTTTGGTGCTTGGGGCTTGGTGATTGGTGTTTGGTGCTTGGTGCTTGGTGCTTGGTGCTTGGTGCTTGGTGCTTGGTGCTTGGTGTTTGGTGTTTGGGGCTTGCTGCTAGGTGCTTGGGGTTTGGTGCTTTGGGCTTGGTACTTGGTGTTTGGTGTTTGGTGCTTGGTGCTTGCTGTTTGGTGTTTGGTGCTTGGTGCTTGGTGCTTGGTGTTTGGTGATTGGTGCTTGGTGCTTGGTGTTTAGTGTTTGGTGCTTGGTGTTTGGTGCTTGGTGCTTGGTGCTTGGTGCTCGGTGCTTGGTGATTGGTGCTTTATGTTTGTTGCTTGGTGCTTGGTGCTTGGTGATTGGTGCTTGGTGTTTGGGCCTGGTGTTTGGTGTTTGGTGCTCGGTGTTTGATGTGTGGTACTTGGTGCTTGGTGTTTGGTGTTTGGTCCTTGGCGTTTGCTGTTTGGCGTTTGGAGTTTGGCGTTTGCTTTTTGGCGTTTGCTGTTTGGTGTTTGGTGTTTGGTGTTTGCTGTTTGGTGTTTGCTGTTTGGTGTTTGCTGTTTGGTGTTTGGTATTTGGTGTTCGCTGGTTGGTGTTTGGTGTTTGGTGTTTACTGTTTGGTGTTTGCTGTTTGGTGCTTGGTGCTTGGTGTTTGGTGCATGGTGCTTGGTGCATGGTGCTTGGTGTTTGGTGCTTGGTGCTTGGTGTTTGGTGCTTGGGGCTTGGTGCTTGGTGTTTGGTGTTTCCTGGTTGGTGTTTCCTGGTTGGTGTTTGGTGTTTGCTGTTTGGTGTTTGGTGTTTGCTGTTTGGTGTTTGCTATTTGGTGTTTTGTGTTTGCTGTTTGGTGTTTGGTGTTTAGTGTTTGCTATTTGGTGTTTGGTGTTTGGTGTTTGGTGCTTGGGGCTTGGTGTTTGCTCTTTGGTGCTTGGTGATTGGTTTTTGGTGTTTGGTCCTTGGTGCTTGGTGTATGGTGTTTGGTGCTTGGTGCTTGGTGCTTGGTGCTTGGTGTTTGGTGTTTGGTGCTTGGTGCTTGGTGTTTGGTGTTTGGTGCTTGGTGCTTGGTTCTGGGTGCTTGGTGCTTGGTGTTTGGTGTTTGGGGCTTGGTGATTGGTGTTTGGTGCTTGGTGCTTGGTGCTTGGTGCTTGGTGTTTGGTGCTTGGTGCTTTGTTCTGGGTGCTTGGTGCTTGGTGTTTGGTGTTTGGTGCTGGGTGCTTGGTGTTTGGTGCTTGGGGCTTGGTGATTGGTGTTTGGTGCTTGGTGCTTGGTGCTTGGTGCTTGGTGCTTGGCGTTTGGTGCTTGCTGTTTGCTGATTGGTGATTGGTGCTAGGTGTTTGGTGTTTGGTGTTTGGCGCTTGGTGTTTGGTGTTTGGTGATTGGTGCTTGGTGTTTGGTGTTTGGTGCTTGGTGCTTGGTGCTTGGTGCTTGGTGCTTGGCGCTTGGCGCTTGGTGTTTGGTGTTTGGTGCTTGGCGTTTGCTGTTTGGCATTTGGGGTTTGGCATTTGCTGTTTGGCGTATGGGGTTTGGCGTTTGCTTTTTTGCGTTTGCTGTTTGGTGTTTGGTGCTTGGTGTTTGGTGTTTGGTACTTGGTGCTTGGTGTTTGGTGTTTGGTGCTTGGTGCTTGGTGTTTGGTGTTTGGTGCTTGGCGCTTGGTGTTTGGTGTTTGGAGTTTGGCGTTTGCTTTTTGGCGTTTGCTGTTTGGTGTGTGGTGTTTGGTGTTTGCTGTTTGGTGTTTGCTGTTTGGTGTTTGCTGTTTGGTGTTTGCTGTTTGGTGCTTGGTGCTTGGTGTTTGGTGCATGGTGCTTGGTGCTTGGTGCTTGGTGTTTGGTGCTTGGTGCTTGGTGTTTGGTGCTTGGGGCTTGGTGATTGGTGTTTGGTGCTTGGTGTTTGGTGTTTCTTGCTTGGTGCTTGGTGTTTGGTGTTTGGTGCTTGGTGTTTGCTGTTTGGTGCTTGGTGTTTGGTGCTTGGTGGTTGGTGCTTGGTGTTTGGTGCTTGGTGCTTGGAGTTTGGTGTTTGGCGCTTGGTGCTTGGTGTTTGGTGCTTGGTGCTTGGTGTTTGGTGTTTGGTGCTTGGTGTTTGGTGCTTGGAGCTTGGTGCTTGGTCTTTGGTGCTTGGTGCTTGGTGCTTGGTGCTTGGTGTCTGGTGCTTGGTGCTTGGTGTTTGGTGTTTGGTGTTTGGTGTTTGGTGCTTGGTGCTTTGTTCTGGGTGCTTGGTGCTTGGTGTTTGGTGTATGGTGCTGGGTGCTTGGTGTTTGGTGCTTGGTGCTTGGTGATTGGTGTTTGGTGCTTGGTGCTTGGTGCTTGGTGCTTGGTGCTTGGTGTTTGGTGCTTGGTGTTTGGTGCTTGGTGCTTGGTGCTAGGTGTTTGGTGTTTGGTGTTTGGTGCTTGGTGCTTGGTGTTTGGTGATTGGTCCTTGGTGTTTGGTGTTTGGTGTTTGGTGTTTGGTGCTTGGTGCTTGGTGCTTGGTGCTTGGTGTTTGGTGTTTGGTGCTTGGTGGTTGGTGTTTGGTGTTTGGTGCTTGGTGCTTGGTTCTGGGTGCTTGGTGCTTGGTGTTTGGTGTTTGGTGCTTGGTGCTTGGTGTTTGGTGCTTGGGGCTTGGTGATTGGTGTTTGGTGCTTGGTGCTTGGTGCTTGGTGCTTGGTGCTTGGTGCTTGGTGCTTGGTGTTTGGTGTTTGGTGCTTGCTGCTAGGTGCTTGGTGTTTGGTGCTTTGGGCTTGGTACTTGGTGTTTGGTGTTTGGTGCTTGGTGCTTGCTGTTTGGTGTTTGGTGCTTGGTGCTTGGTGTTTGGTGATTGGTGCTTGGTGCTTGGTGTTTAGTGTTTGGTGCTTGGTGTTTGGTGCTTGGTGCTTGGTGCTTGGTGCTCGGTGCTTGGTGATTGGTGCTTTGTGTTTGTTGCTTGGTGCTGGGTGCTTGGTGTTTGGTGCTTGGTGCTTGGTGTTTGGTGCTTGGGGCTTGGTGCTTGGTGTTTGGTGTTTCCTGGTTGGTGTTTGCTGGTTGGTGTTTGGTGTTTGCTGTTTGGTGTTTGGTGTTTGCTGTTTGGTGTTTGCTATTTGGTGTTTTGTGTTTGCTGTTTGGTGTTTGGTGTTTAGTGTTTGCTATTTGGTGTTTGGTGTTTGGTGTTTGGTGCTTGGGGCTTGGTGTTTGCTCTTTGGTGCTTGGTGATTGGTTTTTGGTGTTTGGTCCTTGGTGCTTGGTGTATGGTGTTTGGTGCTTGGTGCTTGGTGCTTGGTGCTTGGTGTTTGGTGTTTGGTGCTTGGTGCTTGGTGTTTGGTGTTTGGTGCTTGGTGCTTGGTTCTGGGTGCTTGGTGCTTGGTGTTTGGTGTTTGGGGCTTGGTGATTGGTGTTTGGTGCTTGGTGCTTGGTGCTTGGTGCTTGGTGTTTGGTGCTTGGTGCTTTGTTCTGGGTGCTTGGTGCTTGGTGTTTGGTGTTTGGTGCTGGGTGCTTGGTGTTTGGTGCTTGGGGCTTGGTGATTGGTGTTTGGTGCTTGGTGCTTGGTGCTTGGTGCTTGGTGCTTGGCGTTTGGTGCTTGCTGTTTGGTGATTGGTGATTGGTGCTAGGTGTTTGGTGTTTGGTGTTTGGCGCTTGGTGTTTGGTGTTTGGTGATTGGTGCTTGGTGTTTGGTGTTTGGTGCTTGGTGCTTGGTGCTTGGTGCTTGGTGCTTGGCGCTTGGCGCTTGGTGTTTGGTGTTTGGTGCTTGGCGTTTGCTGTTTGGCATTTGGGGTTTGGCATTTGCTGTTTGGCGTATGGGGTTTGGCGTTTGCTTTTTTGCGTTTGCTGTTTGGTGTTTGGTGCTTGGTGTTTGGTGTTTGGTACTTGGTGCTTGGTGTTTGGTGTTTGGTGCTTGGTGCTTGGTGTTTGGTGTTTGGTGCTTGGCGCTTGGTGTTTGGTGTTTGGTGCTTGGCGTTTGCTGTTTGGCGTTTGGGGTTTGGCATTTGCTGTTTGGCGTTTGGAGTTTGGCGTTTGCTTTTTGGCGTTTGCTGTTTGGTGTTTGGTGTTCGGTGTTTGCTGTTTGGTGTTTGCTGTTTGGTGTTTGCTGTTTGGTGTTTGCTGTTTGGTGCTTGGTGCTTGGTGTTTGGTGCATGGTGCTTGGTGCTTGGTGCTTGGTGTTTGGTGCTTGGTGCTTGGTGTTTGGTGCTTGGGGCTTGGTGATTGGTGTTTGGTGCTTGGTGTTTGGTGTTTGTTGCTTGGTGCTTGGTGTTTGGTGTTTGGTGCTTGGTGTTTGCTGTTTGGTGCTTGGTGCTTGGTGTTTGGTGCTTGGTGCTTGGTGCTTGGTGCCTGGTGCTTGGTGTTTGGTGCTTGGTGGTTGGTGCTTGGTGTTTGGTGCTTGGTGCTTGGAGTTTGGTGTTTGGCGCTTGGTGCTTGGTGTTTGGTGCTTGGTGCTTGGTGTTTGGTGTTTGGTGCTTGGTGTTTGGTGCTTGGAGCTTGGTGCTTGGTCTTTGGTGCTTGGTGCTTGGTGCTTGGTGCTTGGTGTCTGGTGCTTGGTGCTTGGTGTTTGGTGTTTGGTGTTTGGTGTTTGGTGCTTGGTGCTTTGTTCTGGGTGCTTGGTGCTTGGTGTTTGGTGTATGGTGCTGAGTGCTTGGTGTTTGGTGCTTGGGGCTTGGTGATTGGTGTTTGGTGCTTGGTGCTTGGTGCTTGGTGCTTGGTGCTTGGTGTTTGGTGCTTGGTGTTTGGTGCTTGGTGCTTGGTTCTAGGTGTTTGGTGTTTGGTGTTTGGTGCTTGGTGCTTGGTGTTTGGTGATTGGTCCTTGGTGTTTGGTGTTTGGTGTTTGGTGTTTGGTGCTTGGTGCTTGGTGCTTGGTGCTTGGTGTTTGGTGTTTGGTGCTTGGTGGTTGGTGTTTGGTGTTTGGTGCTTGGTGCTTGGTTCTGGGTGCTTGGTGCTTGGTGTTTGGTGTTTGGTGCTTGGTGCTTGGTGTTTGGTGCTTGGGGCTTGGTGATTGGTGTTTGGTGCTTGGTGCTTGGTGCTTGGTGCTTGGTGCTTGGTGCTTGGTGCTTGGTGTTTGGTGTTTGGTGCTTGCTGCTAGGTGCTTGGTGTTTGGTGCTTTGGGCTTGGTACTTGGTGTTTGGTGTTTGGTGCTTGGTGCTTGCTGTTTGGTGTTTGGTGCTTGGTGCTTGGTGTTTGGTGATTGGTGCTTGGTGCTTGGTGTTTAGTGCTTGGTGCTTGGTGTTTGGTGCTTGGTGCTTGGTGCTTGGTGCTCGGTGCTTGGTGATTGGTGCTTTGTGTTTGTTGCTTGGTGCTTGGTGCTTGGTGATTGGTGCTTGGTGTTTGGGCCTGGTGCTTGGTGGTTGGTGTTTGGTGTTTGGTGCTTGGTGCTTGGTTCTGGGTGCTTGGTGCTTGGTGTCTGGTGTTTGGTGTTTGCTGTTTGGTGTTTGGTGTTTGGTGTTTGCTGGTTGGTGTTTGGTGTTTGCTGTTTGCTGTTTGGTGTTTGCTGTTTGGTGCTTGGTGCTTGGTGTTTGGTGCATGGTGCTTGGTGCATGGTGCTTGGTGTTTGGTGCTTGGTGCTTGGTGTTTGGTGCTTGGGGCTTGGTGCTTGGTGTTTGGTGTTTCCTGTTTGGTGTTTGGTGTTTGGTGTTTGCTGGTTGGTGTTTGGTGTTTGCTGTTTGCTGTTTGGTGTTTGCTGTTTGGTGCTTGGTGCTTGGTGTTTGGTGCATGGTGCTTGGTGCATGGTGCTTGGTGTTTGGTGCTTGGTGCTTGGTGCTTGGTGCTTGGTGCTTGGTGCTTGGTGCTTGGTGCTTGGTGTTTGGTGTTTGGGGCTTGCTGCTAGGTGCTTGGGGTTTGGTGCTTTGGGCTTGGTACTTGGTGTTTGGTGTTTGGTGCTTGGTGCTTGCTGTTTGGTGTTTGGTGCTTGGTGCTTGGTGCTTGGTGTTTGGTGATTGGTGCTTGGTGCTTGGTGTTTAGTGTTTGGTGCTTGGTGTTTGGTGCTTGGTGCTTGGTGCTTGGTGCTCGGTGCTTGGTGATTGGTGCTTTATGTTTGTTGCTTGGTGCTTGGTGCTTGGTGATTGGTGCTTGGTGTTTGGGCCTGGTGTTTGGTGTTTGGTGCTCGGTGTTTGATGTGTGGTACTTGGTGCTTGGTGTTTGGTGTTTGGTCCTTGGCGTTTGCTGTTTGGCGTTTGGAGTTTGGCGTTTGCTTTTTGGCGTTTGCTGTTTGGTGTTTGGTGTTTGGTGTTTGCTGTTTGGTGTTTGCTGTTTGGTGTTTGCTGTTTGGTGTTTGGTATTTGGTGTTCGCTGGTTGGTGTTTGGTGTTTGGTGTTTACTGTTTGGTGTTTGCTGTTTGGTGCTTGGTGCTTGGTGTTTGGTGCATGGTGCTTGGTGCATGGTGCTTGGTGTTTGGTGCTTGGTGCTTGGTGTTTGGTGCTTGGGGCTTGGTGCTTGGTGTTTGGTGTTTCCTGGTTGGTGTTTCCTGGTTGGTGTTTGGTGTTTGCTGTTTGGTGTTTGGTGTTTGCTATTTGGTGTTTTGTGTTTGCTGTTTGGTGTTTGGTGTTTAGTGTTTGCTATTTGGTGTTTGGTGTTTGGTGTTTGGTGCTTGGGGCTTGGTGTTTGCTCTTTGGTGCTTGGTGATTGGTTTTTGGTGTTTGGTCCTTGGTGCTTGGTGTATGGTGTTTGGTGCTTGGTGCTTGGTGCTTGGTGCTTGGTGTTTGGTGTTTGGTGCTTGGTGCTTGGTGTTTGGTGTTTGGTGCTTGGTGCTTGGTTCTGGGTGCTTGGTGCTTGGTGTTTGGTGTTTGGGGCTTGGTGATTGGTGTTTGGTGCTTGGTGCTTGGTGCTTGGTGCTTGGTGTTTGGTGCTTGGTGCTTTGTTCTGGGTGCTTGGTGCTTGGTGTTTGGTGTTTGGTGCTGGGTGCTTGGTGTTTGGTGCTTGGGGCTTGGTGATTGGTGTTTGGTGCTTGGTGCTTGGTGCTTGGTGCTTGGTGCTTGGCGTTTGGTGCTTGCTGTTTGGTGATTGGTGATTGGTGCTAGGTGTTTGGTGTTTGGTGTTTGGCGCTTGGTGTTTGGTGTTTGGTGATTGGTGCTTGGTGTTTGGTGTTTGGTGCTTGGTGCTTGGTGCTTGGTGCTTGGTGCTTGGCGCTTGGCGCTTGGTGTTTGGTGTTTGGTGCTTGGCGTTTGCTGTTTGGCATTTGGGGTTTGGCATTTGCTGTTTGGCGTATGGGGTTTGGCGTTTGCTTTTTTGCGTTTGCTGTTTGGTGTTTGGTGCTTGGTGTTTGGTGTTTGGTACTTGGTGCTTGGTGTTTGGTGTTTGGTGCTTGGTGCTTGGTGTTTGTTGTTTGGTGCTTGGCGCTTGGTGTTTGGTGTTTGGTGCTTGGCGTTTGCTGTTTGGCTTTTGGGGTTTGGCATTTGCTGTTTGGCGTTTGGAGTTTGGCGTTTGCTTTTTGGCGTTTGCTGTTTGGTGTTTGGTGTTTGGTGTTTGCTGTTTGGTGTTTGCTGTTTGGTGTTTGCTGTTTGGTGTTTGCTGTTTGGTGCTTGGTGCTTGGTGTTTGGTGCATGGTGCTTGGTGCTTGGTGCTTGGTGTTTGGTGCTTGGTGCTTGGTGTTTGGTGCTTGGGGCTTGGTGATTGGTGTTTGGTGCTTGGTGTTTGGTGTTTCTTGCTTGGTGCTTGGTGTTTGGTGTTTGGTGCTTGGTGTTTGCTGTTTGGTGCTTGGTGCTTGGTGTTTGGTGCTTGGTGCTTGGTGCTTGGTGCCTGGTGCTTGGTGTTTGGTGCTTGGTGGTTGGTGCTTGGTGTTTGGTGCTTGGTGCTTGGAGTTTGGTGTTTGGCGCTTGGTGCTTGGTGTTTGGTGCTTGGTGCTTGGTGTTTGGTGTTTGGTGCTTGGTGTTTGGTGCTTGGAGCTTGGTGCTTGGTCTTTGGTGCTTGGTGCTTGGTGCTTGGTGCTTGGTGTCTGGTGCTTGGTGCTTGGTGTTTGGTGTTTGGTGTTTGGTGTTTGGTGCTTGGTGCTTTGTTCTGGGTGCTTGGTGCTTGGTGTTTGGTGTATGGTGCTGGGTGCTTGGTGTTTGGTGCTTGGGGCTTGGTGTTTGGTGCTTGGTGTTTGGTGCTTGGTGCTTGGTGCTAGGTGTTTGGTGTTTGGTGTTTGGTGCTTGGTGCTTGGTGTTTGGTGATTGGTCCTTGGTGTTTGGTGTTTGGTGTTTGGTGTTTGGTGCTTGGTGCTTGGTGCTTGGTGCTTGGTGTTTGGTGTTTGGTGCTTGGTGGTTGGTGTTTGGTGTTTGGTGCTTGGTGCTTGGTTCTGGGTGCTTGGTGCTTGGTGTTTGGTGTTTGGTGCTTGGTGCTTGGTGTTTGGTGCTTGGGGCTTGGTGATTGGTGTTTGGTGCTTGGTGCTTGGTGCTTGGTGCTTGGTGCTTGGTGCTTGGTGCTTGGTGTTTGGTGTTTGGTGCTTGCTTCTAGGTGCTTGGTGTTTGGTGCTTTGGGCTTGGTACTTGGTGTTTGGTGTTTGGTGCTTGGTGCTTGCTGTTTGGTGTTTGGTGCTTGGTGCTTGGTGTTTGGTGATTGGTGCTTGGTGCTTGGTGTTTAGTGTTTGGTGCTTGGTGTTTGGTGCTTGGTGCTTGGTGCTTGGTGCTCGGTGCTTGGTGATTGGTGCTTTGTGTTTGTTGCTTGGTGCTGGGTGCTTGGTGTTTGGTGCTTGGTGCTTGGTGTTTGGTGCTTGGGGCTTGGTGCTTGGTGTTTGGTGTTTCCTGGTTGGTGTTTGCTGGTTGGTGTTTGGTGTTTGCTGTTTGGTGTTTGGTGTTTGCTGTTTGGTGTTTGCTATTTGGTGTTTTGTGTTTGCTGTTTGGTGTTTGGTGTTTAGTGTTTGCTATTTGGTGTTTGGTGTTTGGTGTTTGGTGCTTGGGGCTTGGTGTTTGCTCTTTGGTGCTTGGTGATTGGTTTTTGGTGTTTGGTCCTTGGTGCTTGGTGTATGGTGTTTGGTGCTTGGTGCTTGGTGGTTGGTGCTTGGTGTTTGGTGTTTGGTGCTTGGTGCTTGGTGTTTGGTGTTTGGTGCTTGGTGCTTGGTTCTGGGTGCTTGGTGCTTGGTGTTTGGTGTTTGGGGCTTGGTGATTGGTGTTTGGTGCTTGGTGCTTGGTGCTTGGTGCTTGGTGTTTGGTGCTTGGTGCTTTGTTCTGGGTGCTTGGTGCTTGGTGTTTGGTGTTTGGTGCTGGGTGCTTGGTGTTTGGTGCTTGGGGCTTGGTGATTGGTGTTTGGTGCTTGGTGCTTGGTGCTTGGTGCTTGGTGCTTGGCGTTTGGTGCTTGCTGTTTGGTGATTGGTGATTGGTGCTAGGTGTTTGGTGTTTGGTGTTTGGCGCTTGGTGTTTGGTGTTTGGTGATTGGTGCTTGGTGTTTGGTGTTTGGTGCTTGGTGCTTGGTGCTTGGTGCTTGGTGCTTGGCGCTTGGCGCTTGGTGTTTGGTGTTTGGTGCTTGGCGTTTGCTGTTTGGCATTTGGGGTTTGGCATTTGCTGTTTGGTGTATGGGGTTTGGCGTTTGCTTTTTTGCGTTTGCTGTTTGGTGTTTGGTGCTTGGTGTTTGGTGTTTGGTACTTGGTGCTTGGTGTTTGGTGTTTGGTGCTTGGTGCTTGGTGTTTGGTGTTTGGTGCTTGGCGCTTGGTGTTTGGTGTTTGGTGCTTGGCGTTTGCTGTTTGGCGTTTGGGGTTTGGCATTTGCTGTTTGGCGTTTGGAGTTTGGCGTTTGCTTTTTGGCGTTTGCTGTTTGGTGTTTGGTGTTTGGTGTTTGCTGTTTGGTGTTTGCTGTTTGGTGTTTGCTGTTTGGTGTTTGCTGTTTGGTGCTTGGTGCTTGGTGTTTGGTGCATGGTGCTTGGTGCTTGGTGCTTGGTGTTTGGTGCTTGGTGCTTGGTGTTTGGTGCTTGGGGCTTGGTGATTGGTGTTTGGTGCTTGGTGTTTGGTGTTTGTTGCTTGGTGCTTGGTGTTTGGTGTTTGGTGCTTGGTGTTTGCTGTTTGGTGCTTGGTGCTTGGTGTTTGGTGCTTGGTGCTTGGTGCTTGGTGCCTGGTGCTTGGTGTTTGGTGCTTGGTGGTTGGTGCTTGGTGTTTGGTGCTTGGTGCTTGGAGTTTGGTGTTTGGCGCTTGGTGCTTGGTGTTTGGTGCTTGGTGCTTGGTGTTTGGTGTTTGGTGCTTGGTGTTTGGTGCTTGGAGCTTGGTGCTTGGTCTTTGGTGCTTGGTGCTTGGTGCTTGGTGCTTGGTGTCTGGTGCTTGGTGCTTGGTGTTTGGTGTTTGGTGTTTGGTGTTTGGTGCTTGGTGCTTTGTTCTGGGTGCTTGGTGCTTGGTGTTTGGTGTATGGTGCTGAGTGCTTGGTGTTTGGTGCTTGGGGCTTGGTGATTGGTGTTTGGTGCTTGGTGCTTGGTGCTTGGTGCTTGGTGCTTGGTGTTTGGTGCTTGGTGTTTGGTGCTTGGTGCTTGGTTCTAGGTGTTTGGTGTTTGGTGTTTGGTGCTTGGTGCTTGGTGTTTGGTGATTGGTCCTTGGTGTTTGGTGTTTGGTGTTTGGTGTTTGGTGCTTGGTGCTTGGTGCTTGGTGCTTGGTGTTTGGTGTTTGGTGCTTGGTGGTTGGTGTTTGGTGTTTGGTGCTTGGTGCTTGGTTCTGGGTGCTTGGTGCTTGGTGTTTGGTGTTTGGTGCTTGGTGCTTGGTGTTTGGTGCTTGGGGCTTGGTGATTGGTGTTTGGTGCTTGGTGCTTGGTGCTTGGTGCTTGGTGCTTGGTGCTTGGTGTTTGGTGTTTGGTGCTTGCTGCTAGGTGCTTGGTGTTTGGTGCTTTGGGCTTGGTACTTGGTGTTTGGTGTTTGGTGCTTGGTGCTTGCTGTTTGGTGTTTGGTGCTTGGTGCTTGGTGTTTGGTGATTGGTGCTTGGTGCTTGGTGTTTAGTGCTTGGTGCTTGGTGTTTGGTGCTTGGTGCTTGGTGCTTGGTGCTCGGTGCTTGGTGATTGGTGCTTTGTGTTTGTTGCTTGGTGCTTGGTGCTTGGTGATTGGTGCTTGGTGTTTGGGGCTGGTGCTTGGTGGTTGGTGTTTGGTGTTTGGTGCTTGGTGCTTGGTTCTGGGTGCTTGGTGCTTGGTGTTTGGTGTTTGGTGTTTGCTGTTTGGTGTTTGGTGTTTGGTGTTTGCTGGTTGGTGTTTGGTGTTTGCTGTTTGCTGTTTGGTGTTTGCTGTTTGGTGCTTGGTGCTTGGTGTTTGGTGCATGGTGCTTGGTGCATGGTGCTTGGTGTTTGGTGCTTGGTGCTTGGTGTTTGGTGCTTGGGGCTTGGTGCTTGGTGTTTGGTGTTTCCTGGTTGGTGTTTCCTGGTGGGTGTTTGGTGTTTGCTGTTTGGTGTTTGGTGTTTGCTGTTTGGTGTTCGCTATTTAGTGTTTTGTGTTTGCTGTTTGGTGTTTGGTGTTTAGTGTTTGCTATTTGGTGTTTGGTGTTTGGTGTTTGGTGCTTGGGGCTTGGTGTTTGCTCTTTGGTGCTTGGTGATTGGTTTTTGGTGTTTGGTCCTTGGTGCTTGGTGTATGGTGTTTTTTGCTTGGTGCTTGGTGCTTGGTGCTTGGTGTTTGGTGTTTGGTGCTTGGTGCTTGGTGTTTGGTGTTTGGTGCTTGGTGCTTGGTTCTGGGTGCTTGGTGCTTGGTGTTTGGTGTTTGGTGCTTGGTGCTTGGTGTTTGGTGCTTGGGGCTTGGTGATTGGTGTTTGGTGCTTGGTGCTTGGTGCTTGGTGCTTGGTGCTTGGTGTTTGGTGCTTGGTGCTTTGTTCTGGGTGCTTGGTGCTTGGTGTTGGGTGTTTGGTGCTGGGTGCTTGGTGTTTGGTGCTTGGGGCTTGGTGATTGGTGTTTGGTGCTTGGTGCTTGGTGCTTGGTGCTTGGTGCTTGGTGTTTGGTGCTTGGTGTTTGGTGATTGGTGATTGGTGCTAGGTGTTTGGTGTTTGGTGTTTGGCGCTTGGTGTTTGGTGTTTGGTGATTGGTTCTTGGTGTTTGGTGTTTGGTGCTTGGTGCTTGGTGCTTGGTGTTTGGCGCTTGGTGCTTGGTGTTTGGTGTTTGGTGCTTGGCGTTTGCTGTTTGGCGTTTGGGGTTTGGCATTTGCTGTTTGGCGTATGGGGTTTGGCGTTTGCTTTTTTGCGTTTGCTCTTTGGTGTTTGGTGCTTGGTGTTTGGTGTTTGGTACTTGGTGCTTGGTGTTTGGTGTTTGGTGCTTGGTGCTTGGTGTTTGGTGTTTGGTGCTTGGCGCTTGGTGTTTGGTGTTTGGTGCTTGGCGTTTGCTGTTTGGCGTTTGGGGTTTGGCATTTGCTGTTTGGCGTTTGGAGTTTGGCGTTTGCTTTTTGGCGTTTGCTGTTTGGTGTTTGGTGTTTGGTGTTTGCTGTTTGGTGTTTGCTGTTTGGTGTTTGCTGTTTGGTGTTTGCTGTTTGGTGCTTGGTGCTTGGTGTTTGGTGCATGGTGCTTGGTGCTTGGTGCTTGGTGTTTGGTGCTTGGTGCTTGGTGTTTGGTGCTTGGGGCTTGGTGCTTGGTGTTTGGTGCTTGGTGTTTGGTGTTTGTTGCTTGGTGCTTGGTGTTTGGTGTTTGGTGCTTGGTGTTTGCTGTTTGGTGCTTGGTGCTTGGTGTTTGGTGCTTGGTGCTTGGTGCTTGGTGCCTGGTGCTTGGTGTTTGGTGCTTGGTGGTTGGTGCTTGGTGTTTGGTGCTTGGAGCTTGGTGCTTGGTTTTTGGTGCTTGGTGCTTGGTGCTTGGTGCTTGGTGTCTGGTGCTTGGTGCTTGGTGTTTGGTGTTTGGTGTTTGGTGTTTGGTGCTTGGTACTTGTTGTTTTGTGTTTGGTGCTTGGTGCTTGGTGGTTGGTGTTTGGTGCTTGGTGCTTGATGCTTGGTGCTGGGTGCTTGGTGTTTGGTGTTTAGTGCTTGGTGCTTGGTATTTGGTGTGTGGTGCTTGGTGCTTGGTGTTTGGTGTTTGGTGCTTGGTGCTTGGTGTTTGGTGTTTGGTGCTTGGTGTTTGCTGGTTGGTGTTTGGTGTTTGGTGTTTGCTGTTTGGTGTTTGCTGTTTGGTGCTTGGTGCTTGGTGTTTGGTGCATGGTGCTTGGTGCTTGGTGTTTGGTGCTTGGTGCTTGGTGTTTGGAGCTTGGGGCTTGGTGCTTGGTGTTTGGTGCTTGGTGTTTGGTGTTTCCTGGTTGGTGTTTGGTGTTTGCTGTTTGGTGTTTGGTGTTTGCTGTTTGGTATTTGCTATTTGGTGTTTTGTGTTTGCTGTTTGGTGTTTGGTGTTTAGTGTTTGCTATTTGGTGTTTGGTGTTTGGTGTTTGGTGTTTGGGGCTTGGTGTTTGCTCTTTGGTGCTTGGTGATTGGTTTTTGGTGTTTGGTGCTTGGTGCCTGGTGTTTGGTGCTTGGTGCTTGGTGTTTGGTGCTTGGTGCTTGGTGCTTGGTGTTTGGTGCTTGGTGTTTGCTGTTTGGTGATTGGTGCTTGGTGTTTGGTGCTTGGTGCTTGGTGTTTGGTGCTTGGTGGTTGGTGCTTGGTGTTTGGTGCTTGGTGCTTGGTGTTTGGTGTTTGGCGCTTGGTGCTTGGTGTTTGGTGCTTGGTGCTTGGTGTTTGGTGTTTGGTGCTTGGTGCTTGCTGTCTGGTATTTGGTGCTTGGTGCTTGGTGTTTGTTGATTGGTGCCTGGTACTTGGTGTTTGGTGCTCGGTGCTTGGTGCTTGGTGTTTCGTGCTTGGTGCTTGGTGTTTGGTCTTTGGCGCTTGGTGCTTGGTGTTTGGTGCTTGGTACTTGGTGTTCAGTGTTTGGTGTTTGGTGCTTGGTGCTTGGTGCTTGGTTTTGGGTGTTTGGTGCTTGGTGCTTGGTGTTTGGTGTTTGGTGATTGGTGCTTGGTGTTTGGTGCTTGGGATTTGGTGCTTGGTGCTTGGTGTTTGGTGTTTGGAGTTTGGTACTTGGTGCTTGGTGTTTGGTGTTTGGTGCTTGGTGCTTGGTGTTTGGTGTTTAGTGCTTGGTGCTTGGTTGTTGGTGTTTGGTGCTTGGTGCCTGGTGACTGGTGTTTGGTGCTTGGTGCTTGGTATTTGGGGCTTGGTCTTTGGTGCTTGGTGTTTGGTGCTTGGTGCTTGGTGCTTGGTGCTTGGTGTTTGGTGCTTGGTGCTTGGTGCTAGGTGTTTGGTGTTTAGTGCTTGGTGCTTGGTGATTGGTGCTTGTTGCTTGGTGCTTGGTGTTTGGTGCTTGGTGCTTGGTGTTTGGTGTTTGGTGTTTGGTGTTTGCTGTTTGGTGTTTGCTGTTTGGTGTTTACTGTTTGGTGTTTGCTGTTTCGTGTTTGCTGTTTGGTGTTTGGTGTTTGGTGTTTGCTGTTTGGTGTTTGGTGTTTGCCGTTTGGTGTTTGGAGTCTGGTGTTTGGTGATTGGTGTTTGCTGTTTGGTGTTTGGTGTTTGGCGTTTGGTGCTTGGCGCTTGTTGCTTGGTGTTTTGTGCTTGGTGCTTGGTGCTTGGTGTTTGGTGTTTGGTGTTTATGTTTGCTGTTTGGCGTTTGCTGTTTGGTGTTTGCTGTTTGGTGTTTCCTGGTTGGTGTTTGGTGTTTGCTATTTGGTGTTTCGTGTTTGCTGTTTGGTGTTTGGTGTTTAGTGTTTGCTGTTTGCTGTTTGGTGTTTGGTGTTTGGTGTTTGGTGCTTGGGGCTTGCTGTTTGCTCTTTGGTGCTTGGTGATTGGTTTTTGGTGTTTGGTGCTTGGTGCTTGGTGTATGGTGTTTGGTGCTTGGTGCTTGGTGCTTGGTGCTTGGTGTTTGGTGATTGGTGCTTGGTGCTTGGTGTTTGGTGTTTGGTGCTTGGTGCTTGGTTCTGGGTGCATGGTGCTTGGTGTTTGGTGTTTGGTGCTTGGTGCTTCGTGTTTGGTGCTTCGGGCTTGGTGATTGGTGTTTGGTGATTGGTGCTTGGTGCTTGGTGCTTGGTGCTTGGTGTTTGGTGCTTGGGATTCGGTGCTTGGTGCTTGGTGCTAGGTGTTTGGTGTTTGGTGCTTGGTGTTTGGTGTTTGGTGCTTGGTGCTTGCTGTCTGGTATTTGGTGCTTGGTGCTTGGTGTTTGTTGATTGGTGCCTGGTACTTGGTGTTTGGTGCTCGGTGCTTGGTGCTTGGTGTTTCGTGCTTGGTGCTTGGTGTTTGGTCTTTGGCGCTTGGTGCTTGGTGTTTGGTGCTTGGTACTTGGTGTTCAGTGTTTGGTGTTTGGTGCTTGGTGCTTGGTGCTTGGTTTTGGGTGTTTGGTGCTTGGTGCTTGGTGTTTGGTGTTTGGTGATTGGTGCCTGGTGTTTGGTGCTTGGGATTTGGTGCTTGGTGCTTGGTGTTTGGTGTTTGGAGTTTGGTACTTGGTGCTTGGTGTTTGGTGTTTGGTGCTTGGGGCTTGGTGATTGGTGTTTGGTGCTTGGTGCTTGGTGCTTGGTGCTTGGTGCTTGGTGCTTGGTGCTTGGTGTTTGGTGTTTGGTGCTTGCTGCTAGGTGCTTGGTGTTTGGGGCTTTGGGCTTGGTACTTGGTGTTTGGTGTTTGGTGCTTGGTGCTTGCTGTTTGGTGTTTGGTGCTTGGTGCTTGGTGTTTGGTGATTGGTGCTTGGTGCTTGGTGTTTAGTGCTTGGTGCTTGGTGTTTGGTGCTTGGTGCTTGGTGCTTGGTGCTCGGTGCTTGGTGATTGGTGCTTTGTGTTTGTTGCTTGGTGCTTGGTGCTTGGTGATTGGTGCTTGGTGTTTGGGCCTGGTGCTTGGTGGTTGGTGTTTGGTGTTTGGTGCTTGGTGCTTGGTTCTGGGTGCTTGGTGCTTGGTGTTTGGTGTTTGGTGTTTGCTGTTTGGTGTTTGGTGTTTGGTGTTTGCTGGTTGGTGTTTGGTGTTTGCTGTTTGCTGTTTGGTGTTTGCTGTTTGGTGCTTGGTGCTTGGTGTTTGGTGCATGGTGCTTGGTGCATGGTGCTTGGTGTTTGGTGCTTGGTGCTTGGTGTTTGGTGCTTGGGGCTTGGTGCTTGGTGTTTGGTGTTTCCTGGTTGGTGTTTCCTGGTGGGTGTTTGGTGTTTGCTGTTTGGTGTTTGGTGTTTGCTGTTTGGTGTTCGCTATTTAGTGTTTTGTGTTTGCTGTTTGGTGTTTGGTGTTTAGTGTTTGCTATTTGGTGTTTGGTGTTTGGTGTTTGGTGCTTGGGGCTTGGTGTTTGCTCTTTGGTGCTTGGTGATTGGTTTTTGGTGTTTGGTCCTTGGTGCTTGGTGTATGGTGTTTTTTGCTTGGTGCTTGGTGCTTGGTGCTTGGTGTTTGGTGTTTGGTGCTTGGTGCTTGGTGTTTGGTGTTTGGTGCTTGGTGCTTGGTTCTGGGTGCTTGGTGCTTGGTGTTTGGTGTTTGGTGCTTGGTGCTTGGTGTTTGGTGCTTGGGGCTTGGTGATTGGTGTTTGGTGCTTGGTGCTTGGTGCTTCGTGCTTGGTGCTTGGTGTTTGGTGCTTGGTGCTTTGTTCTGGGTGCTTGGTGCTTGGTGTTTGGTGTTTGGTGCTGGGTGCTTGGTGTTTGGTGCTTGGGGCTTGGTGATTGGTGTTTGGTGCTTGGTGCTTGGTGCTTGGTGCTTGGTGCTTGGTGTTTGGTGCTTGGTGTTTGGTGATTGGTGATTGGTGCTAGGTGTTTGGTGTTTGGTGTTTGGCGCTTGGTGTTTGGTGTTTGGTGATTGGTTCTTGGTGTTTGGTGTTTGGTGCTTGGTGCTTGGTGCTTGGTGTTTGGCGCTTGGTGCTTGGTGTTTGGTGTTTGGTGCTTGGCGTTTGCTGTTTGGCGTTTGGGGTTTGGCATTTGCTGTTTGGCGTATGGGGTTTGGCGTTTGCTTTTTTGCGTTTGCTCTTTGGTGTTTGGTGCTTGGTGTTTGGTGTTTGGTACTTGGTGCTTGGTGTTTGGTGTTTGGTGCTTGGTGCTTGGTGTTTGGTGTTTGGTGCTTGGTGCTTGGTGTTTGGTGTTTGGTGCTTGGCGTTTGCTGTTTGGCGTTTGGGGTTTGGCATTTGCTGTTTGGCGTTTGGAGTTTGGCGTTTGCTTTTTGGCGTTTGCTGTTTGGTGTTTGGTGTTTGGTGTTTGCTGTTTGGTGTTTGCTGTTTGGTGTTTGCTGTTTGGTGTTTGCTGTTTGGTGCTTGGTGCTTGGTGTTTGGTGCATGGTGCTTGGTGCTTGGTGCTTGGTGTTTGGTGCTTGGTGCTTGGTGTTTGGTGCTTGGGGCTTGGTGCTTGGTGTTTGGTGCTTGGTGTTTGGTGTTTGTTGCTTGGTGCTTGGTGTTTGGTGTTTGGTGCTTGGTGTTTGCTGTTTGGTGCTTGGTGCTTGGTGTTTGGTGCTTGGTGCTTGGTGCTTGGTGCCTGGTGCTTGGTGTTTGGTGCTTGGTGGTTGGTGCTTGGTGTTTGGTGCTTGGAGCTTGGTGCTTGGTTTTTGGTGCTTGGTGCTTGGTGCTTGGTGCTTGGTGTCTGGTGCTTGGTGCTTGGTGTTTGGTGTTTGGTGTTTGGTGTTTGGTGCTTGGTACTTGTTGTTTTGTGTTTGGTGCTTGGTGCTTGGTGGTTGGTGTTTGGTGCTTGGTGCTTGATGCTTGGTGCTGGGTGCTTGGTGTTTGGTGTTTAGTGCTTGGTGCTTGGTATTTGGTGTGTGGTGCTTGGTGCTTGGTGTTTGGTGTTTGGTGCTTGGTGCTTGGTGTTTGGTGTTTGGTGCTTGGTGTTTGCTGGTTGGTGTTTGGTGTTTGGTGTTTGCTGTTTGGTGTTTGCTGTTTGGTGCTTGGTGCTTGGTGTTTGGTGCATGGTGCTTGGTGCTTGGTGTTTGGTGCTTGGTGCTTGGTGTTTGGAGCTTGGGGCTTGGTGCTTGGTGTTTGGTGCTTGGTGTTTGGTGTTTCCTGGTTGGTGTTTGGTGTTTGCTGTTTGGTGTTTGGTGTTTGCTGTTTGGTATTTGCTATTTGGTGTTTTGTGTTTGCTGTTTGGTGTTTGGTGTTTAGTGTTTGCTATTTGGTGTTTGGTGTTTGGTGTTTGGTGTTTGGGGCTTGGTGTTTGCTCTTTGGTGCTTGGTGATTGGTTTTTGGTGTTTGGTGCTTGGTGCCTGGTGTTTGGTGCTTGGTGCTTGGTGTTTGGTGCTTGGTGCTTGGTGCTTGGTGTTTGGTGCTTGGTGTTTGCTGTTTGGTGATTGGTGCTTGGTGTTTGGTGCTTGGTGCTTGGTGTTTGGTGCTTGGTGGTTGGTGCTTGGTGTTTGGTGCTTGGTGCTTGGTGTTTGGTGTTTGGCGCTTGGTGCTTGGTGTTTGGTGCTTGGTGCTTGGTGTTTGGTGTTTGGTGCTTGGTGCTTGCTGTCTGGTATTTGGTGCTTGGTGCTTGGTGTTTGTTGATTGGTGCCTGGTACTTGGTGTTTGGTGCTCGGTGCTTGGTGCTTGGTGTTTCGTGCTTGGTGCTTGGTGTTTGGTCTTTGGCGCTTGGTGCTTGGTGTTTGGTGCTTGGTACTTGGTGTTCAGTGTTTGGTGTTTGGTGGTTGGTGCTTGGTGCTTGGTTTTGGGTGTTTGGTGCTTGGTGCTTGGTGTTTGGTGTTTGGTGATTGGTGCTTGGTGTTTGGTGCTTGGGATTTGGTGCTTGGTGCTTGGTGTTTGGTGTTTGGAGTTTGGTACTTGGTGCTTGGTGTTTGGTGTTTGGTGCTTGGTGCTTGGTGTTTGGTGTTTAGTGCTTGGTGCTTGGTTGTTGGTGTTTGGTGCTTGGTGCTTGGTATTTGGGGCTTGGTCTTTGGTGCTTGGTGTTTGGTGCTTGGTGCTTGGTGCTTGGTGCTTGGTGTTTGGTGCTTGGTGCTTGGTGCTAGGTGTTTGGTGTTTAGTGCTTGGTGCTTGGTGATTGGTGCTTGTTGCTTGGTGCTTGGTGTTTGGTGCTTGGTGCTTGGTGTTTGGTGTTTGGTGTTTGGTGTTTGCTGTTTGGTGTTTGCTGTTTGGTGTTTACTGTTTGGTGTTTGCTGTTTCGTGTTTGCTGTTTGGTGTTTGGTGTTTGGTGTTTGCTGTTTGGTGTTTGGTGTTTGCCGTTTGGTGTTTGGAGTCTGGTGTTTGGTGATTGGTGTTTGCTGTTTGGTGTTTGGTGTTTGGCGTTTGGTGCTTGGCGCTTGTTGCTTGGTGTTTTGTGCTTGGTGCTTGGTGCTTGGTGTTTGGTGTTTGGTGTTTATGTTTGCTGTTTGGCGTTTGCTGTTTGGTGTTTGCTGTTTGGTGTTTCCTGGTTGGTGTTTGGTGTTTGCTATTTGGTGTTTCGTGTTTGCTGTTTGGTGTTTGGTGTTTAGTGTTTGCTGTTTGGTGTTTGGTGTTTGGTGTTTGGTGCTTGGGGCTTGCTGTTTGCTCTTTGGTGCTTGGTGATTGGTTTTTGGTGTTTGGTGCTTGGTGCTTGGTGTATGGTGTTTGGTGCTTGGTGCTTGGTGCTTGGTGCTTGGTGTTTGGTGATTGGTGCTTGGTGCTTGGTGTTTGGTGTTTGGTGCTTGGTGCTTGGTTCTGGGTGCATGGTGCTTGGTGTTTGGTGTTTGGTGCTTGGTGCTTCGTGTTTGGTGCTTCGGGCTTGGTGATTGGTGTTTGGTGCTTGGTGCTTGGTGCTTGGTGCTTGGTGCTTGGTGTTTGGTGCTTGGGATTCGGTGCTTGGTGCTTGGTGCTAGGTGTTTGGTGTTTGGTGCTTGGTGTTTGGTGTTTGGTGCTTGGTGCTTGCTGTCTGGTATTTGGTGCTTGGTGCTTGGTGTTTGTTGATTGGTGCCTGGTACTTGGTGTTTGGTGCTCGGTGCTTGGTGCTTGGTGTTTCGTGCTTGGTGCTTGGTGTTTGGTCTTTGGCGCTTGGTGCTTGGTGTTTGGTGCTTGGTACTTGGTGTTCAGTGTTTGGTGTTTGGTGCTTGGTGCTTGGTGCTTGGTTTTGGGTGTTTGGTGCTTGGTGCTTGGTGTTTGGTGTTTGGTGATTGGTGCCTGGTGTTTGGTGCTTGGGATTTGGTGCTTGGTGCTTGGTGTTTGGTGTTTGGAGTTTGGTACTTGGTGCTTGGTGTTTGGTGTTTGGTGCTTGGTGCTTGGTGTTTGGTGTTTAGTGCTTGGTGCTTGGTTGTTGGTGTTTGGTGCTTGGTGCCTGGTGACTGGTGTTTGGTGCTTGGTGCTTGGTATTTGGGGCTTGGTCTTTGGTGCTTGGTGTTTGGTGCTTGGTGCTTGGTGCTTGGTGCTTGGTGTTTGGTGCTTGGTGCTTGGTGCTAGGTGTTTGGTGTTTAGTGCTTGGTGCTTGGTGATTGGTGCTTGTTGCTTGGTGCTTGGTGTTTGGTGCTTGGTGCTTGGTGTTTGGTGTTTGGTGTTTGGTGTTTGCTGTTTGGTGTTTGCTGTTTGGTGTTTAGTGTTTGGTGTTTGCTGTTTCGTGTTTGCTGTTTGGTGTTTGGTGTTTGGTGTTTGGTGATTGGTGTTTGCTGTTTGGTGTTTGGTGTTTGGCGTTTGGTGCTTGGCGCTTGTTGCTTGGTGTTTTGTGCTTGGTGCTTGGTGCTTGGTGTTTGGTGTTTGGTGTTTATGTTTGCTGTTTGGCGTTTGCTGTTTGGTGTTTGCTGTTTGGTGTTTCCTGGTTGGTGTTTGGTGTTTGCTATTTGGTGTTTCGTGTTTGCTGTTTGGTGTTTGGTGTTTAGTGTTTGCTGTTTGGTGTTTGGTGTTTGGTGTTTGGTGCTTGGGGCTTGGTGTTTGCTCTTTGGTGCTTGGTGATTGGTTTTTGGTGTTTGGTGCTTGGTGCTTGGTGTATGGTGTTTGGTGCTTGGTGCTTGGTGTTTGGTGCTTGGTGTTTGGTGATTGGTGCTTGGTGCTTGGTGTTTGGTGTTTGGTGCTTGGTGCTTGGTTCTGGGTGCATGGTGCTTGGTGTTTGGTGTTTGGTGCTTGGTGCTTCGTGTTTGGTGCTTCGGGCTTGGTGATTGGTGTTTGGTGCTTGGTGCTTGGTGCTTGGTGCTTGGTGCTTGGTGTTTGGTGCTTGGGATTCGGTGCTTGGTGCTTGGTGCTAGGTGTTTGGTGTTTGGTGCTTGGTGTTTGGTGTTTGGTGCTTGGTGTTTGGTCCTTGGTGCTTGGTGCTTGGTTTTTGGTGCTTGGTGCTTGGTGCTTGGTGCTTGGTGTCTGGTGCTTGGTGCTTGGTGTTTGGTGTTTGGTGCTTTGTGCTTGGTGTTTGGTGTTTGGTATTTGGTGTTTGGTGCTTGGTACTTGTTGTTTTATGTTTGGTGCTTGGTGCTTGGTGCTTGGTGTTTGGTGCTTGGTGCTTGATGCTTGGTGCTTGGTGCTTGGTGTTTGGTGTTTAGTGCTTGGTGCTTGGTAGTTGGTGTGTGGTGCTTGGTGCTTGGTGTTTGGTGTTTGGTGCTTGGTGCTTGCTGTTTGGTGTTTGGTGCTTGGTGCTTGGTGTTTGGTGCTTGGTGCTTGGTGCTTGGTTTTTGGTGTTTGGTGCTTGGTGCTTGGTGTTTGGTGTTTGGTGATTGGTGCTTGGTGTTTGGTGCTTGGGATTTGGTGCTTGGTGCTTGGTGTTTGGTGTTTGGAGTTTGGTACTTGGTGCTTGGTGTTTGGTGTTTGGTGCTTGGTGCTTGGTGTTTAGTGTTTAGTGCTTGGTGCTTGGTTCTTGGTGTTTGGTGCTTGGTCCCTGGTGATTAGTGTTTGGTGCTTGGTGCTTGGTATTTGGGGATTGGTCTTTGGTGCTTGGTGTTTGGTGCTTGGTGCTTGGTGCTTGGTGTTTGGTGCTTGGTGCTTGGTGCTAGGTGTTTGGTGTTTAGTGCTTGGTGCTTGGTGATTGGTGCTTGGTGCTTGGTGTTTGGTGTTTGGTGCTTGGTGCTTCGTGTTTGGTGCTTCGGGCTTGGTGAATGGTGTTTGGTGCTTGGTGCTTGGTGCTTGGGATTCGGTGCTTGGTGCTCGGTGCTAGGTGTTTGGTGTTTGGTGTTTGGCGCTTGGTGCTTGGTGTTTGGTGATTGGTGCTTGGTGTTTGGTGTTTGGTGCTTGGTGTTTGGTGTTTGGTGCTTGGTGCTTGGTGTTTGGTGTTTGGTGCTTGGTGTTTGGTCCTTGGTGCTTGGTGCTTGGTTTTTGGTGCTTGGTGCTTGGTGCTTGGTGCTTGGTGTCTGGTGCTTGGTGCATGGTGTTTGGTGTTTGGTGCTTTGTGCTTGGTGTTTGGTGTTTGGTGTTTGGTGTTTGGTGCTTGGTACTTGTTGTTTTATGTTTGGTGCTTGGTGCTTGGTGCTTGGTGTTTGGTGCTTGGTGCTTGATGCTTGGTGCTTGGTGCTTGGTGTTTGGTGTTTAGTGCTTGGTGCTTGGTAGTTGGTGTGTGGTGCTTGGTGCTTGGTGTTTGGTGTTTGGTGCTTGGTGCTTGCTGTTTGGTGTTTGGTGCTTGGTGCTTGGTGTTTGGTGCTTGGTGCTTGGTGCTTGGTTTTTGGTGTTTGGTGCTTGGTGCTTGGTGTTTGGTGTTTGGTGATTGGTGCTTGGTGTTTGGTGCTTGGGATTTGGTGCTTGGTGCTTGGTGTTTGGTGTTTGGAGTTTGGTACTTGGGGCTTGGTGTTTGGTGTTTGGTGCTTGGTGCTTGGTGTTTAGTGTTTAGTGCTTGGTGCTTGGTTCTTGGTGTTTGGTGCTTGGTCCCTGGTGATTAGTGTTTGGTGCTTGGTGCTTGGTATTTGGGGATTGGTCTTTGGTGCTTGGTGTTTGGTGCTTGGTGCTTGGTGCTTGGTGTTTGGTGCTTGGTGCTTGGTGCTAGGTGTTTGGTGTTTAGTGCTTGGTGCTTGGTGATTGGTGCTTGGTGCTTGGTGTTTGGTGTTTAGTGCTTGGTGCTTGGTATTTGGTGTGTGGTGCTTGGTGCTTGGTGTTTGGTGTTTGGTGCTTGGTGCTTGGTGTTTGGTGTTTGGTGCTTGGTGTTCGCTGGTTGGTGTTTGGTGTTTGCTGTTTGGTGTTTGCTGTTTGGTGCTTGGTGCTAGGTGTTTGGTGCATGGTGCTTGGTGCTTGGTATTTGGTGCTTGGTGCTTGGTGTTTGGTGCTTGGGGCTTGGTGCTTGGTGTTTGGTGCTTGGTGTTTGGTGTTTCCTGGTTGGTGTTTGGTGTTTGCTGTTTGGTGTTTGGTGTTTGCTGTTTGGTATTTGCTATTTGGTGTTTTGTGTTTGCTGTTTGGTGTTTGGTGTTTAGTGTTTGCTATTTGGTGTTTGGTGTTTGGTGTTTGGTGCTCGGGGCTTGGTGTTTGCTCTTGGTGCTTGGTGATTGGTTTTTGGTGTTTGGTGCTTGGTGCTTGGTGTTTGGTGCTTGGTGCTTGGTGTTTGGTGCTTGGTGCTTGGTGTTTGGTGTTTGGTGCTTGGTGTTTGCTGTTTGGTGATTGGTGCTTGGTGTTTGGTGCTTGGTGCTTGGTGTTTGGTGCTTGGTGGTTGGTGCTTGGTGTTTGGTGCTTGGTGCTTGGTGTTTGGTGTTTGGTGATTGGTGCTTGGTGTTTGGTGCTTGGTGCTTGGTGTTTGGTGCTTGGTGCTTGGTGCTAGGTGTTTGGTGTTTGGTGCTTGGTGTTTGGTGTTTGGTGCTTGGTGCTTGCTGTCTGGTATTTGGTGCTTGGTGCTTGGTGTTTGTTGATTGGTGCCTGGTACTTGGTGTTTGGTGCTCGGTGCTTGGTGCTTGGTGTTTCGTGCTTGGTGCTTGGTGTTTGGTCTTTGGCGCTTGGTGCTTGGTGTTTGGTGCTTGGTACTTGGTGTTCAGTGTTTGGTGTTTGGTGCTTGGTGCTTGGTGCTTGGTTTTGGGTGTTTGGTGCTTGGTGCTTGGTGTTTGGTGTTTGGTGATTGGTGCCTGGTGTTTGGTGCTTGGGATTTGGTGCTTGGTGCTTGGTGTTTGGTGTTTGGAGTTTGGTACTTGGTGCTTGGTGTTTGGTGTTTGGTGCTTGGTGCTTGGTGTTTGGTGTTTAGTGCTTGGTGCTTGGTTGTTGGTGTTTGGTGCTTGGTGCCTGGTGACTGGTGTTTGGTGCTTGGTGCTTGGTATTTGGGGCTTGGTCTTTGGTGCTTGGTGTTTGGTGCTTGGTGCTTGGTGCTTGGTGCTTGGTGTTTGGTGCTTGGTGCTTGGTGCTAGGTGTTTGGTGTTTAGTGCTTGGTGCTTGGTGATTGGTGCTTGTTGCTTGGTGCTTGGTGTTTGGTGCTTGGTGCTTGGTGTTTGGTGTCTGGTGTTTGGTGTTTACTGTTTGGTGTTTGCTGTTTCGTGTTTGCTGTTTGGTGTTTGGTGTTTGGTGTTTGGTGATTGGTGTTTGCTGTTTGGTGTTTGGTGTTTGGCGTTTGGTGCTTGGCGCTTGTTGCTTGGTGTTTTGTGCTTGGTGCTTGGTGCTTGGTGTTTGGTGTTTGGTGTTTATGTTTGCTGTTTGGCGTTTGCTGTTTGGTGTTTGCTGTTTGGTGTTTCCTGGTTGGTGTTTGGTGTTTGCTATTTGGTGTTTCGTGTTTGCTGTTTGGTGTTTGGTGTTTAGTGTTTGCTGTTTGGTGTTTGGTGTTTGGTGTTTGGTGCTTGGGGCTTGGTGTTTGCTCTTTGGTGCTTGGTGATTGGTTTTTGGTGTTTGGTGCTTGGTGCTTGGTGTATGGTGTTTGGTGCTTGGTGCTTGGTGTTTGGTGCTTGGTGTTTGGTGATTGGTGCTTGGTGCTTGGTGTTTGGTGTTTGGTGCTTGGTGCTTGGTTCTGGGTGCATGGTGCTTGGTGTTTGGTGTTTGGTGCTTGGTGCTTCGTGTTTGGTGCTTCGGGCTTGGTGATTGGTGTTTGGTGCTTGGAGCTTGGTGCTTGGTGCTTGGTGCTTGGTGTTTGGTGCTTGGGATTCGGTGCTTGGTGCTTGGTGCTAGGTGTTTGGTGTTTGGTGTTTGGCGCTTGGTGCTTGGTGTTTGGTGATTGGTGCTTGGTGTTTGGTGTTTGGTGCTTGGTGTTTGGTGTTTGGTGCTTGGTGTTTGGTCCTTGGTGCTTGGTGCTTGGTTTTTGGTGCTTGGTGCTTGGTGCTTGGTGCTTGGTGTCTGGTGCTTGGTGCTTGGTGTTTGGTGTTTGGTGCTTTGTGCTTGGTGTTTGGTGTTTGGTGTTTGGTGTTTGGTGCTTGGTACTTGTTGTTTTATGTTTGGTGCTTGGTGCTTGGTGCTTGGTGTTTGGTGCTTGGTGCTTGATGCTTGGTGCTTGGTGCTTGGTGTTTGGTGTTTAGTGCTTGGTGCTTGGTAGTTGGTGTGTGGTGCTTGGTGCTTGGTGTTTGGTGTTTGGTGCTTGGTGCTTGCTGTTTGGTGTTTGGTGCTTGGTGCTTGGTGTTTGGTGCTTGGTGCTTGGTGCTTGGTTTTTGGTGTTTGGTGCTTGGTGCTTGGTGTTTGGTGTTTGGTGATTGGTGCTTGGTGTTTGGTGCTTGGGATTTGGTGCTTGGTGCTTGGTGTTTGGTGTTTGGAGTTTGGTACTTGGTGCTTGGTGTTTGGTGTTTGGTGCTTGGTGCTTGGTGTTTAGTGTTTAGTGCTTGGTGCTTGGTTCTTGGTGTTTGGTGCTTGGTCCCTGGTGATTAGTGTTTGGTGCTTGGTGCTTGGTATTTGGGGATTGGTCTTTGGTGCTTGGTGTTTGGTGCTTGGTGCTTGGTGCTTGGTGTTTGGTGCTTGGTGCTTGGTGCTAGGTGTTTGGTGTTTAGTGCTTGGTGCTTGGTGATTGGTGCTTGGTGCTTGGTGTTTGGTGTTTAGTGCTTGGTGCTTGGTATTTGGTGTGTGGTGCTTGGTGCTTGGTGTTTGGTGTTTGCTGTTTGGTGTTTACTGTTTGGTGTTTGCTGTTTCGTGTTTGCTGTCTGGTGTTTGGTGTTTGGTGTTTGGTGATTGGTGTTTGCTGTTTGGTGTTTGGTGTTTGGCGTTTGGTGCTTGGCGCTTGTTGCTTGGTGTTTTGTGCTTGGTGCTTGGTGCTTGGTGTTTGGTGTTTGGTGTTTATGTTTGCTGTTTGGCGTTTGCTGTTTGGTGTTTGCTGTTTGGTGTTTCCTGGTTGGTGTTTGGTGTTTGCTATTTGGTGTTTGGTGTTTGGTGTTTGGTGCTCGGGGCTTGGTGTTTGCTCTTGGTGCTTGGTGATTGGTTTTTGGTGTTTGGTGCTTGGTGCTTGGTGTTTGGTGCTTGGTGCTTGGTGTTTGGTGCTTGGTGCTTGGTGTTTGGTGTTTGGTGCTTGGTGTTTGCTGTTTGGTGATTGGTGCTTGGTGTTTGGTGCTTGGTGCTTGGTGTTTGGTGCTTGGTGGTTGGTGCTTGGTGTTTGGTGCTTGGTGCTTGGTGTTTGGTGTTTGGTGATTGGTGCTTGGTGTTTGGTGCTTGGTGCTTGGTGTTTGGTGCTTGGTGCTTGGTGCTAGGTGTTTGGTGTTTGGTGCTTGGTGTTTGGTGTTTGGTGCTTGGTGCTTGCTGTCTGGTATTTGGTGCTTGGTGCTTGGTGTTTGTTGATTGGTGCCTGGTACTTGGTGTTTGGTGCTCGGTGCTTGGTGCTTGGTGTTTCGTGCTTGGTGCTTGGTGTTTGGTCTTTGGCGCTTGGTGCTTGGTGTTTGGTGCTTGGTACTTGGTGTTCAGTGTTTGGTGTTTGGTGCTTGGTGCTTGGTGCTTGGTTTTGGGTGTTTGGTGCTTGGTGCTTGGTGTTTGGTGTTTGGTGATTGGTGCCTGGTGTTTGGTGCTTGGGATTTGGTGCTTGGTGCTTGGTGTTTGGTGTTTGGAGTTTGGTACTTGGTGCTTGGTGTTTGGTGTTTGGTGCTTGGTGCTTGGTGTTTGGTGTTTAGTGCTTGGTGCTTGGTTGTTGGTGTTTGGTGCTTGGTGCCTGGTGACTGGTGTTTGGTGCTTGGTGCTTGGTATTTGGGGCTTGGTCTTTGGTGCTTGGTGTTTGGTGCTTGGTGCTTGGTGCTTGGTGCTTGGTGTTTGGTGCTTGGTGCTTGGTGCTAGGTGTTTGGTGTTTAGTGCTTGGTGCTTGGTGATAGGTGCTTGTTGCTTGGTGCTTGGTGTTTGGTGCTTGGTGCTTGGTGTTTGGTGTCTGGTGTTTGGTGTTTGCTGTTTGGTGTTTGCTGTTTGGTGTTTACTGTTTGGTGTTTGCTGTTTCGTGTTTGCTGTTTGGTGTTTGGTGTTTGGTGTTTGGTGATTGGTGTTTGCTGTTTGGTGTTTGGTGTTTGGCGTTTGGTGCTTGGCGCTTGTTGCTTGGTGTTTTGTGCTTGGTGCTTGGTGCTTGGTGTTTGGTGTTTGGTGTTTATGTTTGCTGTTTGGCGTTTGCTGTTTGGTGTTTGCTGTTTGGTGTTTCCTGGTTGGTGTTTGGTGTTTGCTATTTGGTGTTTCGTGTTTGCTGTTTGGTGTTTGGTGTTTAGTGTTTGCTGTTTGGTGTTTGGTGTTTGGTGTTTGGTGCTTGGGGCTTGGTGTTTGCTCTTTGGTGCTTGGTGATTGGTTTTTGGTGTTTGGTGCTTGGTGCTTGGTGTATGGTGTTTGGTGCTTGGTGCTTGGTGTTTGGTGCTTGGTGTTTGGTGATTGGTGCTTGGTGCTTGGTGTTTGGTGTTTGGTGCTTGGTGCTTGGTTCTGGGTGCATGGTGCTTGGTGTTTGGTGTTTGGTGCTTGGTGCTTCGTGTTTGGTGCTTCGGGCTTGGTGATTGGTGTTTGGTGCTTGGAGCTTGGTGCTTGGTGCTTGGTGCTTGGTGTTTGGTGCTTGGGATTCGGTGCTTGGTGCTTGGTGCTAGGTGTTTGGTGTTTGGTGTTTGGCGCTTGGTGCTTGGTGTTTGGTGATTGGTGCTTGGTGTTTGGTGTTTGGTGCTTGGTGTTTGGTGTTTGGTGCTTGGTGTTTGGTCCTTGGTGCTTGGTGCTTGGTTTTTGGTGCTTGGTGCTTGGTGCTTGGTGCTTGGTGTCTGGTGCTTGGTGCTTGGTGTTTGGTGTTTGGTGCTTTGTGCTTGGTGTTTG
Source organism: Eledone cirrhosa (assembly GCA_964016885.1). Lineage (NCBI taxonomy): Eukaryota > Metazoa > Mollusca > Cephalopoda > Octopoda > Eledonidae > Eledone > Eledone cirrhosa. Next base: position 140,714,609 of record OZ024743.1, on the reverse strand, counting down.
GTGTTTGGTGTTTGGTGTTTGGTGCTTGGTACTTGTTGTTTTATGTTTGGTGCTTGGTGCTTGGTGCTGGGTGTTTGGTGCTTGGTGCTTGATGCTTGGTGCTTGGTGCTTGGTGTTTGGTGTTTAGTGCTTGGTGCTTGGTAGTTGGTGTGTGGTGCTTGGTGCTTGGTGTTTGGTGTTTGGTGCTTGGTGCTTGCTGTTTGGTGTTTGGTGCTTGGTGCTTGGTGTTTGGTGCTTGGTGCTTGGTGCTTGGTTTTTGGTGTTTGGTGCTTGGTGCTTGGTGTTTGGTGTTTGGTGATTGGTGCTTGGTGTTTGGTGCTTGGGATTTGGTGCTTGGTGCTTGGTGTTTGGTGTTTGGAGTTTGGTACTTGGTGCTTGGTGTTTGGTGTTTGGTGCTTGGTGCTTGGTGTTTAGTGTTTAGTGCTTGGTGCTTGGTTCTTGGTGTTTGGTGCTTGGTCCCTGGTGATTAGTGTTTGGTGCTTGGTGCTTGGTATTTGGGGATTGGTCTTTGGTGCTTGGTGTTTGGTGCTTGGTGCTTGGTGCTTGGTGTTTGGTGCTTGGTGCTTGGTGCTAGGTGTTTGGTGTTTAGTGCTTGGTGCTTGGTGATTGGTGCTTGGTGCTTGGTGTTTGGTGTTTAGTGCTTGGTGCTTGGTATTTGGTGTGTGGTGCTTGGTGCTTGGTGTTTGGTGTTTGCTGTTTGGTGTTTACTGTTTGGTGTTTGCTGTTTCGTGTTTGCTGTCTGGTGTTTGGTGTTTGGTGTTTGGTGATTGGTGTTTGCTGTTTGGTGTTTGGTGTTTGGCGTTTGGTGCTTGGCGCTTGTTGCTTGGTGTTTTGTGCTTGGTGCTTGGTGCTTGGTGTTTGGTGTTTGGTGTTTATGTTTGCTGTTTGGCGTTTGCTGTTTGGTGTTTGCTGTTTGGTGTTTCCTGGTTGGTGTTTGGTGTTTGCTATTTGGTGTTTGGTGTTTGGTGTTTGGTGCTCAGGGCTTGGTGTTTGCTCTTGGTGCTTGGTGATTGGTTTTTGGTGTTTGGTGCTTGGTGCTTGGTGTTTGGTGCTTGGTGCTTGGTGTTTGGTGCTTGGTGCTTGGTGTTTGGTGTTTGGTGCTTGGTGTTTGCTGTTTGGTGATTGGTGCTTGGTGTTTGGTGCTTGGTGCTTGGTGTTTGGTGCTTGGTGGTTGGTGCTTGGTGTTTGGTGCTTGGTGCTTGGTGTTTGGTGTTTGGTGATTGGTGCTTGGTGTTTGGTGCTTGGTGCTTGGTGTTTGGTGCTTGGTGCTTGGTGCTAGGTGTTTGGTGTTTGGTGCTTGGTGTTTGGTGTTTGGTGCTTGGTGCTTGCTGTCTGGTATTTGGTGCTTGGTGCTTGGTGTTTGTTGATTGGTGCCTGGTACTTGGTGTTTGGTGCTCGGTGCTTGGTGCTTGGTGTTTCGTGCTTGGTGCTTGGTGTTTGGTCTTTGGCGCTTGGTGCTTGGTGTTTGGTGCTTGGTACTTGGTGTTCAGTGTTTGGTGTTTGGTGCTTGGTGCTTGGTGCTTGGTTTTGGGTGTTTGGTGCTTGGTGCTTGGTGTTTGGTGTTTGGTGATTGGTGCCTGGTGTTTGGTGCTTGGGATTTGGTGCTTGGTGCTTGGTGTTTGGTGTTTGGAGTTTGGTACTTGGTGCTTGGTGTTTGGTGTTTGGTGCTTGGTGCTTGGTGTTTGGTGTTTAGTGCTTGGTGCTTGGTTGTTGGTGTTTGGTGCTTGGTGCCTGGTGACTGGTGTTTGGTGCTTGGTGCTTGGTATTTGGGGCTTGGTCTTTGGTGCTTGGTGTTTGGTGCTTGGTGCTTGGTGCTTGGTGCTTGGTGTTTGGTGCTTGGTGCTTGGTGCTAGGTGTTTGGTGTTTAGTGCTTGGTGCTTGGTGATTGGTGCTTGTTGCTTGGTGCTTGGTGTTTGGTGCTTGGTGCTTGGTGTTTGGTGTCTGGTGTTTGGTGTTTGCTGTTTGGTGTTTGCTGTTTGGTGTTTACTGTTTGGTGTTTGCTGTTTCGTGTTTGCTGTTTGGTGTTTGGTGTTTGGTGTTTGGTGATTGGTGTTTGCTGTTTGGTGTTTGGTGTTTGGCGTTTGGTGCTTGGCGCTTGTTGCTTGGTGTTTTGTGCTTGGTGCTTGGTGCTTGGTGTTTGGTGTTTGGTGTTTATGTTTGCTGTTTGGCGTTTGCTGTTTGGTGTTTGCTGTTTGGTGTTTCCTGGTTGGTGTTTGGTGTTTGCTATTTGGTGTTTCGTGTTTGCTGTTTGGTGTTTGGTGTTTAGTGTTTGCTGTTTGGTGTTTGGTGTTTGGTGTTTGGTGCTTGGGGCTTGGTGTTTGCTCTTTGGTGCTTGGTGATTGGTTTTTGGTGTTTGGTGCTTGGTGCTTGGTGTATGGTGTTTGGTGCTTGGTGCTTGGTGTTTGGTGCTTGGTGTTTGGTGATTGGTGCTTGGTGCTTGGTGTTTGGTGTTTGGTGCTTGGTGCTTGGTTCTGGGTGCATGGTGCTTGGTGTTTGGTGTTTGGTGCTTGGTGCTTCGTGTTTGGTGCTTCGGGCTTGGTGATTGGTGTTTGGTGCTTGGAGCTTGGTGCTTGGTGCTTGGTGCTTGGTGTTTGGTGCTTGGGATTCGGTGCTTGGTGCTTGGTGCTAGGTGTTTGGTGTTTGGTGTTTGGCGCTTGGTGCTTGGTGTTTGGTGATTGGTGCTTGGTGTTTGGTGTTTGGTGCTTGGTGTTTGGTGTTTGGTGCTTGGTGTTTGGTCCTTGGTGCTTGGTGCTTGGTTTTTGGTGCTTGGTGCTTGGTGCTTGGTGCTTGGTGTCTGGTGCTTGGTGCTTGGTGTTTGGTGTTTGGTGCTTTGTGCTTGGTGTTTGGTGTTTGGTGTTTGGTGTTTGGTGCTTGGTACTTGTTGTTTTATGTTTGGTGCTTGGTGCTTGGTGCTTGGTGTTTGGTGCTTGGTGCTTGATGCTTGGTGCTTGGTGCTTGGTGTTTGGTGTTTAGTGCTTGGTGCTTGGTAGTTGGTGTGTGGTGCTTGGTGCTTGGTGTTTGGTGTTTGGTGCTTGGTGCTTGCTGTTTGGTGTTTGGTGCTTGGTGCTTGGTGTTTGGTGCTTGGTGCTTGGTGCTTGGTTTTTGGTGTTTGGTGCTTGGTGCTTGGTGTTTGGTGTTTGGTGATTGGTGCTTGGTGTTTGGTGCTTGGGATTTGGTGCTTGGTGCTTGGTGTTTGGTGTTTGGAGTTTGGTACTTGGTGCTTGGTGTTTGGTGTTTGGTGCTTGGTGCTTGGTGTTTAGTGTTTAGTGCTTGGTGCTTGGTTCTTGGTGTTTGGTGCTTGGTCCCTGGTGATTAGTGTTTGGTGCTTGGTGCTTGGTATTTGGGGATTGGTCTTTGGTGCTTGGTGTTTGGTGCTTGGTGCTTGGTGCTTGGTGTTTGGTGCTTGGTGCTTGGTGCTAGGTGTTTGGTGTTTAGTGCTTGGTGCTTGGTGATTGGTGCTTGGTGCTTGGTGTTTGGTGTTTAGTGCTTGGTGCTTGGTATTTGGTGTGTGGTGCTTGGTGCTTGGTGTTTGGTGTTTGCTGTTTGGTGTTTACTGTTTGGTGTTTGCTGTTTCGTGTTTGCTGTCTGGTGTTTGGTGTTTGGTGTTTGGTGATTGGTGTTTGCTGTTTGGTGTTTGGTGTTTGGCGTTTGGTGCTTGGCGCTTGTTGCTTGGTGTTTTGTGCTTGGTGCTTGGTGCTTGGTGTTTGGTGTTTGGTGTTTATGTTTGCTGTTTGGCGTTTGCTGTTTGGTGTTTGCTGTTTGGTGTTTCCTGGTTGGTGTTTGGTGTTTGCTATTTGGTGTTTCGTGTTTGCTGTTTGGTGTTTGGTGTTTAGTGTTTGCTGTTTGGTGTTTGGTGTTTGGTGTTTGGTGCTTGGGGCTTGGTGTTTGCTCTTTGGTGCTTGGTGATTGGTTTTTGGTGTTTGGTGCTTGGTGCTTGGTGTATGGTGTTTGGTGCTTGGTGCTTGGTGTTTGGTGCTTGGTGTTTGGTGATTGGTGCTTGGTGCTTGGTGTTTGGTGTTTGGTGCTTGGTGCTTGGTTCTGGGTGCATGGTGCTTGGTGTTTGGTGTTTGGTGCTTGGTGCTTCGTGTTTGGTGCTTCGGGCTTGGTGAATGGTGTTTGGTGCTTGGTGCTTGGTGCTTGGTGCTTGGTGCTTGGTGTTTGGTGCTTGGGATTCGGTGCTTGGTGCTCGGTGCTAGGTGTTTGGTGTTTGGTGTTTGGCGCTTGGTGCTTGGTGTTTGGTGATTGGTGCTTGGTGTTTGGTGTTTGGTGCTTGGTGTTTGGTGTTTGGTGCTTGGTGCTTGGTGTTTGGTGTTTGGTGCTTGGTGTTTGGTCCTTGGTGCTTGGTGCTTGGTTTTTGGTGCTTGGTGCTTGGTGCTTGGTGCTTGGTGTCTGGTGCTTGGTGCTTGGTGTTTGGTGTTTGGTGCTTTGTGCTTGGTGTTTGGTGTTTGGTGTTTGGTGTTTGGTGCTTGGTACTTGTTGTTTTATGTTTGGTGCTTGGTGCTTGGTGCTTGGTGTTTGGTGCTTGGTGCTTGATGCTTGGTGCTTGGTGCTTGGTGTTTGGTGTTTAGTGCTTGGTGCTTGGTAGTTGGATTGTGGTGCTTGGTGCTTGGTGTTTGGTGTTTGGTGCTTGGTGCTTGCTGTTTGGTGTTTGGTGCTTGGTGCTTGGTGTTTGGTGCTTGGTGCTTGGTGCTTGGTTTTTGGTGTTTGGTGCTTGGTGCTTGGTGTTTGGTGTTTGGTGATTGGTGCTTGGTGTTTGGTGCTTGGGATTTGGTGCTTGGTGCTTGGTGTTTGGTGTTTGGAGTTTGGTACTTGGTGCTTGGTGTTTGGTGTTTGGTGCTTGGTGCTTGGTGTTTAGTGTTTAGTGCTTGGTGCTTGGTTCTTGGTGTTTGGTGCTTGGTCCCTGGTGATTAGTGTTTGGTGCTTGGTGCTTGGTATTTGGGGATTGGTCTTTGGTGCTTGGTGTTTGGTGCTTGGTGCTTGGTGCTTGGTGTTTGGTGCTTGGTGCTTGGTGCTAGGTGTTTGGTGTTTAGTGCTTGGTGCTTGGTGATTGGTGCTTGGTGCTTGGTGTTTGGTGTTTAGTGCTTGGTGCTTGGTATTTGGTGTGTGGTGCTTGGTGCTTGGTGTTTGGTGTTTGGTGCTTGGTGCTTGGTGTTTGGTGTTTGGTGCTTGGTGTTCGCTGGTTGGTGTTTGGTGTTTGCTGTTTGGTGTTTGCTGTTTGGTGCTTGGTGCTAGGTGTTTGGTGCATGGTGCTTGGTGCTTGGTATTTGGTGCTTGGTGCTTGGTGTTTGGTGCTTGGGGCTTGGTGCTTGGTGTTTGGTGCTTGGTGTTTGGTGTTTCCTGGTTGGTGTTTGGTGTTTGCTGTTTGGTGTTTGGTGTTTGCTGTTTGGTATTTGCTATTTGGTGTTTTGTGTTTGCTGTTTGGTGTTTGGTGTTTAGTGTTTGCTATTTGGTGTTTGGTGTTTGGTGTTTGGTGCTCGGGGCTTGGTGTTTGCTCTTGGTGCTTGGTGATTGGTTTTTGGTGTTTGGTGCTTGGTGCTTGGTGTTTGGTGCTTGGTGCTTGGTGTTTGGTGCTTGGTGCTTGGTGTTTGGTGTTTGGTGCTTGGTGTTTGCTGTTTGGTGATTGGTGCTTGGTGTTTGGTGCTTGGTGCTTGGTGTTTGGTGCTTGGTGGTTGGTGCTTGGTGTTTGGTGCTTGGTGCTTGGTGTTTGGTGTTTGGCGCTTGGTGCTTGGTGTTTGGTGCTTGGTGCTTGGTGTTTGGTTTTTGGTGCTTGGTGCTTGCTGTCTGGTATTTGCTGCTTGGTGCTTGGTGTTTGTTGATTGGTGCCTGGTACTTGGTGTTTGGTGCTCGGTGCTTGGTGCTTGGTGTTTGGTGCTTGGTACTTGGTGTTCGGTGTTTGGTGTTTGGTGCTTGGTGCTTGGTGCTTGGTTTTTGGTGTTTGGTGCTTGGTGCTTGGTGTTTGGTGTTTGTTGATTGGTGCTTGGTGTTTGGTGCTTGGGATTTGGTGCTTCGTGCTTGGTGTTTGGTGTTTGGAGTTTGGTACTTGGTGCTTGGTGTTTGGTGTTCGGTGCTTGGTGCTTGGTGTTTGGTGTTTAGTGCTTGGTGCTTGGTTGTTGGTGTTTGGTGCTTGGTGCCTGGTGACTGGTGTTTGGTGCTTGGTGCTTGGTATTTGGGGCTTGGTCTTTGGTGCTTGGTGTTTGGTGCTTGGTGCTTGGTGCTTGGTGTTTGGTGCTTGGTGCTTGGTGCTAGGTGTTTGGTGTTTAGTGCTTGGTGCTTGGTGATTGGTGCTTGTTGCTTGGTGCTTGGTGTTTGGTGCTTGGTGCTTGGTGTTTGGTGTTTGGTGTTTGGTGCTTGCTGTTTGGTGTTTGCTGTTTGGTGTTTGCTGTTTCGTGTTTGCTGTTTCGTGTTTGCTGTTTGGTGTTTGGTGTTTGGTGTTTGCTGTTTGGTGTTTGGTGTTTGCTGTTTGGTGTTTGGTGTCTGGTGTTTGGTGATTGGTGTTTGCTGTTTGGTGTTTGGTGTTTGGTGTTTGGTGCTTGGCGCTTGTTGCTTGGTGTTTTGTGCTTGGTGCTTGGTACTTGGTGTTTGGTGTTTGCTGTTTATGTTTGCTGTTTGGCGTTTGCTGTTTGGTGTTTGCTGTTTGGTGTTTCCTGGTTGGTGTTTGGTGTTTGCTATTTGGTGTTTCGTGTTTGCTGTTTGGTGTTTGGTGTTTAGTGTTTGCTGTTTGGTGTTTGGTGTTTGGTGTTTGGTGCTTGGGGCTTGGTGTTTGCTCTTTGGTGCTTGGTGATTGGTTTTTGGTGTTTGGTGCTTGGTGCTTGGTGTATGGTGTTTGGTGCTTGGTGCTTGGTGCTTGGTGTTTGGTGTTTGGTGCTTGGTGCTTGGTGTTTGGTGCTTGGTGCTTGGTGCTTCGTGTTTGGTGCTTCGGGCTTGGTGATTGGTGTTTGGTGCTTGGTGCTTGGTGCTTGGTGCTTGGTGCTTGGTGTTTGGTGCTTGGTGTTCGGTGCTTGGTGCTTGGTGCTAGGTGTTTGGTGTTTGGTGTTTGGCGCTTGGTGCTTGGTGTTTGGTGATTGGTGCTTGGTGTTTGGTGTTTGGTGCTTGGTGTTTGGTGTTTGGTGCTTGGTGCTTGGTGTTTGGTGTTTGGTGCTTGGTGTTTGGTCCTTGGTGCTTGGTGCTTGGTTTTTGGTGCTTGGTGCTTGGTGCTTGGTGCTTGGTGTCTGGTGCTTGGTGCTTGGTGTTTGGTGTTTGGTGCTTTGTGCTTGGTGTTTGGTGTTTGGTGTTTGGTGTTTGGTGCTTGGTACTTGTTGTTTTATGTTTGGTGCTTGGTGCTTGGTGCTTGGTGTTTGGTGCTTGGTGCTTGATGCTTGGTGCTTGGTGCTTGGTGTTTGGTGTTTAGTGCTTGGTGCTTGGTAGTTGGTGTGTGGTGCTTGGTGCTTGGTGTTTGGTGTTTGGTGCTTGGTGCTTGCTGTTTGGTGTTTGGTGTTTGGTGCTTGGTGTTTGGTGATTGGTGCTTGGTACTTGGTGTTTGGTGCTCGTACTTGGTGCTTGGTGTTTCGTGCTTGGTGCTTGGTGTTTGGTCTTTGGCGCTTGGTGCTTGGTGTTTGGTGCTTGGTACTTGGTGTTCGGTGTTTGGCGTTTGCTGTTTGGTGCTTGGTGCTTGGTGCTTGGTTTTTGGTGTTTGGTGCTTGGTGCTTGGTGTTTGGTGTTTGGTGATTGGTGCTTGGTGTTTGGTGCTTGGGATTTGGTGCTTGGTGCTTGGTGTTTGGTGTTTGGAGTTTGGTACTTGGTGCTTGGTGTTTGATGTTTGGTGCTTGGTGCTTGGTGTTTGGTGTTTAGTGCTTGGTGCTTGGTTCTTGGTGTTTGGTGCTTGGTCCCTGGTGATTAGTGTTTGGTGCTTGGTGCTTGGTATTTGGGGCTTGGTCTTTGGTGCTTGGTGTTTGGTGCTTGGTGCTTGGTGCTTGGTGTTTGGTGCTTGGTGCTTGGTGCTAGGTGTTTGGTGTTTAGTGCTTGGTGCTTGGTGATTGGTGCTTGTTGCTTGGTGTTTGGTGTCTGGTTTTTGGTGATTGGTGTTTGCTGTTTGGTGTTTGGTGTTTGGTGTTTGGTGCTTGGCGCTTGGTGCTTGGGGTTTTGTGCTTGGTGCTTGGTGCTTGGTGTTTGGTGTTTGGTGTTTGTGTTTGCTGTTTGGCGTTTGCTGTTTGGTGTTTGCTGTTTGGTGTTTCCTGGTTGGTGTTTGGTGTTTGCTATTTGGTGTTTGGTGTTTGCTATTTGGTGTTTGGTGTTTAGTGTTTGCTTTTTGGTGTTTGGTGTTTGGTGTTTGTTGCTTGGGGCTTGGTGTTTGCTCTTTGGTGCTTGGTGATTGGTTTTTGGTGTTTGGTGCTTGGTGCTTGGTGTATGGTGTTTGGTGCTTGGTGCTTGGTGCTTGGTGCTTGGTGTTTGGGGTTTGGTGCTTGGTGCTTGGTGTTTGGTGTTTGGTGCTTGGTGCTTGGTTCTGGGTGCTTGGTGCTTGGTGTTTGGTGTTTGGTGCTTGGTGCTTGGTGTTTGGTGCTTGGGGCTTGGTGATTGGTGTTTGGTGCTTGGTGCTTGGTGCTTGGTGCTTGGTGCTTGGTGTTTGGTGCTTGGTGTTCGGTGCTTGGTGCTTGGTGCTAGGTGTTTGGTGTTTGGTGTTTGGCGCTTGGTGCTTGGTGCTTGGTGTTTGGTGCTTGGTGTTTGGTGCTTGGTGTTTGGTGATTGGTCCTTGGTGTTTGGTGTTTGGTGCTTGGTGCTTGGTGTTTGGTGTTTGGTGTTTGGTGCTTGCTGTTTGGTGTTTGCTGTTTGGTGTTTGCTGTTTCGTGTTTGCTGTTTCGTGTTTGCTGTTTGGTGTTTGGTGTTTGGTGTTTGCTGTTTGGTGTTTGGTGTTTGCTGTTTGGTGTTTGGTGTCTGGTGTTTGGTGATTGGTGTTTGCTGTTTGGTGTTTGGTGTTTGGTGTTTGGTGCTTGGCGCTTGTTGCTTGGTGTTTTGTGCTTGGTGCTTGGTACTTGGTGTTTGGTGTTTGCTGTTTATGTTTGCTGTTTGGCGTTTGCTGTTTGGTGTTTGCTGTTTGGTGTTTCCTGGTTGGTGTTTGGTGTTTGCTATTTGGTGTTTCGTGTTTGCTGTTTGGTGTTTGGTGTTTAGTGTTTGCTGTTTGGTGTTTGGTGTTTGGTGTTTGGTGCTTGGGGCTTGGTGTTTGCTCTTTGGTGCTTGGTGATTGGTTTTTGGTGTTTGGTGCTTGGTGCTTGGTGTATGGTGTTTGGTGCTTGGTGCTTGGTGCTTGGTGTTTGGTGTTTGGTGCTTGGTGCTTGGTGTTTGGTGCTTGGTGCTTGGTGCTTCGTGTTTGGTGCTTCGGGCTTGGTGATTGGTGTTTGGTGCTTGGTGCTTGGTGCTTGGTGCTTGGTGCTTGGTGTTTGGTGCTTGGTGTTCGGTGCTTGGTGCTTGGTGCTAGGTGTTTGGTGTTTGGTGTTTGGCGCTTGGTGCTTGGTGTTTGGTGATTGGTGCTTGGTGTTTGGTGTTTGGTGCTTGGTGTTTGGTGTTTGGTGCTTGGTGCTTGGTGTTTGGTGTTTGGTGCTTGGTGTTTGGTCCTTGGTGCTTGGTGCTTGGTTTTTGGTGCTTGGTGCTTGGTGCTTGGTGCTTGGTGTCTGGTGCTTGGTGCTTGGTGTTTGGTGTTTGGTGCTTTGTGCTTGGTGTTTGGTGTTTGGTGTTTGGTGTTTGGTGCTTGGTACTTGTTGTTTTATGTTTGGTGCTTGGTGCTTGGTGCTTGGTGTTTGGTGCTTGGTGCTTGATGCTTGGTGCTTGGTGCTTGGTGTTTGGTGTTTAGTGCTTGGTGCTTGGTAGTTGGTGTGTGGTGCTTGGTGCTTGGTGTTTGGTGTTTGGTGCTTGGTGCTTGCTGTTTGGTGTTTGGTGTTTGGTGCTTGGTGTTTGGTGATTGGTGCTTGGTACTTGGTGTTTGGTGCTCGTACTTGGTGCTTGGTGTTTCGTGCTTGGTGCTTGGTGTTTGGTCTTTGGCGCTTGGTGCTTGGTGTTTGGTGCTTGGTACTTGGTGTTCGGTGTTTGGCGTTTGCTGTTTGGTGCTTGGTGCTTGGTGCTTGGTTTTTGGTGTTTGGTGCTTGGTGCTTGGTGTTTGGTGTTTGGTGATTGGTGCTTGGTGTTTGGTGCTTGGGATTTGGTGCTTGGTGCTTGGTGTTTGGTGTTTGGAGTTTGGTACTTGGTGCTTGGTGTTTGATGTTTGGTGCTTGGTGCTTGGTGTTTGGTGTTTAGTGCTTGGTGCTTGGTTCTTGGTGTTTGGTGCTTGGTCCCTGGTGATTAGTGTTTGGTGCTTGGTGCTTGGTATTTGGGGCTTGGTCTTTGGTGCTTGGTGTTTGGTGCTTGGTGCTTTGTGCTTGGTGTTTGGTGCTTGGTGCTTGGTGCTAGGTGTTTGGTGTTTAGTGCTTGGTGCTTGGTGATTGGTGCTTGTTGCTTGGTGTTTGGTGTCTGGTTTTTGGTGATTGGTGTTTGCTGTTTGGTGTTTGGTGTTTGGTGTTTGGTGCTTGGCGCTTGGTGCTTGGGGTTTTGTGCTTGGTGCTTGGTGCTTGGTGTTTGGTGTTTGGTGTTTGTGTTTGCTGTTTGGCGTTTGCTGTTTGGTGTTTGCTGTTTGGTGTTTCCTGGTTGGTGTTTGGTGTTTGCTATTTGGTGTTTGGTGTTTGCTATTTGGTGTTTGGTGTTTAGTGTTTGCTTTTTGGTGTTTGGTGTTTGGTGTTTGTTGCTTGGGGCTTGGTGTTTGCTCTTTGGTGCTTGGTGATTGGTTTTTGGTGTTTGGTGCTTGGTGCTTGGTGTATGGTGTTTGGTGCTTGGTGCTTGGTGCTTGGTGCTTGGTGTTTGGGGTTTGGTGCTTGGTGCTTGGTGTTTGGTGTTTGGTGCTTGGTGCTTGGTTCTGGGTGCTTGGTGCTTGGTGTTTGGTGTTTGGTGCTTGGTGCTTGGTGTTTGGTGCTTGGGGCTTGGTGATTGGTGTTTGGTGCTTGGTGCTTGGTGCTTGGTGCTTGGTGCTTGGTGTTTGGTGCTTGGTGTTCGGTGCTTGGTGCTTGGTGCTAGGTGTTTGGTGTTTGGTGTTTGGCGCTTGGTGCTTGGTGCTTGGTGTTTGGTGCTTGGTGTTTGGTGCTTGGTGTTTGGTGATTGGTCCTTGGTGTTTGGTGTTTGGTGCTTGGTGCTTGGTGTTTGGTGTTTGGTGCTTGGCGCTTGGTGTTTGGTGTTTGGTCCTTGGCGTTTGTTGTTTGGCGCTTGGAGTTTGGCGTTTGCTTTTTGGCGTTTGCTGTTTGGTGTTTGGTGTTTGGTGTTTGGTGTTTGGTACTTGGTGCTTGGTGTTTGGTGTTTGGTGCTTGGTGCTTGGTGTTTGGTGTTTGGTGCTTGGTACTTGGTGTTTGGTGCTCGGTGCTTGGTGCTTGGTGTTTCGTGCTTGGTGCTTGGTGTTTGGTCTTTGGCGCTTGGTGCTTGGTGTTTGGTGCTTGGTACTTGGTGTTTGGTGTTTGGCGTTTGGTGTTTGGTGCTTGGTGCTTGGTGCTTGGTTTTTGGAGTTTGGTGCTTGGTGCTTGGTGCTTGGTGTTTGGTGACTGGTGCTTGGTGTTTGGTGCTTGGGATTTGGTGCTTGGTGCTTGGTGTTTGGTGTTTGGAGTTTGGTACTTGGTGCTTGGTGTTTGGTGTTTGGTGCTTGGTGCTTGGTGTTTGGTGTTTAGTGCTTGGTGCGTGGTTCTTGGTGTTTGGTGCTCGGTGCTTGGTGCTTGGTGTTTGGTGCTTGGTCCTTGGTGCTTGGTGCTTGGTGTTTGGTGTTTGGTGCTTGGTGCTTGGTGTTTGGTGCTTGGGGCTTGGTGATTGGTGTTTGGTGCTTGGTGTTTGGTGCTTGGTGCTTGGTGCTAGGTGTTTGGTGTTTGGTGCTTGGCGCTTGGTGCTTGGTGTTTGGTGATTGGTGCTTGGTGTTTGGTGTTTGGTGCTTGGTGCTTGGTGTTTGGTGTTTGGTGCTTGGCGCTTGGTGTTTGGTGTTTGGTGCCTGGCGTTTGCTGTTTGGCGTTTGGGGTTTGGCATTTGCTGTTTGGCGTATGGGGTTTGGCGTTTGCTTTTTGGCGTTTGCTGTTTGGTGTTTGGTGCTTGGTGTTTGGTGTTTGGTGCTTGGTGCTTGGTGTTTGGTGTTTAGTGCTTGGTGCTTGGTTCTTGGTGTTTGGTGCTCGGTGCTTGGTGCTTGGTGTTTGGTGCTTGGTGCTTGGTTCTGGGTGCTTGGTGCTTGGTGTTTGGTGTTTGGTGCTTGGTGCTTGGTGTTTGGTGCTTGGGGCTTGGTGATTGGTGTTTGGTACTTGGTGTTTGGTGCTTGGTGCTTGGTGCTAGGTGTTTGGTGTTTGGTGCTTGGCGCTTGGTGCTTGGTGTTTGGTGATTGGTGCTTGGTGTTTGGTGTTTGGTGCTTGGTGCTTGGTGTTTGGTGTTTGGTGCTTGGCGCTTGGTGTTTGGTGTTCGGTGCTTGGCGTTGGCTGTTTGGCGTTTGGGGTTTGGCATTTGCTGTTTGGCGTATGGGGTTTGGCATTTGCTTTTTGGTGTTTGCTGTTTGGTGTTTGGTGCTTGGTGTTTGGTGTTTGGTACTTGGTGCTTGGTGTTTGGGCGTTTGGTGCTTGGTGCTTGGTGTTTGGTGTTTGGTGCTTGGCGCTTGGTGTTTGGCGTTTGGCGCTTGGCGTTTGCTGTTTGGCGTTTGGGGTTTGGCATTTACTGTTTGGCGTTTGGGGTTTGGCGTTTGCTTTTTGGCATTTGCTGTTTGGTGTATGGTGTTTGGTGCTTGGTGTTTGGTGTTTGCTGGTTGGTGTTTGGTGTTTGGTGTTTGCTGTTTGGTGTTTGCTGTTTGGTGCTTGGTGCTTGGTGTTTGGTGCATGGTGCTTGGTGCTTCGTGCTTGGTGTTTGGTGCTTGGTGCTTGGTGTTTGGTGCTTGGGGCTTGGTGCTTGGTGTTTGGTGTTTGGTGTTTGGTGCTTGGTGCTTGGTGTTTGGTGTTTGGTGCTTGGTGTTTGCTGTTTGGTGCTTGGTGCTTGGTGTTTGGTGCTTGGTGCTTGGTGCTTGGTGCTTGGTGCTTGGTGTTTGGTGCTTGGTGCTTGGTGCTTAGTGCTTGGTGCTTGGTGTTTGGTGTTTAGTGCTTGGTGCTTGGTGTTTGGTGTTTGGTGCTTGGTGCTTGCTGTTTGGTGCTTGGGGCTTGGTGCTTGGTGTTTGGTGTTTGGTGCTTGGTGCTTGGTGTTTGGTGTTTGGTGCTTGGTGCTTGGTGTTTGGTGATTGGTGCTTGGTACTTGGTGTTTGGTGCTCGGTGCTTGGTGCTTGGTGTTTCGTGCTTGGTGCTTGGTGTTTGGTCTTTGGCGCTTGGTGCTTGGTGTTTGGTGCTTGGTACTTGGTGTTTGGTGTTTGGCGTTTGGTGTTTGGTGCTTGGTGCTTGGTGCTTGGTTTTTGGAGTTTGGTGCTTGGTGCTTGGTGTTTGGTGTTTGGTGATTGGTGCTTGGTGTTTGGTGCTTGGGATTTGGTGCTTGGTGCTTGGTGTTTGGTGTTTGGAGTTTGGTACTTGGTGCTTGGTGTTTGGTGTTTGGTGCTTGGTGCTTGGTGTTTGGTGTTTAGTGCTTGGTGCTTGGTTCTTGGTGTTTGGTGCTCGGTACTTGGTGCTTGGTGTTTGGTGCTTGGTGCTTGGTTCTGGGTGCTTGGTGCTTGGTGTTTGGTGTTTGGTGCTTGGTGCTTGGTGTTTGGTGCTTGGGGCTTGGTGATTGGTGTTTGGTGCTTGGTGTTTGGTGCTTGGTGCTTGGTGCTAGGTGTTTGGTGTTTGGTGTTTGGCGCTTGGTGCTTGGTGTTTGGTGATTGGTGCTTGGTGTTTGGTGTTTGGTGTTTGGTGCTTGGTGTTTGGTGTTTGGTGCTTGGCGCTTGGTGTTTGGTGTTTGGTGCTTGGCGTTTGCTGTTTGGCGTTTGGGGTTTGGCATTTGCTGTTTGGCGTATGGGGTTTGGCGTTTGCTTTTTGGCGTTTGCTGTTTGGTGTATGGTGTTTGGTGCTTGGTGCTTGGTGCTTGGTGCTTGGTGTTTGGTGTTTGGTGCTTGGTGCTTGGTGTTTGGTGTTTGGTGCTTGGTGCTTGGTGTTTGGTGCTTGGGGCTTGGTGATTGGTGTTTGGTGCTTGGTGCTTGGTGCTTGGTGCTTGGTGCTTGGTGTTCGGTGCTTGGTGCTTGGTGCTAGGTGTTTGGTGTTTGGTGTTTGGCGCTTGGTGCTTGGTGTTTGGTGATTGGTGCTTGGTGTTTGGTGTTTGGTGCTTGGTGCTTGGTGCTTGGTGTTTGGTGTTTGGTGCTTGGAGCTTGGTGTTTGGTGTTTGGTGCTTGGTGCTTTGTTCTGGGTGCTTGGTGCTTGGTGTTTGGTGTTTGGTGCTGGGTGCTTGGTGTTTGGTGCTTGGGGCTTGGTGATTGGTGTTTGGTGCTTGGTGCTTGGTGCTTGGTGCTTGGTGTTTGGTGCTTGGTGTTTGGTGCTTGGTGCTTGGTGATAGGTGTTTGGTGTTTGGTGTTTGGCGCTTGGTGTTTGGTGATTGGTGATTGGTGCTTGGTGTTTGGTGTTTGGTGCTTGGTGCTTGGTGTTTGGTGTTTGGTGCTTGGCGCTTGGTGTTTGGTGTTTGGTGCTTGGCGTTTGCCGTTTGGCATTTGGGGTTTGGCATTTGCTGTTTGGCGTATGGGGTTTGGCGTTTGCTTTTTTGCGTTTGCTGTTTGGTGTTTGGTGCTTGGTGTTTGGTGTTTGGTACTTGGTGCTTGGTGTTTGGTGTTTGGTGCTTGGTGCTTGGTGTTTGGTGTTTGGTGCTTGGCGCTTGGTGTTTGGTGTTTTGTGCTTGGCGTTTGCTGTTTGGCGTTTGGGTTTGGCATTTGCTGTTTGGCGTTTGGAGTTTGGCGTTTGCTTTTTGGCGTTTGCTGTTTGGTGTTTGCTGTTTGGTGTTTGCTGTTTGGTGTTTGCTGTTTGGTGTTTGCTGTTTGGTGCTTGGTGCTTGGTGTTTGGTGCATGGTGCTTGGTGCTTGGTGCTTGGTGTTTCGTGCTTGGTGCTTGGTGTTTCGTGCTTGGGGCTTGGTGCTTGGTGTTTGGTGCTTGGTGTTTGGTGTTTGTTGCTTGGTGCGTGGTGTTTGGTGTTTGGTGCTTGGTGTTTGCTGTTTGGTGCTTGGTGCTTGGTGTTTGGTGCTTGGTGCTTGGTGCTTGGTGCTTGGTGCTTGGTGTTTGGTGCTTGGTGGTTGGTGCTTGGTGTTTGGTGCTTGGTGCTTGGTGTTTGGTGTTTGGCGCTTGGTGCTTGGTGTTTGGTGCTTGGTGCTTGGTGTTTGGTGTTTGGTGCTTGGGGTTTGGTGCTTGGAGCTTGGTGCTTGGTTTTTGGTGCTTGGTGCTTGGTGCTTGGTGCTTGGTGTCTTGTGCTTGGTGCTTGGTGTTTGGTGTTTGGTGTTTGGTGTTTGGTGGTTGGTGTTTGGTGCTTGGTGCTTGATGCTTGGTGCTTGGTGCTTGGTGTTTGGTGTTTGGTGCTTGGTGCTTGGTGTTTGGTGATTGGTGCTTGGTACTTGGTGTTTGGTGCTCGGTGCTTGGTGCTTGGTGTTTCGTGCTTGGTGCTTGGTGTTTGGTCTTTGGCGCTTGGTGCTTGGTGTTTGGTGCTTGGTGTTTGGTGCTTGGTTTTTGGAGTTTGGTGCTTGGTGCTTGGTGTTTGGTGTTTGGTGATTGGTGCTTGGTGTTTGGTGCTTGGGATTTGGTGCTTGGTGCTTGGTGTTTGGTGTTTGGAGTTTTGTACTTGGTGCTTGGTGTTTGGTGTTTGGTGCTTGGTGCTTGGTGTTTGGTGTTTAGTGCTTGGTGCTTGGTTCTTGGTGTTTGGTGCTCGGTGCTTGGTGCTTGGTGTTTGGTGCTTGGTCCTTGGTGCTTGGTGCTTGGTGTTTGGTGTTTGGTGCTTGGTGCTTGGTGTTTGGTGCTTGGGGCTTGGTGATTGGTGTTTGGTGCTTGGTGTTTGGTGCTTGGTGCTTGGTGCTAGGTGTTTGGTGTTTGGTGCTTGGCGCTTGGTGCTTGGTGTTTGGTGATTGGTGCTTGGTGTTTGGTGTTTGGTGCTTGGTGCTTGGTGTTTGGTGTTTGGTGCTTGGCGCTTGGTGTTTGGTGTTTGGTGCCTGGCGTTTGCTGTTTGGCGTTTGGAGTTTGGCATTTGCTGTTTGGCGTATGGGGTTTGGCGTTTGCTTTTTGGCGTTTGCTGTTTGGTGTTTGGTGCTTGGTGTTTGGTGTTTGGTGCTTGGTGCTTGGTGTTTGGTGTTTAGTGCTTGGTGCTTGGTTCTTGGTGTTTGGTGCTCGGTGCTTGGTGCTTGGTGTTTGGTGTTTGGTGCTTGGTGCTTGGTGTTTGGTGTTTAGTGCTTGGTGCTTGGTTCTTGGTGTTTGGTGTTCGGTGCTTGGCGTTTGCTGTTTGGCGTTTGGGGTTTGGCATTTGCTGTTTGGCGTATGGGGTTTGGCGTTTGCTTTTTGGCGTTTGCTGTTTGGTGTTTGGTGCTTGGTGTTTGGTGTTTGGTACTTGGTGCTTGGTGTTTGGTGTTTGGTGCTTGGTGCTTGGTGTTTGGTGTTTGGTGCTTGGCGCTTGGTGTTTGGCGTTTGGCGCTTGGCGTTTGCTGTTTGGCGTTTGGGGTTTGGCATTTACTGTTTGGCGTTTGGGGTTTGGCGTTTGCTTTTTGGCATTTGCTGTTTGGTGTTTGGTGTTTGGTGTTTGGTGTTTGGTGCTTGGTGCTTGGTGTTTGGTGTTTAGGGCTTGGTGCTTGGTTCTTGGTGTTTGGTGCTCGGTGCTTGGTGCTTGGTGTTTGGTGCTTGGTGCTTGGTTCTGGGTGCTTGGTGCTTGGTGTTTGGTGTTTGGTGCTTGGCGCTTGGTGTTTGGTGCTTGGGGCTTGGTGATTGGTGTTTGGTACTTGGTGTTTGGTGCTTGGTGCTTGGTGCTAGGTGTTTGGTGTTTGGTGCTTGGCGCTTGGTGCTTGGTGTTTGGTGATTGGTGCTTGGTGTTTGGTGTTTGGTGCTTGGTGCTTGGTGTTTGGTGTTTGGTGCTTGGCGCTTGGTGTTTGGTGTTTGGTGCTTGGCGTTTGCTGTTTGGCGTTTGGGGTTTGGCATTTGCTGTTTGGCGTATGGGGTTTGGCGTTTGCTTTTTGGCGTTTGCTGTTTGGTGTTTGGTGCTTGGTGCTTGGTGCTTGGTGTTTGGTGTTTGGTGCTTGGCACTTGGTGTTTGGCGTTTGGCGCTTGGCGTTTGCTGTTTGGCGTTTGGGGTTTGGCATTTGCTGTTTGGCGTTTGGGGTTTGGCGTTTGCTTTTTGGCATTTGCTGTTTGGTGTTTGGTGTTTGGTGTTTGCTGTTTGGTGTTTGGTGTTTGGTGTTTGCTGTTTGGTGTTTGGTGTTTGGTGTTTGCTGGTTGGTGTTTGGTGTTTGGTGTTTGCTGTTTGGTGTTTGCTGTTTGGTGCTTGGTGCTTGGTGTTTGGTGCATGGTGCTTGGTGCTTCGTGCTTGGTGTTTGGTGCTTGGTGCTTGCTGTTTGGTGCTTGGGGCTTGGTGCTTGGTGTTTGGTGTTTGGTGTTTGGTGCTTGGTGCTTGGTGTTTGGTGTTTGGTGCTTGGTGTTTGCTGTTTGGTGCTTGGTGCTTGGTGTTTGGTGCTTGGTGCTTGGTGCTTGGTGCTTGGTGCTTGGTGTTTGGTGCTTGGTGCTTGGTGCCTGGTGCTTGGTGCTTGGTGTTTGGTGTTTAGTGCTTGGTGCTTGGTGTTTGGTGTTTGGTGCTTGGTGCTTGGTGTCTGGTGCTTGGCGCTTGGTGCTTGGTGTTTGGTGATTGGTGCTTGGTGTTTGGTGTTTGGTGCTTGGTGCTTGGTGTTTGGTGTTTGGTGCTTGGCGCTTGGTGTTTGGTGTTTGGTGCTTGGCGTTTGCTGTTTGGCGTTTGGGGTTTGGCATTTGCTGTTTGGCGTATGGGGTTTGGCGTTTGCTTTTTGGCGTTTGCTGTTTGGTGTATGGTGTTTGGTGCTTGGTGCTTGGTGCTTGGTGCTTGGTGTTTGGTGTTTGGTGCTTGGTGCTTGGTGTTTGGTGTTTGGTGCTTGGTGCTTGGTGCTTGGTGTTTGGTGCTTGGTGCTTGGTGCTTGGTGCTTGGTGCTTGGTGTTCGGTGCTTGGTGCTTGGTGCTAGGTGTTTGGTGTTTGGTGTTTGGCGCTTGGTGCTTGGTGTTTGGTGATTGGTGCTTGGTGTTTGGTGTTTGGTGCTTGGTGCTTGGTGCTTGGTGTTTGGTGTTTGGTGCTTGGAGCTTGGTGTTTGGTGTTTGGTGCTTGGTGCTTTGTTCTGGGTGCTTGGTGCTTGGTGTTTGGTGTTTGGTGCTGGGTGCTTGGTGTTTGGTGCTTGGGGCTTGGTGATTGGTGTTTGGTGCTTGGTGCTTGGTGCTTGGTGCTTGGTGTTTGGTGCTTGGTGTTTGGTGCTTGGTGCTTGGTGATAGGTGTTTGGTGTTTGGTGTTTGGCGCTTGGTGTTTGGTGTTTGGTGATTGGTGCTTGGTGTTTGGTGTTTGGTGCTTGGTGCTTGGTGTTTGGTGTTTGGTGCTTGGCGCTTGGTGTTTGGTGTTTGGTGCTTGGCGTTTGCCGTTTGGCATTTGGGGTTTGGCATTTGCTGTTTGGCGTATGGGGTTTGGCGTTTGCTTTTTTGCGTTTGCTGTTTGGTGTTTGGTGCTTGGTGTTTGGTGTTTGGTACTTGGTGCTTGGTGTTTGGTGTTTGGTGCTTGGTGCTTGGTGTTTGGTGTTTGGTGCTTGGCGCTTGGTGTTTGGTGTTTTGTGCTTGGCGTTTGCTGTTTGGCGTTTGGGTTTGGCATTTGCTGTTTGGCGTTTGGAATTTGGCGTTTGCTTTTTGGCGTTTGCTGTTTGGTGTTTGCTGTTTGGTGTTTGCTGTTTGGTGTTTGCTGTTTGGTGTCTGCTGTTTGGTGTTTGCTGTTTGGTGCTTGGTGCTTGGTGTTTGGTGCATGGTGCTTGGTGCTTGGTGCTTGGTGTTTCGTGCTTGGTGCTTGGTGTTTCGTGCTTGGGGCTTGGTGTTTGGTGCTTGGTGCTTGGTGCTAGGTGTTTGGTGTTTGGTGCTTGGCGCTTGGTGCTTGGTGTTTGGTGATTGGTGCTTGGTGTTTGGTGTTTGGTGCTTGGTGCTTGGTGTTTGGTGTTTGGTGCTTGGCGCTTGGTGTTTGGTGTTCGGTGCTTGGCGTTTGCTGTTTGGCGTTTGGGGTTTGGCATTTGCTGTTTGGCGTATGGGGTTTGGCGTTTGCTTTTTGGCGTTTGCTGTTTGGTGTTTGGTGTTTGGTGTTTGCTGTTTGGTGTTTGCTGTTTGGTGTTTGCTGTTTGGTGTTTGGTGTTTGGTGTTTGCTGGTTGGTGTTTGGTGTTTGGTGTTTGCTGTTTGGTGTTTGCTGTTTGGTGCTTGGTGCTTGGTGTTTGGTGCATGGTGCTTGGTGCTTCGTGCTTGGTGTTTGGTGCTTGGTGCTTGGTGTTTGGTGCTTGGGGCTTGGTGCTTGGTGTTTGGTGTTTGGTGTTTGGTGCTTGGTGCTTGGTGTTTGGTGTTTGGTGCTTGGTGTTTGCTGTTTGGTGCTTGGTGCTTGGTGTTTGGTGCTTGGTGCTTGGTGCTTGGTGCTTGGTGCTTGGTGTTTGGTGCTTGGTGCTTGGTGCTTGGTGCTTGGTGCTTGGTGTTTGGTGTTTAGTGCTTGGTGCTTGGTGTTTGGTGTTTGGTGCTTGGTGCTTGGTGTCTGGTGCTTGGCGCTTGGTGCTTGGTGTTTGGTGATTGGTGCTTGGTGTTTGGTGTTTGGTGCTTGGTGCTTGGTGTTTGGTGTTTGGTGCTTGGCGCTTGGTGTTTGGTGTTTGGTGCTTGGCGTTTGCTGTTTGGCGTTTGGGGTTTGGCATTTGCTGTTTGGCGTATGGGGTTTGGCGTTTGCTTTTTGGCGTTTGCTGTTTGGTGTATGGTGTTTGGTGCTTGGTGCTTGGTGCTTGGTGCTTGGTGTTTGGTGTTTGGTGCTTGGTGCTTGGTGTTTGGTGTTTGGTGTTTGGTGCTTGGTGTTTGGTGCTTGGTGATTGGTGCTTGGTGTTTGGTGTTTGGTGCTTGGTGCTTGGTGCTTGGTGTTTGGTGTTTGGTGCTTGGAGCTTGGTGTTTGGTGTTTGGTGCTTGGTGCTTTGTTCTGGGTGCTTGGTGCTTGGTGTTTGGTGTTTGGTGCTGGGTGCTTGGTGTTTGGTGCTTGGGGCTTGGTGATTGGTGTTTGGTGCTTGGTGCTTGGTGCTTGGTGCTTGGTGTTTGGTGCTTGGTGTTTGGTGCTTGGTGCTTGGTGATAGGTGTTTGGTGTTTGGTGTTTGGCGCTTGGTGTTTGGTGTTTGGTGATTGGTGCTTGGTGTTTGGTGTTTGGTGCTTGGTGCTTGGTGTTTGTGTTTGGTGCTTGGCGCTTGGTGTTTGGTGTTTGGTGCTTGGCGTTTGCCGTTTGGCATTTGGGGTTTGGCATTTGCTGTTTGGCGTATGGGGTTTGGCGTTTGCTTTTTTGCGTTTGCTGTTTGGTGTTTGGTGCTTGGTGTTTGGTGTTTGGTACTTGGTGCTTGGTGTTTGGTGTTTGGTGCTTGGTGCTTGGTGTTTGGTGTTTGGTGCTTGGCGCTTGGTGTTTGGTGTTTTGTGCTTGGCGTTTGCTGTTTGGCGTTTGGGTTTGGCATTTGCTGTTTGGCGTTTGGAGTTTGGCGTTTGCTTTTTGGCGTTTGCTGTTTGGTGTTTGCTGTTTGGTGTTTGCTGTTTGGTGTTTGCTGTTTGGTGTTTGCTGTTTGGTGTTTGCTGTTTGGTGCTTGGTGCTTGGTGTTTGGTGCATGGTGCTTGGTGCTTGGTGCTTGGTGTTTCGTGCTTGGTGCTTGGTGTTTCGTGCTTGGGGCTTGGTGCTTGGTGTTTGGTGCTTGGTGTTTGGTGTTTGTTGCTTGGTGCTTGGTGTTTGGTGTTTGGTGCTTGGTGTTTGCTGTTTGGTGCTTGGTGCTTGGTGTTTGGTGCTTGGTGCTTGGTGCTTGGTGTTTGGTGCTTGGTGGTTGGTGCTTGGTGTTTGGTGCTTGGTTCTTGGTGTTTGGTGTTTGGCGCTTGGTGCTTGGTGTTTGGTGCTTGGTGCTTGGTGTTTGGTGTTTGGTGCTTGGTGTTTGGTGCTTGGAGCTTGGTGCTTGGTTTTTGGTGCTTGGTGCTTGGTGCTTGGTGTCTTGTGCTTGGTGCTTGGTGTTTGGTGTTTGGTGTTTGGTGTTTGGTGTTTGGTGCTTGGTGGTTGGTGCTTGGTGTTTGGTGCTTGGTGCTTGGTGATTGGTGTTTGGCGCTTGGTGCTTGGTGTTTGGTGCTTGGTACTTGGTGTTTGGTGTTTGGTGCTTGGTGTTTGGTGCTTGGAGGTTGGTGCTTGGTTTTTGGTGCTTGGTGCTTGGTACTTGTTGTTTTGTGTTTGGTGTTTGGTGCTTGGTGGTTGGTGTTTGGTGCTTGGTGCTTGATGCTTGGTGCTTGGTGTTTGGTGTTTGGTGTTTGGTGCTTGGTGCTTGGTGTTTGGTGATTGGTGCTTGGTACTTGGTGTTTGGTGCTCGGTGCTTGGTGCTTGGTGTTTCGTGCTTGGTGCTTGGTGTTTGGTCTTTGGCGCTTGGTGCTTGGTGTTTGGTGTTTGGTGATTGGTGCTTGGTGTTTGGTGCTTGGGATTTGGTGCTTGGTGCTTGGTGTTTGGTGTTTGGAGTTTTGTACTTGGTGCTTGGTGTTTGGTGTTTGGTGCTTGGTGCTTGGTGTTTGGTGTTTAGCGCTTGGTGCTTGGTTCTTGGTGTTTGGTGCTCGGTGCTTGGTGCTTGGTGCTAGGTGTTTGGTGTTTGGTGATTGGTGCTTGGTGTTTGGTGTTTGGTGCTTGGTGCTTGGTGTTTGGTGTTTGGTGCTTGGCGCTTGGTGTTTGGTGTTTGGTGTCTGGCGTTTGCTGTTTGGCGTTTGGAGTTTGGCATTTGCTGTTTGGCGTATGGGGTTTGGCGTTTGCTTTTTGGCGTTTGCTGTTTGGTGTTTGGTGCTTGGTGTTTGGTGTTTGGTGCTTGGTGCTTGGTGTTTGGTGTTTAGTGCTTGGTGCTTGGTTCTTGGTGTTTGGTGCTCGGTGCTTGGTGCTTGGTGTTTCGTGTTTGGTGCTTGGTGCTTGGTGTTTGGTGTTTAGTGCTTGGTGCTTGGTTCTTGGTGTTTGGTGTTCGGTGCTTGGCGTTTGCTGTTTGGCGTTTGGGGTTTGGCATTTGCTGTTTGGCGTATGGGGTTTGGCGTTTGCTTTTTGGCGTTTGCTGTTTGGTGTTTGGTGCTTGGTGTTTGGTGTTTGGTACTTGGTGCTTGGTGTTTGGTGTTTGGTGCTTGGTGCTTGGTGTTTGGTGTTTGGTGCTTGGCGCTTGGTGTTTGGCGTTTGGCGCTTGGCGTTTGCTGTTTGGCGTTTGGGGTTTGGCATTTACTGTTTGGCGTTTGGGGTTTGGCGTTTGCTTTTTGGCATTTGCTGTTTGGTGTTTGGTGTTTGGTGTTTGGTGTTTGGTGCTTGTTGCTTGGTGTTTGGTGTTTAGAGCTTGGTGCTTGGTTCTTGGTGTTTGGTGCTCGGTGCTTGGTGCTTGGTGTTTGGTGCTTGGTGCTTGGTTCTGGGTGCTTGGTGCTTGGTGTTTGGTGTTTGGTGCTTGGCGCTTGGTGTTTGGTGCTTGGGGCTTGGTGATTGGTGTTTGGTACTTGGTGTTTGGTGCTTGGTGCTTGGTGCTAGGTGTTTGGTGTTTGGTGCTTGGCGCTTGGTGCTTGGTGTTTGGTGATTGGTGCTTGGTGTTTGGTGTTTGGTGCTTGGTGCTTGGTGTTTGGTGTTTGGTGCTTGGCGCTTGGTGTTTGGTGTTTGGTGCTTGGCGTTTGCTGTTTGGCGTTTGGGGTTTGGCATTTGCTGTTTGGCGTATGGGGTTTGGCGTTTGCTTTTTGGCGTTTGCTGTTTGGTGTTTGGTGCTTGGTGCTTGGTGCTTGGTGTTTGGTGTTTGGTGCTTGGCACTTGGTGTTTGGCGTTTGGCGCTTGGCGTTTGCTGTTTATGTTTGGGGTTTGGTGTTTGGTGTTTGCTGGTTGGTGTTTGGTGTTTGGTGTTTGCTGTTTGGTGTTTGCTGTTTGGTGCTTGGTGCTTGGTGTTTGGTACATGGTGCTTGGTGCTTCGTGCTTGGTGTTTGGTGCTTGGTGCTTGGTGTTTGGTGCTTGGGGCTTGGTGCTTGGTGTTTGGTGTTTGGTGCTTGGTGTTTGCTGTTTGGTGCTTGGTGCTTGGTGTTTGGTGCTTGGTGCTTGGTGCTTGGTGCTTGGTGCTTGGTGTTTGGTGCTTGGTGCTTGGTGCTTGGTGCTTGGTGCTTGGTGTTTGGTGTTTAGTGCTTGGTGCTTGGTGTTTGGTGTTTGGTGCTTGGTGCTTGGTGTCTGGTGCTTGGCGCTTGGTGCTTGGTGTTTGGTGATTGGTGCTTGGTGTTTGGTGTTTGGTGCTTGGTGCTTGGTGTTTGGTGTTTGGTGCTTGGCGCTTGGTGTTTGGTGTTTGGTGCTTGGCGTTTGCTGTTTGGCGTTTGGGGTTTGGCATTTGCTGTTTGGCGTATGGGGTTTGGCGTTTGCTTTTTGGCGTTTGCTGTTTGGTGTATGGTGTTTGGTGCTTGGTGCTTGGTGCTTGGTGCTTGGTGTTTGGTGTTTGGTGCTTGGTGCTTGGTGTTTGGTGTTTGGTGCTTGGTGCTTGGTGCTTGGTGTTTGGTGCTTGGGGCTTGGTGATTGGTGTTTGGTGCTTGGTGCTTGGTGCTTGGTGCTTGGTGCTTGCTGTTCGGTGCTTGGTGCTTGGTGCTAGGTGTTTGGTGTTTGGTGTTTGGCGCTTGGTGCTTGGTGTTTGGTGATTGGTGCTTGGTGTTTGGTGTTTGGTGCTTGGTGCTTGGTGCTTGGTGTTTGGTGTTTGGTGCTTGGAGCTTGGTGTTTGGTGTTTGGTGCTTGGTGCTTTGTTCTGGGTGCTTGGTGCTTGGTGTTTGGTGTTTGGTGCTGTGTGCTTGGTGTTTGGTGCTTGGGGCTTGGTGATTGGTGTTTGGTGCTTGGTGCTTGGTGCTTGGTGCTTGGTGTTTGGTGCTTGGTGTTTGGTGCTTGGTGCTTGGTGATAGGTGTTTGGTGTTTGGTGTTTGGCGCTTGGTGTTTGCTGTTTGGTGTTTGGTGCTTGGTGTTTGGTGTTTGGTGCTTGGTGCTTGGTGTTTGGTGTTTGGTGCTTGGCGCTTGGTGTTTGGTGTTTGGTGCTTGGCGTTTGCCGTTTGGCATTTGGGGTTTGGCATTTGCTGTTTGGCGTATGGGGTTTGGCGTTTGCTTTTTTGCGTTTGCTGTTTGGTGTTTGGTGCTTGGTGTTTGGTGTTTGGTACTTGGTGCTTGGTGTTTGGTGTTTGGTGCTTGGTGCTTGGTGTTTGGTGTTTGGTGCTTGGCGCTTGGTGTTTGGTGTTTTGTGCTTGGCGTTTGCTGTTTGGCGTTTGGGTTTGGCATTTGCTGTTTGGCGTTTGGAGTTTGGCGTTTGCTTTTTGGCGTTTGCTGTTTGGTGTTTGCTGTTTGGTGTTTGCTGTTTGGTGTTTGCTGTTTGGTGTTTGCTGTTTGGTGTTTGCTGTTTGGTGCTTGGTGCTTGGTGTTTGGTGCATGGTGCTTGGTGCTTGGTGCTTGGTGTTTCGTGCTTGGTGCTTGGTGTTTCGTGCTTGGGGCTTGGTGCTTGGTGTTTGGTGCTTGGTGTTTGGTGTTTGTTGCTTGGTGCTTGGTGTTTGGTGTTTGGTGCTTGGTGTTTGCTGTTTGGTGCTTGGTGCTTGGTGTTTGGTGCTTGGTGCTTGGTGCTTGGTGCCTGGTGCTTGGTGTTTGGTGCTTGGTGGTTGGTGCTTGGTGTTTGGTGCTTGGTGCTTGGTGTTTGGTGTTTGGCGCTTGGTGCTTGGTGTTTGGTGCTTGGTGTTTGGTGTTTGGTGTTTGGTGCTTGGTGTTTGGTGCTTGGAGCTTGGTGCTTGGTTTTTGGTGCTTGGTGCTTGGTGCTTGGTGCTTGGTGTCTTGTGCTTGGTGCTTGGTGTTTGGTGTTTGGTGTTTGGTGTTTGGTGCTTGGTACTTGTTGTTTTGTGTTTGGTGTTTGGTGCTTGGTGGTTGGTGTTTGGTGCTTGGTGCTTGATGCTTGGTGCTTGGTGCTTGGTGTTTGGTGTTTGGTGCTTGGTGCTTGGTGTTTGGTGATTGGTGCTTGGTACTTGGTGTTTGGTGCTCGGTGCTTGGTGCTTGGTGTTTCATGCTTGGTGCTTGGTGTTTGGTCTTTGGCGCTTGGTGCTTGGTGTTTGGTGCTTGGTACTTGGTGTTTGGTTTTTGGCGTTTGGTGTTTGGTGCTTGGTGCTTGGTGCTTGGTTTTTGGAGTTTGGTGCTTGGTGCTTGGTGTTTGGTGTTTGGTGATTGGTGCTTGGTGTTTGGTGCTTGGGATTTGGTGCTTGGTGCTTGGTGTTTGGTGTTTGGAGTTTTGTACTTGGTGCTTGGTGTTTGGTGTTTGGTGCTTGGTGCTTGGTGTTTGGTGTTTAGTGCTTGGTGCTTGGTTCTTGGTGTTTGGTGCTCGGTGCTTGGTGCTTGGTGTTTGGTGCTTGGTCCTTGGTGCTTGGTGCTTGGTGTTTGGTGTTTGGTGCTTGGTGCTTGGTGTTTGGTGCTTGGGGCTTAGTGATTGGTGTTTGGTGCTTGGTGTTTGGTGCTTGGTGCTTGGTGCTAGGTGTTTGGTGTTTGGTGCTTGGCGCTTGGTGCTTGGTGTTTGGTGATTGGTGCTTGGTGTTTGGTCTTTGGTGCTTGGTGCTTGGTGTTTGGTGTTTGGTGCTTGGCGCTTGGTGTTTGGTGTTTGGTGCCTGGCGTTTGCTGTTTGGCGTTTGGAGTTTGGCATTTGCTGTTTGGCATATGGGGTTTGGCGTTTGCTTTTTGGCGTTTGCTGTTTGGTGTTTGGTGCTTGGTGTTTGGTGTTTGGTGCTTGGTGCTTGGTGTTTGGTGTTTAGTGCTTGGTGCTTGGTTCTTGGTGTTTGGTGCTCGGTGCTTGGTGCTTGGTGTTTGGTGCTTGGTGCTTGGTTCTGGGTGCTTGGTGCTTGGTGTTTGGTGTTTGGTGCTTGGTGCTTGGTGTTTGGTGCTTGGGGCTTGGTGATTGGTGTTTGGTACTTGGTGTTTGGTGCTTGGTGCTTTGTGCTAGGTGCTTGGTGCTTGGTGCTTGGTGTTTGGTGCTTGGTGCTTGGTGCTTGGTGTTTGGTGCTTGGGATTTGGTGCTTGGTGTTTGCTGTTTGGTGTTTGCTGTTTGGTGTTTGGTGTTTGGTGTTTGCTGGTTGGTGTTTGGTGTTTGGTGTTTGCTGTTTGGTGTTTGCTGTTTGGTGCTTGGTGCTTGGTGTTTGGTGCATGGTGCTTGGTGCTTCGTGCTTGGTGTTTGGTGCTTGGTGCTTGGTGTTTGGTGCTTGGGGCTTGGTGCTTGGTGTTTGGTGTTTGGTGTTTGGTGCTTGGTGCTTGGTGTTTGGTGTTTGGTGCTTGGTGTTTGCTGTTTGGTGCTTGGTGCTTGGTGTTTGGTGCTTGGTGCTTGGTGCTTGGTGCTTGGTGCTTGGTGTTTGGTGCTTGGTGCTTGGTGCTTGGTGTTTGGTGCTTGGGATTTGGTGCTTGGTGCTTGGTGTTTGGTGTTTGGAGTTTTGTACTTGGTGCTTGGTGTTTGGTGTTTGGTGCTTGGTGCTTGGTGTTTGGTGTTTAGTGCTTGGTGCTTGGTTCTTGGTGTTTGGTGCTCGGTGCTTGGTGCTTGGTGTTTGGTGCTTGGTCCTTGGTGCTTGGTGCTTGGTGTTTGGTGTTTGGTGCTTGGTGCTTGGTGTTTGGTGCTTGGGGCTTAGTGATTGGTGTTTGGTGCTTGGTGTTTGGTGCTTGGTGCTTGGTGCTAGGTGTTTGGTGTTTGGTGCTTGGCGCTTGGTGCTTGGTGTTTGGTGTTTGGTGTTTGGTGCTTGGTGCTTGGTGTTTGGTGTTTGGTGCTTGGTGTTTGCTGTTTGGTGCTTGGTGCTTGGTGTTTGGTGCTTGGTGCTTGGTGCTTGGTGCTTGGTGCTTGGTGTTTGGTGCTTGGTGCTTGGTGCTTGGTGCTTGGTGCTTGGTGTTTGGTGTTTAGTGCTTGGTGCTTGGTGTTTGGTGTTTGGTGCTTGGTGCTTGGTGTCTGGTGCTTGGCGCTTGGTGCTTGGTGTTTGGTGATTGGTGCTTGGTGTTTGGTGTTTGGTGCTTGGTGCTTGGTGTTTGGTGTTTGGTGCTTGGCGCTTGGTGTTTGGTGTTTGGTGCTTGGCGTTTGCTGTTTGGCGTTTGGGATTTGGCATTTGCTGTTTGGCGTATGGGGTATGGCGTTTGCTTTTTGGCGTTTGCTGTTTGGTGTATGGTGTTTGGTGCTTGGTGCTTGGTGCTTGGTGCTTGGTGTTTGGTGTTTGGTGCTTGGTGCTTGGTGTTTGGTGTTTGGTGCTTGGCGCTTGGTGTTTGGCGTTTGGCGCTTGGCGTTTGCTGTTTGGCGTTTGGTGCTTGGCGTTTGCTGTTTGGCGTTTGGGATTTGGCATTTGCTGTTTGGCGTATGGGGTATGGCGTTTGCTTTTTGGCGTTTGCTGTTTGGTGTATGGTGTTTGGTGCTTGGTGCTTGGTGCTTGGTGCTTGGTGTTTGGTGTTTGGTGCTTGTTGCTTGGTGTTTTGTGTTTGGTGCTTGGTGCTTGGTGTTTGGTGCTTGGGGCTTGGTGATTGGTGTTTGGTGCTTGGTGCTTGGTGCTTGGTGCTTGGTGCTTGGTGTTCGCTGCTTGGTGCTTGGTGCTAGGTGTTTGGTGTTTGGTGTTTGGCGCTTGGTGCTTGGTGTTTGGTGATTGGTGCTTGGTGTTTGGTGTTTGGTGCTTGGTGCTTGGTGCTTGGTGTTTGGTGTTTGGTGCTTGGAGCTTGGTGTTTGGTGTTTGGTGCTTGGTGCTTTGTTCTGGGTGCTTGGTGCTTGGTGTTTGATGTTTGGTGCTGGGTGCTTGGTGTTTGGTGCTTGGGGCTTGGTGATTGGTGTTTGGTGCTTGGTGCTTGGTGCTTGGTGCTTGGTGTTTGGTGCTTGGTGTTTGGTGCTTGGTGCTTGGTGATAGGTGTTTGGTGTTTGGTGTTTGGCGCTTGGTGTTTGGTGTTTGGTGATTGGTGCTTGGTGTTTGGTGTTTGGTGCTTGGTGTTTGCTGTTTGGTGCTTGGTGCTTGGTGTTTGGTGCTTGGTGCTTGGTGCTTGGTGCTTGGTGCTTGGTGTTTGGTGCTTGGTGCTTGGTGCTTGGTGCTTGGTGCTTGGTGTTTGGTGTTTAGTGCTTGGTGCTTGGTGTTTGGTGTTTGGTGCTTGGTGCTTGGTGTCTGGTGCTTGGCGCTTGGTGCTTGGTGTTTGGTGATTG
Source organism: Eledone cirrhosa (assembly GCA_964016885.1). NCBI lineage: Eukaryota > Metazoa > Mollusca > Cephalopoda > Octopoda > Eledonidae > Eledone > Eledone cirrhosa. The sequence goes on along the minus strand of OZ024743.1, from coordinate 140,686,233 downwards.
GTGCTTGGTGTTTGGTGTTTGGTGCTTGGTGCTTGGTGTTTGGTGTTTGGTGCTTGGCGCTTGGTGTTTGGTGTTTGGTGCTTGGCGTTTGCTGTTTGGCGTTTGGGGTTTGGCATTTGCTGTTTGGCGTATGGGGTTTGGCGTTTGCTTTTTGGCGTTTGCTGTTTGGTGTATGGTGTTTGGTGCTTGGTGCTTGGTGCTTGGTGCTTGGTGTTTGGTGTTTGGTGCTTGGTGCTTGGTGTTTGGTGTTTGGTGCTTGGTGCTTGGTGTTTGGTGCTTGGGGCTTGGTGATTGGTGTTTGGTTCTTGGTGCTTGGTGCTTGGTGCTTGGTGCTTGGTGTTCGGTGCTTGGTGCTTGGTGCTTGGTGTTTGGTGTTTGGTGCTTGGAGCTTGGTGTTTGGTGTTTGGTGCTTGGTGCTTTGTTCTGGGTGCTTGGTGCTTGGTGTTTGGTGTTTGGTGCTGGGTGCTTGGTGTTTGGTGCTTGGGGCTTGGTGATTGGTGTTTGGTGCTTGGTGCTTGGTGATTGGTGCTTGGTGTTTGGTGCTTGGTGTTTGGTGCTTGGTGCTTGGTGATAGGTGTTTGGTGTTTGGTGTTTGGTGCTTGGTGTTTGGTGTTTGGTGATTGGTGCTTGGTGTTTGGTGTCTGGTGCTTGGTGCTTGGTGTTTGGTGTTTGGTGCTTGGTGCTTGGTGTTTGGTGTTTGGTGCTTGGCGCTTGGTGTTTGGTGTTCGGTGCTTGGCGTTTGCTGTTTGGCGTTTGGGGTTTGGCATTTGCTGTTTGGCGTATGGGGTTTGGCGTTTGCTTTTTGGCGTTTGCTGTTTGGTGTTTGGTGTTTGGTGTTTGCTGTTTGGTGTTTGCTGTTTGGTGTTTGCTGTTTGGTGTTTGGTGTTTGGTGTTTGCTGGTTGGTGTTTGGTGTTTGGTGTTTGCTGTTTGGTGTTTGCTGTTTGGTGCTTGGTGCTTGGTGTTTGGTGCATGGTGCTTGGTGCTTCGTGCTTGGTGTTTGGTGCTTGGTGCTTGGTGTTTGGTGCTTGGGGCTTGGTGCTTGGTGTTTGGTGTTTGGTGTTTGGTGCTTGGTGCTTGGTGTTTGGTGTTTGGTGCTTGGTGTTTGCTGTTTGGTGCTTGGTGCTTGGTGTTTGGTGCTTGGTGCTTGGTGCTTGGTGCTTGGTGCTTGGTGTTTGGTGCTTGGTGCTTGGTGCTTGGTGCTTGGTGCTTGGTGTTTGGTGTTTAGTGCTTGGTGCTTGGTGTTTGGTGTTTGGTGCTTGGTGCTTGGTGTCTGGTGCTTGGCGCTTGGTGCTTGGTGTTTGGTGATTGGTGCTTGGTGTTTGGTGTTTGGTGCTTGGTGCTTGGTGTTTGGTGTTTGGTGCTTGGCGCTTGGTGTTTGGTGTTTGGTGCTTGGCGTTTGCTGTTTGGCGTTTGGGGTTTGGCATTTGCTGTTTGGCGTATGGGGTTTGGCATTTGCTTTTTGGCGTTTGCTGTTTGGTGTATGGTGTTTCGTGCTTGGTGCTTGGTGCTTGGTGCTTGGTGTTTGGTGTTTGGTGCTTGGTGCTTGGTGTTTGGTGTTTGGTGCTTGGTGCTTGGTGTTTGGTGCTTGGGGCTTGGTGATTGGTGTTTGGTGCTTGGTGCTTGGTGCTTGGTGCTTGGTGCTTGGTGTTAGGTGCTTGGTGCTTGGTGCTAGGTGTTTGGTGTTTGGTGTTTGGCGCTTGGTGCTTGGTGTTTGGTGATTGGTGCTTGGTGTTTGGTGTTTGGTGCTTGGTGCTTGGTGCTTGGTGTTTGGTGTTTGGTGCTTGGAGCTTGGTGTTTGGTGTTTGGTGCTTGGTGCTTTGTTCTGGGTGTTTGGTGTTTGGTGCTGGGTGCTTGGTGTTTGGTGCTTGGGGCTTGGTGATTGGTGTTTGGTGCTTGGTGCTTGGTGCTTGGTGCTTGGTGTTTGGTGCTTGGTGTTTGGTGCTTGGTGCTTGGTGATTGGTGCTTGGTGTTTGGTGTTTGGTGCTTGGTGCTTGGTGTTTGGTGTTTGGTGCTTGGCGCTTGGTGTTTGGTGTTTGGTGCTTGGCGTTTGCCGTTTGGCATTTGGGGTTTGGCATTTGCTGTTTGGCGTATGGGGTTTGGCGTTTGCTCTTTTGCGTTTGCTGTTTGGTGTTTGGTGCTTGGTGTTTGGTGTTTGGTACTTGGTGCTTGGTGTTTGGTGTTTGGTGCTTGGTGCTTGGTGTTTGCTGTTTGGTGCTTGGTGCTTGGTGATTGGTGCTTGGTGTTTGGTGTTTGGTGCTTGGTGATAGGTGTTTGGTGTTTGGTGTTTGGCGCTTGGTGTTTGGTGTTTGGTGATTGGTGCTTGGTGTTTGGTGTTTGGTGCTTGGTGCTTGGTGTTTGGTGTTTGGTGCTTGGCGCTTGGTGTTTGGTGTTTGGTGCTTGGCGTTTGCCGTTTGGCATTTGGGGTTTGGCATTTGCTGTTTGGCGTATGGGGTTTGGCGTTTGCTTTTTTGCGTTTGCTGTTTGGTGTTTGGTGCTTGGTGTTTGGTGTTTGGTACTTGGTGCTTGGTGTTTGGTGTTTGGTGCTTGGTGCTTGGTGCTTGGTGCTTGGTGCTTGGTGCTTGGTGCTTGGTGTTTGGTGCTTGGTGCTTGGTGCTTGGTGCTTGGTGCTTGGTGTTTGGTGTTTAGTGCTTGGTGCTTGGTGTTTGGTGTTTGGTGCTTGGTGCTTGGTGTCTGGTGCTTGGCGCTTGGTGCTTGGTGTTTGGTGATTGGTGCTTGGTGTTTGGTGTTTGGTGCTTGGTGCTTGGTGTTTGGTGTTTGGTGCTTGGCGCTTGGTGTTTGGTGTTTGGTGCTTGGCGTTTGCTGTTTGGCGTTTGGGGTTTGGCATTTGCTGTTTGGCGTATGGGGTTTGGCATTTGCTTTTTGGCGTTTGCTGTTTGGTGTATGGTGTTTCGTGCTTGGTGCTTGGTGCTTGGTGCTTGGTGTTTGGTGTTTGGTGCTTGGTGCTTGGTGTTTGGTGTTTGGTGCTTGGTGCTTGGTGTTTGGTGCTTGGGGCTTGGTGATTGGTGTTTGGTGCTTGGTGCTTGGTGCTTGGTGCTTGGTGCTTGGTGTTCGGTGCTTGGTGCTTGGTGCTAGGTGTTTGGTGTTTGGTGTTTGGCGCTTGGTGCTTGGTGTTTGGTGATTGGTGCTTGGTGTTTGGTGTTTGGTGCTTGGTGCTTGGTGCTTGGTGTTTGGTGTTTGGTGCTTGGAGCTTGGTGTTTGGTGTTTGGTGCTTGGTGCTTTGTTCTGGGTGTTTGGTGTTTGGTGCTGGGTGCTTGGTGTTTGGTGCTTGGGGCTTGGTGATTGGTGTTTGGTGCTTGGTGCTTGGTGCTTGGTGCTTGGTGTTTGGTGCTTGGTGTTTGGTGCTTGGTGCTTGGTGATTGGTGCTTGGTGTTTGGTGTTTGGTGTTTGGTGCTTGGTGCTTGGTGTTTGGTGTTTGGTGCTTGGCGCTTGGTGTTTGGTGTTTGGTGCTTGGCGTTTGCCGTTTGGCATTTGGGGTTTGGCATTTGCTGTTTGGCGTATGGGGTTTGGCGTTTGCTCTTTTGCGTTTGCTGTTTGGTGTTTGGTGCTTGGTGTTTGGTGTTTGGTACTTGGTGCTTGGTGTTTGGTGTTTGGTGCTTGGTGCTTGGTGTTTGGTGTTTGGTGCTTGGTGTTTGCTGTTTGGTGCTTGGTGCTTGGTGATTGGTGCTTGGTGTTTGGTGTTTGGTGCTTGGTGATAGGTGTTTGGTGTTTGGTGTTTGGCGCTTGGTGTTTGGTGTTTGGTGATTGGTGCTTGGTGTTTGGTGTTTGGTGCTTGGTGCTTGGTGTTTGGTGTTTGGTGCTTGGCGCTTGGTGTTTGGTGTTTGGTGCTTGGCGTTTGCCGTTTGGCATTTGGGGTTTGGCATTTGCTGTTTGGCGTATGGGGTTTGGCGTTTGCTTTTTTGCGTTTGCTGTTTGGTGTTTGGTGCTTGGTGTTTGGTGTTTGGTACTTGGTGCTTGGTGTTTGGTGTTTGGTGCTTGGTGCTTGGTGTTTGGTGTTTGGTGCTTGGCGCTTGGTGTTTGGTGTTTTGTGCTTGGCGTTTGCTGTTTGGCGTTTGGGTTTGGCGTTTGCTGTTTGGTGTTTGCTGTTTGGTGTTTGCTGTTTGGTGTTTGCTGTTTGGTGTTTGCTGTTTGGTGTTTGCTGTTTGGTGCTTGGTGCTTGGTGTTTGGTGCATGGTGCTTGGTGCTTGGTGCTTGGTGTTTCGTGCTTGGTGCTTGGTGTTTCGTGCTTGGGGCTTGGTGCTTGGTGTTTGGTGCTTGGTGTTTGGTGTTTGTTGCTTGGTGCTTGGTGTTTGGTGTTTGGTGCTTGGTGTTTGCTGTTTGGTGCTTGGTGCTTGGTGTTTGGTGCTTGGTGCTTGGTGCTTGGTGCTTGGTGCTTGGTGTTTGGTGCTTGGTGGTTGGTGCTTGGTGTTTGGTGCTTGGTGCTTGGTGTTTGGTGTTTGGCGCTTGGTGCTTGGTGTTTGGTGCTTGGTGCTTGGTGTTTGGTGTTTGGTGCTTGGTGTTTGGTGCTTGGAGCTTGGTGCTTGGTTTTTGGTGCTTGGTGCTTGGTGCTTGGTGCTTGGTGCTTGGTGTCTTGTGCTTGGTGCTTGGTGTTTGGTGTTTGGTGTTTGGTGTTTGGTGCTTGGTACTTGTTGTTTTGTGTTTGGTGTTTGGTGCTTGGTGGTTGGTGTTTGGTGCTTGGTGCTTGATGCTTGGTGCTTGGTGCTTGGTGTTTGGTGTTTGGTGCTTGGTGCTTGGTGTTTGGTGATTGGTGCTTGGTACTTGGTGTTTGGTGCTCGGTGCTTGGTGCTTGGTGTTTCGTGCTTGGTGCTTGGTGTTTGGTCTTTGGCGCTTGGTGCTTGGTGTTTGGTGCTTGGTACTTGGTGTTTGGTGTTTGGCGTTTGGTGTTAGGTGCTTGGTGCTTGCTGCTTGGTTTTTGGAGTTTGGTGCTTGGTGCTTGGTGTTTGGTGTTTGGTGATTGGTGCTTGGTGTTTGGTGCTTGGGATTTGGTGCTTGGTGCTTGGTGTTTGGTGTTTGGAGTTTTGTACTTGGTGCTTGGTGTTTGGTGTTTGGTGCTTGGTGCTTGGTGTTTGGTGTTTAGTGCTTGGTGCTTGGTTCTTGGTGTTTGGTGCTCGGTGCTTGGTGCTTGGTGTTTGGTGCTTGGTCCTTGGTGCTTGGTGCTTGGTGTTTGGTGTTTGGTGCTTGGTGCTTGGTGTTTGGTGCTTGGGGCTTGGTGATTGGTGTTTGGTGCTTGGTGTTTGGTGCTTGGTGCTTGGTGCTAGGTGTTTGGTGATTGGTGCTTGGTGTTTGGTGTTTGGTGCTTGGTGCTTGGTGTTTGGTGTTTGGTGCTTGGCGCTTGGTGTTTGGTGTTTGGTGCCTGGCGTTTGCTGTTTGGCGTTTGGAGTTTGGCATTTGCTGTTTGGCATATGGGGTTTGGCGTTTGCTTTTTGGCGTTTGCTGTTTGGTGTTTGGTGCTTGGTGTTTGGTGTTTGGTGCTTGGTGCTTGGTGTTTGGTGTTTAGTGCTTGGTTCTTGGTTCTTGGTGTTTGGTGCTCGGTGCTTGGTGCTTGGTGTTTGGTGCTTGGTGCTTGGTTCTGGGTGCTTGGTGCTTGGTGTTTGGTGTTTGGTGCTTGGTGCTTGGTGTTTGGTGCTTGGGGCTTGGTGATTGGTGTTTGGTACTTTGTGTTTGGTGCTTGGTGCTTGGTGCTAGGTGTTTGGTGTTTGGTGCTTGGCGCTTGGTGCTTGGTGTTTGGTGATTGGTGCTTGGTGTTTGGTGTTTGGTGCTTGGTGCTTGGTGTTTGGTGTTTGGTGCTTGGCGCTTGGTGTTAGGTGTTCGGTGCTTGGCGTTTGCTGTTTGGCGTTTGGGGTTTGGCATTTGCTGTTTGGCGTATGGGGTTTGGCGTTTGCTTTTTGGCGTTTGCTGTTTGGTGTTTGGTGCTTGGTGTTTGGTGTTTGGTACTTGGTGCTTGGTGTTTGGTGTTTGGTGCTTGGTGCTTGGTGTTTGGTGTTTGGTGCTTGGCGCTTGGTGTTTGGCATTTGGCGCTTGGCGTTTGCTGTTTGGCGTTTGGGGTTTGGCATTTACTGTTTGGCGTTTGGGGTTTGGCGTTTGCTTTTTGGCATTTGCTGTTTGGTGTTTGGTGTTTGGTGTTTGGTGTTTGGTGCTTGGTGTTTGGTGTTTGGTGTTTAGAGCTTGGTGCTTGGTTCTTGGTGTTTGGTGCTCGGTGCTTGGTGCTTGGTGTTTGGTGCTTGGTGCTTGGTTCTGGGTGCTTGGTGCTTGGTGTTTGGTGTTTGGTGCTTGGCGCTTGGTGTTTGGTGCTTGGGGCTTGGTGATTGGTGTTTGGTACTTGGTGTTTGGTGCTTGGTGCTTGGTGCTAGGTGTTTGGTGTTTGGTGCTTGGCGCTTGGTGCTTGGTGTTTGGTGATTGGTGCTTGGTGTTTGGTGTTTGGTGCTTGGTGCTTGGTGTTTGGTGTTTGGTGCTTGGCGCTTGGTGTTTGGTGTTTGGTGCTTGGCGTTTGCTGTTTGGCGTTTGGGGTTTGGCATTTGCTGTTTGGCGTATGGGGTTTGGCGTTTGCTTTTTGGCGTTTGCTGTTTGGTGTTTGGTGCTTGGTGTTTGGTGTTTGGTACTTGGTGCTTGGTGTTTGGTGTTTGGTGCTTGGTGCTTGGTGCTTGGTGTTTGGTGTTTGGTGCTTGACACTTGGTGTTTGGCGTTTGGCGCTTGGCGTTTGCTGTTTGGCGTTTGGGGTTTGGCATTTGCTGTTTGGCGTTTGGGGTTTGGCGTTTGCTTTTTGGCATTTGCTGTTTGGTGTTTGGTGTTTGCTGTTTGGTGTTTGCTGTTTGGTGTTTGGTGTTTGGTGTTTGCTGGTTGGTGTTTGGTGTTTGGTGTTTGCTGTTTGGTGTTTGCTGTTTGGTGCTTGGTGCTTGGTGTTTGGTGCATGGTGCTTGGTGCTTCGTGCTTGGTGTTTGGTGCTTGGTGCTTGGTGTTTGGTGCTTGGGGCTTGGTGCTTGGTGTTTGGTGTTTGGTGTTTGGTGCTTGGTGCTTGGTGTTTGGTGTTTGGTGCTTGGTGTTTGCTGTTTGGTGCTTGGTGCTTGGTGTTTGGTGCTTGGTGCTTGGTGCTTGGTGCTTGGTGCTTGGTGTTTGGTGTTTAGTGCTTGGTGCTTGGTGTTTGGTGTTTGGTGCTTGGTGCTTGGTGTCTGGTGCTTGGTGCTTGGTGCTTGCTGTTTGGTGCTTGGTGTTTGGTGCTTGGTGTTTGGTGTTTGGTGCTTGGTGCTTGGTGTTTGGTGCTTGGTGCTTGGTGCTTGGTGTTTGGTGCTTGGTGCTTGGTGCTTGGTGCTTGGTGTTTGGTGTTTGGTGCTTGGTGATTCGTGATTGGTGTTTGATGTTTGGTGTTTGGTGTTTTGTGATTCGTGATTGGTGTTTGATGTTTGGTGTTTGGTGTTGGGTGTTTGGTGCTTGGGGCTTCGTGTTTGCTCTTTGGTGCTTGGTGATTGGTGTTTGGTGTTGGGTGCTTGGTGCTTGGTGTTTGGTGCTTGGTGCTTGGTGCTTGGTGCTTGGTGCTTGGTGCTTTGTGTTTATTGCTTGGTGCTTGGTGCTTGGCGATTGGTGCTTCGTGCTTGGTGTTTGATGTGTGGTGCTTGGTGTTTGGTGTTTGGTATTTGATGCTTGGTGCTTCGTGCTTGGTGTTTGGTGTTTGGTGCTTGGTGCTTGGTGTTTGGTGCTTGGGATTTGGTGCTTGGTGCTTGGTGTTTGGTGTTTGGTGTTTGGTACTTGGTGCTTGGTGTTTGGTATTTGGTGCTTGGTGCTTGGTGTTTGGTGTTTAGTGATTGGTGCTTGGTTCTTGGTGTTTGGTGCTTGGTGCTTGGTGATTGGTGTTTGGTGCTTGGTGCTTGGTATTTGGTGCTTGGTCTTTGGTGCTTGGTGTTTGGTGCTTGGTGCTTGGTGCTTGGTGTTTGGTGCTTGGTGCTTGGCGTTTGGTGCATGGTGCTTGGTGCTTGCTGTTTGGTGCTTGGTGCTTGGTGCTTGGTGTTTGGTGTTTAGTGCTTGGTGCTTGGTGATTGGTGCTTATTGCTTGGTGCTTGGTGTTTGGTGCTTGGTGCTTGGTGTTTGGTGTTTGGTGTTTGCTGTTTGCTGTCTGGTGTTTGCTGTTTGGTGTTTGCTGTTTGGTGTTTGCTGTTTGGTGTTTGCTATTTGGTGTTTGGTGTTTGGTGTTTGCTGTTTGGTGTTTGCTGCTTGGTGTTTGCTGTTTGCTGTTTGTTTGGTGTTTGCTGTTTGGTGTTTGGTGTTTGGTGTTTGCTGTTTGGTGTTTGGTGTTTGGTGTTTGCTGTTTGGTGTTTGGTGTTTACTGTTTGGTGTTTGGTGTTTGGTGTTTGGTGATTGGTGTTTGCTGTTTGGTGTTTGGTGTTTGGTGATTGGTGTTTGCTGTTTGGTGTTTGGTGCTTGGTGTTTGGTGTTTGGTGATTGGTGCTTGGTGTTTCGTGCTTGGTGCTTGGTGCTTGGTGTTTGGCGCTTGGTGCTTGGTGTTTGGTGTTTGGTGCTTGGTGTTTGGTGCTTGGTGCTTGGTGTTTTGTGCTTGGTGCTTCGTGCTTGGTGTTTGGTGTTTGGTGCTTGGTGTTTGGTGTTTGCTGTTTGGTGTTTGCTGTTTGGTGTTCGCTGTTTGGTGTTTGGTGTTTGCTGTTTGGTGTTTGGTGTTTGCGGTTTGGTGTTTGCTATTTGGTGTTTGTGTTTGGCGTTTGATGTTTGGCGTTTGTTGTTTGTTGTTTGCTATTTGGTGTTTGATGTTTGGTGTTTGGTGTTTGGTGTTTGCTGTTTGATGTTTGGTGATTGGTGTTTGATGTTTGGTGTTTGGTGCTTGGTGCTTGGTGCTTGGTGCTTAGTGTTTTATGTTTAGCGCTTGGTGCTTGGTGTTTTGTGCTTGGTGCTTGGTGCTTGGTGTTTGGAGTTTGGTGCTTGGTGTTTGGTGTTTGGTGTTTGCTGTTTGCTGTTTGCTGTTTGGTGTTTGCTGTTTGGAGTTCGCTGTTTGGTGTTTGGTGTTTGCTGTTTGGTGTTTGGTGTTTGCGGTTTGGTGTTTGCTATTTGGCGTTTGGTGTTTGGCGTTTGATGTTTGGCGTTTGTTGTTTGTTGTTTGCTGTTTGGTGTTTGATGTTTGGTGTTTGGTGTTTGTTGTTTGCTGTTTGATGTTTGGTGATTGCTGTTTGATGTTTGTTGTTTGGTGCTTGGTGCTTGGAGCTTGGTGTTTGGTGTTTGGTGCTTGGTGCTTGGTGTTTGGTGCTTGGTGCTTGGTGTTGGTGTTTGGTGCTTGGTGCTTGGTGCTTGGTGTTTGGTGTTTGCTGTTTGCTGTTTGCTGTTTGCTGTTTGTTGTTTGCTGTTTGGTGTTTTGTGTTTGCTGTTTGGTGTTTGGAGTTTGCCCTTTGGTGTTTGCTATTTGGTGTTTGGTGTTTGCTCTTTGGTGTTTGGTGTTTGGTGTTTGGTGCTTGGTGCTTTGTTTTTGCTCTTTGGTGCTTTGTGCTTGGTCTTTGGTTTTTGGTGCTTGGTGCTTGGTGTTTGGTGCTTTGTGCCTGGTGTTTGGTGTTTGGTGTTTGGTCCTTGGTGCTTGGTGCTTGGTCTCTGGTGCTTGGTGCTTGGTGTTTGGTGTTTGGTGCTTGGTGCTTGGTGTTTGGTGTTTGGTGTTTGGTGCTTGGTGCTTGGTACTTGGTGTTTTGTGTTTGGTGCTTGGTGCTTGGTGCTTGGTGCTTGGTGTTTGGTGCTTGGTGTTTGGTGTTTAGTGCTTGGTGCTTGGTATTTGGTGTTTGGTGCTTGGTTCTTGGTGTTTGGTGTTTGGTGCTTGGTGCTTGGTGTTTGGTGTTTGGTGTTTAGTGCTCGGTGCTTGGTGCTTGGTGTTTCGTGCTTGGTGCTTGGTGTTTGGTCTTTGGTGCTTGGTGCTTGGTGTTTGGTGCTTGGTGCTTGGTGTTTGGTGTTTGGCGTATGGTGTTTGGTGCTTGGTGCTTGGTGTTTGGTGTTTGCTGTTTGGTGTTTGCTGTTTGGTGTTTGCTGTTTGCTGTTTGCTGTTTGGTGCTTGGTGCTTGGTGTTTGGTGTTTGGTGCTTGGAGCTTGGTGTTTGGTGTTTGGTGCTTGGTGCTTTGTTCTGGGTGCTTGGTGCTTGGTGTTTGGTGTTTGGTGCTGGGTGCTTGATGCTTGGTGCTTGGTGCTTGGTGTTTGGTGTTTGGTGCTTGGTGCTTGGTGTTTGGTGATTGGTGCTTGGTACTTGGTGTTTGGTGCTCGGTGCTTGGTGATAGGTGTTTGGTGTTTGGTGTTTGGCGCTTGGTGTTTGGTGTTTGGTGATTGGTGCTTGGTGTTTGGTGTTTGGTGCTTGGTGCTTGGTGTTTGGTGTTTGGTGCTTGGCGCTTGGTGTTTGGTGTTTGGTGCTTGGCGTTTGCCGTTTGGCATTTGGGGTTTGGCATTTGCTGTTTGGCGTATGGAGTTTGGCGTTTGCTTTTTTGCGTTTGCTGTTTGGTGTTTGGTGCTTGGTGTTTGGTGTTTGGTACTTGGTGCTTGGTGTTTGGTGCTTGGTGCTTGGTGTTTGGTGTTTGGTGCTTGGCGCTTGGTGTTTGGTGTTTTGTGCTTGGCGTTTGCTGTTTGGCGTTTGGGTTTGGCGTTTGCTGTTTGGTGTTTGCTGTTTGGTGTTTGCTGTTTGGTGTTTGCTGTTTGGTGTTTGCTGTTTGGTGTTTGCTGTTTGGTGCTTGGTGCTTGGTGTTTGGTGCATGGTGCTTGGTGCTTGGTGCTTGGTGTTTCGTGCTTGGTGCTTGGTGTTTCGTGCTTGGGGCTTGGTGCTTGGTGTTTGGTGCTTGGTGTTTGGTGTTTGTTGCTTGGTGCTTGGTGTTTGGTGTTTGGTGCTTGGTGTTTGCTGTTTGGTGCTTGGTGCTTGGTGTTTGGTGCTTGGTGCTTGGTGCTTGGTGCTTGGTGCTTGGTGTTTGGTGCTTGGTGGTTGGTGCTTGGTGTTTGGTGCTTGGTGCTTGGTGTTTGGTGTTTGGCGCTTGGTGCTTGGTGTTTGGTGCTTGGTGCTTGGTGTTTGGTGTTTGGTGCTTGGTGTTTGGTGCTTGGAGCTTGGTGCTTGGTTTTTGGTGCTTGGTGCTTGGTGCTTGGTGCTTGGTGCTTGGTGTCTTGTGCTTGGTGCTTGGTGTTTGGTGTTTGGTGTTTGGTGTTTGGTGCTTGGTACTTGTTGTTTTGTGTTTGGTGTTTGGTGCTTGGTGGTTGGTGTTTGGTGCTTGGTGCTTGATGCTTGGTGCTTGGTGCTTGGTGTTTGGTGTTTGGTGCTTGGTGCTTGGTGTTTGGTGATTGGTGCTTGGTACTTGGTGTTTGGTGCTCGGTGCTTGGTGCTTGGTGTTTCGTGCTTGGTGCTTGGTGTTTGGTCTTTGGCGCTTGGTGCTTGGTGTTTGGTGCTTGGTACTTGGTGTTTGGTGTTTGGCGTTTGGTGTTTGGTGCTTGGTGCTTGGTGCTTGGTTTTTGGAGTTTGGTGCTTGGTGCTTGGTGTTTGGTGTTTGGTGATTGGTGCTTGGTGTTTGGTGCTTGGGATTTGGTGCTTGGTGCTTGGTGTTTGGTGTTTGGAGTTTTGTACTTGGTGCTTGGTGTTTGGTGTTTGGTGCTTGGTGCTTGGTGTTTGGTGTTTAGTGCTTGGTGCTTGGTTCTTGGTGTTTGGTGCTCGGTGCTTGGTGCTTGGTGTTTGGTGCTTGGTCCTTGGTGCTTGGTGCTTGGTGTTTGGTGTTTGGTGCTTGGTGCTTGGTGTTTGGTGCTTGGGGCTTGGTGATTGGTGTTTGGTGTTTGGTGTTTGGTGCTTGGTGCTTGGTGCTAGGTGTTTGGTGTTTGGTGCTTGGCGCTTGGTGCTTGGTGTTTGGTGATTGGTGCTTGGTGTTTGGTGTTTGGTGCTTGGTGCTTGGTGTTTGGTGTTTGGTGCTTGGCGCTTGGTGTTTGGTGTTTGGTGCCTGGCGTTTGCTGTTTGGCGTTTGGAGTTTGGCATTTGCCGTTTGGCATATGGGGTTTGGCGTTTGCTTTTTGGCGTTTGCTGTTTGGTGTTTGGTGCTTGGTGTTTGGTGTTTGGTGCTTGGTGCTTGGTGTTTGGTGTTTAGTGCTTGGTGCTTGGTTCTTGGTGTTTGGTGCTCGGTGCTTGGTGCTTGGTGTTTGGTGCTTGGTGCTTGGTTCTGGGTGCTTGGTGCTTGGTGTTTGGTGTTTGGTGCTTGGTGCTTGGTGTTTGGTGCTTGGGGCTTGGTGATTGGTGTTTGGTACTTGGTGTTTGGTGCTTGGTGCTTGGTGCTAGGTGTTTGGTGTTTGGTGCTTGGCGCTTGGTGCTTGGTGTTTGGTGATTGGTGCTTGGTGTTTGGTGTTTGGTGCTTGGTGCTTGGTGTTTGGTGTTTGGTGCTTGGCGCTTGGTGTTAGGTGTTCGGTGCTTGGCGTTTGCTGTTTGGCGTTTGGGGTTTGGCATTTGCTGTTTGGCGTATGGGGTTTGGCGTTTGCTTTTTGGCGTTTGCTGTTTGGTGTTTGGTGCTTGGTGTTTGGTGTTTGGTACTTGGTGCTTGGTGTTTGGTGTTTGGTGCTTGGTGCTTGGTGTTTGGTGTTTGGTGCTTGGCGCTTGGTGTTTGGCGTTTGGCGCTTGGCGTTTGCTGTTTGGCGTTTGGGGTTTGGCATTTACTGTTTGGCGTTTGGGGTTTGGCGTTTGCTTTTTGGCATTTGCTGTTTGGTGTTTGGTGTTTGGTGTTTGGTGTTTGGTGCTTGGTGTTTGGTGTTTGGTGTTTAGAGCTTGGTGCTTGGTTCTTGGTGTTTGGTGCTCGGTGCTTGGTGCTTGGTGTTTGGTGCTTGGTGCTTGGTTCTGGGTGCTTGGTGCTTGGTGTTTGGTGTTTGGTGCTTGGCGCTTGGTGTTTGGTGCTTGGGGCTTGGTGATTGGTGTTTGGTACTTGGTGTTTGGTGCTTGGTGCTTGGTGCTAGGTGTTTGGTGTTTGGTGCTTGGCGCTTGGTGCTTGGTGTTTGGTGATTGGTGCTTGGTGTTTGGTGTTTGGTGCTTGGTGCTTGGTGTTTGGTGTTTGGTGCTTGGCGCTTGGTGTTTGGCGTATGGGGTTTGGCGTTTGCTTTTTGGCGTTTGCTGTTTGGTGTTTGGTGCTTGGTGTTTGGTGTTTGGTACTTGGTGCTTGGTGTTTGGTGTTTGGTGCTTGGTGCTTGGTGCTTGGTGTTTGGTGTTTGGTGCTTGACACTTGGTGTTTGGCGTTTGGCGCTTGGCGTTTGCTGTTTGGCGTTTGGGGTTTGGCATTTGCTGTTTGGCGTTTGGGGTTTGGCGTTTGCTTTTTGGCATTTGCTGTTTGGTGTTTGGTGTTTGGTGTTTGCTGTTTGGTGTTTGCTGTTTGGTGTTTGGTGTTTGGTGTTTGGTGTTTGGTGTTTGCTGGTTGGTGTTTGGTGTTTGGTGTTTGCTGTTTGGTGTTTGCTGTTTGGTGCTTGGTGCTTGGTGTTTGGTGCATGGTGCTTGGTGCTTCGTGCTTGGTGTTTGGTGCTTGGTGCTTGGTGTTTGGTGCTTGGGGCTTGGTGCTTGGTGTTTGGTGTTTGGTGTTTGGTGCTTGGTGTTTGCTGTTTGGTGCTTGGTGTTTGGTGCTTGGTGCTTGGTGCTTGGTGCTTGGTGCTTGGTGTTTGGTGCTTGGTGCTTGGTGCTTGGTGCTTGGTGCTTGGTGTTTGGTGTTTAGAGCTTGGTGCTTGGTGTTTGGTGTTTGGTGCTTGGTGCTTGGTGTCTGGTGCTTGGTGCTTGGTGCTTGCTGTTTGGTGCTTGGTGTTTGGTGCTTGGTGCTTGGTGTTTGGTGCTTGGTGCTTGGTGCTTGGTGTTTGGTGCTTGGTGCTTGGTGCTTGGTGCTTGGTGTTTGGTGTTTGGTGCTTGGTGATTCGTGATTGGTGTTTGATGTTTGGTGTTTGGTGTTTTGTGATTCGTGATTGGTGTTTGATGTTTGGTGTTTGGTGTTGGGTGTTTGGTGCTTGGGGCTTCGTGTTTGCTCTTTGGTGCTTGGTGATTGGTGTTTGGTGTTGGGTGCTTGGTGCTTGGTGTTTGGTGCTTGGTGCTTGGTGCTTGGTGCTTGGTGCTTGGTGCTTTGTGTTTATTGCTTGGTGCTTGGTGCTTGGCGATTGGTGCTTCGTGCTTGGTGTTTGATGTGTGGTGCTTGGTGTTTGGTGTTTGGTATTTGATGCTTGGTGCTTCGTGCTTGGTGTTTGGTGTTTGGTGCTTGGTGCTTGGTGTTTGGTGCTTGGGATTTGGTGCTTGGTGCTTGGTGTTTGGTGTTTGGTGTTTGGTACTTGGTGCTTGTTGTTTGGTGTTTGGTGCTTGGTGCTTGGTGTTTGGTGTTTAGTGATTGGTGCTTGGTTCTTGGTGTTTGGTGCTTGGTGCTTGGTGATTGGTGTTTGGTGCTTGGTGCTTGGTATTTGGTGCTTGGTCTTTGGTGCTTGGTGTTTGGTGCTTGGTGCTTGGTGCTTGGTGTTTGGTGCTTGGTGCTTGGCGTTTGGTGCATGGTGCTTGGTGCTTGCTGTTTGGTGCTTGGTGCTTGGTGCTTGGTGTTTGGTGTTTAGTGCTTGGTGCTTGGTGATTGGTGCTTGTTGCTTGGTGCTTGGTGTTTGGTGCTTGGTGCTTGGTGTTTGGTGTTTGGTGTTTGCTGTTTGCTGTCTGGTGTTTGCTGTTTGGTGTTTGCTGTTTGGTGTTTGCTGTTTGGTGTTTGCTATTTGGTGTTTGGTGTTTGGTGTTTGCTGTTTGGTGTTTGCTGCTTGGTGTTTGCTGTTTGCTGTTTGTTTGGTGTTTGCTGTTTGGTGTTTGGTGTTTGGTGTTTGCTGTTTGGTGTTTGGTGTTTGGTGTTTGCTGTTTGGTGTTTGGTGTTTACTGTTTGGTGTTTGGTGTTTGGTGTTTGGTGATTGGTGTTTGCTGTTTGGTGTTTGGTGTTTGGTGATTGGTGTTTGCTGTTTGGTGTTTGGTGCTTGGTGTTTGGTGTTTGGTGATTGGTGCTTGGTGTTTCGTGCTTGGTGCTTGGTGCTTGGTGTTTGGCGCTTGGTGCTTGGTGTTTGGTGTTTGGTGCTTGGTGTTTGGTGCTTGGTGCTTGGTGTTTTGTGCTTGGTGCTTCGTGCTTGGTGTTTGGTGTTTGGTGCTTGGTGTTTGGTGTTTGCTGTTTGGTGTTTGCTGTTTGGTGTTCGCTGTTTGGTGTTTGGTGTTTGCTGTTTGGTGTTTGGTGTTTGCGGTTTGGTGTTTGCTATTTGGTGTTTGTGTTTGGCGTTTGATGCTTGGCGTTTGTTGTTTGTTGTTTGCTATTTGGTGTTTGATGTTTGGTGTTTGGTGTTTGGTGTTTGCTGTTTGATGTTTGGTGATTGGTGTTTGATGTTTGGTGTTTGGTGCTTGGTGCTTGGTGCTTGGTGCTTAGTGTTTTATGTTTAGCGCTTGGTGCTTGGTGTTTTGTGCTTGGTGCTTGGTGCTTGGTGTTTGGAGTTTGGTGCTTGGTGTTTGGTGTTTGGTGTTTGCTGTTTGCTGTTTGCTGTTTGGTGTTTGCTGTTTGGAGTTCGCTGTTTGGTGTTTGGTGTTTGCTGTTTGGTGTTTGGTGTTTGCGGTTTGGTGTTTGCTATTTGGCGTTTGGTGTTTGGCGTTTGATGTTTGGCGTTTGTTGTTTGTTGTTTGCTGTTTGGTGTTTGATGTTTGGTGTTTGGTGTTTGGTGTTTGCTGTTTGATGTTTGGTGATTGCTGTTTGATGTTTGGTGTTTGGTGCTTGGTGCTTGGTGTTTTGTGCTTGGTGTTTGGTGCTTGGGGGTTGCTATTTGGTGTTTTGTGTTTTTGGTGCTTGGAGCTTGGTGTTTGGTGTTTGGTGCTTGGTGCTTGGTGTTTGGTGCTTGGTGCTTGGTGTTGGTGTTTGGTGCTTGGTGCTTGGTGCTTGGTGTTTGGTGTTTGCTGTTTGCTGTTTGCTGTTTGCTGTTTGTTGTTTGCTGTTTGGTGTTTTGTGTTTGCTGTTTGGTGTTTGGAGTTTGCCCTTTGGTGTTTGCTATTTGGTGTTTGGTGTTTGCTGTTTGGTGTTTGGTGTTTGGTGTTTGGTGCTTGGTGCTTTGTTTTTGCTCTTTGGTGCTTTGTGCTTGGTCTTTGGTGTTTGGTGCTTGGTGCTTGGTGTTTGGTGCTTTGTGCCTGGTGTTTGGTGTTTGGTGTTTGGTCCTTGGTGCTTGGTGCTTGGTCTCTGGTGCTTGGTGCTTGGTGTTTGGTGTTTGGTGCTTGGTGCTTGGTGTTTGGTGTTTGGTGTTTGGTGCTTGGTGCTTGGTACTTGGTGTTTTATGTTTGGTGCTTGGTGCTTGGTGCTTGGTGCTTGGTGTTTGGTGCTTGGTGTTTGGTGTTTAGTGCTTGGTGCTTGGTATTTGGTGTTTGGTGCTTGGTTCTTGGTGTTTGGTGTTTGGTGCTTGGTGCTTGGTGTTTGGTGTTTGGTGTTTGGTGCTCGGTGCTTGGTGCTTGGTGTTTCGTGCTTGGTGCTTGGTGTTTGGTCTTTGGTGCTTGGTGCTTGGTGTTTGGTGCTTGGTGCTTGGTGTTTGGTGTTTGGCGTATGGTGTTTGGTGCTTGGTGCTTGGTGTTTGGTGTTTGCTGTTTGGTGTTTGCTGTTTGGTGTTTGCTGTTTGGTGTTTGCTGTTTGGTGCTTGGTGCTTGGTGTTTCGTGCATGGTGCTTGGTGCTTGGTGCTTGGTGTTTGGTGCTTGGTGCTTGGTGTTTGGTGCTTGGGGCTTGGTGCTTGGTGTTTGGTGCTTGGTGTTTGGTGTTTGTTGCTTGGTGCTTGGTGCTTGGTGTTTTGTGCTTGGAGCCTGGTGTTTGGTGTTTGGTGCTTGGTGCTTGGTGTTTGGTGTTTGGTGCTTGGTGCTTGGTGTTTGGTGTTTGGTACTTGGTGCTTGGTGTTTGGTGTTTGGTACTTGGTGCTTGGTGTTTGGTGCTTGGTGCTTGGTGCTTGGTGTTTGGTGCTTGGTGCTGGGTGTTTGGTGTTTGGTGATTGGTGCTTGGTGTTTGGTGCTTGGGGTTTGGTGCTTGGTGCTTGGTGATTGGTGTTTGGTGCTTGGTGCTTGGTGTATGGTGTTTGGTGCTTGGAGCTTGGTGTTTGGTGTTTGGTGCTTGGCGCTTGGTGTTTGGTGCTTGGTGCTTGGTGTTGTTGTTTGGTGCTTGGTGCTTGTTTGCTGTTTGCTGTTTGGTGTTTGCTGTTTGGTGTTTGCTGTTTGGTGTTTGGTGTTTGCTGTTTGGTTCTGGGTGCTTGGTGCTTGGTGTTTGGTGTTTGGTGCTTGGTGCTTGGTGTTTGGTGCTTGGGGCTTGGTGATTGGTGTTTGGTGCTTGGTGCTTGGTGCTTGGTGCTTGGTGCTTGGTGTTTGGTGCTTGGTGTTCGGTGCTTGGTGCTTGGTGCTAGGTGTTTGGTGTTTGGTGTTTGGCGCTTGGGGCTTGGTGTTTGGTGATTGGTGCTTGGTGTTTGGTGTTTGGTGCTTGGTGCTTGGTGTTTGGTGTTTGGTGATTGGTGCTTGGTGCTTGGTGTTTGGTGTTTGGTGCTTGGAGCTTGCTGTTTGGTGTTTGGTTCTTGGTGCTTTGTTCTGGGTGCTTGGTGCTTGGTGTTTGGTGTTTGGTGCTGGGTGCTTGGTGTTTGATGCTTGGGGCTTGGTGATTGGTGTTTGGTGCTTGGTGCTTGGTGCTTGGTGCTTGGTGCTTGGTGTTTGGTGCTTGGTGTTTGGTGCTTGGTGCTTGGTGCTAGGTGTTTGGTGTTTGGTGCTTGGCGCTTGGTGCTTGGTGTTTGGTGATTGGTGCTTGGTGTTTGGTGTTTGGTGCTTGGTGCTTGGTGTTTGGTGTTTGGTGCTTGGCGCTTGGTGTTTGGTGTTCGGTGCTTGGCGTTTGCTGTTTGGCGTTTGGGGTTTGGCATTTGCTGTTTGGCGTATGGGGTTTGGCGTTTGCTTTTTGGCGTTTGCTGTTTGGTGTTTGGTGCTTGGTGTTTGGTGTTTGGTACTTGGTGCTTGGTGTTTGGTGTTTGGTGCTTGGTGCTTGGTGTTTGGTGTTTGGTGCTTGGCGCTTGGTGTTTGGCGTTTGGGGTTTGGGGTTTGGCGTTTGCTTTTTGGCATTTGCTGTTTGGTGTTTGGTGTTTGGTGTTTGCTGTTTGGTGTTTGGTGCTTGGTGCTTGGTGTTTGGTGTTTAGAGCTTGGTGCTTGGTTCTTGGTGTTTGGTGCTCGGTGCTTGGTGCTTGGTGTTTGGTGCTTGGTGCTTGGTTCTGGGTGCTTGGTGCTTGGTGTTTGGTGTTTGGTGCTTGGCGCTTGGTGTTTGGTGCTTGGGGCTTGGTGATTGGTGTTTGGTACTTGGTGTTTGGTGCTTGGTGCTTGGTGCTAGGTGTTTGGTGTTTGGTGCTTGGCGCTTGGTGCTTGGTGTTTGGTGATTGGTGCTTGGTGTTTGGTGTTTGGTGCTTGGTGCTTGGTGTTTGGTGTTTGGTGCTTGGCGCTTGGTGTTTGGTGTTTGGTGCTTGGCGTTTGCTGTTTGGCGTTTGGGGTTTGGCATTTGCTGTTTGGCGTATGGGGTTTGGCGTTTGCTTTTTGGCGTTTGCTGTTTGGTGTTTGGTGCTTGGTGTTTGGTGTTTGGTACTTGGTGCTTGGTGTTTGGTGTTTGGTGCTTGGTGCTTGGTGCTTGGTGTTTGGTGTTTGGTGCTTGGCACTTGGTGTTTGGCGTTTGGCGCTTGGCGTTTGCTGTTTGGCGTTTGGGGTTTGGCATTTGCTGTTTGGCGTTTGGGGTTTGGCGTTTGCTTTTTGGCATTTGCTGTTTGGTGTTTGGTGTTTGGTGTTTGCTGTTTGGTGTTTGCTTGTTGGTGTTTGGTGTTTGGTGTTTGCTGTTTGGTGTTTGCTGTTTGGTGCTTGGTGCTTGGTGTTTGGTGCATGGTGCTTGGTGCTCCGTGCTTGGTGTTTGGTGCTTGGTGCTTGGTGTTTGGTGCTTGGGGCTTGGTGCTTGGTGTTTGGTGTTTGGTGTTTGGTGCTTGGTGCTTGGTGTTTGGTGTTTGGTGCTTGGTGTTTGCTGTTTGGTGCTTGGTGCTTGGTGTTTGGTGCTTGGTGCTTGGTGCTTGGTGCTTGGTGCTTGGTGTTTGGTGCTTGGTGTTTGGTGTTTAGTGCTTGGTGCTTGGTGTTTGGTGTTTGGTGCTTGGTGCTTGGTGCTTGGTGTTTGGTGTTTGGTGCTTGGTGATTCGTGATTGGTGTTTGATGTTTGGTGTTTGGTGTTTTGTGATTCGTGATTGGTGTTTGATGTTTGGTGTTTGGTGTTGGGTGTTTGGTGCTTGGGGCTTCGTGTTTGCTCTTTGGTGCTTGGTGATTGGTGTTTGGTGTTGGGTGCTTGGTGCTTGGTGTTTGGTGCTTGGTGCTTGGTGCTTGGTGCTTGGTGCTTGGTGCTTTGTGTTTATTGCTTGGTGCTTGGTGCTTGGCGATTGGTGCTTCGTGCTTGGTGTTTGATGTGTGGTGCTTGGTGTTTGGTGTTTGGTATTTGATGCTTGGTGCTTCGTGCTTGGTGTTTGGTGTTTGGTGCTTGGTGCTTGGTGTTTGGTGCTTGGGATTTGGTGCTTGGTGCTTGGTGTTTGGTGTTTGGTGTTTGGTACTTGGTGCTTGGTGTTTGGTGTTTGGTGCTTGGTGCTTGGTGTTTGGTGTTTAGTGATTGGTGCTTGGTTCTTGGTGTTTGGTGCTTGGTGCTTGGTGATTGGTGTTTGGTGCTTGGTGCTTGGTATTTGGTGCTTGGTCTTTGGTGCTTGGTGTTTGGTGCTTGGTGCTTGGTGCTTGGTGTTTGGTGCTTGGTGCTTGGCGTTTGGTGCATGGTGCTTGGTGCTTGCTGTTTGGTGCTTGGTGCTTGGTGCTTGGTGTTTGGTGTTTAGTGCTTGGTGCTTGGTGATTGGTGCTTGTTGCTTGGTGCTTGGTGTTTGGTGCTTGGTGCTTGGTGTTTGGTGTTTGGTGTTTGCTGTTTGCTGTCTGGTGTTTGCTGTTTGGTGTTTGCTGTTTGGTGTTTGCTGTTTGGTGTTTGCTATTTGGTGTTTGGTGTTTGGTGTTTGCTGTTTGGTGTTTGCTGCTTGGTGTTTGCTGTTTGCTGTTTGTTTGGTGTTTGCTGTTTGGTGTTTGGTGTTTGGTGTTTGCTGTTTGGTGTTTGGTGTTTGGTGTTTGCTGTTTGGTGTTTGGTGTTTACTGTTTGGTGTTTGGTGTTTGGTGTTTGGTGATTGGTGTTTGGTGTTTGGTGTTTGGTGTTTGGTGATTGGTGTTTGCTGTTTGGTGTTTGGTGCTTGGTGTTTGGTGTTTGGTGATTGGTGCTTGGTGTTTCGTGCTTGGTGCTTGGTGCTTGGTGTTTGGCGCTTGGTGCTTGGTGTTTGGTGTTTGGTGCTTGGTGTTTGGTGCTTGGTGCTTGGTGTTTTGTGCTTGGTGCTTCGTGCTTGGTGTTTGGTGTTTGGTGCTTGGTGTTTGGTGTTTGCTGTTTGGTGTTTGCTGTTTGGTGTTCGCTGTTTGGTGTTTGGTGTTTGCTGTTTGGTGTTTGGTGTTTGCGGTTTGGTGTTTGCTATTTGGTGTTTGTGTTTGGCGTTTGATGTTTGGCGTTTGTTGTTTGTTGTTTGCTATTTGGTGTTTGATGTTTGGTGTTTGGTGTTTGGTGTTTGCTGTTTGATGTTTGGTGATTGGTGTTTGATGTTTGGTGTTTGGTGCTTGGTGCTTGGTGCTTGGTGCTTAGTGTTTTATGTTTAGCGCTTGGTGCTTGGTGTTTTGTGCTTGGTGCTTGGTGCTTGGTGTTTGGAGTTTGGTGCTTGGTGTTTGGTGTTTGGTGTTTGCTGTTTGCTGTTTGCTGTTTGGTGTTTGCTGTTTGGAGTTCGCAGTTTGGTGTTTGGTGTTTGCTGTTTGGTGTTTGGTGTTTGCGGTTTGGTGTTTGCTATTTGGCGTTTGGTGTTTGGCGTTTGATGTTTGGCGTTTGTTGTTTGTTGTTTGCTGTTTGGTGTTTGATGTTTGGTGTTTGGTGTTTGGTGTTTGCTGTTTGATGTTTGGTGATTGCTGTTTGATGTTTGGTGTTTGGTGCTTGGTGCTTGGTGTTTTGTGCTTGGTGTTTGGTGCTTGGGGTTTGGTGCTTGGTGTTTTTTTTTTTTTGGTGCTTGGAGCTTGGTGTTTGGTGTTTGGTGTTTGGTGCTTGGTGCTTGGTGTTTGGTGCTTGGTGCTTGGTGTTGGTGTTTGGTGCTTGGTGCTTGGTGCTTGGTGTTTGGTTTTTGCTGTTTGCTGTTTGCTGTTTGCTGTTTGCTGTTTGTTGTTTGCTGTTTGGTGTTTGGTGTTTGCTGTTTGGTGTTTGGTGTTTGGTGTTTGGTGCTTGGTGCTTTGTTTTTGCTCTTTGGTGCTTTGTGCTTGGTCTTTGGTGTTTGGTGCTTGGTGCTTGGTGTTTGGTGCTTTGTGCCTGGTGTTTGGTGTTTGGTGTTTGGTCCTTGGTGCTTGGTGCTTGGTGTTTGGTGTTTGCTGTTTGGTGTTTGCTGTTTGGTGTTTGCTGTTTGGTGTTTGCTGTTTGGTGCTTGGTGCTTGGTGTTTGGTGCATGGTGCTTGGTGCTTGGTGCTTGGTGTTTGGTGCTTGGTGCTTGGTGTTTGGTGCTTGGGGCTTGGTGCTTGGTGTTTGGTGCTTGGTGTTTGGTGTTTGTTGCTTGGTGCTTGGTGCTTGGTGTTTTGTGCTTGGAGCCTGGTGTTTGGTGTTTGGTGCTTGGTGCTTGGTGTTTGGTGTTTGCTGCTTGGTGCTTGGTGTTTGGTGTTTGGTACTTGGTGCTTGGTGTTTGGTGTTTGGTACTTGGTGCTTGGGGTTTGGTGCTTGGTGCTTGGTGCTTGGTGTTTGGTGCTTGGTGCTGGGTGTTTGGTGTTTGGTGATTGGTGCTTGGTGTTTGGTGCTTGGGGTTTGGTGCTTGGTGCTTGGTGATTGGTGTTTGGTGCTTGGTGCTTGGTGTATGGTGTTTGGTGCTTGGAGCTTGGTGTTTGGTGTTTGGTGCTTGGCGCTTGGTGTTTGGTGCTTGGTGCTTGGTGTTGTTGTTTGGTGCTTGGTGCTTGGTGTTTGGTGCTTGGTGTTTGTTTGCTGTTTGCTGTTTGGTGTTTGCTGTTTGGTGTTTGCTGTTTGGTGTTTGGTGTTTGGTGTTTGGTGTTTGCTGTTTGGTTCTGGGTGCTTGGTGCTTGGTGTTTGGTGTTTGGTGCTTGGTGCTTGGTGTTTGGTGCTTGGGGCTTGGTGATTGGTGTTTGGTGCTTGGTGCTTGGTGCTTGGTGCTTGGTGCTTGGTGTTTGGTGCTTGGTGTTCGGTGCTTGGTGCTTGGTGCTAGGTGTTTGGTGTTTGGTGTTTGGCGCTTGGGGCTTGGTGTTTGGTGATTGGTGCTTGGTGTTTGGTGTTTGGTGCTTGGTGCTTGGTGTTTGGTGTTTGGTGCTTGGTGCTTGGTGCTTGGTGTTTGGTGTTTGGTGCTTGGAGCTTGGTGTTTGGTGTTTGGTGCTTGGTGCTTTGTTCTGGGTGCTTGGTGCTTGGTGTCTGGTGTTTGGTGCTGGGTGCTTGGTGTTTGATGCTTGGGGCTTGGTGATTGGTGTTTGGTGCTTGGTGCTTGGTGCTTGGTGCTTGGTGCTTGGTGTTTGGTGCTTGGTGTTTGGTGCTTGGTGCTTGGTGCTAGGTGTTTGGTGTTTGGTGTTTGGCGCTTGGTGTTTGGTGTTTGGTGATTTGTGCTTGGTGTTTGGTGTTTGGTGCTTGGTGCTTGGTGTTTGGTGTTTGGTGCTTGGCGCTTGGTGTTTGGTGTTTGGTGCTGGGCGTTTGCTGTTTGGCGTTTGGGGTTTGGCATTTGCTTTTTTGCGTTTGCTGTTTAGTGTTTGGTGCTTGGTGTTTGGTGTTTGGTACTTGGTGCTTGGTGTTTGGTGTTTGGTGCTTGGTGCTTGGTGTTTGGTGATTGGTGCTTGGTGTTTGGTGCTTGGGATTTGGTGCTTGGTTCTTGGTGTTTGGTGTTTGGAGTTTGCTGTTTGCTGTTTGCTGTTTGGTGTTTTGTGTTTGCTGTTTGGTGCTTGGAGTTTGCTCTTTGGTTTTTGCTATTTGGTGTTTGGTGTTTGCTGTTTGGTGTTTGGTGTTTGGTGTTTGGTGCTTGGTGCTTTGTTTTTGCTCTTTGGTGCTTTGTGCTTGGTCTTTGGTGTTTGGTGCTTGGTGCTTGGTGTTTGGTGCTTTGTGCCTGGTGTTTGGTGTTTGGTGTTTGGTCCTTGGTGCTTGGTGCTTGGTCTCTGGTGCTTGGTGCTTGGTGTTTGGTGTTTGGTGCTTGGTGCTTGGTGTTTTGTGCTTGGTGTTTGGTGCTTGGGGTTTGGTGCTTGGTGTTTTTTTTTTTTTGGTGCTTGGAGCTTGGTGTTTGGTGTTTGGTGCTTGGTGCTTGGTGTTTGGTGCTTGGTGCTTGGTGTTGGTGTTTGGTGCTTGGTGCTTGGTGCTTGGTGTTTGGTGTTTGCTGTTTGCTGTTTGCTGTTTGCTGTTTGTTGTTTACTGTTTGGTGTTTTGTGTTTGCTGTTTGGTGCTTGGGATTTGGTGCTTGGTGCTTGGTGTTTGGTGTTTGGAGTTTGCTGTTTGCTGTTTGCTGTTTGGTGTTTTGTGTTTGCTGTTTGGTGCTTGGAGTTTGCTCTTTGGTTTTTGCTATTTGGTGTTTGGTGTTTGCTGTTTGGTGTTTGGTGTTTGGTGTTTGGTGCTTGGTGTTTGGTCTTTGGTGCTTGGTGTTTTGTTTTTGCTCTTTGGTGATTTGGGCTTGGTGTTTGGTGTTTGGTGTTTGGTGCTTGGTGCTTGGTGCTTTGTGTTTTTGCTTGGTGCTTGGTGATTGGTGCTTGGTGCCTGGTGTTTGGTGTTTGGTGTTTGGTGCTTGGTGCTTGGTGTTTGGTGTGTGGTACTTGGTGCTTGGTGTTTGGTGCTTGGTGTTTGGTGCTTGGTGCTTGGTTCTTGGTGTTCGGTGTTTGGTGATTGGTGCTTGGTGTTTGGTGCTTGGGGTTTGGTGCTTGGTGTTTGGTGTTTGGTGCTTGGTGCTTTGTTCTGGGTGCTTGGTGCTTGGTGTTTGGTGTTTGGTGCTGGGTGCTTGGTGTTTGATGCTTGGGGCTTGGTGATTGGTGTTTGGTGCTTGGTGCTTGGTGCTTGGTGCTTGGTGTTTGGTGCTTGGTGTTTGGGGCTTGGTGCTTGGTGCTAGGTGTTTGGTGTTTGGTGTTTGGCGCTTGGTGTTTGGTGTTTGGTGATTTGTGCTTGGTGTTTGGTGTTTGGTGCTTGGTGCTTGGTGTTTGGTGTTTGGTGCTTGGCGCTTGGTGTTTGGTGTTTGGTGTTTAGTGCTTGGTGCTTGGTTCTTGGTGTTTGGTGCTCGGTGCTTGGTGCTTGGTGTTTGGTGCTTGGTGCTTGGTTCTGGGTGCTTGGTGCTTGGTGTTTGGTGTTTGGTGCTTGGTGCTTGGTGTTTGGTGCTTGGGACTTGGTGATTGGTGTTTGGTACTTGGTGTTTGGTGATTGGTGCTTGGTGCTAGGTGTTTGGTGTTTGGTGCTTGGCGCTTGGTGCTTGGGGTTTGGTGATTGGTGCTTGGTGTTTGGTGTTTGGTGCTTGGTGCTTGGTGTTTGGTGTTTGGTGCTTGGCGCTTGGTGTTTGGTGTTCGGTGCTTGGCGTTTGCTGTTTGGCGTTTGGGGTTTGGCATTTGCTGTTTGGCGTATGGGGTTTGGCGTTTTCTTTTTGGCGTTTGCTGTTTGGTGTTTGGTGCTTGGTGTTTGGTGTTTGGTACTTGGTGCTTGGTGTTTGGTGTTTGGTGCTTGGTGCTTGGTGTTTGGTGTTTGGTGCTTGGCGCTTGGTGTTTGGCGTTTGGCGCTTGGCGTTTGCTGTTTGGCGTTTGGGGTTTGGGGTTTGGCGTTTGCTTTTTGGCATTTGCTGTTTGGTGTTTGGTGTTTGGTGTTTGGTGTTTAGAGCTTGGTGCTTGGTTCTTGGTGTTTGGTGCTCGGTGCTTGGTGCTTGGTGTTTGGTGCTTGGTGCTTGGTTCTGGGTGCTTGGTGCTTGGTGTTTGGTGTTTGGTGCTTGGCGCTTGGTGTTTGGTGCTTGGGGCTTGGTGATTGGTGTTTGGTACTTGGTGTTTGGTGCTTGGTGCTTGGTGCTAGGTGTTTGGTGTTTGGTGATTGGCGCTTGGTGCTTGGTGTTTGGTGATTGGTGCTTGGTGTTTGGTGATTGGTGCTTGGTGTTTGGTGTTTGGTGCTTGGTGCTTGGTGTTTGGTGTTTGGTGCTTGGCGCTTGGTGTTTGGTGTTTGGTGCTTGGCGTTTGCTGTTTGGCGTTTGGGGTTTGGCATTTGCTGTTTGGCGTATGGGGTTTGGCGTTTGCTTTTTGGCGTTTGCTGTTTGGTGTTTGGTGCTTGGTGTTTGGTGTTTGGTACTTGGTGCTTGGTGTTTGGTGTTTGGTGCTTGGTGCTTGGTGCTTGGTGTTTGGTGTTTGGTGCTTGGCACTTGGTGTTTGGCGTTTGGCGCTTGGCGTTTGCTGTTTGGCGTTTGGGGTTTGGCATTTGCTGTTTGGCGTTTGGGGTTTGGCGTTTGCTTTTTGGCATTTGCTGTTTGGTGTTTGGTGTTTGGTGTTTGCTGTTTGGTGTTTGCTGTTTGGTGTTTGCTGTTTGGTGTTTGGTGTTTGGTGTTTGCTGGTTGGTGTTTGGTGTTTGGTGTTTGCTGTTTGGTGTTTGCTGTTTGGTGCTTGGTGCTTGGTGTTTGGTGCATGGTGCTTGGTGCTTCGTGCTTGGTGTTTGGTGCTTGGTGCTTGGTGTTTGGTGCTTGGGGCTTGGTGCTTGGTGTTTGGTGTTTGGTGTTTGGTGCTTGGTGCTTGGTGTTTGGTGTTTGGTGCTTGGTGTTTGCTGTTTGGTGCTTGGTGCTTGGTGTTTGGTGCTTGGTGCTTGGTGCTTGGTGCTTGGTGCTTGGTGCTTGGTGCTTGGTGCTTGGTGCTTGGTGCTTGGTGCTTGGTGCTTGGTGCTTGGTGTTTGGTGTTTAGTGCTTGGTGCTTGGTGTTTGGTGTTTGGTGCTTGGTGCTTGGTGTCTGGTGCTTGGTGCTTGGTGCTTGCTGTTTGGTGCTTGGTGTTTGGTGCTTGGTGTTTGGTGTTTGGTGCTTGGTGCTTGGTGTTTGGTGCTTGGTGCTTGGTGCTTGGTGTTTGGTGCTTGGTGCTTGGTGCTTGGTGTTTGGTGTTTAGTGCTTGGTGCTTGGTGTTTGGTGTTTGGTGCTTGGTGCTTGGTGCTTGGTGTTTGGTGTTTGGTGCTTGGTGATTCGTGATTGGTGTTTGATGTTTGGTGTTTGGTGTTTTGTGATTCGTGATTGGTGTTTGATGTTTGGTGTTTGGTGTTGGGTGTTTGGTGCTTGGGGCTTCGTGTTTGCTCTTTGGTGCTTGGTGATTGGTGTTTGGTGTTGGGTGCTTGGTGCTTGGTGTTTGGTGCTTGGTGCTTGGTGCTTGGTGCTTGGTGCTTGGTGCTTTGTGTTTATTGCTTGGTGCTTGGTGCTTGGCGATTGGTGCTTCGTGCTTGGTGTTTGATGTGTGGTGCTCGGTGTTTGGTGTTTGGTATTTGATGCTTGGTGCTTCGTGCTTGGTGTTTGGTGTTTGGTGCTTGGTGCTTGGTGTTTGGTGCTTGGGATTTGGTGCTTGGTGCTTGGTGTTTGGTGTTTGGTGTTTGGTACTTGATGCTTGGTGTTTGGTGTTTGGTGCTTGGTGCTTGGTGTTTGGTGTTTAGTGATTGGTGCTTGGTTCTTGGTGTTTGGTGCTTGGTGCTTGGTGATTGGTGTTTGGTGCTTGGTGCTTGGTATTTGGTGCTTGGTCTTTGGTGCTTGGTGTTTGGTGCTTGGTGCTTGGTGCTTGGTGTTTGGTGCTTGGTGCTTGGCGTTTGGTGCATGGTGCTTGGTGCTTGCTGTTTGGTGCTTGGTGCTTGGTGCTTGGTGTTTGGTGTTTAGTGCTTGGTGCTTGGTGATTGGTGCTTGTTGCTTGGTGCTTGGTGTTTGGTGCTTGGTGCTTGGTGTTTCGTGTTTGGTGTTTGCTGTTTGCTGTCTGGTGTTTGCTGTTTGGTGTTTGCTGTTTGGTGTTTGCTGTTTGGTGTTTGCTATTTGGTGTTTGGTGTTTGGTGTTTGCTGTTTGGTGTTTGCTGCTTGGTGTTTGGTGTTTGCTGTTTGTTTGGTGTTTGCTGTTTGGTGTTTGGTGTTTGGTGTTTGCTGTTTGGTGTTTGGTGTTTGGTGTTTGCTGTTTGGTGTTTGGTGTTTGGTGATTGGTGTTTGCTGTTTGGTGTTTGGTGCTTGGTGTTTGGTGTTTGGTGATTGGTGCTTGGTGTTTCGTGCTTGGTGCTTGGTGCTTGGTGTTTGGCGCTTGGTGCTTGGTGTTTGGTGTTTGGTGCTTGGTGTTTGGTGCTTGGTGCTTGGTGTTTTGTGCTTGGTGCTTCGTGCTTGGTGTTTGGTGTTTGGTGCTTGGTGTTTGGTGTTTGCTGTTTGGTCTTTGCTGTTTGGTGTTCGCTGTTTGGTGTTTGGTGTTTGCTGTTTGGAGTTTGGTGTTTGCGGTTTGGTGTTTGCTATTTGGTGTTTGTGTTTGGCGTTTGATGTTTGGCGTTTGTTGTTTGTTGTTTGCTATTTGGTGTTTGATGTTTGGTGTTTGGTGTTTGCTGTTTGCTGTTTGATGTTTGGTGATTGGTGTTTGATGTTTGGTGTTTGGTGCTTGGAGCTTGGTGCTTGGTGCTTAGTGTTTTATATTTAGCGCTTGGTGCTTGGTGTTTTGTGCTTGGTGCTTGGTGCTTGGTGTTTGGAGTTTGGTGCTTGGTGTTTGGTGTTTGGTGTTTGCTGTTTGCTGTTTGCTGTTTGGTCTTTGCTGTTTGGAGTTCGCTGTTTGGTGTTTGCTGTTTGGTGTTTGGTGTTTGCGGTTTGGTGTTTGCTATTTGGCGTTTGGTGTTTGGCGTTTGATGTTTGGCGTTTGTTGTTTGTTGTTTGCTGTTTGGTGTTTGATGTTTGGTGTTTGGTGTTTGGTGTTTGCTGTTTGATGTTTGGTGATTGCTGTTTGATGTTTGGTGTTTGGTGCTTGGTGCTTGGTGTTTTGTGCTTGGTGTTTGGTGCTTGGGGTTTGGTGCTTGGTGTTTTTTTTTTTTTGGTGCTTGGAGCTTGGTGTTTGGTGTTTGGTGCTTGGTGCTTGGTGTTTGGTGCTTGGTGCTTGGTGTTGGTGTTTGGTGCTTGGTGCTTGATGCTTGGTGTTTGGTGTTTGCTGTTTGCTGTTTGCCGTTTGCTGTTTGCTGTTTGTTGTTTGCTGTTTGGTGTTTTGTGTTTGCTGTTTGGTGTTTGGAGTTTGCCCTTTGGTGTTTGCTATTTGGTGTTTGGTGTTTGCTGTTTGGTGTTTGGTGTTTGGTGTTTGGTGCTTGGTGCTTTGTTTTTGCTCTTTGGTGCTTTGTGCTTGGTCTTTGGTGTTTGGTGCTTGGTGCTTGGTGTTTGGTGCTTTGTGCCTGGTGTTTGGTGTTTGGTGTTTGGTCCTTGGTGCTTGGTGCTTGGTCTCTGGTGCTTGGTGCTTGGTGTTTGGTGTTTGGTGCTTGGTGCTTGGTGTTTGGTGTTTGGTGTTTGGTGCTTGGTGCTTGGTACTTGGTGTTTTGTGTTTGGTGCTTGGTTATTGGTGCTTGGTGCTTGGTGTTTGGTGCTTGGTGTTTGGTGTTTAGTGCTTGGTGCTTGGTATTTGGTGTTTGGTGCTTGGTTCTTGGTGTTTGGTGTTTGGTGCTTGGTGCTTGGTGTTTGGTGTTTGGTGTTTGGTGCTCGGTGCTTGGTGCTTCGTGTTTCGTGCTTGGTGCTTGGTGTTTGGTCTTTGGTGCTTGGTGCTTGGTGTTTGGTGCTTGGTGCTTGGTGTTTGGTGTTTGGCGTATGGTGTTTGGTGCTTGGTGCTTGGTGTTTGGTGTTTGCTGTTTGGTGTTTGCTGTTTGGTGTTTGCTGTTTGGTGTTTGCTGTTTGGTGCTTGGTGCTTGGTGTTTGGTGCATGGTGCTTGGTGCTTGGTGCTTGGTGTTTGGTGCTTGGTGCTTGGTGTTTGGTGCTTGGGGCTTGGTGCTTGGTGTTTGGTGCTTGGTGTTTGGTGTTTGTTGCTTGGTGCTTGGTGCTTGGTGTTTTGTGCTTGGAGCCTGGTGTTTGGTGTTTGGTGCTTGGTGCTTGGTGTTTGGTGTTTGGTGCTTGGTGCTTGGTGTTTGGTGTTTGGTACTTGGTGCTTGGTGTTTGGTGTTTGGTACTTGGTGCTTGGTGTTTGGTGCTTGGTGCTTGGTGCTTGGTGTTTGGTGCTTGGTGCTGGGTGTTTGGTGTTTGGTGATTGGTGCTTGGTGATTGGTGCTTGGGGTTTGGTGCTTGGTGCTTGGTGATTGGTGTTTGGTGCTTGGTGCTTGGTGTATGGTGTTTGGTGCTTGGAGCTTGGTGTTTGGTGTTTGGTGCTTGGCGCTTGGTGTTTGGTGCTTGGTGCTTGGTGTTGTTGTTTGGTGCTTGGTGCTTGGTGTTTGGTGCTTGGTGCTTGTTTGCTGTTTGCTGTTTGGTGTTTGCTGTTTGGCATTTGCTGTTTGGTGTTTGGTGTTTGGTGTTTGCTGTTTGGTGTTTGCTGTTTGGTGTTTGCTGTTTGGTGTTTGGTGTTTGGTGTTTGCTGGTTAGTGTTTGGTGTTTGGTGTTTGCTGTTTGGTGTTTGCTGTTTGGTGCTTGGTGCTTGGTGTTTGGTGCATGGTGCTTGGTGCTTCGTGCTTGGTGTTTGGTGCTTGTTGCTTGGTGTTTGGTGCTTGGGGCTTGGTGCTTGGTGTTTGGTGTTTGGTGTTTGGTGCTTGGTGCTTGGTGTTTGGTGTTTGGTGCTTGGTGTTTGCTGTTTGGTGCTTGGTGCTTGGTGTTTGGTGCTTGGTGATTGGTGCTTGGTGCTTGGTGCTTGGTGCTTGGTGCTTGGTGCTTGGTGCTTGGTGTTTGGTGTTTAGTGCTTGGTGCTTGGTGTTTGGTGTTTGGTGCTTGGTGCTTGGTGTCTGGTGCTTGGTGCTTGGTGCTTGCTGTTTGGTGCTTGGTGTTTGGTGCTTGGTGTTTGGTGTTTGGTGCTTGGTGCTTGGTGTTTGGTGCTTGGTGCTTGGTGCTTGGTGTTTGGTGCTTGGTGCTTGGTGCTTGGTGTTTGGTGTTTAGTGCTTGGTGCTTGGTGTTTGGTGTTTGGTGCTTGGTGCTTGGTGCTTGGTGTTTGGTGTTTGGTGCTTGGTGATTCGTGATTGGTGTTTGATGTTTGGTGTTTGGTGTTTTGTGATTCGTGATTGGTGTTTGATGTTTGGTGTTTGGTGTTGGGTGTTTGGTGCTTGGGGCTTCGTGTTTGCTCTTTGGTGCTTGGTGATTGGTGTTTGGTGTTGGGTGCTTGGTGCTTGGTGTTTGGTGCTTGGTGCTTGGTGCTTGGTGCTTGGTGCTTGGTGCTTTGTGTTTATTGCTTGGTGCTTGGTGCTTGGCGATTGGTGCTTCGTGCTTGGTGTTTGATGTGTGGTGCTCGGTGTTTGGTGTTTGGTATTTGATGCTTGGTGCTTCGTGCTTGGTGTTTGGTGTTTGGTGCTTGGTGCTTGGTGTTTGGTGCTTGGGATTTGGTGCTTGGTGCTTGGTGTTTGGTGTTTGGTGTTTGGTACTTGGTGCTTGGTGTTTGGTGTTTGGTGCTTGGTGCTTGGTGTTTGGTGTTTGGTGCTTGGTTCTTGGTGTTTGGTGCTTGGTGCTTGGTGATTGGTGTTTGGTGCTTGGTGCTTGGTATTTGGTGCTTGGTCTTTGGTGCTTGGTGTTTGGTGCTTGGTGCTTGGTGCTTGGTGTTTGGTGCTTGGTGCTTGGCGTTTGGTGCATGGTGCTTGGTGCTTGCTGTTTGGTGCTTGGTGCTTGGTGCTTGGTGTTTGGTGTTTAGTGCTTGGTGCTTGGTGATTGGTGCTTGTTGCTTGGTGCTTGGTGTTTGGTGCTTGGTGCTTGGTGTTTGGTGTTTGGTGTTTGCTGTTTGCTGTCTGGTGTTTGCTGTTTGGTGTTTGCTGTTTGGTGTTTGCTGTTTGGTGTTTGCTATTTGGTGTTTGGTGTTTGGTGTTTGCTGTTTGGTGTTTGCTGCTTGGTGTTTGCTGTTTGCTGTTTGTTTGGTGTTTGCTGTTTGGTGTTTGGTGTTTGGTGTTTGCTGTTTGGTGTTTGGTGTTTGGTGTTTGCTGTTTGGTGTTTGGTGTTTACTGTTTGGTGTTTGGTGTTTGGTGTTTGGTGATTGGTGTTTGCTGTTTGGTGTTTGGTGTTTGGTGATTGGTGTTTGCTGTTTGGTGTTTGGTGCTTGGTGTTTGGTGTTTGGTGATTGGTGCTTGGTGTTTCGTGCTTGGTGCTTGGTGCTTGGTGTTTGGCGCTTGGTGCTTGGTGTTTGGTGTTTGGTGCTTGGTGTTTGGTGCTTGGTGCTTGGTGTTTTGTGCTTGGTGCTTCGTGCTTGGTGTTTGGTGTTTGGTGCTTGGTGTTTGGTGTTTGCTGTTTGGTCTTTGCTGTTTGGTGTTCGCTGTTTGGTGTTTGGTGTTTGCTGTTTGGAGTTTGGTGTTTGCGGTTTGGTGTTTGCTATTTGGTGTTTGTGTTTGGCGTTTGATGTTTGGCGTTTGTTGTTTGTTGTTTGCTATTTGGTGTTTGATGTTTGGTGTTTGGTGTTTGCTGTTTGCTGTTTGATGTTTGGTGATTGGTGTTTGATGTTTGGTGTTTGGTGCTTGGTGCTTGGTGCTTGGTGCTTAGTGTTTTATATTTAGCGCTTGGTGCTTGGTGTTTTGTGCTTGGTGCTTGGTGCTTGGTGTTTGGAGTTTGGTGCTTGGTGTTTGGTGTTTGGTGTTTGCTGTTTGCTGTTTGCTGTTTGGTCTTTGCTGTTTGGAGTTCGCTGTTTGGTGTTTGCTGTTTGGTGTTTGGTGTTTGCGGTTTGGTGTTTGCTATTTGGCGTTTGGTGTTTGGCGTTTGATGTTTGGCGTTTGTTGTTTGTTGTTTGCTGTTTGGTGTTTGATGTTTGGTGTTTGGTGTTTGGTGTTTGCTGTTTGATGTTTGGTGATTGCTGTTTGATGTTTGGTGTTTGGTGCTTGGTGCTTGGTGTTTTGTGCTTGGTGTTTGGTGCTTGGGGTTTGGTGCTTGGTGTTTTTTTTTTTTTGGTGCTTGGAGCTTGGTGTTTGGTGTTTGGTGCTTGGTGCTTGGTGTTTGGTGCTTGGTGCTTGGTGTTGGTGTTTGGTGCTTGGTGCTTGATGCTTGGTGTTTGGTGTTTGCTGTTTGCTGTTTGCCGTTTGCTGTTTGCTGTTTGTTGTTTGCTGTTTGGTGTTTTGTGTTTGCTGTTTGGTGTTTGGAGTTTGCCCTTTGGTGTTTGCTATTTGGTGTTTGGTGTTTGCTGTTTGGTGTTTGGTGTTTGGTGTTTGGTGCTTGGTGCTTTGTTTTTGCTCTTTGGTGCTTTGTGCTTGGTCTTTGGTGTTTGGTGCTTGGTGCTTGGTGTTTGGTGCTTTGTGCCTGGTGTTTGGTGTTTGGTGTTTGGTCCTTGGTGCTTGGTGCTTGGTCTCTGGTGCTTGGTGCTTGGTGTTTGGTGTTTGGTGCTTGGTGCTTGGTGTTTGGTGTTTGGTGTTTGGTGCTTGGTGCTTGGTACTTGGTGTTTTGTGTTTGGTGCTTGGTGCTTGGTGCTTGGTGCTTGGTGTTTGGTGCTTGGTGTTTGGTGTTTAGTGCTTGGTGCTTGGTATTTGGTGTTTGGTGCTTGGTTCTTGGTGTTTGGTGTTTGGTGCTTGGTGCTTGGTGTTTGGTGTTTGGTGTTTGGTGCTCGGTGCTTGGTGCTTGGTGTTACGTGCTTGGTGCTTGGTGTTTGGTCTTTGGTGCTTGGTGCTTGGTGTTTGGTGCTTGGTGCTTGGTGTTTGGTGTTTGGCGTATGGTGTTTGGTGCTTGGTGCTTGGTGTTTGGTGTTTGCTGTTTGGTGTTTGCTGTTTGGTGTTTGCTGTTTGGTGTTTGCTGTTTGGTGCTTGGTGCTTGGTGTTTGGTGCATGGTGCTTGGTGCTTGGTGCTTGGTGTTTGGTGCTTGGTGCTTGGTGTTTGGTGCTTGGGGCTTGGTGCTTGGTGTTTGGTGCTTGGTGTTTGGTGTTTGTTGCTTGGTGCTTGGTGCTTGGTGTTTTGTGCTTGGAGCCTGGTGTTTGGTGTTTGGTGCTTGGTGCTTGGTGTTTGGTGTTTGGTGCTTGGTGCTTGGTGTTTGGTGTTTGGTACTTGGTGCTTGGTGTTTGGTGTTTGGTACTTGGTGCTTGGTGTTTGGTGCTTGGTGCTTGGTGCTTGGTGTTTGGTGCTTGGTGCTGGGTGTTTGGTGTTTGGTGATTGGTGCTTGGTGATTGGTGCTTGGGGTTTGGTGCTTGGTGCTTGGTGATTGGTGTTTGGTGCTTGGTGCTTGGTGTATGGTGTTTGGTGCTTGGAGCTTGGTGTTTGGTGTTTGGTGCTTGGCACTTGGTGTTTGGTGCTTGGTGCTTGGTGTTGTTGTTTGGTGCTTGGTGCTTGGTGTTTGGTGCTTGGTGCTTGTTTGCTGTTTGCTGTTTGGTGTTTGCTGTTTGGCATTTGCTGTTTGGTGTTTGGTGTTTGGTGTTTGCTGTTTGGTGTTTGGTGTTTGGTGTTTGCTGTTTGGTGTTTGGTGTTTGGTGTTTGCTGGTTGGTGTTTGGTGTTTGGTGTTTGCTGTTTGGTGTTTGCTGTTTGGTGCTTGGTGCTTGGTGTTTGGTGCATGGTGCTTGGTGCTTCGTGCTTGGTGTTTGGTGCTTGGTGCTTGGTGTTTGGTGCTTGGGGCTTGGTGCTTGGTGTTTGGTGTTTGGTGTTTGGTGCTTGGTGCTTGGTGTTTGGTGTTTGGTGCTTGGTGTTTGCTGTTTGGTGCTTGGTGCTTGGTGTTTGGTGCTTGGTGCTTGGTGCTTGGTGCTTGGTGCTTGGTGCTTGGTGCTTGGTGCTTGGTGCTTGGTGTTTGGTGTTTAGTGCTTGGTGCTTGGTGTTTGGTGTTTGGTGCTTGGTGCTTGGTGTCTGGTGCTTGGTGCTTGGTGCTTGCTGTTTGGTGCTTGGTGTTTGGTGCTTGGTGTTTGGTGTTTGGTGCTTGGTGCTTGGTGTTTGGTGCTTGGTGCTTGGTGCTTGGTGTTTGGTGCTTGGTGCTTGGTGCTTGGTGTTTGGTGTTTAGTGCTTGGTGCTTGGTGTTTGGTGTTTGGTGCTTGGTGCTTGGTGCTTGGTGTTTGGTGTTTGGTGCTTGGTGATTCGTGATTGGTGTTTGATGTTTGGTGTTTGGTGTTTTGTGATTCGTGATTGGTGTTTGATGTTTGGTGTTTGGTGTTGGGTGTTTGGTGCTTGGGGCTTCGTGTTTGCTCTTTGGTGCTTGGTGATTGGTGTTTGGTGTTGGGTGCTTGGTGCTTGGTGTTTGGTGCTTGGTGCTTGGTGCTTGGTGCTTGGTGCTTGGTGCTTTGTGTTTATTGCTTGGTGCTTGGTGCTTGGCGATTGGTGCTTCGTGCTTGGTGTTTGATGTGTGGTGCTCGGTGTTTGGTGTTTGGTATTTGATGCTTGGTGCTTCGTGCTTGGTGTTTGGTGTTTGGTGCTTGGTGCTTGGTGTTTGGTGCTTGGGATTTGGTGCTTGGTGCTTGGTGTTTGGTGTTTGGTGTTTGGTACTTGGTGCTTGGTGTTTGGTGTTTGGTGCTTGGTGCTTGGTGTTTGGTGTTTAGTGATTGGTGCTTGGTTCTTGGTGTTTGGTGCTTGGTGCTTGGTGATTGGTGTTTGGTGCTTGGTGCTTGGTATTTGGTGCTTGGTCTTTGGTGCTTGGTGTTTGGTGCTTGGTGCTTGGTGCTTGGTGTTTGGTGCTTGGTGCTTGGCGTTTGGTGCAGGGTGCTTGGTGCTTGCTGTTTGGTGCTTGGTGCTTGGTGCTTGGTGTTTGGTGTTTAGTGCTTGGTGCTTGGTGATTGGTGCTTGTTGCTTGGTGCTTGGTGTTTGGTGCTTGGTGCTTGGTGTTTGGTGTTTGGTGTTTGCTGTTTGCTGTCTGGTGTTTGCTGTTTGGTGTTTGCTGTTTGGTGTTTGCTGTTTGGTGTTTGCTATTTGGTGTTTGGTGTTTGGTGTTTGCTGTTTGGTGTTTGCTGCTTGGTGTTTGCTGTTTGCTGTTTGTTTGGTGTTTGCTGTTTGGTGTTTGGTGTTTGGTGTTTGCTGTTTGGTGTTTGGTGTTTGGTGTTTGCTGTTTGGTGTTTGGTGTTTACTGTTTGGTGTTTGGTGTTTGGTGTTTGGTGATTGGTGTTTGCTGTTTGGTGTTTGGTGTTTGGTGATTGGTGTTTGCTGTTTGGTGTTTGGTGCTTGGTGTTTGGTGTTTGGTGATTGGTGCTTGGTGTTTCGTGCTTGGTGCTTGGTGCTTGGTGTTTGGCGCTTGGTGCTTGGTGTTTGGTGTTTGGTGCTTGGTGGTTGGTGCTTGGTGCTTGGTGTTTTGTGCTTGGTGCTTCGTGCTTGGTGTTTGGTGTTTGGTGCTTGGTGTTTGGTGTTTGCTGTTTGGTCTTTGCTGTTTGGTGTTCGCTGTTTGGTGTTTGGTGTTTGCTGTTTGGAGTTTGGTGTTTGCGGTTTGGTGTTTGCTATTTGGTGTTTGTGTTTGGCGTTTGATGTTTGGCGTTTGTTGTTTGTTGTTTGCTATTTGGTGTTTGATGTTTGGTGTTTGGTGTTTGCTGTTTGCTGTTTGATGTTTGGTGATTGGTGTTTGATGTTTGGTGTTTGGTGCTTGGTGCTTGGTGCTTGGTGCTTAGTGTTTTATATTTAGCGCTTGGTGCTTGGTGTTTTGTGCTTGGTGCTTGGTGCTTGGTGTTTGGAGTTTGGTGCTTGGTGTTTGGTGTTTGGTGTTTGCTGTTTGCTGTTTGCTGTTTGGTCTTTGCTGTTTGGAGTTCGCTGTTTGGTGTTTGCTGTTTGGTGTTTGGTGTTTGCGGTTTGGTGTTTGCTATTTGGCGTTTGGTGTTTGGCGTTTGATGTTTGGCGTTTGTTGTTTGTTGTTTGCTGTTTGGTGTTTGATGTTTGGTGTTTGGTGTTTGGTGTTTGCTGTTTGATGTTTGGTGATTGCTGTTTGATGTTTGGTGTTTGGTGCTTGGTGCTTGGTGTTTTGTGCTTGGTGTTTGGTGCTTGGGGTTTGGTGCTTGGTGTTTTTTTTTTTTTGGTGCTTGGAGCTTGGTGTTTGGTGTTTGGTGCTTGGTGCTTGGTGTTTGGTGCTTGGTGCTTGGTGTTGGTGTTTGGTGCTTGGTGCTTGATGCTTGGTGTTTGGTGTTTGCTGTTTGCTGTTTGCCGTTTGCTGTTTGCTGTTTGTTGTTTGCTGTTTGGTGTTTTGTGTTTGCTGTTTGGTGTTTGGAGTTTGGTGTTTGGTGCTTGGTGCTTTGTTTTTGCTCTTTGGTGCTTTGTGCTTGGTCTTTGGTGTTTGGTGCTTGGTGCTTGGTGTTTGGTGCTTTGTGCCTGGTGTTTGGTGTTTGGTGTTTGGTCCTTGGTGCTTGGTGCTTGGTCTCTGGTGCTTGGTGCTTGGTGTTTGGTGTTTGGTGCTTGGTGCTTGGTGTTTGGTGTTTGGTGTTTGGTGCTTGGTGCTTGGTACTTGGTGTTTTGTGTTTGGTGCTTGCTGCTTGGTGCTTGGTGCTTGGTGTTTGGTGCTTGGTGTTTGGTGTTTAGTGCTTGGTGCTTGGTATTTGGTGTTTGGTGCTTGGTTCTTGGTGTTTGGTGTTTGGTGCTTGGTGCTTGGTGTTTGGTGTTTGGTGTTTGGTGCTCGGTGCTTGGTGCTTGGTGTTTCGTGCTTGGTGCTTGGTGTTTGGTCTTTGGTGCTTGGTGCTTGGTGTTTGGTGCTTGGTGCTTGGTGTTTGGTGTTTGGCGTATGGTGTTTGGTGCTTGGTGCTTGGTGTTTGGTGTTTGCTGTTTGGTGTTTGCTGTTTGGTGTTTGCTGTTTGGTGTTTGCTGTTTGGTGCTTGGTGCTTGGTGTTTGGTGCATGGTGCTTGGTGCTTGGTGCTTGGTGTTTGGTGCTTGGTGCTTGGTGTTTGGTGCTTGGGGCTTGGTGCTTGGTGTTTGGTGCTTGGTGTTTGGTGTTTGTTGCTTGGTGCTTGGTGCTTGGTGTTTTGTGCTTGGAGCCTGGTGTTTGGTGTTTGGT
This sequence comes from Eledone cirrhosa, assembly GCA_964016885.1. Classification (NCBI taxonomy): domain Eukaryota; kingdom Metazoa; phylum Mollusca; class Cephalopoda; order Octopoda; family Eledonidae; genus Eledone; species Eledone cirrhosa. Next base: position 140,649,185 of record OZ024743.1, on the reverse strand, counting down.
GCTTGGTGCTTGGTGTTTGGTGTTTGGTGCTTGGTGCTTGGTGTTTGGTGTTTGGTACTTGGTGCTTGGTGTTTGGTGTTTGGTACTTGGTGCTTGGTGTTTGGTGCTTGGTGCTTGGTGCTTGGTGTTTGGTGCTTGGTGCTGGGTGTTTGGTGTTTGGTGATTGGTGCTTGGTGTTTGGTGCTTGGGGTTTGGTGCTTGGTGCTTGGTGATTGGTGTTTGGTGCTTGGTGCTTGGTGTATGGTGTTTGGTGCTTGGAGCTTGGTGTTTGGTGTTTGGTGCTTGGCGCTTGGTGTTTGGTGCTTGGTGCTTGGTGTTGTTGTTTGGTGCTTGGTGCTTGGTGTTTGGTGCTTGGTGCTTGTTTGCTGTTTGCTGTTTGGTGTTTGCTGTTTGGTGTTTGCTGTTTGGTGTTTGGTGTTTGGTGTTTGGTGTTTGCTGTTTGGTTCTGGGTGCTTGGTGCTTGGTGTTTGGTGTTTGGTGCTTGGTGCTTGGTGTTTGGTGCTTGGGGCTTGGTGATTGGTGTTTGGTGCTTGGTGCTTGGTGCTTGGTGCTTGGTGCTTGGTGTTTGGTGCTTGGTGTTCGGTGCTTGGTGCTTGGTGCTAGGTGTTTGGTGTTTGGTGTTTGGCGCTTGGGGCTTGGTGTTTGGTGATTGGTGCTTGGTGTTTGGTGTTTGGTGCTTGGTGCTTGGTGTTTGGTGTTTGGTGCTTGGTGCTTGGTGCTTGGTGTTTGGTGTTTGGTGCTTGGAGCTTGGTGTTTGGTGTTTGGTGCTTGGTGCTTTGTTCTGGGTGCTTGGTGCATGGTGTTTGGTGTTTGGTGCTGGGTGCTTGGTGTTTGATGCTTGGGGCTTGGTGATTGGTGTTTGGTGCTTGGTGCTTGGTGCTTGGTGCTTGGTGCTTGGTGTTTGGTGCTTGGTGTTTGGTGCTTGGTGCTTGGTGCTAGGTGTTTGGTGTTTGGTGTTTGGCGCTTGGTGTTTGGTGTTTGGTGATTTGTGCTTGGTGTTTGGTGTTTGGTGCTTGGTGCTTGGTGTTTGGTGTTTGGTGCTTGGCGCTTGGTGTTTGGTGTTTGGTGCTGGGCGTTTGCTGTTTGGCGTTTGGGGTTTGGCATTTGCTTTTTTGCGTTTGCTGTTTAGTGTTTGGTGCTTGGTGTTTGGTGTTTGGTACTTGGTGCTTGGTGTTTGGTGTTTGGTGCTTGGTGCTTGGTGTTTGGTGATTGGTGCTTGGTGTTTGGTGCTTGGGATTTGGTGCTTGGTGCTTGGTGTTTGGTGTTTGGAGTTTGCTGTTTGCTGTTTGCTGTTTGGTGTTTTGTGTTTGCTGTTTGGTGCTTGGAGTTTGCTCTTTGGTTTTTGCTATTTGGTGTTTGGTGTTTGCTGTTTGGTGTTTGGTGTTTGGTGTTTGGTGTTTGGTGCTTGGTGTTTGGTGTTTGGTGCTTGGTGTTTTGTTTTTGCTCTTTGGTGATTTGGGCTTGGTGTTTGGTGTTTGGTGTTTGGTGCTTGGTGCTTGGTGCTTTGTGTTTTTGCTTGGTGCTTGGTGATTGGTGCTTGGTGCCTGGTGTTTGGTGTTTGGTGTTTGGTGCTTGGTGCTTGGTGTTTGGTGTGTGGTACTTGGTGCTTGGTGTTTGGTGCTTGGTGCTTGGTGCTTGGTGCTTGGTGCTTGGTGTTTGGTGCTTGGTGCTTGGTTCTTGGTGTTCGGTGTTTGGTGATTGGTGCTTGGTGTTTGGTGCTTGGGGTTTGGTGCTTGGTGCTTGGTTCTTGGTGTTTGGTGTTTGGTGATTGGTGCTTGGTGTTTGGTGCTTGGGGTTTGGTGCTTGGTGCTTGGTGCTTGGTGATTGGTGTTTGGTGCTTGGTGCTTGGTGTTTGGTGGTTGGTGCTTGGAGCTTGGTGTTTGGTGTTTGGTGCTTGGTGCTTGGTGCTTGGTGTTTGGTGTTTGGTGCTTGGAGCTTGGTGTTTGGTGTTTGGTGCTTGGTGCTTTGTTCTGGGTGCTTGGTGCTTGGTGTTTGGTGTTTGGTGCTGGGTGCTTGGTGTTTGGTGCTTGGGGCTTGGTGATTGGTGTTTGGTGCTTGGTGCTTGGTATTTGGTGCTTGGTCTTTGGTGCTTGGTGTTTGGTGCTTGGTGCTTGGTGCTTGGTGTTTGGTGCTTGGTGCTTGGCGTTTGGTGCATGGTGCTTGGTGCTTGCTGTTTGGTGCTTGGTGCTTGGTGCTTGGTGTTTGGTGTTTAGTGCTTGGTGCTTGGTGATTGGTGCTTGTTGCTTGGTGCTTGGTGTTTGGTGCTTGGTGCTTGGTGTTAGGTGTTTGGTGTTTGCTGTTTGCTGTCTGGTGTTTGCTGTTTGGTGTTTGCTGTTTGGTGTTTGCTGTTTGGTGTTTGCTATTTGGTGTTTGGTGTTTGGTGTTTGCTGTTTGGTGTTTGGTGTTTGCTGTTTGGCGTTTGCTGTTTGGCGTTTGCTGTTTGGCATCTGGTGGTTGGCGTTTGCTGTTTGGCGTTTGTTGTTTGGTGTTTGGTGTTTGCTGCTTGGTGTTTGCTGTTTGCTGTTTGTTTGGTGTTTGCTGTTTGGTGTTTGGTGTTTGGTGTTTGCTGTTTGGTGTTTGGTGTTTGGTGTTTGCTGTTTGGTGTTTGGTGTTTACTGTTTGGTGTTTGGTGTTTGGTGTTTGGTGATTGGTGTTTGCTGTTTGGTGTTTGGTGTTTGGTGATTGGTGTTTGCTGTTTGGTGTTTGGTGCTTGGTGTTTGGTGTTTGGTGATTGGTGCTTGGTGTTTCGTGCTTGGTGCTTGGTGCTTGGTGTTTGGCGCTTGGTGCTTGGTGTTTGGTGTTTGGTGCTTGGCGTTTGGTGCTTGGTGCTTGGTGTTTTGTGCTTGGTGCTTCGTGCTTGGTGTTTGGTGTTTGGTGCTTGGTGTTTGGTGTTTGCTGTTTGGTGTTTGTTGTTTGGTGTTCGCTGTTTGGTGTTTGGTGTTTGCTGTTTGGTGTTTGGTGTTTGCGGTTTGGTGTTTGCTATTTGGTGTTTGTGTTTGGCGTTTGGTGTTTGGTGTTTGCTGTTTGATGTTTGGTGATTGGTGTTTGATGTTTGGTGTTTGGTGCTTGCTGCTTGGTGCTTAGTGTTTTATGTTTAGCGCTTGGTGCTTGGTGTTTTGTGCTTGGTGCTTGGTGCTTGGTGTTTGGAGTTTGGTGCTTGGTGTTTGCTGTTTGGTGTTTGGTGTTTGCGGTTTGGTGTTTGCTATTTGGCGTTTGGTGTTTGGCGTTTGATGTTTGGCGTTTGTTGTTTGTTGTTTGCTGTTTGGTGTTTGGTGCTTGGTGTTTGGTGTTTGGTGATTGGTGCTTGGTGTTTCGTGCTTGGTGCTTGGTGCTTGGTGTTTGGCGCTTGGTGCTTGGTGTTTGGTGTTTGGTGCTTGGTGTTTGGTGCTTGGTGCTTGGTGTTTTGTGCTTGGTGCTTCGTGCTTGGTGTTTGTTGTTTGGTGCTTGGTGTTTGGTGTTTGCTGTTTGGTGTTTGCTGTTTGGTGTTCGCTGTTTGGTGTTTGGTGTTTGCTGTTTGGTGTTTGGTGTTTGCGGTTTGGTGTTTGCTATTTGGTGTTTGTGTTTGGCGTTTGGTGTTTGGTGTTTGCTGTTTGATGTTTGGTGATTGGTGTTTGATGTTTGGTGTTTGGTGCTTGGTGCTTGGTGCTTGGTGCTTAGTGTTTTATGTTTAGCGCTTGGTGCTTGGTGTTTTGTGCTTGGTGCTTGGTGCTTGGTGTTTGGAGTTTGGTGCTTGGTGTTTGGTGTTTGGTGTTTGCTGTTTGCTGTTTGCTGTTTGGTGTTTGCTGTTTGGAGTTCGCTGTTTGGTGTTTGGTGTTTGCTGTTTGGTGTTTGGTGTTTGCGGTTTGGTGTTTGCTATTTGGCGTTTGGTGTTTGGCGTTTGATGTTTGGCGTTTGTTGTTTGTTGTTTGCTGTTTGGTGTTTGATGTTTGGTGTTTGGTGCTTGGTGCGTGGTATTTTGTGCTTGGTGTTTGGTGCTTGGGGTTTGGTGCTTGGTGTTTTTTTTTTTTTGGTGCTTGGAGCTTGGTGTTTGGTGTTTGGTGCTTGGTGCTTGGTGTTTGGTGCTTGGTGCTTGGTGTTGGTGTTTGGTGCTTGGTGCTTGGTGCTTGGTGTTTGGTGTTTGCTGTTTGCTGTTTGCTGTTTGCTGTTTGCTGTTTGTTGTTTGCTGTTTGGTGTTTTGTGTTTGCTGTTTGGTGTTTGGAGTTTGCCCTTTGGTGTTTGCTATTTGGTGTTTGGTGTTTGCTGTTTGGTGTTTGGTGTTTGGTGTTTGGTGCTTGGTGCTTTGTTTTTGCTCTTTGGTGCTTTGTGCTTGGTCTTTGGTGTTTGGTGCTTGGTGCTTGGTGTTTGGTGCTTTTTGCCTGGTGTTTGGTGTTTGGTGTTTGGTGCTTGGTGCTTGGTACTTGGTGTTTTGTGTTTGGTGCTTGGTGCTTGGTGCTTGGTGCTTGGTGTTTGGTGCTTGGTGTTTGGTGTTTAGTGCTTGGTGCTTGGTATTTGGTGTTTGGTGCTTGGTTCTTGGTGTTTGGTGTTTGGTGCTTGGTGTTTGGTGTTTGGTGTTTGGTGTTTGGTGCTCGGTGCTTGGTGCTTGGTGTTTCGTGCTTGGTGCTTGGTGTTTGGTCTTTGGTGCTTGGTGCTTGGTGTTTGGTGCTTGGTGCTTGGTGTTTGGTGTTTGGCGTATGGTGTTTGGTGCTTGGTGCTTGGTGTTTGGTGTTTGCTGTTTGGTGTTTGCTGTTTGGTGTTTGCTGTTTGGTGTTTGCTGTTTGGTGCTTGGTGCTTGGTGTTTGGTGCATGGTGCTTGGTGCTTGGTGCTTGGTGTTTGGTGCTTGGTGCTTGGTGTTTGGTGCTTGGGGCTTGGTGCTTGGTGTTTGGTGCTTGGTGTTTGGTGTTTGTTGCTTGGTGCTTGGTGCTTGGTGTTTTGTGCTTGGAGCCTGGTGTTTGGTGTTTGGTGCTTGGTGCTTGGTGTTTGGTGTTTGGTGCTTGGTGCTTGGTGTTTGGTGTTTGGTACTTGGTGCTTGGTGTTTGGTGTTTGGTACTTGGTGCTTGGTGTTTGGTGCTTGGTGCTTGGTGCTTGGTGTTTGGTGCTTGGTGCTGGGTGTTTGGTGTTTGGTGATTTGTGCTTGGTGTTTGGTGCTTGGGGTTTGGTGCTTGGTGCTTGGTGATTGGTGTTTGGAGCTTGGTGCTTGGTGTATGGTGTTTGGTGCTTGGAGCTTGGTGTTAGGTGTTTGGTGCTTGGTGCTTGGTGTTTGGTGCTTGGTGCTTGGTGTTGTTGTTCGGTGCTTGGTGCTTGGTGCTTGGTGTTTGGTGTTTGGTGTTTGCTGTTTGCTGTTTGGTGTTTGCTGTTTGGTGTTTGCTGTTTGGTGTTTGGTGTTTGGTGTTTGGTGTTTGCTGTTTGGTGTTTGGTGTCTGGTGTTTGGTGTTTGCTATTTGGTGTTTTGTGTTTGCTGTTTGGTGTTTGGTGTTTAGTGTTTGCTATTTGGTGTTTGGTGTTTGGTGTTTGGTGCTTGGGGCTTGGTGTTTGCTCTTTGGTGCTTGGTGATTGGTTTTTGGTGTTTGGTGCTTGGTGCTTGGTGTATGGTGTTTGGTGCTTGGTGCTTGGTGCTTGGTGCTTGGTGTTTGGTGTTTGGTGCTTGGTGCTTGGTAGTTTGGTGTTTGGTGCTTGGTGCTTGGTTCTGGGTGCTTGGTGCTTGGTGTTTGGTGTTTGGTGCTTGGTGCTTGGTGTTTGGTGCTTGGGGCTTGGTGATTGGTGTTTGGTGCTTGGTGCTTGGTGCTTGGTGATTGGTGCTTGGTGTTTGGTGCTTGGTGTTCGGTGCTTGGTGCTTGGTGCTAGGTGTTTGGTGTTTGGTGTTTGGCGCTTGGGGCTTGGTGTTTGGTGATTGGTGCTTGGTGTTTGGTGTTTGGTGCTTGGTGCTTGGTGTTTGGTGTTTGGTGCTTGGTGCTTGGTGCTTGGTGTTTGGTGTTTGGTGCTTGGAGCTTGGTGTTTGGTGTTTGGTGCTTGGTGCTTTGTTCTGGGTGCTTGGTGCTTGGTGTTTGGTGTTTGGTGCTGGGTGCTTGGTGTTTGATGCTTGGGGCTTGGTGATTGGTGTTTGGTGCTTGGTGCTTGGTGCTTGGTGCTTGGTGCTTGGTGTTTGGTGCTTGGTGTTTGGTGCTTGGTGCTTGGTGCTAGGTGTTTGGTGTTTGGTGTTTGGCGCTTGGTGTTTGGTGTTTGGTGATTTGTGCTTGGTGTTTGGTGTTTGGTGCTTGGTGCTTGGTGTTTGGTGTTTGGTGCTTGGCGCTTGGTGTTTGGTGTTTGGTGCTGGGCGTTTGCTGTTTGGCGTTTGGGGTTTGGCATTTGCTTTTTTGCGTTTGCTGTTTAGTGTTTGGTGCTTGGTGTTTGGTGTTTGGTACTTGGTGCTTGGTGTTTGGTGTTTGGTGCTTGGTGCTTGGTGTTTGGTGATTGGTGCTTGGTGTTTGGTGCTTGGGATTTGGTGCTTGGTGCTTGGTGTTTGGTGTTTGGAGTTTGCTGTTTGGTGTTTGCTGTTTGGTGTTTTGTGTTTGCTGTTTGGTGCTTGGAGTTTGCTCTTTGGTTTTTGCTATTTGGTGTTTGGTGTTTGGTGTTTGGTGCTTGGTGTTTGGTGTTTGGTGCTTGGTGTTTTGTTTTTGCTCTTTGGTGATTTGGGCTTGGTGTTTGGTGTTTGGTGCTTGGTGCTTGCTGCTTGGTGCTTGGTGCTTGGTGCCTGGTGTTTGGTGTTTGGTGTTTGGTGCTTGGTGCTTGGTGCTTTGTGTTTTTGCTTGGTGCTTGGTGATTGGTGCTTGGTGCCTGGTGTTTGGTGTTTGGTGTTTGGTGCTTGGTGCTTGGTGTTCGGTGTGTGGTACTTGGTGCTTGGTGTTTGGTGCTTGGTGCTTGGTGCTTGGTGCTTGGTGCTTGGTGTTTGGTGCTTGGTGCTTGGTTCTTGGTGTTCGGTGTTTGGTGATTGGTGCTTGGTGTTTGGTGCTTGGGGTTTGGTGCTTGGTGCTTGGTTCTTGGTGTTTGGTGTTTGGTGATTGGTGCTTGGTGTTTGGTGTTTGGTGCTTGGTGCTTGGTGTTTGGTGTTTGGTGCTTGGAGCTTGGTGTTTGGTGTTTGGTGCTTGGTGCTTGGTGCTTGGTGTTTGGTGTTTGGTGCTTGGAGCTTGGTGTTTGGTGTTTGGTGCTTGGTGCTTTGTTCTGGGTGCTTGGTGCTTGGTGTTTGGTGTTTGGTGCTGGGTGCTTGGTGTTTGGTGCTTGGGGCTTGGTGATTGGTGTTTGGTGCTTGGTGCTTGGTGCTTGGTGCTTGGTGCTTGGTGTTTGGTGCTTGGTGTTTGGTGCTTGGTGCTTGGTGCTAGGTGTTTGGTGTTTGGTGTTTCGCGCTTGGTGTTTGGTGTTTGGTAATTGGTGCTTGGTGTTTGGTGTTTGGTGCTTGGTGCTTGGTGTTTGGTGTTTGGTGCTTGGCGCTTGGTGTTTGGTGTTTGGTGCTTGGCGTTTGCTGTTTGGCGTTTGGGGTTTGGCATTTGCTGTTTGGCGTTTGGGGTTTGGCGTTTGCTTTTTGGCGTTTGCTGTTTGGTGTTTGGTGTTTGGTGTTTGCTGTTTGGTGTTTGCTGTTTGGTGTTTGCTGTTTGGCGTTTGCTGTTTGGTGCTTGGTGCTTGGTGTTTGGTTCATGGTGCTTGGTGCTTGGTGCTTGGTGTTTGGTGCTCGGTGCTTGGTGTTTGGTGCTTGGGGCTTGGTGCTTGGTGTTTGGTGCTTGGTGTTTGTTGTTTGTTGCTTGGTGCTTGGTGTTTGGTGTTTGGTGCTTGGTGTTTGCTGTTTGGTGCTTGGTGCTTGGTGTTTGGTGCTTGGTGCTTGGTGCTTGGTGCTTGGTGTTTGGTGCTTGGTGATTGGTGCTTGGTGTTTGGTGTTTGGTGCTTGGTGTTTGGTGCTTGGAGCTTGGTGCTTGGTTTTTGGTGCTTGGTGTTTGGTGTTTGGTGTTTGGTGCTTGGTGCTTGATGCTTGGTGCTTGGTGCTTGGTGTTTGGTGTTTAGTGCTTGGTGCTTGGTATTTGGTGTGTGGTGCTTGGTGCTTGGTGTTTGGTGTTTGGTGCTTGGTGCTTGGTGTTTGATGTTTGGTGCTTGGTGCTTGGTGTTTGGTGATTGGTGCTTGGTACTTGGTGTTTGGTGCTCGGTGCTTGGTGCTTGGTGTTTCGTGCTTGGTGCTTGGTGTTTGGTCTTTGGCGATTGGTGCTTGGTGTTTGGTGCTTGGTACTTGGTGTTCGGTGTTTGGCGTTTGGTGTTTGGTGCTTGGTGCTTGGTGCTTGGTTTTTGGTGTTTGGTGCTTGGTGCTTGGTGTTTGGTGTTTGGTGATTGGTGCTTGGTGTTTGGTGCTTGGGATTTGGTGCTTGGTGCTTGGTGTTTGGTGTTTGGAGTTTGGTACTTGGTGCTTGGTGTTTGGTGTTTGGTGCTTGGTGCTTGGTGTTTGGTGTTTAGTGCTTGGTGCTTGGTTCTTGGTGTTTGGTGCTTGGTGCTTGGTGATTGGTGTTTGGTGTTTGGTGCTTGGTGCTTGGTGTTTGGTGATTGGTGCTTGGTACTAGGTGTTTGGTGCTCGGTGCTTGGTGCTTGGTGTTTGGTGCTGGGTGCTTGGTTCTGGGTGCTTGGTGCTTGGTGTTTGGTGTTTGGTGCTTGGTGTTTGGTGTTTGGTGCTTGGAGCTTGGTGATTGGTGTTTGGTGCTTGGTGTTTGGTGCTTGGTGCTTGGTGCTAGGTGTTTGGTGTTTGGTGCTTGGCGCTTGGTGCTTGGTGTTTGGTGATTGGTGCTTGGTGTTTGGTGTTTGGTGCTTGGTGCTTGGTGTTTGGTGTTTGGTGCTTGGCGCTTGATGTTTGGTGTTTGGTGCTTGCTGTTTGGCGTTTGGGGTTTGGCATTTGCTGTTTGGCGTATGGGCTTTGGCGTTTGCTTTTTGGCGTTTGCTGTTTGGTGTTTGGTGCTTAGTGTTTGGTGTTTGGTACTTGGTGCTTGGTGTTTGGTGTTTGGTGCTTGGTGCTTGGTGCTTGGTGTTTGGTGTTTGGTGCTTGGCGCTTGGTTTTTGGCGTTTGGCGCTTGCTGTCTGGCGTTTGGGGTTTGGCATTTGCTGTTTGGCGTTTGGGGTTTGGCGTTTGCTTCTTGGCGTTTGCTATTTGGTGTTTGGTGTTTGGTGTTTGCTGTTTGGTGTTTGCTGTTTGGTGTTTGCTGTTTGGTGTTTGGTGTTTGGTGTTTGCTGTTTGGTGTTTGCTGTTTGGTGCTTGGTGCTTGGTGTTTGGTGCATGGTGCTTGGTGCTTGGTGCTTGATGTTTGGTGCTTGGTGCTTGGTGTTTGGTGCTTGGGGTTTGGTGCTTGGTGTTTGGTGCTTGGTATTTGGTGTTTGGTGCTTGGTGCTTGGTGTTTGGTGTTTGGTGCTTGGTGTTTGGTGCTTGGTGCTTGGTGCTTGGTGTTTGGTGCTTGGTGCTTGGTGCTTGGTGCTTGGTGCTTGGTGTTTGGTGCTTGGTGCTTGGTGCTTGGTGCTTGGTGTTTGGTGTTTAGTGCTTGGTGCTTGGTGTTTGGTGTTTGGTGCTCGGTGCTTGGTGTCTGGTGCTTGGTGCTTGGTGCTTGCTGTTTGGTGCTTGGTGTTTGGTGCTTGGTGTTTGGTGTTTGGTGCTTGGGGCTTGGTGTTTGGTGCTTGGTGCTTGGTGCTTGGTGTTTGGTGCTTGGTGCTTGGTGCTTGGTGTTTGGTGTTTAGTGCTTGGTGCTTGGTGTTTGGTGTTTGGTGCTTGGTGCTTGGTGTTTGGTGTTTGGTGTTTGGTGCTTGGTGTTTGGTGTTTGGTGCTTGGTGTTTGGTGTTTGGTGTTTGATGTTTGCTGTTTGGTGATTCGTGATTGGTGTTTGATGTTTGGTGTTTGGTGTTGGGTGTTTGGTGCTTGGGGCTTCGTGTTTGCTCTTTGGTGCTTGGTGATTGGTGTTTGGTGTTGCGTGCTTGGTGCTTGGTGCTTGGTGCTTTGTGTTTGTTGCTTGGTGCTTGGTGCTTCGCGATTGGTGCTTGGTGCTTGGTGTTTGATGTGTGGTGCTTGGTGTTTGGTGCTTGGGATTTGGTGCTTGGTGCTTGGTGTTTGGTGTTTGGAGTTTACTACTTGGTGCTTGGTGTTTGGTGTTTAGTGCTTGGTGCTTGGTGTTTGGTGTTTAGTGATTGGTGCTTGGTTCTTGGTGTTTGGTGCTTGGTGCTTGGTGATTGGTGTTTGGTGCTTGGTGCTTGGTATTTGGTGCTTGGTCTTTGGTGCTTGGTGTTTGGTGCTTGGTGCTTGGTGCTTGGTGTTTGGTGCTTGGTGCTTGGCGTTTAGTGCTTGGTGCTTGGTGATTGGTGCTTGTTGCTTGGTGCTTGGTGTTTGGTGCTTGGTGCTTGGTGTTTGCTGTTTGCTGTTTGGTGTTTGCTGTTTGGTGTTTGCTGTTTGGTGTTTGCTGTTTGGTGTTTGCTATTTGGTGTTTGGTGTTTGGTGTTTGCTGTTTGGTGTTTGGTGTTTGCTGTTTGGCGTTTGGTGTTTGGCGTTTGCTGTTTGGCATCTGGTGGTTGGCGTTTGCTGTTTGGCGTTTGTTGTTTGGTGTTTGTTGGTTGATGCTTGGTGTTTGCTGTTTGCTGTTTGTTTGGTGTTTGCTGTTTGGTGTTTGTTGTTTGGTGTTTTGTGTTTGGTGTTTGCTGTTTGGTGTTTGGTGTTTGGTGTTTGCTGTTTGGTGTTTGGTGTTTACTGTTTGGTGTTTGGTGTTTGGTGTTTGGTGTTTGGTGTTTGGTGATTCGTGTTTGGTGTTTGGTGTTTGGTGTTTGGTGATTGGTGTTTGCTGTTTGGTGTTTGGTGCTTGGTGTTTTGTGCTTGGTGCTTGGTGCTTGGTGTTTGGTGTTTGGTGTTTGGTGTTTGCTGTTTGGTGTTTGCTGTTTGGTGTTCGCTGTTTGGTGTTTGGTGTTTGCTGTTTGGTGTTTGGTGTTTGCGGTTTGGTGTTTGCTATTTGGTGTTTGGTGTTTGGCGTTTGATGTTTGACGTTTGTTGTTTGTTGTTTGCTATTTGGTGTTTGATGTTTGGTGTTTGGTGTTTGGTGTTTGCTGTTTGATGTTTGGTGATTGGTGTTTGATGTTTGGTGTTTGGTGCTTGGTGCTTGGTGCTTGGTGCTTAGTGTTTTATGTTTAGCGCTTGGTGCTTGGTGTTTTGTGCTTGGTGCTTGGTGCTTGGTGTTTGGAGTTTGGTGCTTGGTGTTTGGTGTTTGGTGTTTGTTGCTTGCTGTTTGCTGTTTGGTGTTTGCTGTTTGGTGTTCGCTGTTTGGTGTTTGGTGTTTGCTGTTTGGTGTTTGGTGTTTGCGGTTTGGTGTTTGCTATTTGGTGTTTGGTGTTTGGCGTTTGATGTTTGGCGTTTGTTGTTTGTTGTTTGCTGTTTGGTGTTTGATGTTTGGTGTTTGGTGTTTGGTGTTTGCTGTTTGATGTTTGGTGATTGGTGTTTGATGTTTGGTGTTTGGTGCTTGGTGCTTGGTGTTTTGTGCTTGGTGTTTGGTGCTTGGGGTTTGGTGCTTGGTGCTTGGTGATTGGTGTTTGGTGCTTGGTGCTTGGTGTTTGGTGTTTGGTGCTTGGAGCTTGGTGTTTGGTGTTTGGTGCTTGGTGCTTGGTGTTTGGTGCTTGGTGCTTGGTGTTGGTGTTTGGTGCTTGGTGCTTGGTGCTTGGTGTTTGGTGTTTGCTGTTTGCTGTTTGCTCTTTGGTGTTTGCTGTTTGTTGTTTGCTGTTTGGTGTTTTATGTTTGCTGTTTGGTGTTTGGAGTTTGCCCTTTGGTGTTTGCTATTTGGTGTTTGGTGTTTGCTGTTTGGTGTTTGCTGTTTGGTGTTTGGTGTTTGGTGTTTGCTGTTTGGTGTTTGCTCTTTGGTGCTTTGTGCTTGGTCTTTGGTTTTTGGTGCTTGGTGCTTGGTGTTTGGTGCTTTGTGCCTGGTGTTTGGTGTTTGGTGTTTGGTGTTTGGTCCTTGGTGCTTGGTGCTTGGTGTCTGGTGCTTGGTGCTTGGTGTTTGGTGTTTGGTGCTTGGTGCTTGGTGTTTGGTGTTTGGTGTTTGGTGCTTGGTGCTTGGTACTTGGTGTTTTGTGTTTGGTGCTTGGTGCTTGGTGCTTGGTGCTTGGTGTTTGGTGCTTGGTGCTTGATGCTTGGTGCATGATGCTTGGTGTTTGGTGTTTAGTGCTTGGTGCTTGGTATTTGGTGTTTGGTGCTTGGTTCTTGGTGTTTGGTGTTTGGTGCTTGGTGCTTGGTGTTTGGTGTTTAGTGCTTGGTGCTTGGTGTTTGGTGTTTGGTGCTCGGTGCTTGGTGTCTGGTGCTTGGTGCTTGGTGCTTGCTGTTTGGTGCTTGGTGTTTGGTGCTTGGTGTTTGGTGTTTGGTGCTTGGGGCTTGGTGTTTGGTGCTTGGTGCTTGGTGCTTGGTGTTTGGTGCTTGGTGCTTGGTGCTTGGTGTTTGGTGTTTAGTGCTTGGTGCTTGGTGTTTGGTGTTTGGTGCTTGGTGCTTGGTGTTTGGTGTTTGGTGTTTGGTGCTTGGTGTTTGGTGTTTGGTGTTTGATGTTTGCTGTTTGGTGATTAGTGATTGGTGTTTGATGTTTGGTGTTTGGTGTTGGGTGTTTGGTGCTTGGGGCTTCGTGTTTGCTCTTTGGTGCTTGGTGATTGGTGTTTGGTGTTGCGTGCTTGGTGCTTGGTGCTTGGTGCTTTGTGTTTGTTGCTTGGTGCTTGGTGCTTCGCGATTGGTGCTTGGTGCTTGGTGTTTGATGTGTGGTGCTTGGTGTTTGGTGCTTGGGATTTGGTGCTTGGTGCTTGGTGTTTGGTGTTTGGAGTTTACTACTTGGTGCTTGGTGTTTGGTGTTTAGTGCTTGGTGCTTGGTGTTTGGTGTTTAGTGATTGGTGCTTGGTTCTTGGTGTTTGGTGCTTGGTGCTTGGTGATTGGTGTTTGGTGCTTGGTGCTTGGTATTTGGTGCTTGGTCTTTGGTGCTTGGTGTTTGGTGCTTGGTGCTTGGTGCTTGGTGTTTGGTGCTTGGTGCTTGGCGTTTAGTGCTTGGTGCTTGGTGATTGGTGCTTGTTGCTTGGTGCTTGGTGTTTGGTGCTTGGTGCTTGGTGTTTGCTGTTTGCTGTTTGGTGTTTGCTGTTTGGTGTTTGCTGTTTGGTGTTTGCTGTTTGGTGTTTGCTATTTGGTGTTTGGTGTTTGGTGTTTGCTGTTTGGTGTTTGGTGTTTGCTGTTTGGCGTTTGGTGTTTGGCGTTTGCTGTTTGGCATCTGGTGGTTGGCGTTTGCTGTTTGGCGTTTGTTGTTTGGTGTTTGTTGGTTGATGCTTGGTGTTTGCTGTTTGCTGTTTGTTTGGTGTTTGCTGTTTGGTGTTTGTTGTTTGGTGTTTTGTGTTTGGTGTTTGCTGTTTGGTGTTTGGTGTTTGGTGTTTGCTGTTTGGTGTTTGGTGTTTACTGTTTGGTGTTTGGTGTTTGGTGTTTGGTGTTTGGTGTTTGGTGTTTGGTGATTCGTGTTTGGTGTTTGGTGTTTGGTGTTTGGTGATTGGTGTTTGCTGTTTGGTGTTTGGTGCTTGGTGTTTTGTGCTTGGTGCTTGGTGCTTGGTGTTTGGTGTTTGGTGTTTGGTGTTTGCTGTTTGGTGTTTGCTGTTTGGTGTTCGCTGTTTGGTGTTTGGTGTTTGCTGTTTGGTGTTTGGTGTTTGCGGTTTGGTGTTTGCTATTTGGTGTTTGGTGTTTGGCGTTTGATGTTTGACGTTTGTTGTTTGTTGTTTGCTATTTGGTGTTTGATGTTTGGTGTTTGGTGTTTGGTGTTTGCTGTTTGATGTTTGGTGATTGGTGTTTGATGTTTGGTGTTTGGTGCTTGGTGCTTGGTGCTTGGTGCTTAGTGTTTTATGTTTAGCGCTTGGTGCTTGGTGTTTTGTGCTTGGTGCTTGGTGCTTGGTGTTTGGAGTTTGGTGCTTGGTGTTTGGTGTTTGGTGTTTGTTGCTTGCTGTTTGCTGTTTGGTGTTTGCTGTTTGGTGTTCGCTGTTTGGTGTTTGGTGTTTGCTGTTTGGTGTTTGGTGTTTGCGGTTTGGTGTTTGCTATTTGGTGTTTGGTGTTTGGCGTTTGATGTTTGGCGTTTGTTGTTTGTTGTTTGCTGTTTGGTGTTTGATGTTTGGTGTTTGGTGTTTGGTGTTTGCTGTTTGATGTTTGGTGATTGGTGTTTGATGTTTGGTGTTTGGTGCTTGGTGCTTGGTGTTTTGTGCTTGGTGTTTGGTGCTTGGGGTTTGGTGCTTGGTGCTTGGTGATTGGTGTTTGGTGCTTGGTGCTTGGTGTTTGGTGTTTGGTGCTTGGAGCTTGGTGTTTGGTGTTTGGTGCTTGGTGCTTGGTGTTTGGTGCTTGGTGCTTGGTGTTGGTGTTTGGTGCTTGGTGCTTGGTGCTTGGTGTTTGGTGTTTGCTGTTTGCTGTTTGCTCTTTGGTGTTTGCTGTTTGTTGTTTGCTGTTTGGTGTTTTATGTTTGCTGTTTGGTGTTTGGAGTTTGCCCTTTGGTGTTTGCTATTTGGTGTTTGGTGTTTGCTGTTTGGTGTTTGCTGTTTGGTGTTTGGTGTTTGGTGTTTGCTGTTTGGTGTTTGCTCTTTGGTGCTTTGTGCTTGGTCTTTGGTTTTTGGTGCTTGGTGCTTGGTGTTTGGTGCTTTGTGCCTGGTGTTTGGTGTTTGGTGTTTGGTGTTTGGTCCTTGGTGCTTGGTGCTTGGTGTCTGGTGCTTGGTGCTTGGTGTTTGGTGTTTGGTGCTTGGTGCTTGGTGTTTGGTGTTTGGTGTTTGGTGCTTGGTGCTTGGTACTTGGTGTTTTGTGTTTGGTGCTTGGTGCTTGGTGCTTGGTGCTTGGTGTTTGGTGCTTGGTGCTTGATGCTTGGTGCATGATGCTTGGTGTTTGGTGTTTAGTGCTTGGTGCTTGGTATTTGGTGTTTGGTGCTTGGTTCTTGGTGTTTGGTGTTTGGTGCTTGGTGCTTGGTGTTTGGTGTTTGGTGTTTGGTGCTTGGTGCTTGGTGTTTGGTGATTGGTGCTTGGTACATGGTGTTTGGTGCTCGGTGCTTGGTGCTTGGTGTTTCGTGCTTGGTGCTTGGTGTTTGGTCTTTGGCGCTTGGTGCTTGGTGTTTGGTGCTTGGTGCTTGGTGTTTGGTGTTTGGCGTATGGTGTTTGGTGCTTGGTGCTTGGTGCTTGGTTTTTGGTGTTTGGTGCTTGGTGCTTGGTGTTTGGTGTTTGGTGATTGGTGCTTGGTGTTTGGTGCTTGGTATTTGGTGCTTGGTGCTTGGTGTTTGGTATTTGGAGTTTGCTGTTTGGTGTTTGCTGTTTGGTGTTTTGTGTTTGCTGTTTGGTGTTTGGAGTTTGCTCTTTGGTTTTTGCTATTTGGTGTTTGGTGTTTGCTGTTTGGTGTTGGCTGTTTGGTGTTTGGTGCTTGGTGTTTGGTGTTTGGTGCTTGGTGTTTTGTTTTTGCTCTTTGGTGCTTTGGGCTTGGTGTTTGGTGTTTGGTGCTTGGTGCTTGGTGTTTGGTGTTTGGTGCTTGGTGCTTGGTGCTTGGTGTTTGGTGCTCGGTGCTTGGTGTTTGGTGTTTGGTGTTTGGTGCTTGGTGCTTGGTGCTTGGTGTTTTGTGCTTGGAGCCTGGTGTTTAGTGTTTGGTGCTTGGTGCTTGGTGTTTCGTGTTTCGTGCTTGGTGCTTGGTGTTTGGTGTTTGGTACTTGGTGCTTGGTGTTTGGTGCTTGGTGCTTGGTGCTTGGTGTTTGGTGCTTGGTGCTTGGTGTTTTGTGTTTGGTGCTTGGTTCTTGGTGTTTGGTGTTTGGTGATTGGTGCTTGGTGTTTGGTGCTTGGGGTTTCGTGCTTGGTGCTTGGTGATTGGTGTTTGGTGCTTGGTGATTGGTGTTTGGTGCTTGGAGCTTGGTGTTTGGTATTTGGTGCTTGGTGCTTGGTGTTTGGTGCTTGGTGCTTGGTGTTGTTGTTTGGTGCTTGGTGCTTGGTGCTTGGTGTTTGGTGTTTGGTGTTTGCTGTTTGGTGTTTGCTGTTTGGTGTTTGGTGTTTGGTGTTTGGTGCTTGGTGCTTGGTGTTTGATGTGTGGTGCTTGGTGCTTGGTGTTTGGTGGTTGGTGCTTGGTGCTTCGTGTCTGATGCTTGGTGTTTGGTGCTTGGTTTTTGGTGCTTGGTGCTTGGTGCTTGGTGTTTGGTGCTTGGTGCTTGGTGCTTGGTGCTTGGTGTTTGGTGTTTGGTGCTTGGTGCTTGGTACTTGGTGTTTTGTGTTTGGTGCTTGGTGCTTGGTGCTTGGTGCTTGGTGTTTGGTGCTTGGTGCTTGATGCTTGGTGCTTGGTGCTTGGTGTTTGGTGTTTAGTGCTTGGTGCTTGGTATTTGGTGTTTGGCGCTTGGTGATTGGTGTTTGGTGTTTGGTGCTTGGTGTTTGGTGCTTGGTGCTTGGTGTTTGGTGTTTGGCGCTTGGTGCTTGGTGTTTTGTGCTTGGTGCTTGGTGCTTGGTGTTTGGTGTTTGCTGTTTGGTGTTCGCTGTTTGGTGTTTGGTGTTTCCTGTTTGGTGTTTGGTGTTTGCGGTTTGGTGTTTGCTATTTGGTGTTTGGTGTTTGGCGTTTGAGGTTTGGCATTTGTTGTTTGTTGTTTGCTGTTTGGTGTTTGATGTTTGGTGTTTGGTGTTTGGTGTTTGCTGTTTGATGTTTGGTGATTGGTGTTTGATGTTTGGTGTTTGGTGCTTGGTGCTTGGTGCTTGGTGCTTAGTGTTTTATGTTTAGCGCTTGGTGCTTGGCGTTTTGTGCTTGGTGCTTGGTGCTTGGTGTTTGGTGCTTGGTTCTTGGTGTTTGGTGTTTGGTGATTGGTGCTTGGTGTTTGGTGCTTGGGGTTTGGTGCTTGGTGCTTGGTGATTGGTGTTTGTTGCTTGGTGCTTGGTATTTGGTGTTTGGTGCTTGGAGCTTGGTATTTGGTGTTTGGTGCTTGGTGCTTGGTGTTTGGTGTTTGGTGTTTGGTGCTTGGTGCTTGGTACTTGGTGTTTTGTGTTTGGTGCTTGGTGCTTGGTGCTTGGTGCTTGGTGTTTGGTGCTTGGTGCTTGATGCTTGGTGCTTGCTGCTTGGTGTTTGGTGTTTAGTGCTTGGTGCTTGGTATTTGGTGTTTGGTGCTTGGTTCTTGGTGTTTGGTGTTTGGTGCTTGGTGCTAGGTGTTTGGTGTTTGGTGTTTGGTGCTTGGTGCTTGGTGTTTGGTGATTGGTGCTTGGTACTTGGTGTTTGGTGCTCGGTGCTTGGTGCTTGGTGTTTTGTGCTTGGTGCTTGGTGTTTGGTGCTTGGTGCTGGGTGTTTGTTGCTTGGTGCTTGGTGCTTGGTGTTTGGTGCTAGGTGCTTGGTGTTTGGTGTTTGGTGTTTGGTGCTTGGTGCTTGGTGCTTGGTGTTTGGTGCTTGGTGCTTTGTGTTTTTGCTTGGTGCTTGGTGATTGGTGCTTGGTGCCTGGTGTTTGGTGTTTGGTGTTTGGTGCTTGGTGCTTGGTGTTTGGTATTTGGTGATTGGTGCTTCGTGTCTGGTGCTTGGTATTTGGTGCTTGGTTCTTGGTGCTTGGTGCTTGGTGCTTGGTGTTTGGTGCTTGGTGCTTGGTGCTTGGTATTTGGTGTTTGGTGCTTGGTGCTTGGTGTTTGGTGTTTGGTGCTTGGTGCTTGGTGTTTGGTATTTGGTGCTTCGTGCTTGGTGTTTGGTGATTGGTGCTTGGTGTTTGGTGCTTGGTGTCTGGTGCTTGGTGCTTGGTGTTTGGTGTTTGGTGCTTGGTGCTTGGTGTTTGGTGTTTGGTGTTTGGTGCTTGGTGCTTGGTACTTGGTGTTTGGTGCTTGGTGCTTGGTGCTTGGTGTTTGGTGTTTGGTGCTTGGTGCTTGGTGTTTGGTGTTTGGTGCTTCGTGCTTGGTGTTTGGTGATTGGTGCTTGGTGCTTGGTGCTTGGTGTCTGGTGCTTGGTGCTTGGTGTTTGGTGTTTGGTGCTTGGTGCTTGGTGTTTGGTGTTTGGTGTTTGGTGCTTGGTGCTTGGTACTTGGTGTTTTGTGTTTGGTGCTTGGTGCTTGGTGCTTGGTGCTTGGTGTTTGGTGCTTGGTGCTTGATGCTTGGTGCTTGGTGCTTGGTGTTTGGTGTTTAGTGCTTGGTGCTTGGTATTTGGTGTTTGGCGCTTGGTGATTGGTGTTTGGTGTTTGGTGCTTGGTGTTTGGTGCTTGGTGCTTGGTGTTTGGTGTTTGGCGCTTGGTGCTTGGTGTTTTGTGCTTGGTGCTTGGTGCTTGGTGTTTGGTGTTTGCTGTTTGGTGTTCGCTGTTTGGTGTTTGGTGTTTCCTGTTTGGTGTTTGGTGTTTGCGGTTTGGTGTTTGCTATTTGGTGTTTGGTGTTTGGCGTTTGAAGTTTGGCATTTGTTGTTTGTTGTTTGCTGTTTGGTGTTTGATGTTTGGTGTTTGGTGTTTGGTGTTTGCTGTTTGATGTTTGGTGATTGGTGTTTGATGTTTGGTGTTTGGTGCTTGGTGCTTGGTGCTTGGTGCTTAGTGTTTTATGTTTAGCGCTTGGTGCTTGGTGTTTTGTGCTTGGTGCTTGGTGCTTGGTGTTTGGTGCTTGGTTCTTGGTGTTTGGTGTTTGGTGATTGGTGCTTGGTGTTTGGTGCTTGGGGTTTGGTGCTTGGTGCTTGGTGATTGGTGTTTGTTGCTTGGTGCTTGGTATTTGGTGCTTGGTGCTTGGTACTTGGTGTTTTGTGTTTGGTGCTTGGTGCTTGGTGCTTGGTGCTTGGTGTTTGGTGCTTGGTGCTTGATGCTTGGTGCTTGGTGCTTGGTGTTTGGTGTTTCGTGCTTGGTGCTTGGTATTTGGTGTTTGGTGCTTGGTTCTTGGTGTTTGGTGTTTGGTGCTTGGTGCTAGGTGTTTGGTGTTTGGTGTTTGGTGCTTGGTGCTTGGTGTTTGGTGATTGGTGCTTGGTACTTGGTGTTTGGTGCTCGGTGCTTGGTGCTTGGTGTTTCGTGCTTGGTGCTTGGTGTTTGGTGCTTGGTGCTTGGTGTTTGTTGCTTGGTGCTTGGTGCTTGGTGTTTGGTGCTAGGTGCTTGGTGTTTGGTGTTTGGTGTTTGGTGTTTGGTGTTTGCGGTTTGGTGTTTGCTATTTGGTGTTTGGTGTTTGGCGTTTGATGTTTGGCGTTTGTTGTTTGTTGTTTGCTGTTTGGTGTTTGATGTTTGGTGTTTGGTGTTTGGTGTTTGCTGTTTGATGTTTGGTGATTGGTGTTTGATGTTTGGTGTTTGGTGCTTGGTGCTTGGTGTTTTGTGCTTGGTGTTTGGTGCTTGGGGTTTGGTGCTTGGTGCTTGGTGATTGGTGTTTGGTGCTTGGTGCTTGGTGTTTGGTGTTTGGTGCTTGGAGCTTGGTGTTTGGTGTTTGGTGCTTGGTGCTTGGTGTTTGGTGCTTGGTGCTTGGTGTTGGTGTTTGGTGCTTGGTGCTTGGTGCTTGGTGTTTGGTGTTTGGTGTTTGCTGTTTGCTCTTTGGTGTTTGCTGTTTGTTGTTTGCTGTTTGGTGTTTTGTGTTTGCTGTTTGGTGTTTGGAGTTTGCCCTTTGGTGTTTGCTATTTGGTGTTTGGTGTTTGCTGTTTGGTGTTTGCTGTTTGGTGTTTGGTGTTTGGTGTTTGCTGTTTGGTGTTTGCTCTTTGGTGCTTTGTGCTTGGTCTTTGGTTTTTGGTGCTTGGTGCTTGGTGTTTGGTGCTTTGTGCCTGGTGTTTGGTGTTTGGTGTTTGGTGTTTGGTCCTTGGTGCTTGGTGCTTGGTGCTTGGTGTCTGGTGCTTGGTGCTTGGTGTTTGGTGTTTGGTGCTTGGTGCTTGGTGTTTGGTGTTTGGTGTTTGGTGCTTGGTGCTTGGTACTTGGTGTTTTGTGTTTGGTGCTTGGTGCTTGGTGCTTGGTGCTTGGTGTTTGGTGCTTGGTGCTTGATGCTTGGTGCATGATGCTTGGTGTTTGGTGTTTAGTGCTTGGTGCTTGGTATTTGGTGTTTGGTGGTTGGTTCTTGGTGTTTGGTGTTTGGTGCTTGGTGCTTGGTGTTTGGTGTTTGGTGTTTGGTGCTTGGTGCTTGGTGTTTGGTGATTGGTGCTTGGTACATGGTGTTTGGTGCTCGGTGCTTGGTGCTTGGTGTTTCGTGCTTGGTGCTTGGTGTTTGGTCGTTGGCGCTTGGTGCTTGGTGTTTGGTGCTTGGTGCTTGGTGTTTGGTGTTTGGCGTATGGTGTTTGGTGCTTGGTGCTTGGTGCTTGGGTTTTGGTGTTTGGTGCTTGGTGCTTGGTGTTTGGTGTTTGGTGATTGGTGCTTGGTGTTTGGTGCTTGGTATTTGGTGCTTGGTGCTTGGTGTTTGGTGTTTGGAGTTTGCTGTTTGGTGTTTGCTGTTTGGTGTTTTGTGTTTGCTGTTTGGTGTTTGGAGTTTGCTCTTTGGTTTTTGCTATTTGGTGTTTGGTGTTTGCTGTTTGGTGTTGGCTGTTTGGTGTTTGGTGCTTGGTGTTTGGTGTTTGGTGCTTGGTGTTTTGTTTCTGCTCTTTGGTGCTTTGGGCTTGGTGTTTGGTGTTTGGTGCTTGGAGCTTGGTGTTTGGTGTTTGGTGCTTGGTGCTTGGTGCTTGGTGTTTTGTGCTTGGAGCCTGGTGTTTAGTGTTTGGTGCTTGGTGCTTGGTGTTTGGTATTTGGTGCTTGGTGCTTGGTGTTTGGTGTTTGGTACTTGGTGTTTGGTGTTTGGTGCTTGGTGCTTGGTGCTTGGTGTTTGGTGCTTGGTGCTTGGTGTTTTGTGTTTGGTGCTTGGTTCTTGGTGTTTGGTGTTTGGTGATTGGTGCTTGGTGTTTGGTGCTTGGGGTTTCGTGCTTGGTGCTTGGTGATTGGTGTTTGGTGCTTGGTGCTTGGTGTTTGGTGCTTGGAGCTTGGTGTTTGGTATTTGGTGCTTGGTGCTTGGTGTTTGGTGCTTGGTGCTTGGTGTTGTTGTTTGGTGCTTGGTGCTTGGTGCTTGGTGTTTGGTGTTTGGTGTTTGCTGTTTGCTGTTTGGTGTTTGCTGTTTGGTGTTTGCTGTTTGGTGTTTGGTGTTTGGTGTTTGGTGCTTGGTGCTTGGTGTTTGATGTGTGGTGCTTGGTGCTTGGTGTTTGGTGCTTGGTGCTTGGTGCTTCGTGTCTGATGCTTGGTGTTTGGTGCTTGGTGTTTGGTGCTTGGTGCTTGGTGCTTGGTGTCTGGTGCTTGGTGCTTGGTGCTTGGTGTTTGGTATTTGGTGTTTGGTGCTTGGTGCTTGGTGTTTGGTGTTTGGTGCTTGGTGCTTGGTGTTTGGTGTTTGGTGCTTCGTGCTTGGTGTTTGGTGATTGGTGCTTGGTGCTTGGTGCTTGGTGTCTGGTGCTTGGTGCTTGGTGTTTGGTGTTTGGTGCTTGGTGCTTGGTGTTTGGTGTATGGTGTTTGGTGCTTGGTGCTTGGTACTTGGTGTTTTGTGTTTGGTGCTTGGTGCTTGGTGCTTGGTGCTTGGTGTTTGGTGCTTGGTGCTTGATGCTTGGTGCCTGTTGCTTGGTGTTTGGTGTTTAGTGCTTGGTGCTTGGTATTTGGTGTTTGGCGCTTGGTGATTGGTGTTTGGTGTTTGGTGCTTGGTGTTTGGTGCTTGGTGCTTGGTGTTTGGTGTTTGGCGCTTGGTGCTTGGTGTTTTGTGCTTGGTGCTTGGTGCTTGGTGTTTGGTGTTTGCTGTTTGGTGTTCGCTGTTTGGTGTTTGGTGTTTCCTGTTTGGTGTTTGGTGTTTGCGGTTTGGTGTTTGCTATTTGGTGTTTGGTGTTTGGCGTTTGATGTTTGGCATTTGTTGTTTGTTGTTTGCTGTTTGCTGTTTGATGTTTGGTGTTTGGTGTTTGGTGTTTGCTGTTTGATGTTTGGTGATTGGTGTTTGATGTTTGGTGTTTGGTGCTTGGTGCTTGGTGCTTGTTGCTTAGTGTTTTATGTTTAGCGCTTGGTGCTTGGTGTTTTGTGCTTGGTGCTTGGTGCTTGGTGTTTGGTGCTTGGTTCTTGGTGTTTGGTGTTTGGTGATTGGTGCTTGGTGTTTGGTGCTTGGGGTTTGGTGCTTGGTGCTTGGTGATTGGTGTTTGTTGCTTGGTGCTTGGTATTTGGTGTTTGGTGCTTGGAGCTTGGTATTTGGTGTTTGGTGCTTGGTGCTTGGTGTTTGGTGTTTGGTGTTTGGTGCTTGGTGCTTGGTACTTGGTGTTTTGTGTTTGGTGCTTGGTGCTTGGTGCTTGGTGCTTGGTGTTTGGTGCTTGGTGCTTGATGCTTGGTGCTTGGTGCTTGGTGTTTGGTGTTTAGTGCTTGATGCTTGGTATTTGGTGTTTGGTGCTTGGTTCTTGGTGTTTGGTGTTTGGTGCTTGGTGCTAGGTGTTTGGTGTTTGGTGTTTGGTGCTTGGTGCTTGGTGTTTGGTGATTGGTGCTTGGTACTTGGTGTTTGGTGCTCGGTGCTTGGTGCTTGGTGTTTTGTGCTTGGTGCTTGGTGTTTGGTGCTTGGTGCTGGGTGTTTGTTGCTTGGTGCTTGGTGCTTGGTGTTTGGTGCTAGGTGCTTGGTGTTTGGTGTTTGGTGCTTGGTGCTTGGTGTTTGGTGATTGGTGCTTGGTACTTGGTGTTTGGTGCTCGGTGCTTGGTGCTTGGTGTTTCGTGCTTGGTGCTTGGTGTTTGGTGCTTGGTGCTTGGTGTTTGTTGCTTGGTGCTTGGTGCTTGGTGTTTGGTGCTAGGTGCTTGGTGTTTGGTGTTTGGTGTTTGGTGTTTGGTGTTTGCGGTTTGGTGTTTGCTATTTGGTGTTTGGTGTTTGGCGTTTGATGTTTGGCGTTTGTTGTTTGTTGTTTGCTGTTTGGTGTTTGATGTTTGGTGTTTGGTGTTTGGTGTTTGCTGTTTGATGTTTGGTGATTGGTGTTTGATGTTTGGTGTTTGGTGCTTGGTGCTTGGTGTTTTGTGCTTGGTGTTTGGTGCTTGGGGTTTGGTGCTTGGTGCTTGGTGATTGGTGTTTGGTGCTTGGTGCTTGGTGTTTGGTGTTTGGTGCTTGGAGCTTGGTGTTTGGTGTTTGGTGCTTGGTGCTTGGTGTTTGGTGCTTGGTGCTTGGTGTTGGTGTTTGGTGCTTGGTGCTTGGTGCTTGGTGTTTGGTGTTTGGTGTTTGCTGTTTGCTCTTTGGTGTTTGCTGTTTGTTGTTTGCTGTTTGGTGTTTTGTGTTTGCTGTTTGGTGTTTGGAGTTTGCCCTTTGGTGTTTGCTATTTGGTGTTTGGTGTTTGCTGTTTGGTGTTTGCTGTTTGGTGTTTGGTGTTTGGTGTTTGCTGTTTGGTGTTTGCTCTTTGGTGCTTTGTGCTTGGTCTTTGGTTTTTGGTGCTTGGTGCTTGGTGTTTGGTGCTTTGTGCCTGGTGTTTGGTGTTTGGTGTTTGGTGTTTGGTCCTTGGTGCTTGGTGCTTGGTGCTTGGTGTCTGGTGCTTGGTGCTTGGTGTTTGGTGTTTGGTGCTTGGTGCTTGGTGTTTGGTGTTTGGTGTTTGGTGCTTGGTGCTTGGTACTTGGTGTTTTGTGTTTGGTGCTTGGTGCTTGGTGCTTGGTGCTTGGTGTTTGGTGCTTGGTGCTTGATGCTTGGTGCATGATGCTTGGTGTTTGGTGTTTAGTGCTTGGTGCTTGGTATTTGGTGTTTGGTGGTTGGTTCTTGGTGTTTGGTGTTTGGTGCTTGGTGCTTGGTGTTTGGTGTTTGGTGTTTGGTGCTTGGTGCTTGGTGTTTGGTGATTGGTGCTTGGTACATGGTGTTTGGTGCTCGGTGCTTGGTGCTTGGTGTTTCGTGCTTGGTGCTTGGTGTTTGGTCGTTGGCGCTTGGTGCTTGGTGTTTGGTGCTTGGTGCTTGGTGTTTGGTGTTTGGCGTATGGTGTTTGGTGCTTGGTGCTTGGTGCTTGGGTTTTGGTGTTTGGTGCTTGGTGCTTGGTGTTTGGTGTTTGGTGATTGGTGCTTGGTGTTTGGTGCTTGGTATTTGGTGCTTGGTGCTTGGTGTTTGGTGTTTGGAGTTTGCTGTTTGGTGTTTGCTGTTTGGTGTTTTGTGTTTGCTGTTTGGTGTTTGGAGTTTGCTCTTTGGTTTTTGCTATTTGGTGTTTGGTGTTTGCTGTTTGGTGTTGGCTGTTTGGTGTTTGGTGCTTGGTGTTTGGTGTTTGGTGCTTGGTGTTTTGTTTCTGCTCTTTGGTGCTTTGGGCTTGGTGTTTGGTGTTTGGTGCTTGGAGCTTGGTGTTTGGTGTTTGGTGCTTGGTGCTTGGTGCTTGGTGCTTTGTGCTTGGAGCCTGGTGTTTAGTGTTTGGTGCTTGGTGCTTGGTGTTTGGTGTTTGGTGCTTGGTGCTTGGTGTTTGGTGTTTGGTACTTGGTGTTTGGTGTTTGGTGCTTGGTGCTTGGTGCTTGGTGTTTGGTGCTTGGTGCTTGGTGTTTTGTGTTTGGTGCTTGGTTCTTGGTGTTTGGTGTTTGGTGATTGGTGCTTGGTGTTTGGTGCTTGGGGTTTCGTGCTTGGTGCTTGGTGATTGGTGTTTGGTGCTTGGTGCTTGGTGTTTGGTGCTTGGAGCTTGGTGTTTGGTATTTGGTGCTTGGTGCTTGGTGTTTGGTGCTTGGTGCTTGGTGTTGTTGTTTGGTGCTTGGTGCTTGGTGCTTGGTGTTTGGTGTTTGGTGTTTGCTGTTTGCTGTTTGGTGTTTGCTGTTTGGTGTTTGCTGTTTGGTGTTTGGTGTTTGGTGTTTGGTGCTTGGTGCTTGGTGTTTGATGTGTGGTGCTTGGTGCTTGGTGTTTGGTGCTTGGTGCTTGGTGCTTCGTGTCTGATGCTTGGTGTTTGGTGCTTGGTGTTTGGTGCTTGGTGCTTGGTGCTTGGTGTCTGGTGCTTGGTGCTTGGTGCTTGGTGTTTGGTATTTGGTGTTTGGTGCTTGGTGCTTGGTGTTTGGTGTTTGGTGCTTGGTGCTTGGTGTTTGGTGTTTGGTGCTTCGTGCTTGGTGTTTGGTGATTGGTGCTTGGTGCTTGGTGCTTGGTGTCTGGTGCTTGGTGCTTGGTGTTTGGTGTTTGGTGCTTGGTGCTTGGTGTTTGGTGTATGGTGTTTGGTGCTTGGTGCTTGGTACTTGGTGTTTTGTGTTTGGTGCTTGGTGCTTGGTGCTTGGTGCTTGGTGTTTGGTGCTTGGTGCTTGATGCTTGGTGCCTGTTGCTTGGTGTTTGGTGTTTAGTGCTTGGTGCTTGGTATTTGGTGTTTGGCGCTTGGTGATTGGTGTTTGGTGTTTGGTGCTTGGTGTTTGGTGCTTGGTGCTTGGTGTTTGGTGTTTGGCGCTTGGTGCTTGGTGTTTTGTGCTTGGTGCTTGGTGCTTGGTGTTTGGTGTTTGCTGTTTGGTGTTCGCTGTTTGGTGTTTGGTGTTTCCTGTTTGGTGTTTGGTGTTTGCGGTTTGGTGTTTGCTATTTGGTGTTTGGTGTTTGGCGTTTGATGTTTGGCATTTGTTGTTTGTTGTTTGCTGTTTGCTGTTTGATGTTTGGTGTTTGGTGTTTGGTGTTTGCTGTTTGATGTTTGGTGATTGGTGTTTGATGTTTGGTGTTTGGTGCTTGGTGCTTGGTGCTTGTTGCTTAGTGTTTTATGTTTAGCGCTTGGTGCTTGGTGTTTTGTGCTTGGTGCTTGGTGCTTGGTGTTTGGTGCTTGGTTCTTGGTGTTTGGTGTTTGGTGATTGGTGCTTGGTGTTTGGTGCTTGGGGTTTGGTGCTTGGTGCTTGGTGATTGGTGTTTGTTGCTTGGTGCTTGGTATTTGGTGTTTGGTGCTTGGAGCTTGGTATTTGGTGTTTGGTGCTTGGTGCTTGGTGTTTGGTGTTTGGTGTTTGGTGCTTGGTGCTTGGTACTTGGTGTTTTGTGTTTGGTGCTTGGTGCTTGGTGCTTGGTGCTTGGTGTTTGGAGTTTGGTGCTTGATGCTTGGTGCTTGGTGCTTGGTGTTTGGTGTTTAGTGCTTGATGCTTGGTATTTGGTGTTTGGTGCTTGGTTCTTGGTGTTTGGTGTTTGGTGCTTGGTGCTAGGTGTTTGGTGTTTGGTGTTTGGTGCTTGGTGCTTGGTGTTTGGTGATTGGTGCTTGGTACTTGGTGTTTGGTGCTCGGTGCTTGGTGCTTGGTGTTTTGTGCTTGGTGCTTGGTGTTTGGTGCTTGGTGCTGGGTGTTTGTTGCTTGGTGCTTGGTGCTTGGTGTTTGGTGCTAGGTGCTTGGTGTTTGGTGTTTGGTGTTTGGTGCTTGGTGCTTGGTGCTTGGTGTTTGGTGCTTGGTGTTGTTGTTTGGTGCTTGGTACTTGGTGCTTGGTGTTTGGTGTCTGGTGCTTGGTGCTTGGTGTTTGGTGTTTGGTGCTTGGTGCTTGGTGTTTGGTGTTTGGTGTTTGGTGCTTGGTGCTTGGTACTTGGTGTTTTGTGTTTGGTGCTTGGTGCTTGCTGCTTGGTGCTTGGTGTTTGGTGCTTGGTGCTTGATGCTTGGTGCTTGGTGCTTGGTGTTTGCTGTTTGCTGTTTGGTGTTTGCTGTTTGGTGTTTGCTGTTTGGTGTTTGGTGTTTGGTGTTTGGTGTTTGGTGCTTGGTGCTTTGTTTTTGCTCTTTGGTGCTTTGTGCTTGGTGTTTGGTGTTTGGTGCTTAGTGCTAGGTGTTTGGTGTTTGGTGCTTGGTGCTTGGTGCTTGGTGCTTGCTGCTTGGTGCTTGGTGCCTGGTGTTTGGTGTTTGGTGTTTGGTGCTTGGTGCTTGGTGCTTTGTGTTTTTGCTTGGTGCTTGGTGATTGGTGCTTGGTGCCTGGTGTTTGGTGTTTGGTGTTTGGTGCTTGGTGCTTGGTGTTTGGTATTTGGTGATTGGTGCTTCGTGTCTGGTGCTTGGTATTTGGTGCTTGGTTCTTGGTGCTTGGTGCTTGGTGCTTGGTGTTTGGTGCTTGGTGCTTGGTGCTTGGTATTTGGTGTTTGGTGCTTGGTGCTTGGTGTTTGGTGTTTGGTGCTTGGTGCTTGGTGTTTGGTATTTGGTGCTTCGTGCTTGGTGCTTGGTGCTTGGTGCTTGGTGTTTGGTGCTTGGTGCTTGGTGTTTGGTATTTGGTGTTTGGTGCTTGGTGCTTGGTGTTTGGTGTTTGGTGCTTGGTGCTTGGTGTTTGGTATTTGGTGCTTCGTGCTTGGTGTTTGGTGATTGGTGCTTGGTGTTTGGTGCTTGGTGTCTGGTGCTTGGTGCTTGGTGTTTGGTGTTTGGTGCTTGGTGCTTGGTGTTTGGTGTTTGGTGTTTGGTGCTTGGTGCTTGGTACTTGGTGTTTGGTGCTTGGTGCTTGGTGCTTGGTGTTTGGTGTTTGGTGCTTGGTGCTTGGTGTTTGGTGTTTGGTGCTTCGTGCTTGGTGTTTGGTGATTGGTGCTTGGTGCTTGGTGCTTGGTGTCTGGTGCTTGGTGCTTGGTGTTTGGTGTTTGGTGCTTGGTGCCTTGTGTTTGGTGTTTGGTGTTTGGTGCTTGGTGCTTGGTACTTGGTGTTTTGTGTTTGGTGCTTGGTGCTTGGTGCTTGGTGCTTGGTGTTTGGTGCTTGGTGCTTGATGCTTGGTGCTTGGTGCTTGGTGTTTGGTGTTTAGTGCTTGGTGCTTGGTATTTGGTGTTTGGCGCTTGGTGATTGGTGTTTGGTGTTTGGTGCTTGGTGTTTGGTGCTTGGTGCTTGGTGTTTGGTGTTTGGCGCTTGGTGCTTGGTGTTTTGTGCTTGGTGCTTGGTGCTTGGTGTTTGGTGTTTGCTGTTTGGTGTTCGCCGTTTGGTGTTTGGTGTTTCCTGTTTGGTGTTTGGTGTTTGCGGTTTGGTGTTTGCTATTTGGTGTTTGGTGTTTGGCGTTTGAAGTTTGGCATTTGTTGTTTGTTGTTTGCTGTTTGGTGTTTGATGTTTGGTGTTTGGTGTTTGGTGTTTGCTGTTTGATGTTTGGTGATTGGTGTTTGATGTTTGGTGTTTGGTGCTTGGTGCTTGGTGCTTGGTGCTTAGTGTTTTATGTTTAGCGCTTGGTGCTTGGTGTTTTGTGCTTGGTGCTTGGTGCTTGGTGTTTGGTGCTTGGTTCTTGGTGTTTGGTGTTTGGTGATTGGTGCTTGGTGTTTGGTGCTTGGGGTTTGGTGCTTGGTGCTTGGTGATTGGTGTTTGTTGCTTGGTGCTTGGTATTTGGTGTTTGGTGCTTGGAGCTTGGTATTTGGTGTTTGGTGCTTGGTGCTTGGTGTTTGGTGTTTGGTGTTTGGTGCTTGGTGCTTGGTACTTGGTGTTTTGTGTTTGGTGCTTGGTGCTTGGTGCTTGGTGCTTGGTGTTTGGTGCTTGGTGCTTGATGCTTGGTGCTTGGTGCTTGGTGTTTGGTGTTTAGTGCTTGGTGCTTGGTATTTGGTGTTTGGTGCTTGGTTCTTGGTGTTTGGTGTTTGGTGCTTGGTGCTAGGTGTTTGGTGTTTGGTGTTTGGTGCTTGGTGCTTGGTGTTTGGTGATTGGTGCTTGGTACTTGGTGTTTGGTGCTCGGTGCTTGGTGCTTGGTGTTTCGTGCTTGGTGCTTGGTGTTTGGTGCTTGGTGCTTGGTGTTTGTTGCTTGGTGCTTGGTGCTTGGTGTTTGGTGCTAGGTGCTTGGTGTTTGGTGTTTGGTGTTTGGTGTTTGGTGTTTGCGGTTTGGTGTTTGCTATTTGGTGTTTGGTGTTTGGCGTTTGATGTTTGGCGTTTGTTGTTTGTTGTTTGCTGTTTGGTGTTTGATGTTTGGTGTTTGGTGTTTGGTGTTTGCTGTTTGATGTTTGGTGATTGGTGTTTGATGTTTTGTGTTTGGTGCTTGGTGCTTGGTGTTTTGTGCTTGGTGTTTGGTGCTTGGGGTTTGGTGCTTGGTGCTTGGTGATTGGTGTTTGGTGCTTGGTGCTTGGTGTTTGGTGTTTGGTGCTTGGAGCTTGGTGTTTGGTGTTTGGTGCTTGGTGCTTGGTGTTTGGTGCTTGGTGCTTGGTGTTGGTGTTTGGTGCTTGGTGCTTGGTGCTTGGTGTTTGGTGTTTGGTGTTTGCTGTTTGCTCTTTGGTGTTTGCTGTTTGTTGTTTGCTGTTTGGTGTTTTGTGTTTGCTGTTTGGTGTTTGGAGTTTGCCCTTTGGTGTTTGCTATTTGGTGTTTGGTGTTTGCTGTTTGGTGTTTGCTGTTTGGTGTTTGGTGTTTGGTGTTTGCTGTTTGGTGTTTGCTCTTTGGTGCTTTGTGCTTGGTCTTTGGTTTTTGGTGCTTGGTGCTTGGTGTTTGGTGCTTTGTGCCTGGTGTTTGGTGTTTGGTGTTTGGTGTTTGGTCCTTGGTGCTTGGTGTTTGGTGCTTGGTGTCTGGTGCTTGGTGCTTGGTGTTTGGTGTTTGGTGCTTGGTGCTTGGTGTTTGGTGTTTGGTGTTTGGTGCTTGGTGCTTGGTGCTTGGTGTTTGGTGCTTGGTGCTTGATGCTTGGTGCTTGGTGCTTGGTGTTTGGTGTTTCGTGCTTGGTGCTTGGTATTTGGTGTTTGGTGCTTGGTTCTTGGTGTTTGGTGTTTGGTGCTTGGTGCTTGGTGTTTGGTGATTGGTGCTTGGTACTTGGTGTTTGGTGCTCGGTGCTTGGTGCTTGGTGTTTCGTGCTTGGTGCTTGGTGTTTGGTGCTTGGTGCTTGGTGTTTGTTGCTTGGTGCTTGGTGCTTGGTGTTTGGTGCTAGGTGCTTGGTGTTTGGTGTTTGGTGTTTGGTGTTTGGTGTTTGCGGTTTGGTGTTTGCTATTTGGTGTTTGGTGTTTGGCGTTTGATGTTTGGCGTTTGTTGTTTGTTGTTTGCTGTTTGGTGTTTGATGTTTGGTGTTTGGTGTTTGGTGTTTGCTGTTTGATGTTTGGTGATTGGTGTTTGATGTTTGGTGTTTGGTGCTTGGTGCTTGGTGTTTTGTGCTTGGTGTTTGGTGCTTGGGGTTTGGTGCTTGGTGCTTGGTGATTGGTGTTTGGTGCTTGGTGCTTGGTGTTTGGTGTTTGGTGCTTGGAGCTTGGTGTTTGGTGTTTGGTGCTTGGTGCTTGGTGTTTGGTGCTTGGTGCTTGGTGTTGGTGTTTGGTGCTTGGTGCTTGGTGCTTGGTGTTTGGTGTTTGGTGTTTGCTGTTTGCTCTTTGGTGTTTGCTGTTTGTTGTTTGCTGTTTGGTGTTTTGTGTTTGCTGTTTGGTGTTTGGAGTTTGCCCTTTGGTGTTTGCTATTTGGTGTTTGGTGTTTGCTGTTTGGTGTTTGCTGTTTGGTGTTTGGTGTTTGGTGTTTGCTGTTTGGTGTTTGCTCTTTGGTGCTTTGTGCTTGGTCTTTGGTTTTTGGTGCTTGGTGCTTGGTGTTTGGTGCTTTGTGCCTGGTGTTTGGTGTTTGGTGTTTGGTGTTTGGTCCTTGGTGCTTGGTGCTTGGTGCTTGGTGTCTGGTGCTTGGTGCTTGGTGTTTGGTGTTTGGTGCTTGGTGCTTGGTGTTTGGTGTTTGGTGTTTGGTGCTTGGTGCTTGGTACTTGGTGTTTTGTGTTTGGTGCTTGGTGCTTGGTGCTTGGTGCTTGGTGTTTGGTGCTTGGTGCTTGATGCTTGGTGCATGATGCTTGGTGTTTGGTGTTTAGTGCTTGGTGCTTGGTATTTGGTGTTTGGTGGTTGGTTCTTGGTGTTTGGTGTTTGGTGCTTGGTGCTTGGTGTTTGGTGTTTGGTGTTTGGTGCTTGGTGCTTGGTGTTTGGTGATTGGTGCTTGGTACATGGTGTTTGGTGCTCGGTGCTTGGTGCTTGGTGTTTCGTGCTTGGTGCTTGGTGTTTGGTCGTTGGCGCTTGGTGCTTGGTGTTTGGTGCTTGGTGCTTGGTGTTTGGTGTTTGGCGTATGGTGTTTGGTGCTTGGTGCTTGGTGCTTGGGTTTTGGTGTTTGGTGCTTGGTGCTTGGTGTTTGGTGTTTGGTGATTGGTGCTTGGTGTTTGGTGCTTGGTATTTGGTGCTTGGTGCTTGGTGTTTGGTGTTTGGAGTTTGCTGTTTGGTGTTTGCTGTTTGGTGTTTTGTGTTTGCTGTTTGGTGTTTGGAGTTTGCTCTTTGGTTTTTGCTATTTGGTGTTTGGTGTTTGCTGTTTGGTGTTGGCTGTTTGGTGTTTGGTGCTTGGTGTTTGGTGTTTGGTGCTTGGTGTTTTGTTTCTGCTCTTTGGTGCTTTGGGCTTGGTGTTTGGTGTTTGGTGCTTGGAGCTTGGTGTTTGGTGTTTGGTGCTTGGTGCTTGGTGCTTGGTGTTTTGTGCTTGGAGCCTGGTGTTTAGTGTTTGGTGCTTGGTGCTTGGTGTTTGGTGTTTGGTGCTTGGTGCTTGGTGTTTGGTGTTTGGTACTTGGTGTTTGGTGTTTGGTGCTTGGTGCTTGGTGCTTGGTGTTTGGTGCTTGGTGCTTGGTGTTTTGTGTTTGGTGCTTGGTTCTTGGTGTTTGGTGTTTGGTGATTGGTGCTTGGTGTTTGGTGCTTGGGGTTTCGTGCTTGGTGCTTGGTGATTGGTGTTTGGTGCTTGGTGCTTGGTGTTTGGTGCTTGGAGCTTGGTGTTTGGTATTTGGTGCTTGGTGCTTGGTGTTTGGTGCTTGGTGCTTGGTGTTGTTGTTTGGTGCTTGGTGCTTGGTGCTTGGTGTTTGGTGTTTGGTGTTTGCTGTTTGCTGTTTGGTGTTTGCTGTTTGGTGTTTGCTGTTTGGTGTTTGGTGTTTGGTGTTTGGTGCTTGGTGCTTGGTGTTTGATGTGTGGTGCTTGGTGCTTGGTGTTTGGTGCTTGGTGCTTGGTGCTTCGTGTCTGATGCTTGGTGTTTGGTGCTTGGTGTTTGGTGCTTGGTGCTTGGTGCTTGGTGTCTGGTGCTTGGTGCTTGGTGCTTGGTGTTTGGTATTTGGTGTTTGGTGCTTGGTGCTTGGTGTTTGGTGTTTGGTGCTTGGTGCTTGGTGTTTGGTGTTTGGTGCTTCGTGCTTGGTGTTTGGTGATTGGTGCTTGGTGCTTGGTGCTTGGTGTCTGGTGCTTGGTGCTTGGTGTTTGGTGTTTGGTGCTTGGTGCTTGGTGTTTGGTGTATGGTGTTTGGTGCTTGGTGCTTGGTACTTGGTGTTTTGTGTTTGGTGCTTGGTGCTTGGTGCTTGGTGCTTGGTGTTTGGTGCTTGGTGCTTGATGCTTGGTGCCTGTTGCTTGGTGTTTGGTGTTTAGTGCTTGGTGCTTGGTATTTGGTGTTTGGCGCTTGGTGATTGGTGTTTGGTGTTTGGTGCTTGGTGTTTGGTGCTTGGTGCTTAGTGTTTGGTGTTTGGCGCTTGGTGCTTGGTGTTTTGTGCTTGGTGCTTGGTGCTTGGTGTTTGGTGTTTGCTGTTTGGTGTTCGCTGTTTGGTGTTTGGTGTTTCCTGTTTGGTGTTTGGTGTTTGCGGTTTGGTGTTTGCTATTTGGTGTTTGGTGTTTGGCGTTTGATGTTTGGCATTTGTTGTTTGTTGTTTGCTGTTTGCTGTTTGATGTTTGGTGTTTGGTGTTTGGTGTTTGCTGTTTGATGTTTGGTGATTGGTGTTTGATGTTTGGTGTTTGGTGCTTGGTGCTTGGTGCTTGTTGCTTAGTGTTTTATGTTTAGCGCTTGGTGCTTGGTGTTTTGTGCTTGGTGCTTGGTGCTTGGTGTTTGGTGCTTGGTTCTTGGTGTTTGGTGTTTGGTGATTGGTGCTTGGTGTTTGGTGCTTGGGGTTTGGTGCTTGGTGCTTGGTGATTGGTGTTTGTTGCTTGGTGCTTGGTATTTGGTGTTTGGTGCTTGGAGCTTGGTATTTGGTGTTTGGTGCTTGGTGCTTGGTGTTTGGTGTTTGGTGTTTGGTGCTTGGTGCTTGGTACTTGGTGTTTTGTGTTTGGTGCTTGGTGCTTGGTGCTTGGTGCTTGGTGTTTGGTGCTTGGTGCTTGATGCTTGGTGCTTGGTGCTTGGTGTTTGGTGTTTAGTGCTTGATGCTTGGTATTTGGTGTTTGGTGCTTGGTTCTTGGTGTTTGGTGTTTGGTGCTTGGTGCTAGGTGTTTGGTGTTTGGTGTTTGGTGCTTGGTGCTTGGTGTTTGGTGATTGGTGCTTGGTACTTGGTGTTTGGTGCTCGGTGCTTGGTGCTTGGTGTTTTGTGCTTGGTGCTTGGTGTTTGGTGCTTGGTGCTGGGTGTTTGTTGCTTGGTGCTTGGTGCTTGGTGTTTGGTGCTAGGTGCTTGGTGTTTGGTGTTTGGTGTTTGGTGCTTGGTGCTTGGTGCTTGGTGTTTGGTGCTTGGTGCTTGGTGTTTTGTGTTTGGTGCTTGGTTCTTGGTGTTTGGTGTTTGGTGATTGGTGCTTGGTGTGTGGTGCTTGGTGTTTGGTGCTTGGTGCTTGGTGATTGGTGTTTGCTGCTTGGTGCTTGGTGCTTGGTGTTTGGTGCTTGGAGCTTGGTGTTTGGTGTTTGGTGCTTGGTGCTTGGTGTTTGGTGCTTGGTGCTTGGTGTTGTTGTTTGGTGCTTGGTACTTGGTGCTTGGTGTTTGGTGTCTGGTGCTTGGTGCTTGGTGTTTGGTGTTTGGTGCTTGGTGCTTGGTGTTTGGTGTTTGGTGTTTGGTGCTTGGTGCTTGGTACTTGGTGTTTTGTGTTTGGTGCTTGGTGCTTGGTGCTTGGTGCTTGGTGTTTGGTGCTTGGTGCTTGATGCTTGGTGCTTGGTGCTTGGTGTTTGCTGTTTGCTGTTTGGTGTTTGCTGTTTGGTGTTTGCTGTTTGGTGTTTGGTGTTTGGTGTTTGGTGTTTGGTGCTTGGTGCTTTGTTTTTGCTCTTTGGTGCTTTGTGCTTGGTGTTTGGTGTTTGGTGCTTAGTGCTAGGTGTTTGGTGTTTGGTGCTTGGTGCTTGGTGCTTGGTGCTTGCTGCTTGGTGCTTGGTGCCTGGTGTTTGGTGTTTGGTGTTTGGTGCTTGGTGCTTGGTGCTTTGTGTTTTTGCTTGGTGCTTGGTGATTGGTGCTTGGTGCCTGGTGTTTGGTGTTTGGTGTTTGGTGCTTGGTGCTTGGTGTTTGGTATTTGGTGATTGGTGCTTCGTGTCTGGTGCTTGGTATTTGGTGCTTGGTTCTTGGTGCTTGGTGCTTGGTGCTTGGTGTTTGGTGCTTGGTGCTTGGTGCTTGGTATTTGGTGTTTGGTGCTTGGTGCTTGGTGTTTGGTGTTTGGTGCTTGGTGCTTGGTGTTTGGTATTTGGTGCTTCGTGCTTGGTGCTTGGTGCTTGGTGCTTGGTGTTTGGTGCTTGGTGCTTGGTGCTTGGTATTTGGTGTTTGGTGCTTGGTGCTTGGTGTTTGGTGTTTGGTGCTTGGTGCTTGGTGTTTGGTATTTGGTGCTTCGTGCTTGGTGTTTGGTGATTGGTGCTTGGTGTTTGGTGCTTGGTGTCTGGTGCTTGGTGCTTGGTGTTTGGTGTTTGGTGCTTGGTGCTTGGTGTTTGGTGTTTGGTGTTTGGTGCTTGGTGCTTGGTACTTGGTGTTTGGTGCTTGGTGCTTGGTGCTTGGTGTTTCGTGTTTGGTGCTTGGTGCTTGGTGTTTGGTGTTTGGTGCTTCGTGCTTGGTGTTTGGTGATTGGTGCTTGGTGCTTGGTGCTTGGTGTCTGGTGCTTGGTGCTTGGTGTTTGGTGTTTGGTGCTTGGTGCTTGGTGTTTGGTGTTTGGTGTTTGGTGCTTGGTGCTTGGTACTTGGTGTTTTGTGTTTGGTGCTTGGTGCTTGGTGCTTGGTGCTTGGTGTTTGGTGCTTGGTGCTTGATGCTTGGTGCTTGGTGCTTGGTGTTTGGTGTTTAGTGCTTGGTGCTTGGTATTTGGTGTTTGGCGCTTGGTGATTGGTGTTTGGTGTTTGGTGCTTGGTGTTTGGTGCTTGGTGCTTGGTGTTTGGTGTTTGGCGCTTGGTGCTTGGTGTTTTGTGCTTGGTGCTTGGTGCTTGGTGTTTGGTGTTTGCTGTTTGGTGTTCGCCGTTTGGTGTTTGGTGTTTCCTGTTTGGTGTTTGGTGTTTGCGGTTTGGTGTTTGCTATTTGGTGTTTGGTGTTTGGCGTTTGAAGTTTGGCATTTGTTGTTTGTTGTTTGCTGTTTGGTGTTTGATGTTTGGTGTTTGGTGTTTGGTGTTTGCTGTTTGATGTTTGGTGATTGGTGTTTGATGTTTGGTGTTTGGTGCTTGGTGCTTGGTGCTTGGTGCTTAGTGTTTTATGTTTAGCGCTTGGTGCTTGGTGTTTTGTGCTTGGTGCTTGGTGCTTGGTGTTTGGTGCTTGGTTCTTGGTGTTTGGTGTTTGGTGATTGGTGCTTGGTGTTTGGTGCTTGGGGTTTGGTGCTTGGTGCTTGGTGATTGGTGTTTGTTGCTTGGTGCTTGGTATTTGGTGTTTGGTGCTTGGAGCTTGGTATTTGGTGTTTGGTGCTTGGTGCTTGGTGTTTGGTGTTTGGTGTTTGGTGCTTGGTGCTTGGTACTTGGTGTTTTGTGTTTGGTGCTTGGTGCTTGGTGCTTGGTGCTTGGTGTTTGGTGCTTGGTGCTTGATGCTTGGTGCTTGGTGCTTGGTGTTTGGTGTTTAGTACTTGGTGCTTGGTATTTGGTGTTTGGTGCTTGGTTCTTGGTGTTTGGTGTTTGGTGCTTGGTGCTAGGTGTTTGGTGTTTGGTGTTTGGTGCTTGGTGCTTGGTGTTTGGTGATTGGTGCTTGGTACTTGGTGTTTGGTGCTCGGTGCTTGGTGCTTGGTGTTTCGTGCTTGGTGCTTGGTGTTTGGTGCTTGGTGCTTGGTGTTTGTTGCTTGGTGCTTGGTGCTTGGTGTTTGGTGCTAGGTGCTTGGTGTTTGGTGTTTGGTGTTTGGTGTTTGGTGTTTGCGGTTTGGTGTTTGCTATTTGGTGTTTGGTGTTTGGCGTTTGATGTTTGGCGTTTGTTGTTTGTTGTTTGCTGTTTGGTGTTTGATGTTTGGTGTTTGGTGTTTGGTGTTTGCTGTTTGATGTTTGGTGATTGGTGTTTGATGTTTTGTGTTTGGTGCTTGGTGCTTGGTGTTTTGTGCTTGGTGTTTGGTGCTTGGGGTTTGGTGCTTGGTGCTTGGTGATTGGTGTTTGGTGCTTGGTGCTTGGTGTTTGGTGTTTGGTGCTTGGAGCTTGGTGTTTGGTGTTTGGTGCTTGGTGCTTGGTGTTTGGTGCTTGGTGCTTGGTGTTGGTGTTTGGTGCTTGGTGCTTGGTGCTTGGTGTTTGGTGTTTGGTGTTTGCTGTTTGCTCTTTGGTGTTTGCTGTTTGTTGTTTGCTGTTTGGTGTTTTGTGTTTGCTGTTTGGTGTTTGGAGTTTGCCCTTTGGTGTTTGCTATTTGGTGTTTGGTGTTTGCTGTTTGGTGTTTGCTGTTTGGTGTTTGGTGTTTGGTGTTTGCTGTTTGGTGTTTGCTCTTTGGTGCTTTGTGCTTGGTCTTTGGTTTTTGGTGCTTGGTGCTTGGTGTTTGGTGCTTTGTGCCTGGTGTTTGGTGTTTGGTGTTTGGTGTTTGGTCCTTGGTGCTTGGTGCTTGGTGCTTGGTGTCTGGTGCTTGGTGCTTGGTGTTTGGTGTTTGGTGCTTGGTGCTTGGTGTTTGGTGTTTGGTGTTTGGTGCTTGGTGCTTGGTACTTGGTGTTTTGTGTTTGGTGCTTGGTGCTTGGTGCTTGGTGCTTGGTGTTTGGTGCTTGGTGCTTGATGCTTGGTGCTTGGTGCTTGGTGTTTGGTGTTTAGTGCTTGGTGCTTGGTATTTGGTGTTTGGTGGTTGGTTCTTGGTGTTTGGTGTTTGGTGCTTGGTGCTTGGTGTTTGGTGTTTGGTGTTTGGTGCTTGGTGCTTGGTGTTTGGTGATTGGTGCTTGGTACATGGTGTTTGGTGCTCGGTGCTTGGTGCTTGGTGTTTCGTGCTTGGTGCTTGGTGTTTGGTGCTTGGTTTTTGGTGTTTGGTGCTTGGTGCTTGGTGTTTGGTGTTTGGTGATTGGTGCTTGGTGTTTGGTGCTTGGTATTTGGTGCTTGGTGCTTGGTGTTTGGTGTTTGGAGTTTGCTGTTTGGTGTTTGCTGTTTGGTGTTTTGTGTTTGCTGTTTGGTGTTTGGAGTTTGCTCTTTGGTTTTTGCTATTTGGTGTTTGGTGTTTGCTGTTTGGTGTTGGCTGTTTGGTGTTTGGTGCTTGGTGTTTGGTGTTTGGTGCTTGGTGTTTTGTTTCTGCTCTTTGGTGCTTTGGGCTTGGTGTTTGGTGTTTGGTGCTTGGAGCTTGGTGTTTGGTGTTTGGTGCTTGGTGCTTGGTGCTTGGTGTTTGGTGCTCGGTGCTTGGTGTTTGGTGTTTGGTGTTTGGTGCTTGGTGCTTGGTGCTTGGTGTTTTGTACTTGGAGCCTGGTGTTTAGTGTTTGGTGCTTGGTGCTTGGTGTTTGGTGTTTGGTGCTTGGTGCTTGGTGCTTGGTGTTTGGTGTTTGGTACTTGGTGCTTGGTGTTTGGTGCTTGGTGCTTGGTGCTTGGTGTTTGGTGCTTGGTTCTTGGTGTTTGGTGTTTGGTGATTGGTGCTTGGTGTTTGGTGCTTGGGGTTTCGTGCTTGGTGCTTGGTGATTGGTGTTTGGTGCTTGGTGCTTGGTGTTTGGTGCTTGGAGCTTGGTGTTTGGTATTTGGTGCTTGGTGCTTGGTGTTTGGTGCTTGGTGCTTGGTGTTGTTGTTTGGTGCTTGGTGCTTGGTGCTTGGTGTTTGGTGTTTGGTGTTTGCTGTTTGCTGTTTGGTGTTTGCTGTTTGGTGTTTGCTGTTTGGTGTTTGGTGTTTGGTGTTTGGTGCTTGGTGCTTGGTGTTTGATGTGTGGTGCTTGGTGCTTGGTGTTTGGTGCTTGGTGCTTGGTGCTTCGTGTCTGATGCTTGGTGTTTGGTGCTTGGTGTTTGGTGCTTGGTGCTTGGTGCTTGGTGTTTGGTGCTTGGTGCTTGGTGCTTGGTGCTTGGTATTTGGTGTTTGGTGCTTGGTGCTTGGTGTTTGGTGTTTGGTGCTTGGTGCTTGGTGTTTGGTGTTTGGTGCTTCGTGCTTGGTGTTTGGTGATTGGTGCTTGGTGCTTGGTGCTTGGTGTCTGGTGCTTGGTGCTTGGTGTTTGGTGTTTGGTGCTTGGTGCTTGGTGTTTGGTGTTTGGTGTTTGGTGCTTGGTGCTTGGTACTTGGTGTTTTGTGTTTGGTGCTTGGTGCTTGGTGCTTGGTGCTTGGTGTTTGGTGCTTGGTGCTTGATGCTTGGTGCCTGTTGCTTGGTGTTTGGTGTTTAGTGCTTGGTGCTTGGTATTTGGTGTTTGGCGCTTGGTGATTGGTGTTTAGTGTTTGGTGCTTGGTGTTTGGTGCTTGGTGCTTGGTGTTTGGTGTTTGGCGCTTGGTGCTTGGTGTTTTGTGCTTGGTGCTTGGTGCTTGGTGTTTGGTGTTTGCTGTTTGGTGTTCGCTGTTTGGTGTTTGGTGTTTCCTGTTTGGTGTTTGGTGTTTGCGGTTTGGTGTTTGCTATTTGGTGTTTGGTGTTTGGCGTTTGATGTTTGGCATTTGTTGTTTGTTGTTTGCTGTTTGCTGTTTGATGTTTGGTGTTTGGTGTTTGGTGTTTGCTGTTTGATGTTTGGTGATTGGTGTTTGATGTTTGGTGTTTGGTGCTTGGTGCTTGGTGCTTGTTGCTTAGTGTTTTATGTTTAGCGCTTGGTGCTTGGTGTTTTGTGCTTGGTGCTTGGTGCTTGGTGTTTGGTGCTTGGTTCTTGGTGTTTGGTGTTTGGTGCTTGGTGCTTGGTGCTTGGTGCTTGGTGTTTGGTGCTTGGTGCTTGATGCTTGATGCTTGGTGCTTGGTGCTTGGTGTTTGGTGTTTAGTGCTTGGTGCTTGGTATTTGGTGTTTGGCGGTTGGTGATTGGTGTTTGGTGTTTGGTGCTTGGTGTTTGGTGCTTGGTGCTTGGTGTTTGGTGTTTGGCGCTTGGTGCTTGGTCTTTTGTGCTTGGTGCTTGGTGCTTGGTGTTTGGTGTTTGCTGTTTGTTGTTCGCTGTTTGGTGTTTGGTGTTTCCTGTTCGGTGTTTGGTGTTTGCGGTTTGGTGTTTGCTATTTGGTGTTTGGTGTTTGGCGTTTGATGTTTGGCATTTGTTGTTTGTTGTTTGCTGTTTGGTGTTTGATGTTTGGTGTTTGGTGTTTGGTGTTTGCTGTTTGATGTTTGGTGATTGGTGTTTGATGTTTGGTGTTTGGTGCTTGGTGCTTGGTGCTTGGTGCTTAGTGTTTTATGTTTAGCGCTTGGTGCTTGGTGTTTTGTGCTTGGTGCTTGGTGCTTGGTGTTTGGTGCTTGGTGCTTGGTATTTGGTGTTTGGTGCTTGGTTCTTGGTGTTTGGTGTTTGGTGCTTGGTGCTTGGTGTTTGGTGTTTGGTGTTTGGTGCTTGGTGCTTGGTGTTTGGTGATTGGTGCTTGGTACTTGGTGTTTGGTGCTCGGTGCTTGGTGCTTGGTGTTTCGTGCTTGGTGCTTGGTGTTTGGTGCTTGGTGCTTGGTGTTTGTTGCTTGGTGCTTGGTGCTTGGTGTTTGGTGCTAGGTGCTTGGTGTTTGGTGTTTGGTGTTTGGTGCTTGGTGCTTGGTGCTTGGTGTTAGGTGCTTGGTGCTTGGTGTTTTGTGTTTGGTGCTTGGTTCTTGGTGTTTGGTGTTTGGTGGTTGGTGCTTGGTGTTTGGTGCTTGGTGTTTGGTGCTTGGTGCTTGGTGATTGGTGTTTGCTGCTTGGTGCTTGGTATTTGGTGTTTGGTGCTTGGAGCTTGGTGTTTGGTGTTTGGTGCTTGGTGCTTGGTGTTTGGTGCTTGGTGCTTGGTGTTGTTGTTTGGTGCTTGGTACTTGGTGCTTGGTGTTTGGTGTTTGGTGTTTGCTGTTTGCTGTTTGGTGTTTGCTGTTTGGTGTTTGCTGTTTGGTGTTTGGTGTTTGGTGTTTGGTGTTTGGTGCTTGGTGCTTTGTTTTTGCTCTTTGGTGCTTAGTGCTTGGTGTTTGGTGTTTGGTGCTTTGTGCTTGGTGCTTGGTGCTTGCTGCTTGGTGCTTGGTGCCTGGTGTTTGGTGTTTGGTGTTTGGTGCTTGGTGCTTGGTGCTTTGTGTTTTTGGCTTGGTGCTTGGTGCTTGGTCCTTGGTGCCTGGTGTTTGGTGTTTGGTGCTTGGTTCTTGGTGTTTGGTGTTTGGTGCTTGGTGCTTGGTGTTTGGTGTTTGGTGTTTGGTGCTTGGTGCTTGGTGTTTGGTGATTGGTGCTTGGTACTTGGTGTTTGGTGCTCGGGGCTTGGTGCTTGGTGTTTAGTGCTTGGTGCTTGGTTTTTGGTGTTTGGTGCTTGGTGCTTGGTGTTTGGTGCTTGGTGCTTGGTGCTTGGTGTTTGGTGTTTGCTGTTTGGTGTTTGGTGTTTGGCGTTTGATGTTTGGCATTTGTTGTTTGTTGTTTGCTGTTTGATGTTTGGTGTTTGGTGTTTGGTGTTTGCTGTTTGATGTTTGGTGATTGGTGTTTGATGTTTGGTGTTTGGTGCTTGGTGCTTGATGCTTGGTGCTTAGTGTTTTATGTTTAGCGCTTGGTGCTTGGTGTTTTGTGCTTGGTGCTTGGTGCTTGGTGTTTGGTGCTTGGTGCTTGGTATTTGGTGTTTGGTGCTTGGTTTTTGGTGTTTGGTGTTTGGTGCTTGGTGCTTGGTGTTTGGTGTTTGGTGTTTGGTGCTTGGTGCTTGGTGTTTGGTGATTGGTGCTTGGTACTTGGTGTTTGGTGCTCGGTGCTTGGTGCTTTGTGTTTCGTGCTTGGTGCTTGGTGTTTGGTGCTTGGTGCTTGGTGTTTGTTGCTTGGTGCTTGGTGCTTGGTGTTTGGTGCTAGGTGCTTGGTGTTTGGTGTTTGGTGCTTGGTTCTTGGTGTTTGGTGTTTGGTGATTGGTGCTTGGTGTTTGGTGCTTGGTGTTTGGTGCTTGGTGCTTGGTGATTGGTGTTTGCTGCTTGGTGCTTGGTGTTTGGTGTTTGGTGCTTGGAGCTTGGTGTTTGGTGTTTGGTGCTTGGTGCGTGGTGTTTGGTGCTTGGTGCTTTGTGCTTGGTGCTTGGTGCTTGCTGCTTGGTGCTTGGTGCCTGGTGTTTGGTGTTTGGTGTTTGGTGCTTGGTGCTTGGTGCTTTGTGTTTTTTGCTTGGTGCTTGGTGCTTGGTCCTTGGTGCCTGGTGTTTGGTGTTTGGTGCTTGGTTCTTGGTGTTTGGTGTTTGGTGCTTGGTGCTTGGTGTTTGGTGTTTGGTGTTTGGTGCTTGGTGCTTGGTGTTTGGTGATTGGTGCTTGGTACTTGGTGTTTGGTGCTCGGGGCTTGGTGCTTGGTGTTTAGTGCTTGGTGCTTGGTTTTTGGTGTTTGGTGCTTGGTGCTTGGTGTTTGGTGCTTGGTGCTTGGTGCTTGGTGTTTGGTGTTTTTGTTTGGTGTTCGCTGTTTGGTGTTTGGTGTTTCCTGTTTGGTGTTTGGTGTTTGCGGTTTGGTGTTTGCTATTTGGTGTTTGGTGTTTGGCGTTTGATGTTTGGCATTTGTTGTTTGTTGTTTGCTGTTTGATGTTTGGTGTTTGGTGTTTGGTGTTTGCTGTTTGATGTTTGGTGATTGGTGTTTGATGTTTGGTGTTTGGTGCTTGGTGCTTGATGCTTGGTGCTTAGTGTTTTATGTTTAGCGCTTGGTGCTTGGTGTTTTGTGCTTGGTGCTTGGTGCTTGGTGTTTGGTGCTTGGTGCTTGGTATTTGGTGTTTGGTGCTTGGTTCTTGGTGTTTGGTGTTTGGTGCTTGGTGCTTGGTGTTTGGTGTTTGGTGTTTGGTGCTTGGTGCTTGGTGTTTGGTG
The DNA here is from genome assembly GCA_964016885.1 of Eledone cirrhosa. Lineage (NCBI taxonomy): Eukaryota > Metazoa > Mollusca > Cephalopoda > Octopoda > Eledonidae > Eledone > Eledone cirrhosa. Next base: position 140,607,603 of record OZ024743.1, on the reverse strand, counting down.
ATTGGTGCTTGGTACTTGGTGTTTGGTGCTCGGTGCTTGGTGCTTTGTGTTTCGTGCTTGGTGCTTGGTGTTTGGTGCTTGGTGCTTGGTGTTTGTTGCTTGGTGCTTGGTGCTTGGTGTTTGGTGCTAGGTGCTTGGTGTTTGGTGTTTGGTGCTTGGTTCTTGGTGTTTGGTGTTTGGTGATTGGTGCTTGGTGTTTGGTGCTTGGTGTTTGGTGCTTGGTGCTTGGTGATTGGTGTTTGCTGCTTGGTGCTTGGTGTTTGGTGTTTGGTGCTTGGAGCTTGGTGTTTGGTGTTTGGTGCTTGGTGCGTGGTGTTTGGTGCTTGGTGCTTGGTGTTGTTGTTTGGTGCTTGGTACTTGGTGCTTGGTGTTTGGTGTTTGGTGTTTGCTGTTTGCTGTTTGGTTTTTGCTGTTTGGTGTTTGCTGTTTGGTGTTTGGTGTTTGGTGTTTGGTGTTTGGTGCTTGGTGCTTTGTTTTTGCTCTTTGGTGCTTTGTGCTTGGTGTTTGGTGTTTGGTGCTTAGTGCTTGGTGTTTGGTGTTTGATGCTTTGTGCTTGGTGCTTGGTGCTTGCTGCTTGGTGCTTGGTGCCTGGTGTTTGGTGTTTGGTGTTTGGTGCTTGGTGCTTGGTGCTTTGTGTTTTTTGCTTGGTGCTTGGTGCTTGGTGCTTGGTGCCTGGTGTTTGGTGTTTGGTGTTTGGTGCTTGTTGCTTGGTGTTTGGTATTTGGTGCTTGGTGCTTGGTGCTTCGTGCTTGGTATTTGGTGTTTGGTGCTTGGTGCTTGGTGTTTGGTGTTTGGTGCTTCGTGCTTGGTGTTTGGTGATTGGTGCTTGGTGCTTGGTGCTTGGTGTCTGGTGCTTGGTGCTTGGTGTTTGGTGTTTGGTGCTTGGTGCTTGGTGTTTGGTGTTTGGTGTTTGGTGCTTGGTGCTTGGTACTTGGTGTTTGGTGCTTGGTGCTTGGTGCTTGGTGCTTGGTGCTTGCTGTTTGGTGTTTAGTGCTTGGTGCTTGGTATTTGGTGTTTGGCGCTTGGCGCTTGGTGTTTGGTGTTTGGTGCTTGGTGCTTGGTGCTTGGTGTTTGGTGCTTGGTGCTTGGTGCTTGGTGTTTTGTGCTTGGTGGTTGGTGCTTGGTGTTTGGTACTTTGTTCTTGGTGTTTGGTGTTTGGCGCTTGGTGCTTGGTGTTTGGTGCTTGGTGCTTGGTGTTTGGTGTTTGGTGCTTGGTGCTTGGTGCTTGGAGCTTGGTGCTTGGTGCTTGGTTCTGGGTGCTTGGTGCTTGGTGCTTGTTATTTGGTGCTTGGGGCTTGGTGATTGGTGTTTGGTGCTTGGTGCTTGGTGCTTGGTGCTTGGTGTTTGGTGCTTGGTGTTTGGTGCTTGGTGCTTGGTGCTAGGAGTTTGGTGTTTGGTGTTTGGCGATTGGTGCTTGGTGTTTGGTGATTGGTGCTTGGTGTTTGGTGTTTGGTGCTTAGTGCTTGGTGTTTGGTGTTTGGTGCTTGGCGCTTGGTGTTTGGTGTTTGGCGCTTGGTGCTTGGTGTTTGGTGCTTGGTGCTTGGTGTTTGGTGTTTGGTGCTTGGTGCTTGGTGCTTGGAGCTTGGTGCTTGGTGCTTGGTTCTGGGTGCTTGGTGCTTGGTGCTTGTTATTTGGTGCTTGGGGCTTGGTGATTGGTGTTTGGTGCTTGGTGCTTGGTGCTTGGTGCTTGGTGTTTGGTGCTTGGTGTTTGGTGCTTGGTGCTTGGTGCTAGGAGTTTGGTGTTTGGTGCTTGGGGCTTGGTGTTTGGTGTTTGGTGCTTGGTGCTTGGTGTTTGGTGTTTGGTGCTTGGTGCTTGGTGTTTGGTGATTGGTGCTTGGTGCTTGGTGTTTTGTGCTTGGTGGTTGGTGGTTGGTGTTTGGTACTTTGTTCTTGGTGTTTGGTGTTTGGCGCTTGGTGCTTGGTGTTTGGTGCTTGGTGCTTGGTGTTTGGTGTTTGGTGCTTGGTGTTTGGTGCTTGGAGCTTGGTGCTTGGTTTTTGGTGCTTGGTGCTTGGTGCTTGGTGCTTGGTGTCTGGTGCTTGGTGCTTGGTGTTTGGTGTTTGGTGCTTGGTGCTTGGTGTTTGGTGCTTGGGATTTGGTGCTTGGTGCTTGGTGTTTGGTGTTTGGAGTTTGGTGCTTGGTGCTTGGTGTTTGGTGTTTAGTGATTGGTGCTTAATTCTTGGTGTTTGGTGCTTGGGGCTTGGTGATTGGTGTTTGGTGCTTGGTGCTTGGTATTTGGTGCTTGGTCTTTGGTGCTTGGTGTTTGGTGCTTGGTGCTTGGTGCTTGGTGCTTGGTGTTTGTTGCTTGGTGCTTGGCGTTTGGTGCTTGGTGCTTCATGCTTGGTGTTTGGTGCATGGTGCTTGGTGCTTGGTGTTTGGTGTTTAGTGCTTGCTGCTTGCTGATTGGTGCTTGTTGCTTGGTGCTTGGTGTTTGGTGCTTGGTGTTTGGTGTTTGGTGTTTGCTGTTTGCTGTTTGCTGTTTGGTGTTTGCTGTTTGGTGTTTGGTGCTTGGTGCTTGGTGCTTGGTGCTTGGTGTTTGGTGTTTGGCGCTTGGTGCTTGGTGTTTTGTGCTTGGTGCTTGGTGCTTGGTGTTTGGTGTTTGGTGTTTGTGTTTGCTGTTTGGCGTTTGCTGTTTGGTGTTTGCTGTTTGGTGTTTGCTGGTTGGTGTTTGGTGTTTGCTGTTTGCTGTTTGGTGTTTGCTGTTTGGTGTTTGATATTTGGTGTTTGGTGTTTGCTGTTTGGTGTTTGGTGTTTAGTGTTTGCTGTTTGGTGTTTGGTGTTTGGTGTTTGGTGCTTGGGGCTTGGTGTTTGCTCTTTGGTGCTTGGTGATTGGTTTTTGGTGTTTGGTGCTTCGTGCTTGGTGCATGGTGTTTGGTGCTTGGTGCTTGGTGCTTGGTGCTTGGTGTTTGGTGTTTGGTGCTTGGTGCTTGGTGTTTGGTCTTTGGTGCTTGGTGCTTGGTTCTGGGTGCTTGGTGCTTGGTGCTTGGTGTTTGGTGCTTGGGGCTTGGTGATTGGTGTTTGGTGTTTGCTGTTTGGTGTTTGCTGTTTGGTGTTTGTGGTTTGGTGTTTGGTGTTTGCTGGTTGGTGTTTGGTGTTTGGTGTTTGCTGTTTGGTGTTTGCTGTTTGGTGTTTGGTTTTTGGTGTTTGGTGCTTGGTGCTTGGTGTTTGGTGTTTGGTGCTTGGTGTTTGCTGTTTGGTGCTTGATGATTGGTGTTTGGTGCTTGGTGCTTGGTACTTGGTGCTTGATTCTTGGTGCTTGGTGCTTGGTGTTTAGTGCTTGGTGCTTGGTTTTTGGTGTTTTGGTGCTTGGTTCTTGGTTTTTGGTGTTTTGGTGCTTGGTTCTTGGTGTTTGGTGCTTCGTGCTTGGTGCATGGTGTTTGGTGCTTGGTGCTTGGTGCTTGGTGTTTGGTGTTTGGTGCTTGGTGCTTGGTGTTTGGTCTTTGGTGCTTGGTGCTTGGTTCTGGGTGCTTGGTGCTTGGTGCTTGGTGTTTGGTGCTTGGGGCTTGGTGATTGGTGTTTGGTGTTTGCTGTTTGGTGTTTGCTGTTTGGTGTTTGTGGTTTGGTGTTTGGTGTTTTGTGTTTGCTGGTTGGTGTTTGGTGTTTGGTGTTTGCTGTTTGGTGTTTGCTGTTTGGTGCTTGGTGTTTGGTGTTTGGTGCTTGGTGCTTGGTGTTTGGTGTTTGGTGCTTGGTGCTTGGTGTTTGGTGTTTGGTGCTTGTTGTTTGCTGTTTGGTGCTTGATGATTGGTGTTTGGTGCTTGGTGCTTGGTGCTTGGTGCTTGATGCTTGCTGTTTGGTGCTTGGTGTTTGGTGTTTGGTGCTTGGTGCTTGGTGTTTGGTGTTTTGGTGCTTGGTTCTTGGTTTTTGGTGTTTTGGTGCTTGGTTCTTGGTGTTTGGTGCTTCGTGCTTGGTGCATGGTGTTTGGTGCTTGGTGCTTGGTGCTTGGTGCTTGGTGCTAGGTGTTTGGTGTTTGGTGCTTGGTGCTTGGTGTTTGGTCTTTGGTGCTTGGTGCTTGGTTCTGGGTGCTTGGTGCTTGGTGCTTGGTGTTTGGTGCTTGGGGCTTGGTGATTGGTGTTTGGTGTTTGCTGTTTGGTGTTTGCTGTTTGGTGTTTGTGGTTTGGTGTTTGGTGTTTGGTGTTTGCTGGTTGGTGTTTGGTGTTTGGTGTTTGCTGTTTGGTGTTTGCTGTTTGGTGCTTGGTGTTTGGTGTTTGGTGCTTGGTGCTTGGTGTTTGGTGTTTGGTGCTTGGTGCTTGGTGTTTGGTGCTTGGTGTTTGCTGTTTGGTGCCTGGTGCTTGGTGCTTCGTGTTTGGTGCTTGGTGCTTGGTGCTTGGTGCTTGATGCTTGGTGCTTGGTGCTTGGTGTTTAGTGCTTGGTGCTTGGTTTTTGGTGTTTTGGTGCTTGGTTCTTGGTGTTTGGTGCATGGTGCTTGGTGCTTGGTGTTTGGTGTTTAGTGCATGCTGCTTGCTGATTGGTGCTTGTTGCTTGGTGCTTGGTGTTTGGTGCTTGGTGTTTGGTGTTTGGTGTTTGCTGTTTGCTGTTTGCTGTTTGGTGTTTGCTGTTTGGTGTTTGGTGCTTGGTGCTTGGTGCTTGGTGCTTGGTGTTTGGTGTTTGGCGCTTGGTGCTTGGTGTTTTGTGCTTGGTGCTTGGTGCTTGGTGTTTGGTGTTTGGTGTTTGTGTTTGCTGTTTGGCGTTTGCTGTTTGGTGTTTGCTGTTTGGTGTTTGCTGGTTGGTGTTTGGTGTTTGCTGTTTGCTGTTTGATGTTTGCTGTTTGGTGTTTGATATTTGGTGTTTGGTGTTTGCTGTTTGGTGTTTGGTGTTTAGTGTTTGCTGTTTGGTGTTTGGTGTTTGGTGTTTGGTGCTTGGGGCTTGGTGTTTGCTCTTTGGTGCTTGGTGATTGGTTTTTGGTGTTTGGTGCTTCGTGCTTGGTGCTTGGTGCTTGGTGTTTGGTGTTTGGTGCTTGGTGCTTGGTGTTTGGTCTTTGGTGCTTGGTGCTTGGTTCTGGGTGCTTGGTGCTTGGTGCTTGGTGTTTGGTGCTTGGGGCTTGGTGATTGGTGTTTGGTGTTTGCTGTTTGGTGTTTGCTGTTTGGTGTTTGTGGTTTGGTGTTTGGTGTTTACTGGTTGGTGTTTGGTGTTTGGTGTTTGCTGTTTGGTGTTTGCTGTTTGGTGTTTGGTGTTTGGTGTTTGGTGCTTGGTGCTTGGTGTTTGGTGTTTGGTGCTTGGTGTTTGCTGTTTGGTGCTTGATGATTGGTGTTTGGTGCTTGGTGCTTGGTGCTTGGTGCTTGATGCTTGGTGCTTGGTGCTTGGTGTTTAGTGCTTGGTGCTTGGTTTTTGGTGTTTTGGTGCTTGGTTCTTGGTTTTTGGTGTTTTGGTGCTTGGTTCTTGGTGTTTGGTGCTTCGTGCTTGGTGCATGGTGTTTGGTGCTTGGTGCTTGGTGCTTGGTGTTTGGTGTTTGGTGCTTGGTGCTTGGTGTTTGGTCTTTGGTGCTTGGTGCTTGGTTCTGGGTGCTTGGTGCTTGGTGCTTGGTGTTTGGTGCTTGGGGCTTAGTGATTGGTGTTTGGTGTTTGCTGTTTGGTGTTTGCTGTTTGGTGTTTGTGGTTTGGTGTTTGGTGTTTGGTGTTTGCTGGTTGGTGTTTGGTGTTTGGTGTTTGCTGTTTGGTGTTTGCTGTTTGGTGCTTGGTGTTTGGTGTTTGGTGCTTGGTGCTTGGTGTTTGGTGTTTGGTGCTTGGTGCTTGGTGTTTGGTGTTTGGTGCTTGGTGTTTGCTGTTTGGTGCATGATGATTGGTGTTTGGTGCTTGGTGCTTGGTGCTTGGTGCTTGATGCTTGCTGTTTGGTGCTTGGTGTTTGGTGTTTGGTGCTTGGTGCTTGGTTTTTGGTGTTTTGGTGCTTGGTTCTTGGTGTTTGGTGCTTCGTGCTTGGTGCATGGTGTTTGGTGCTTGGTGCTTGGTGCTTGGTGCTAGGTGTTTGGTGTTTGGTGCTTGGTGCTTGGTGTTTGGTCTTTGGTGCTTGGTGCTTGGTTCTGGGTGCTTGGTGCTTGGTGCTTGGTGTTTGGTGCTTGGGGCTTCGTGATTGGTGTTTGGTGTTTGCTGTTTGGTGTTTGCTGTTTGGTGTTTGTGGTTTGGTGTTTGGTGTTTGGTGTTTGCTGGTTGGTGTTTGGTGTTTGGTGTTTGCTGTTTGGTGTTTGCTGTTTGGTGCTTGGTGTTTGGTGTTTGGTGCTTGGTGCTTGGTGTTTGGTGTTTGGTGCTTGGTGCTTGGTGTTTGGTGCTTGGTGTTTGCTGTTTGGTGCCTGGTGCTTGGTGCTTCGTGTTTGGTGCTTGGTGCTTGGTGCTTGGTGCTTGATGCTTGGTGCTTGGTGCTTGGTGTTTAGTGCTTGGTGCTTGTTTTTTGGTGTTTTGGTGCTTGGTTCTTGGTGTTTGGTGCTTGGGGCTTGGTGATTGGTGTTTAGGGCTTGGTGCTTGGTATTTGGTGCTTGGTCTTTGGTGCTTGGTGTCTGGTGCTTGGTGCTTGGTGCTTGGTGTTTGGTGCTTGGTGCTTGGCGTTTGGTGCTTGGTGCTTCATGCTTGGTGTTTGGTGCATGGTGCTTGGTGCTTGGTGTTTGGTGTTTAGTGCTTGGTGCTTGCTGATTGGCGCTTGTTGCTTGGTGCTTGGTGTTTGGTGCTTGGTGTTTGGTGTTTGCTGTTTGCTGTTTGCTGTTTGCTGTTTGGTGTTTGCTGTTTGGTGTTTGCTGTTTGGTGTTTGCTGTTTGGTGTTTGCTGTTTGGTGTTTGGTGTTTGGTGTTTGCTGTTTGGTGTTTGGTGTTTGGTGTTTGGTGTTTGGTGTTTGCTGTTTGGTGTTTCGTGTTTGGTGTTTGGTGATTGGTGTTTGCTGTTTGGTGTTTGGTGTTTGGTGTTTGGTGCTTGGTGCTTGGTGCTTGGTGCTTGGTGTTTGGTGTTTGGCGCTTGGTGCTTGGTGTTTTGTGCTTGGTGCTTGGTGCTTGGTGTTTGGTGTTTGGTGTTTGTGTTTGCTGTTTGGCGTTTGCTGTTTGGTGTTTGCTGTTTGGTGTTTGCTGGTTGGTGTTTGGTGTTTGCTGTTTGCTGTTTGGTGTTTGCTGTTTGGTGTTTGATATTTGGTGTTTGGTGTTTGCTGTGTGGAGTTTGTTGTTTAGTGTTTGCTGTTTGGTGTTTGGTGCTTGGTGTTTGGTACTTGGGGCTTGGTGATTGGTTTTTGGTGTTTGGTGCTTCGTGCTTGGTGTTTGGTGTCTGGTGCTTGGTGCTTGGTGCTTGGTGCTTGGTGTTTGGTGTTTGGTGCTTGGGGCTTGGTGATTGGTGATTGGTGCTTGGTGCTTTGTGCTTGGTGCTTGGTGTTTGGTGCTTGGTGTTTGGTGCTTGGTGCTTGGTGCTAGGAGTTTGGTGTTTGGTGTTTGGGGTTTGGCATTTCCTGTTTGGCGTATGGGGTTTGGCATTTGCTTTTTGGCGTTTGCTGTTTGGTGTTTGGTGCTTGGTGGTTGGTGTTTTGTACTTGGTGTTTGGTGTTTGGGGTTTGGTGCTTGGTGCTAGGTGTTTGGTGTTTGGTGCTTGGCGTTTGCTGTTTGGCATTTGGGGTTTGGCATTTGCTGTTTGGCGTTTGGGGTTTGGCGTTTGCTTTTTGGCGTTTGCTGTTTGGTCTTTGGTGTTTGGTCTTTGCTGTTTGGTGTTTGCTGTTTGGTGTTTGTGGTTTGGTGTTTGGTGTTTGGTGTTTGCTGGTTGGTGTTTGGTGTTTGGTGTTTGCTGTTTGGTGTTTGCTGTTTGGTCCTTGGTGTTTGGTGTTTGGTGCTTGGTACTTGGTGTTTGGTGTTTGGTGCTTGATGTTTGCTGTTTGGTGCTTGATGCTTGGTGTTTGGTGCTTGGTGCCTGCTGCTTGGTGCTTGGTGTTTGGTGCTTGGTGCTTGGTGTTTGGTGCTTGATGCTTGGTGCTTGGTGCTTGGTGTTTAGTGCTTGGTGCTTGGTTTTTGGTGTTTTGGTGCTTGGTGCTTGGTGTTTGGTGCTTGGTGTTTGGTGCTTGGTGTTTGGTGCTTGGTGCGTGGTACTTGGTGCTTGGTGTTTGGTGTTTGGTGCTTGGTGCTTGGTGCTTGGTATCTGGTGCTTGGTGCTTGGTGCTTGGTGTTTGGTGCTTGTTGTTTGGTGCTTGGTTTTTGGTGTCTGGTGCTTGGTGCTTGGTGTTTGGTGCCTGGTGCTTGGTGCTTGGTGTTTGGTGCTTGGTGCTTGCTGCTTGGTGTTTGGTGTTTAGTGCTTGGTGCTTGGTGTTTGGTGTTTGGTGCTTGGTGCTTGGTGTTTGGTGTTTGGTGCTTGGTGCTTGGTGTTTGGTGTTTGGTGCTTGGCGCTTGGTGTTTGGTGTTTGGTGCTTGGCATTTGCTGTTTGGCGTTTGGGGCTTGGCATTTGCTTTTTGGCGTTTGCTATTTGGTGTTTGGTGTTTGGTGTTTGCTGTTTGGTGTTTGGTGTTTGGTGTTTGCTGGTTGGTGTTTGGTGCTTGGTGCTTGGTGTTTGGTGCTTGGTGCTTGGTGCTTGGTGCTTGGTGTTTGGTGCTTGGTGTTTGGTGCTTGGTGTTTGGTGCTTGGTGCTTGGTGCTTGGTGTTTGGTGTTTAGTGCTTGGTGCTTGGTGTTTGGTGTTTGGTGCTTGGTGCTTGGTGTTTGGTGTTTGGTGCTTGGTGCTTGGTGTTTGGTGTTTGGTGCTTGGTGCTTGCTGTTTGGCGTTTGGTGTTTGGCGTTTGCTGTTTGGTGTTTGGTGTTTGGTGTTTGCTGGTTGGTGTTTGGTGTTTGGTGTTTGCTGTTTGGTGTTTGCTGTTTGGTGTTTGGTGTTTGCTGTTTGGTGTTTGGTGTTTGGAGTTTGCTGTTTGCTGTTTGGTGTTTGGTGTTTGGTGTTTGGTGTTTGGTGCTTGGTGCTTGGTGCTTGGTGCTTGGTATTTGGTGCTTGGTGCTTGGTGTTTGGTGTTTGGCGCTTGGTGCTTGGTGTTTCATGCGTGGTGCTTGGTGTTTGGTGTTTGGTGCTTGGTGTTTGGTCCTTGGAGCTTGGTGCTTGGTTTTTGGTGCTTGGTATTTGGTGCTTGGTGCTTCGTGTCTGGTGCTTGGTGTTTGGTGCTTGGTGTTTGGGGCTTGGTGCTTGGTGCTTGGTGTTTGGTGCTTGGTGCTTGGTGCTTGGTGCTAGGTGCTTGGTGTTTGGTGTTTGGTGCTTGGTGCTTGGTGTTTGGTGTTTGGTGCTTGGTGCTTGGTGTTTGGTGATTGGTGCATGGTGCTTGGTGCTTGGTGTTTGGTGTTTGGTGCTTGGTGCTTGGTGTTTGGTGCTTGGGATTTGGTGCTTGGTGCTTGGTGTTTGGTGTTTAGTGATTGGTGCTGGGTTCTTGGTGTTTGGTGCTTGGTGCTTGGTGATTGGTGTTTGGTGCTTGGTGCTTGGTATTTGGTGCTTGGTCTTTGGTGCTTGGTGTTTGGTGCATGGTGCTTGGTGCTTGGTGTTTGGTGCTTGGTGCTTGGCGTTTGGTGCTTGGTGCTTGATGCTTGTTGTTTGGTCCATGGTGCTTGGTGCTTGGGGTTTGGTGTTTAGTGCTTGGTGCTTGGTGATTGGTGCTTGTTGCTTGGTGCTTGGTGTTTGGTGCTTGGTGTTTGCTGGTTGGTGTTTGGTGTTTGCTGTTTGCTGTTTGGTGTTTGCTGTTTGGTGTTTGGTGTTTGCTGTTTGGTGTTTGGTGTTTGGAATTTGCTGTTTGCTGTTTGGTGTTTGGTGTTTGGTGTTTGGTGCTTGGTGCTTGGTGCTTGGTGCTTGGTATTTGGTGCTTGGTGCTTGGTTTTTGGTGTTTGGCGCTTGGTGCTTGGTGTTTCATGCTTGGTGCTTGGTGTTTGGTGTTTGGTGCTTGGTGTTTGGTCCTTGGAGCTTGGTGCTTGGTTTTTGGTGCTTGGTATTTGGTGCTTGGTGCTTCGTGTCTGGTGCTTGGTGTTTGGTGCTTGGTGTTTGGTGCTTGGTGCTTGGTGCTTGGTGTTTGGTGCTTGGTGCTTGGTGCTTGGTGCTTGGTATTTGGTGTTTGGTGCTTGGTGCTTGGTGTTTGGTGTTTGGTGCTTGGTGCTTGGTGTTTGGTGTTTGGTGTTTGGTGTTTGCTGTTTGCTGTTTGGTGATTCGTGATTGGTGTTTGATGTTTGGTGTTTGGTGTTGGGTGTTTGGTGCTTGGGGCTTGGTGTTTGCTCTTTGGTGCTTGGTGCTTGGTGTTTGGTGTTTGGTGCTTGGTGCTTGGTGTTTGGTGTTTGGTGCTTGGCGCTTGGTGTTTGGTGTTTGGTGTTTGGCGTTTGCTGTTTGGCGTTTGGGGTTTGGCGTTTGCTTTTTGGCGTTTGCTATTTGGTGTTTGGTGTTTGGTGTTTGCTGTTTGGTGTTTGGTGTTTGGTGTTTGCTGGTTGGTGTTTGGTGCTTGGTGCTTGGTGTTTGGTGCTTGGTGCTTGGTGCTTGGTGTTTGGTGCTTGGTGTTTGGTGCTTGGTGTTTGGTGCTTGGTGTTTGGTGCTTGGTGTTTGGGGCTTGGTGCTTGGTGCTTGGTGTTTGGTGTTTAGTGCTTGGTGCTTGGTGTTTGGTGTTTGGTGCTTGGTGCTTGGTGTTTGGTGTTTGGTGCTTGGTGCTTGGTGTTTGGTGTTTGGTGCTTGGTGCTTACTGTTTGGCGTTTGGTGTTTGGCGTTTGCTGTTTGGCGTTTGGTGTTTGGCGTTTGATGTTTGGCGTTTGCTGTTTGGTGTTTGGTGTTTGGTGTTTGCTGGTTGGTGTTTGGTGTTTGCTGTTTGGTGTTTGCTGTTTGGTGTTTGGTGTTTGCTGTTTGGTGTTTGGTGTTTGGAGTTTGCTGTTTGGTGTTTGGTGTTTGGTGTTTGGTGTTTGGTGTTTGGTGCTTGGTGCTTGGTGCTTGGTGCTTGTTATTTGGTGCTTGGTGCTTGGTGTTTGGTGTTTGGCGCTTGGTGCTTGGTGTTTCAGGCTTGGTGCTTGGTGTTTGGTGTTTGGTGCTTGGTGTTTGGTCCTTGGAGCTTGGTGCTTGGTTTTTGGTGCTTGGTATTTGGTGCTTGGTGCTTCGTGTCTGGTGCTTGGTGTTTGGTGCTTGGTGTTTGGGGCTTGGTGCTTGGTGCTTGGTGTTTGGTGCTTGGTGCTTGGTGCTTGGTGCTAGGTGCTTGGTGTTTGGTGTTTGGTGCTTGGTGTTTGGTGCTTGCGATTTGGTGCTTGGTGCTTGGTGTTTGGTGTTTGGAGTTTGGTACTTGGTGCTTGGTGCTTGGTGTTTGGTGTTTAGTGATTGGTGCTGGGTTCTTGGTGTTTGGTGCTTGGTGCTTGGTGATTGGTGTTTGGTGCTTGGTGCTTGGTATTTGGTGCTTGGTCTTTGGTGCTTGGTGTTTGGTGCATGGTGCTTGGTGCTTGGTGTTTGGTGCTTGGTGCTTGGCGTTTGGTGCTTGGTGCTTGATGCTTGGTGTTTGGTCCATGGTGCTTGGTGCTTGGTGTTTGGTGTTTAGTGCTTGGTGCTTGGTGATTGGTGCTTGTTGCTTGGTGCCTGGTGTTTGGTGCTTGGTGTTTGCTGGTTGGTGTTTGGTGTTTGCTGTTTGCTGTTTTGTGTTTGCTGTTTGGTGTTTGGTGTTTGCTGTTTGGTGTTTGGTGTTTGGAGTTTGCTGTTTGCTGTTTGGTGTTTGGTGTTTGGTGTTTGGTGCTTGGTGCTTGGTGCTTGGTGCTTGGTATTTGGTGCTTGGTGCTTGGTGTTTGGTGTTTGGCGCTTGGTGCTTGGTGTTTCATGCTTGGTGCTTGGTGTTTGGTGTTTGGTACTTGGTGTTTGGTCCTTGGAGCTTGGTGCTTGGTTTTTGGTGCTTGGTATTTGGTGCTTGGTGCTTCGTGTCTGGTGCTTGGTGTTTGGTGCTTGGTGTTTGGTTCTTGGTGCTTGGTGCTTGGTGTTTGGTGCTTGGTGCTTGGTGCTTGGTGCTTGGTATTTGGTGTTTGGTGCTTGGTGCTTGGTGTTTGGTGTTTGGTGCTTGGTGCTTGGTGTTTGGTGTTTGGTGTTTGGTGTTTGCTGTTTGCTGTTTGGTGATTCGTGATTGGTGTTTGATGTTTGGTGTTTGGTGTTGGGTGTTTGGTGCTTGGGGCTTGGTGTTTGCTCTTTGGTGCTAGGTGCTTGGTGTTTGGTGTTTGGTGCTTGGTGCTTGGTGTTTGGTGTTTGGTGCTTGGCGCTTGGTGTTTGGTGTTTGGTGCTTGGCGTTTGCTGTTTGGCGTTTGGGGTTTGGCGTTTGCTTTTTGGCGTTTGCTATTTGGTGTTTGGTGTTTTGTGTTTGCTGTTTGGTGTTTGGTGTTTGGTGTTTGCTGGTTCGTGTTTGGTGCTTGGTGCTTGGTGTTTGGTGCTTGGTGCTTGGTGCTTGGTGTTTGGGGCTTGGTGCTTGGTGCTTGGTGTTTGGTGTTTAGTGCTTGGTGCTTGGTGTTTGGTGTTTGGTGCTTGGTGCTTGGTGTTTGGTGTTTGGTGCTTGGTGCTTGGTGTTTGGTGTTTGGTGCTTGGTGCTTACTGTTTGGCGTTTGGTGTTTGGCGTTTTCTGTTTGGCGTTTGCTGTTTGGTGTTTGGTGTTTCGTGTTTGCTGGTTGGTGTTTGGTGTTTGCTGTTTGGTGTTTGGTGTTTGGAGTTTGCTATTTGCTGTTTTGTGTTTGGTGTTTGGTGTTTGGTGTTTGGTGCTTGGTGCTTGGTGCTTGGTGCTTGGTATTTGGTGCTTGGTGCTTGGTGTTTGGTGTTTGGCGCTTGGTGCTTGGTGTTTCATGCTTGGTGCTTGGTGTTTGGTGTTTGGTGCTTGGTGTTTGGTCCTTGGAGCTTGGTGCTTGGTTTTTGGTGCTTGGTATTTGGTGCTTGGTGCTTCGTGTCTGGTGCTTGGTGTTTGGTGCTTGGTGTTTGGGGCTTGGTGCTTGGTGCTTGGTGTTTGGTGCTTGGTGCTTGGTGCTTGGTGCTAGGTGCTTGGTGTTTGGTGTTTGGTGCTTGGTGCTTAGTGTTTGGTGTTTGGTTCTTGGTGCTTGGTGTTTGGTGATTGGTCCATGGTGCTTGGTGCTTGGTGTTTGGTGTTTGGTGCTTGGTGCTTGGTGTTTGGTGCTTGCGATTTGGTGCTTGGTGCTTGGTGTTTGGTGTTTGGAGTTTGGTACTTGGTATTGGTGCTTGGTGTTTGGTGTTTAGTGATTGGTGCTGGGTTCTTGGTGTTTGGTGCTTGGTGCTTGGTGATTGGTGTTTGGTGCTTGGTGCTTGGTATTTGGTGCTTGGTCTTTGGTGCTTGGTGTTTGGTGCATGGTGCTTGGTGCTTGGTTTTTGTTGCTTGGTGCTTGGCGTTTGGTGCTTGGTGCTTGATGCTTGGTGTTTGGTCCATGGTGCTTGGTGCTTGGTGTTTGGTGTTTAGTGCTTGGTGCTTGGTGATTGGTGCTTGTTGCTTGGTGCTTGGTGTTTGGTGCTTGGTGTTTGCTGGTTGGTGTTTGGTGTTTGCTGTTTGCTGTTTGGTGTTTGCTGTTTGGTGTTTGGTGTTTGCTGTTTGGTGTTTGGTGTTTGGAGTTTGCTGTTTGCTGTTTGGTGTTTGGTGTTTGGTGTTTGGTGCTTGGTGCTTGGTGCTTGGTGCTTGGTATTTGGTGCTTGGTGCTTGGTGTTTGGTGTTTGGCGCTTGGTGCTTGGTGTTTCATGCTTGGTGCTTGGTGTTTGGTGTTTGGTGCTTGGTGTTTGGTCCTTGGAGCTTGGTGCTTGGTTTTTGGTGCTTGGTATTTGGTGCTTGGTGCTTCGTGTCTGGTGCTTGGTGTTTGGTGCTTGGTGTTTGGTGCTTGGTGCTTGGTGCTTGGTGCTTGGTGTTTGGTGATTGGTGCTTGGTGCTTGGTGCTTGGTATTTGGTGTTTGGTGCTTATTGCTTGGTGTTTGGTGTTTGGTGCTTGGTGCTTGGTGTTTGGTGTTTGGTGTTTGGTGTTTGCTGTTTGCTGTTTGGTGATTCGTGATTGGTGTTTGATGTTTGGTGTTTGGTGTTGGGTGCAAACACCAAACACGAAACAGCAAACACCATACAGCAAACACTAAACACCAAAAAGCAGACACCAGACATCAAAACCAAACACCAAACACCAAACTCCAAACAGCAAACACCAAACACCAAGCACCAAACACGAAGCACCAAGCACCAAATACCTAACACCAAGCACCAAGCACCAAGCACCAAGTACCAAACACCAAGAACCAAGAACCAAACACCAAACACCAAGCACCAAGTACAAACACCAAGCACCAAGCACCAAGCACCAAACACCAAGCACCAAGCACCAAACACAAAACACCAAGCACCAAGCATCAAACACCAAGCAGCAAACACCAAACACCAAGCACCAATCACCAAACACAAAGCACCCAGCACCAAACACCAAGCACCAAGCACCAAGCACCAAACACCAAACTCCAAGCACCAAGCCCCAAACACCAAACACCAAGCACCAAGCACCAAGCACCAGGCACCAAACACCAAGCACCAAGCACCAAACACCAAGCACCAAGCACCAAACACCAAATGCCAAACACCAAACACCAAGAACCAAGAACCAAACACCAAGCACCAAGCACCAAGTACAAACACCAAGCACCAAGCACCAAGCACCAAACACCAAGCATCAAGCACCAAGCAGCAAACACCAAACACCAAGCACCAAGCACCAAACACAAAGCACCCAGCACCTAACACCAAGGACCAAGCACCAAGCACCAAGCACCAAAAACCAAACACGAGACACAAAACACCAAGCACCAAGCACCAAACACCAAACACCAAGCACCAAGCACCAAGCACCAAACACCAAACACCAAGCACCAAGCACCAAGCACCAGGCACCAAACACCAAGCACCAAGCACCAAACACCAAACACCAAAGACCAAACAGCAAACAACATACAGCAAACACCAAACACCAAAAAGCAAACACCAAACACCAAACAGCAAACACCAAACAACAAACACCAAACAACAAACACCAAACAGCAAACAGCAAACACCAAGCACCAAGCACCAAACACCAAGCACCAAGCACCAAACACCAAGCACCAAGCACCAAGCACCAAAAACCAAGCACCAAAGACCAAGCACCAAGCGCCAAACACCAAGCACCCAGCACCAAACACCAAGCACCCAGCACCAAACACCAAGCACCAAACACCAACCACTCAGCACCAAGCACCAAACACCAAGCACCAAGCACCAAACACCAAACACCCAGCACCAAACACCAAGCACCAAGCACCAAACATCAAGCACCAAGGAACAAGCACCAAACACCAAACACCAAGCACAAAAACACCAAACACCAAGCACCAAACACCAAACACCAAACACCAAGCACCAAACACCAAACACCAAGCACCAGACACCAAGCACCAAACACCAAACACCAAACACCAAGCACCAAGCACCAAACACCAAACACCAAGCACCAAGCACCAAACACCAAACACCAAGCACCAAACACCAAGCACCAAAGACCAAACACCAAACAGCAAACACCAAACAGCAAACACCAAACAGCAAACACCAAACACCAAACAGCAAACACCAAACACCAAGCACCAAACACCAAGCACCAAGCACCAAATACCTAACACCAAGCACCAAGCACCAAGCACCAACCACCAAGCACCAAACACCAAGCACCAAACACCAAACATCAAGCACCAAGCACCAAGCACCAAGTACCAAACACCAAGAACCAAGAACCAAACACCAAGCACCAAGCACCAAGTAGAAACACCAAGCACCAAGCACCAAGCACCAAACACCAAGCACCAAGCACCAAATACAAAACACCAAGCATCAAACACCAAGCAGCAAACACCAAACACCAAGCACCAATCACCAAACACAAAGCACCTAGCACCAAACACCAAGGACCAAGCACCAAGCACCAAGCACCAAACACCAAACTCCAAGCACCAAGCACCAAACACCAAACACCAAGCACCAAGCACCAAGCACCAGGCACCAAACACCAAGCACCAAGCACCAAACACCAAGCACCAAACACCAAACGCAAAACACCAAACACCAAGAACCAAGAACCAAACACCAAGCACCAAGCACCAAGTACAAACACCAAGCACCAAGCACCAAGCACCAAACACCAAGCACCAAGCACCAAACACCAAGGACCAAGCACCAAGCACCAAGCACCAAAAACCAAACACCAAGTATCAAGCACCAAGAACCAGGCACCAAACACCAAGCACCAAGCACCAAACACCAAGCACCAAACACCAAACACCAAACACCAAACACCAAACACCAAACACCAAACAGCAAACAACATACAGCAAACACCAAACACCAAATAGCAAACACCAAACACCAAACAGCAAACACCAAACAACAAACACCAAACAACAAACACCAAACACCAAACAGCAAACACCAAGCACCAAGCACCAAACACCAAACACCAAACACCAAGCACCAAGCACCAAACACCAAGCACCAAACACCAAGCACCTAGCACCAAACACTAAGCACCAAGCACCAAACACCAAGCACCAAGCACCAAACACCAAGCACCAAGCACCAAGCACCAAACACCAAGCACCCAGGACCAAAAACCAAGCACCCAGCACCAAACACCAAGCACCAAACACCAACCACTCAGCACCAAGCACCAAACACCAAGCACCAAGCACCAAACACGAAACACCAAACACCAAGCACCAAGCACCAAGCACCAAACACCAAACACCAAGCACCAAGCACCAAACACCAAGCACCAAACACCAAACACCAAACACCAAGCACCAAGCACCAAACACCAAGCACCTAGCACCAAACACTAAGCACCAAGCACCAAACACCAAGCACCAAGCACCAAACACCAAGCACCAAGCACCAAGCACCAAACACCAAGCACCCAGGACCAAAAACCAAGCACCCAGCACCAAACACCAAGCACCAAACACCAACCACTCAGCACCAAGCACCAAACACCAAGCACCAAGCACCAAACACCAAACACCAAACACCAAGCACCAAGCACCAAGCACCAAACACCAAACACCAAACACCAAGCACCAAACACCAAACACCAAGCACCAGACACCAAGCACCAAACACCAGACACCAAACACCAAGCACCAAGCACCAAACACCAAACACCAAACACCAAGCACCAAACACCAAACACCAAGCACCAAACACCAAGCACCAGACACCAAGCACCAAACACCAAACACCAAACACCAAGCACCAAACACCAAGCACCAAGCACCGAATACCAAACACCAAGCACCGAGCACCAAACACCAAGCACCAAAGACCAAACACGAAACAGCAAACACCAAACACCATACAGCAAACACTAAACACCAAAAAGCAGACACCAAACAGCAAACACCAAACACCAAACACCAAACACCAAACAGCAAACACCAAACACCAAGCACCAAGTACCAAACACCAAGAACCAAGAACCAAACACCAAGCACCAAGCACCAAGTACAAACACCAAGCACCAAGCACCAAGCACCAAACACCAAGCACCAAGCACCAAACACAAAACACCAAGCACCAAGCATCAAACACCAAGCAGCAAACACCAAACACCAAGCACCAATCACCAAACACCAAACACCAAGCACCAAACACCAAACACCAAGCACCAGACACCAAGCACCAAACACTAAACACCAAACACCAAGCACCAAGCACCAAACACCAAACACCAAGCAGCAAGCACCAAACACCAAACACCAAGCACCAAACACCAAGCACCAAAGACCAAACACCAAACAGCAAACACCAAACACGAAACAGCAAACACCATACAGCAAACACTAAACACCAAAAAGCAGACACCAGACAGCAAAACCAAACACCAAACACCAAACTCCAAACAGCAAACACCAAACACCAAGCACCAAACACGAAGCACCAAGCACCAAATACCTAACACCAAGCACCAAGCACCAAGCACCAAGTACCAAACACCAAGAACCAAGAACCAAACACCAAACACCAAGCACCAAGTACAAACACCAAGCACCAAGCACCAAGCACCAAACACCAAGCACCAAGCACCAAACACAAAACACCAAGCACCAAGCATCAAACACCAAGCAGCAAACACCAAACACCAAGCACCAATCACCAAACACAAAGCACCCAGCACCAAACACCAAGGACCAAGCACCAAGCACCAAGCACCAAACACCAAAGTCCAAACACCAAGCACCAAGCACCAAGCACCAGGCACCAAACACCAAGCACCAAGCACCAAACACCAAGCACCAAGCACCAAACACCAAATGCCAAGCACCAAACACCAAGAACCAAGAACCAAACACCAAGCACTAAGCACCAAGTACAAACACCAAGCACCAAGCCCCAAGCACCAAACACCAAGCATCAAGCACCAAGCAGCAAACACCAAACACCAAGCACCAAGCACCAAACACAAAGCACCCAGCACCTAACACCAAGGACCAAGCACCAAGCACCAAGCACCAAAAACCAAACACGAAACACAAAACACCAAGCACCAAGCACCAAACACCAAGCACCAAGCACCAAGCACCAAACACCAAACACCAAGCACCAAACACCAAGCACCAAAGACCAAACACCAAACAGCAAACACCAAACACCAAACAGCAAACACCAAACAGCAAACACCAAACACCAAACAGCAAACACCAAACACCAAGCACCAAACACCAAGCACCAAGCACCAAATACCTAACACCAAGCACCAAGCACCAAGCACCAACCACCAAGCACCAAACACCAAACACCAAACACCAAACATCAAGCACCAAGCACCAAGCACCAAGAACCAAACACCAAGAACCAAGAACCAAACACCAAGCACCAAGCACCAAGTAGAAACACCAAGCACCAAGCACCAAGCAGCAAACACCAAACACCAAGCACCAATCACCAAACACAAAGCACCCTGCACCAAACACCAAGGACCAAGCACCAAGCACCAAGCACCAAACACCAAACTCCAAGCACCAAGCACCAAACACCAAACACCAAGCACCAAGCACCAAGCACCAGGCACCAAACACCAAGCACCAAGCACCAAACACCAAGCACCAAACACCAAACGCAAAACACCAAACACCAAGAACCAAGAACCAAACACCAAGCACCAAGCACCAAGTACAAACACCAAGCACCAAGCACCAAACACCAAACACCAAGCACCAAGCACCAAACACAAAACACCAAGCACCAAGCACCAAGCATCAAACACCAAGCAGCAAACACCAAACACCAAGCACCAAGCACCAAGCACCAAACACAAAGCACCCAGCACCAAACACCAAGGACCAAGCACCAAGCACCAACCACCAAAAACCAAACACCAAGCATCAAGCACCAAGCACCAGGCACCAAACACCAAGCACCAAGCACCAAACACTAAGCACCAAACACCAAACACCAAACACCAAACACCAAACACCAAACACCAAACAGCAAACAACATACAGCAAACACCAAACACCAAATAGCAAACACCAAACACCAAACAGCAAACACCAAACAACAAACACCAAACAACAAACACCAAACAGCAAACAGCAAACACCAAGCACCAAGCACCAAACACCAAACACCAAACACCAAGCACCAAGCACCAAACACCAAGCACCAAACACCAAGCACCTAGCACCAAACACTAAGCACCAAGCACCAAACACCAAGCACCAAGCACCAAACACCAAGCACCAAGCACCAAGCACCAAACACCAAGCACCCAGGACCAAAAAGCAAGCACCCAGCACCAAACACCAAGCACCAAACACCAACCACTCAGCACCAAGCACCAAACACCAAGCACCAAGCACCAAACACCAAACACCAAACACCAAGCACCAAGCACCAAGCAACAAACACCAAACACCAAACACCAAGCACCAAACACCAAACACCAAGCACCAGACACCAAGCACCAAACACCAAACACCAAACACCAAGCACCAAGCACCAAACACCAAACACCAAACACCAAGCACCAAACACCAAACACCAAGCACCAAACACCAGGCACCAGACACCAAGCACCAAACACCAAACACCAAACACCAAGCACCAAACACCAAGCAGCAAGCACCGAATACCAAACACCAAGCACCGAGCACCAAACACCAAGCACCAAAGACCAAACACCAAACAGCAAACACCAAACACCATACAGCAAACACTAAACACCAAAAAGCAGACACCAAACAGCAAACACCAAACACCAAACACCAAACACCAAACAGCAAACACCAAACACCAAGCACCAAGTACCAAACACCAAGAACCAAGAACCAAACACCAAGCACCAAGCACCAAGTACAAACACCAAGCACCAAGAACCAAGCACCAAACACCAAGCACCAAGCACCAAACACAAAACACCAAGCACCAAGCATCAAACACCAAGCAGCAAACACCAAACACCAAGCACCAATCACCAAACACCAAACACCAAGCACCAAACACCAAACACCAAGCACCAGACACCAAGCACTAAACACTAAACACCAAACACCAAGCACCAAGCACCAAACACCAAACACCAAGCAGCAAGCACCAAACACCAAACACCAAGCACCAAACACCAAGCACCAAAGACCAAACACCAAACAGCAAACACCAAACACGAAACAGCAAACACCATACAGCAAACACTAAACACCAAAAAGCAGACACCAGACAGCAAAACCAAACACCAAACACCAAACTCCAAACAGCAAACACCAAACACCAAGCACCAAACACGAAGCCCCAAGCACCAAATACCTAACACCAAGCACCAAGCACCAAGCACCAAGTACCAAACACCAAGAACCAAGAACCAAACACCAAACACCAAGCACCAAGTACAAACACCAAGCACCAAGCACCAAGCACCAAACACCAAGCACCAAGCACCAAACACAAAACACCAAGCACCAAGCATCAAACACCAAGCAGCAAACACCAAACACCAAGCACCAATCACCAAACACAAAGCACCCAGCACCAAACACCAAGGACCAAGCACCAAGCACCAAGCACCAAACACCAAACTCCAAACACCAAGCCCCAAGCACCAAGCACCAGGCACCAAACACCAAGCACCAAGCACCAAACACCAAGCACCAAGCACCAAACACCAAATGCCAAACACCAAACACCAAGAACCAAGAACCAAACACCAAGCACCAAGCACCAAGTACAAACACCAAGCACCAAGCACCAAGCACCAAACACCAAGCATCAAGCACCAAGCAGCAAACACCAAACACCAAGCACCAAGCACCAAACACAAAGCACACAGCACCTAACACCAAGGACCAAGCACCAAGCACCAAGCACCAAAAACCAAACACGAAACACAAAACACCAAGCACCAAGCACCAAACACCAAGCACCAAGCACCAAGCACCAAACACCAAACACCAAGCACCAAGGACCAAGCACCAGGCACCAAACACCAAACACCAAACAGCAAACAACATACAGCAAACACCAAACACCAAAAAGCAAACACCAAACACCAAACAGCAAACACCAAACAACAAACACCAAACAACAAACACCAAACAGCAAACAGCAAACACCAAGCACCAAGCACCAAACACCAAGCACCAAGCACCAAACACCAAGCACCAAGCACCAAGCACCAAACACCAAGCACCAAAGACCAAGCACCAAGCACCAAACACCAAGCACCCAGCACCAAACACCAAGCACCCAGCACCAAACACCAAGCACCAAACACCAACCACTCAGCACCAAGCACCAAACACCAAGCACCAAGCACCAAACACCAAACACCAAACACCAAGCACCAAGCACCAAGCATCAAACACCAAGCATATAACACCAAACACCAAACACCAAGCACCAAGCACCAAAAACCAAATAACAAGCACCAAGCACCCAGCACCAAACACCAAGCACCAAGCACCAAACATCAAGCACCAAGCAACAAGCACCAAACACCAAACACCAAGCACCAAACACCAAACACCAAGCACCAAGCACCAAACACCAAACACCAAGCACCAAACACCAAGCACCAGACACCAAGCACCAAACACCAAACACCAAACACCAGGCACCAAGCACCAAACACCAAACACCAAGCACCAAGCACCAAACACCAAACACCAAGCACCAAACACCAAGCACCAAAGACCAAACACCAAACAGCAAACACCAAACACCAAACAGCAAACACCAAACAGCAAACACCAAACACCAAACAGCAAACACCAAGCACCAAGCACCAAACACCAAGCACCAAACACCAAGCACCTAGCACCAAACACTAAGCACCAAGCACCAAACACCAAGCACCAAGCACCAAACACCAAGCACCAAGCACCAAGCACCAAACACCAAGCACCCAGGACCAAAAACCAAGCACCCAGCACCAAACACCAAGCACCAAACACCAACCACTCAGCACCAAGCACCAAACACCAAGCACCAAGCACCAAACACCAAACACCAAACACCAAGCACCAAGCACCAAGCACCAAACACCAAACACCAAGCACCAAGCACCAAACACCAAGCACCAAACACCAAACACCAAACACCAAGCACCAAGCACCAAACACCAAGCACCTAGCACCAAACACTAAGCACCAAGCACCAAACACCAAGCACCAAGCACCAAACACCAAGCACCAAGCACCAAGCACCAAACACCAAGCACCCAGGACCAAAAACCAAGCACCCAGCACCAAACACCAAGCACCAAACACCAACCACTCAGCACCAAGCACCAAACACCAAGCACCAAGCACCAAACACCAAACACCAAACACCAAGCACCAAGCACCAAGCACCAAACACCAAACACCAAACACCAAGCACCAAACACCAAACACCAAGCACCAGACACCAAGCACCAAACACCAGACACCAAACACCAAGCACCAAGCACCAAACACCAAACACCAAACACCAAGCACCAAACACCAAACACCAAGCACCAAACACCAAGCACCAGACACCAAGCACCAAACACCAAACACCAAACACCAAGCACCAAACACCAAGCACCAAGCACCGAATACCAAACACCAAGCACCGAGCACCAAACACCAAGCACCAAAGACCAAACACGAAACAGCAAACACCAAACACCATACAGCAAACACTAAACACCAAAAAGCAGACACCAAACAGCAAACACCAAACACCAAACACCAAACACCAAACAGCAAACACCAAACACCAAGCACCAAGTACCAAACACCAAGAACCAAGAACCAAACACCAAGCACCAAGCACCAAGTACAAACACCAAGCACCAAGCACCAAGCACCAAACACCAAGCGCCAAGCACCAAACACAAAACACCAAGCACCAAGCATCAAACACCAAGCAGCAAACACCAAACACCAAGCACCAATCACCAAACACCAAACACCAAGCACCAAACACCAAACACCAAGCACCAGACACCAAGCACCAAACACTAAACACCAAACACCAAGCACCAAGCACCAAACACCAAACACCAAGCAGCAAGCACCAAACACCAAACACCAAGCACCAAACACCAAGCACCAAAGACCAAACACCAAACAGCAAACACCAAACACGAAACAGCAAACACCATACAGCAAACACTAAACACCAAAAAGCAGACACCAGACAGCAAAACCAAACACCAAACACCAAACTCCAAACAGCAAACACCAAACACCAAGCACCAAACACGAAGCACCAAGCACCAAATACCTAACACCAAGCACCAAGCACCAAGCACCAAGTACCAAACACCAAGAACCAAGAACCAAACACCAAACACCAAGCACCAAGTACAAACACCAAGCACCAAGCACCAAGCACCAAACACCAAGCACCAAGCACCAAACACAAAACACCAAGCACCAAGCATCAAACACCAAGCAGCAAACACCAAACACCAAGCACCAATCACCAAACACAAAGCACCCAGCACCAAACACCAAGGACCAAGCACCAAGCACCAAGCACCAAACACCAAAGTCCAAACACCAAGCACCAAGCACCAAGCACCAGGCACCAAACACCAAGCACCAAGCACCAAACACCAAGCACCAAGCACCAAACACCAAATGCCAAGCACCAAACACCAAGAACCAAGAACCAAACACCAAGCACTAAGCACCAAGTACAAACACCAAGCACCAAGCCCCAAGCACCAAACACCAAGCATCAAGCACCAAGCAGCAAACACCAAACACCAAGCACCAAGCACCAAACACAAAGCACCCAGCACCTAACACCAAGGACCAAGCACCAAGCACCAAGCACCAAAAACCAAACACGAAACACAAAACACCAAGCACCAAGCACCAAACACCAAGCCCCAAGCACCAAGCACCAAACACCAAACACCAAGCACCAAACACCAAGCACCAAAGACCAAACACCAAACAGCAAACACCAAACACCAAACAGCAAACACCAAACAGCAAACACCAAACACCAAACAGCAAACACCAAACACCAAGCACCAAACACCAAGCACCAAGCACCAAATACCTAACACCAAGCACCAAGCACCAAGCACCAACCACCAAGCACCAAACACCAAGCACCAAACACCAAACATCAAGCACCAAGCACCAAGCACCAAGAACCAAACACCAAGAACCAAGAACCAAACACCAAGCACCAAGCACCAAGTAGAAACACCAAGCACCAAGCACCAAGCAGCAAACACCAAACACCAAGCACCAAGTACAAACACCAAGCACCAAGCACCAAGCACCAAACACCAAGCACCAAGCACCAAACACAAAACACCAAGCACCAAGCATCAAACACCAAGCAGCAAACACCAAACACCAAGCACCAATCACCAAACACAAAGCACCCAGCACCAAACACCAAGGACCAAGCACCAAGCACCAAGCACCAAACACCAAAGTCCAAACACCAAGCACCAAGCACCAAGCACCAGGCACCAAACACCAAGCACCAAGCACCAAACACCAAGCACCAAGCACCAAACACCAAATGCCAAGCACCAAACACCAAGAACCAAGAACCAAACACCAAGCACTAAGCACCAAGTACAAACACCAAGCACCAAGCCCCAAGCACCAAACACCAAGCATCAAGCACCAAGCAGCAAACACCAAACACCAAGCACCAAGCACCAAACACAAAGCACCCAGCACCTAACACCAAGGACCAAGCACCAAGCACCAAGCACCAAAAACCAAACACGAAACACAAAACACCAAGCACCAAGCACCAAACACCAAGCCCCAAGCACCAAGCACCAAACACCAAACACCAAGCACCAAACACCAAGCACCAAAGACCAAACACCAAACAGCAAACACCAAACACCAAACAGCAAACACCAAACAGCAAACACCAAACACCAAACAGCAAACACCAAACACCAAGCACCAAACACCAAGCACCAAGCACCAAATACCTAACACCAAGCACCAAGCACCAAGCACCAACCACCAAGCACCAAACACCAAGCACCAAACACCAAACATCAAGCACCAAGCACCAAGCACCAAGAACCAAACACCAAGAACCAAGAACCAAACACCAAGCACCAAGCACCAAGTAGAAACACCAAGCACCAAGCACCAAGCAGCAAACACCAAACACCAAGCACCAATCACCAAACACAAAGCACCCTGCACCAAACACCAAGGACCAAGCACCAAGCACCAAGCACCAAACACCAAACTCCAAGCACCAAGCACCAAACACCAAACACCAAGCACCAAGCACCAAGCACCAGGCACCAAACACCAAGCACCAAGCACCAAACACCAAGCACCAAACACCAAACGCAAAACACCAAACACCAAGAACCAAGAACCAAACACCAAGCACCAAGCACCAAGTACAAACACCAAGCACCAAGCACCAAACACCAAACACCAAGCACCAAGCACCAAACACAAAACACCAAGCACCAAGCACCAAGCATCAAACACCAAGCAGCAAACACCAAACACCAAGCACCAAGCACCAAGCACCAAACACAAAGCACCCAGCACCAAACACCAAGGACCAAGCACCAAGCACCAACCACCAAAAACCAAACACCAAGCATCAAGCACCAAGCACCAGGCACCAAACACCAAGCACCAAGCACCAAACACCAAGCACCAAACACCAAACACCAAACACCAAACACCAAACACCAAACACCAAACAGCAAACAACATACAGCAAACACCAAACACCAAATAGCAAACACCAAACACCAAACAGCAAACACCAAACAACAAACACCAAACAACAAACACCAAACAGCAAACAGCAAACACCAAGCACCAAGCACCAAACACCAAACACCAAACACCAAGCACCAAGCACCAAACACCAAGCACCAAACACCAAGCACCTAGCACCAAACACTAAGCACCAAGCACCAAACACCAAGCACCAAGCACCAAACACCAAGCACCAAGCACCAAGCACCAAACACCAAGCACCCAGGACCAAAAAGCAAGCACCCAGCACCAAACACCAAGCACCAAACACCAACCACTCAGCACCAAGCACCAAACACCAAGCACCAAGCACCAAACACCAAACACCAAACACCAAGCACCAAGCACCAAGCAACAAACACCAAACACCAAACACCAAGCACCAAACACCAAACACCAAGCACCAGACACCAAGCACCAAACACCAAACACCAAACACCAAGCACCAAGCACCAAACACCAAACACCAAACACCAAGCACCAAACACCAAACACCAAGCACCAAACACCAGGCACCAGACACCAAGCACCAAACACCAAACACCAAACACCAAGCACCAAACACCAAGCAGCAAGCACCGAATACCAAACACCAAGCACCGAGCACCAAACACCAAGCACCAAAGACCAAACACCAAACAGCAAACACCAAACACCATACAGCAAACACTAAACACCAAAAAGCAGACACCAAACAGCAAACACCAAACACCAAACACCAAACACCAAACAGCAAACACCAAACACCAAGCACCAAGTACCAAACACCAAGAACCAAGAACCAAACACCAAGCACCAAGCACCAAGTACAAACACCAAGCACCAAGAACCAAGCACCAAACACCAAGCACCAAGCACCAAACACAAAACACCAAGCACCAAGCATCAAACACCAAGCAGCAAACACCAAACACCAAGCACCAATCACCAAACACCAAACACCAAGCACCAAACACCAAACACCAAGCACCAGACACCAAGCACTAAACACTAAACACCAAACACCAAGCACCAAGCACCAAACACCAAACACCAAGCAGCAAGCACCAAACACCAAACACCAAGCACCAAACACCAAGCACCAAAGACCAAACACCAAACAGCAAACACCAAACACGAAACAGCAAACACCATACAGCAAACACTAAACACCAAAAAGCAGACACCAGACAGCAAAACCAAACACCAAACACCAAACTCCAAACAGCAAACACCAAACACCAAGCACCAAACACGAAGCCCCTATCACCAAATACCTAACACCAAGCACCAAGCACCAAGCACCAAGTACCAAACACCAAGAACCAAGAACCAAACACCAAACACCAAGCACCAAGTACAAACACCAAGCACCAAGCACCAAGCACCAAACACCAAGCACCAAGCACCAAACACAAAACACCAAGCACCAAGCATCAAACACCAAGCAGCAAACACCAAACACCAAGCACCAATCACCAAACACAAAGCACCCAGCACCAAACACCAAGGACCAAGCACCAAGCACCAAGCACCAAACACCAAACTCCAAACACCAAGCACCAAGCACCAAGCACCAGGCACCAAACACCAAGCACCAAGCACCAAACACCAAGCACCAAGCACCAAACACCAAATGCCAAACACCAAACACCAAGAACCAAGAACCAAACACCAAGCACCAAGCACCAAGTACAAACACCAAGCACCAAGCACCAAGCACCAAACACCAAGCATCAAGCACCAAGCAGCAAACACCAAACACCAAGCACCAAGCACCAAACACAAAGCACACAGCACCTAACACCAAGGACCAAGCACCAAGCACCAAGCACCAAAAACCAAACACGAAACACAAAACACCAAGCACCAAGCACCAAACACCAAGCACCAAGCACCAAGCACCAAACACCAAACACCAAGCACCAAGGACCAAGCACCAAGCACCAAACACCAAACACCAAACAGCAAACAACATACAGCAAACACCAAACACCAAAAAGCAAACACCAAACACCAAACAGCAAACACCAAACAACAAACACCAAACAACAAACACCAAACAGCAAACAGCAAACACCAAGCACCAAGCACCAAACACCAAGCACCAAGCACCAAACACCAAGCACCAAGCACCAAGCACCAAACACCAAGCACCAAAGACCAAGCACCAAGCACCAAACACCAAGCACCCAGCACCAAACACCAAGCACCCAGCACCAAACACCAAGCACCAAACACCAACCACTCAGCACCAAGCACCAAACACCAAGCACCAAGCACCAAACACCAAACACCAAACACCAAGCACCAAGCACCAAGCATCAAACACCAAGCATATAACACCAAACACCAAACACCAAGCACCAAGCACCAAAAACCAAATAACAAGCACCAAGCACCCAGCACCAAACACCAAGCACCAAGCACCAAACATCAAGCACCAAGCAACAAGCACCAAACACCAAACACCAAGCACCAAACACCAAACACCAAGCACCAAGCACCAAACACCAAACACCAAGCACCAAACACCAAGCACCAGACACCAAGCACCAAACACCAAACACCAAACACCAGGCACCAAGCACCAAACACCAAACACCAAGCACCAAGCACCAAACACCAAACACCAAGCACCAAACACCAAGCACCAAAGACCAAACACCAAACAGCAAACACCAAACACCAAACAGCAAACACCAAACAGCAAACACCAAACACCAAACAGCAAACACCAAACACCAAGCACCAAACACCAAGCACCAAGCACCAAATACCTAACACCAAGCACCAAGCACCAAGCACCAAGCACCAAGCACCAAACACCAAGCACCAAACACCAAACATCAAGCACCAAGCACCAAGCACCAAGTACCAAACACCAAGAACCAAGAACCAAACACCAAGCACCAAGCACCAAGTAGAAACACCAAGCACCAAGCACCAAGCACCAAACACCAAGCACCAAGCACCAAATACAAAACACCAAGCATCAAACACCAAGCAGCAAACACCAAACACCAAGCACCAATCACCAAACACAAAGCACCCAGCACCAAACACCAAGGACCAAGCACCAAGCACCAAGCACCAAGCACCAAACACCAAACTCCAAGCACCAAGCACCAAACACCAAACACCAAGCACCAAGCACCAAGCACCAGGCACCAAACACCAAGCACCAAGCACCAAACACCAAGCACCAAGCACCAAAAACCAAACGCAAAACACCAAACACCAAGAACCAAGAACCAAACACCAAGCACCAAGCACCAATTACAAACAGCAAGCACCAAGCACCAAGCACCAAACACCAAGCACCAAGCACCAAACACAAAACACCAAGCACCAAGCACCAAGCATCACACACCAAGCAGCAAACACCAAACACCAAGCACCAAGCACCAAGCACCAAACACAAAGCACCCAGCACCAAACACCAAGGACCAAGCACCAAGCACCAAGCACCAAAAACCAAACACGAAACACAAAAAAACAAGCACCAATCAAGAAACACCAAGCACCAAGCACCAAACACCAAACACCAAGCATCAAGCACCAAGCACCAGGCACCAAACACCAAGCACCAAGCACCAAACACCAAGCACCAAACACCAAACACCAAACACCAAACACCAAACACCAAACACCAAACAGCAAACAACATACAGCAAACACCAAACACCAAAAAGCAAACACCAAACAGCAAACAGCAAACACCAAGCACCAAGCACCAAACACCAAACACCAAACACCAAGCACCAAGCACCAAACACCAAGCACCAAACACCAAGCACCTAGCACCAAACACTAAGCACCAAGCACCAAACACCAAGCACCAAGCACCAAACACCAAGCACCAAGCACCAAGCACCAAAGACCAAGCACCAAAGACCAAGCACCAAGGACCAAACACCAAGCACCCAGGACCAAAAACCAAGCACCCAGCACCAAACACCAAGCACCAAACACCAACCACTCAGCACCAAGCACCAAACACCAAGCACCAAGCACCAAACACCAAACACCAAACACCAAGCACCAAGCACCAAGCACCAAACACCAAACACCAAACACCAATCACCAAACACCAAACACCAAGCACCAGACACCAAGCACCAAACACCAAACACCAAACACCAAGCACCAAGCACCAAACACCAAACACCAAACACCAAGCACCAAACACCAAACACCAAGCACCAAACACCAAGCACCAGACACCAAGCACCAAACACCAAACACCAAACACCAAGCACCAAAGACCAAGCACCAAGCACCGAATACCAAACACCAAGCACCGAGCACCAAACACCAAGCACCAAAGACCAAACACCAAACAGCAAACACCAAACACCATACAGCAAACACTAAACACCAAAAAGCAGACACCAAACAGCAAACACCAAACACCAAACACCAAACACCAAACAGCAAACACCAAACACCAAGCACCAAGTACCAAACACCAAGAACCAAGAACCAAACACCAAGCACCAAGCATCAAGTACAAACACCAAGCACCAAGCACCAAGCACCAAGCACCAAGCACCAAACACAAAACACCAAGCACCAAGCACCCAGCACCAAACACAAAGCACCCAGCACCAAACACCAAGGACCAAGCACCAAGCACCAAGCACCAAAAACCAAACACGAAACACAAAACACCAAGCACCAAGCACCAAACACCAAACTCCAAGCACCAAGCACCAAGCACCAAACACCAAACACCAAGCACCAAGCACCAAGCACCAGGCACGAAACACCAAGCACCAAGCACCAAACACCAAGCACCAAGCACCAAAGACCAAACACCAAACACCAAACAACAAACAACATACAGCAAACACCAAACACCAAAAAGCAAACACCAAACACCAAACAGCAAACACCAAACAACAAACACCAAACAACAAACACCAAACAGCAAACAGCAAACACCAAACACCAAGCACCAAGCACCAAACACCAAGCACCAGGCACCAAACACCAAGCCCCAAGCACCAAACACCAAGCACCTAGCACCAAACACTAAGCACCAAGCACCAAACACTAAGCACCAAGCACCAAACACCAAGCACCAAGCACCAAACACCAAGCACCAAGCACCAAGCACCAAACACCAAACACCAAGCACCAAAGACCAAGCACCAAGCACCAAACACCAAGCACCAAGCACCAAGCACCAAACACCAAGCACCTAGCACCAAACACCAAACACCAAGCACCAAACACCAAGCACCAATCACCAAGCATCAAACACCGAGCAGCCAGCAGCAAGCACCAAACACCAAGCACCAAGCACCAAAAACCAAACACCAAACACCAAGCACCAAACACCTAACACCAAGCACCAAACACCAAGCACCAAACACCAAGCACCAAGCACCAAGCACCAAGCACCAAACACCAAGCACCAAACACCAAGCACCAAACACCAAGCACCAAGCACCAAACACCAAGCACCAAGCACCAAACACCAAGAACCAAGCACCAAGCACCAAGTACAAACACCAAGCACCAAGCACCAAACACCAAGCACCAAGCACCAAGCATCAAACACCAAGCACCAAACACCAAGCACCAAGCACCAAGCATCAAACACCAAGCATATAACACCAAACACCAAACACCAAGCACCAAACACCAAACA
Source organism: Eledone cirrhosa (assembly GCA_964016885.1). Classification (NCBI taxonomy): domain Eukaryota; kingdom Metazoa; phylum Mollusca; class Cephalopoda; order Octopoda; family Eledonidae; genus Eledone; species Eledone cirrhosa. Next base: position 140,575,773 of record OZ024743.1, on the reverse strand, counting down.
CCAAGCACCAAGCACCAAACACCAAACACCAAGCACCAAGCACCAAACACCTAACACCAAGCACCAAACACCAAGCACCAAGCACCAAGCACCAAACACCAAGCACCAAGCACCAAACACCAAGCACCAAGCACCAAACACAAAGAACCAAGCACCAAGCACCAAGTACAAACACCAAGCACCAAGCACCAAACACCAAGCACCTAGCACCAAACACCAAACACCAAGCCCCAAACACCAAGCACCAATCATCAAGCACCAAACACCAAGCAACCAGCAGCAAGCACCAAACACCAAACACCAAGCACCAAGCACCAAAAACCAGACACCAAGCACCAAGCACCAAACACCTAACACCAAGCACCAAGCACCAAGTTCCAAGCACCAAACACCAACAACCAAACACCAAACACCAAGCACCAAACACCAAACACCAAGCACCAAGCACCAAACACCTAACACCAAGCACCAAGCACCAACCACCAAACACCAAGCACCAAGCACCAAGCATCAATCACCAAACACCAAGCACCAAACACCAAACACCAAGCACCAAGCACCAAACACCAAGCACCAAGCACCAAGCATCAAACACCAAGCACCAAACACCAAACACCAAACACCAAGCACCAAGCATCAAACACCAAGCATATAACACCAAACACCAAACACCAAGCACCAAGCACCAAACACCAAACACCAAGCACCAAGCACCCAACACCAAACACCAAGCACCAAGCACCAAACACCAAGCACCAAGCACCAAGCAAAAAGCACCAAATACCAAGCACCAAACACCAAACACCAAGCACCAAACACCAAATACCAAGCACCAAGCACCAAACACCTAACACCAAGCAGCAAACACCAACCACCAAACACCAAGCACCAAGCACCAAGCACCAAGCACCAAACACCAAGCACCAAACACCAAGCACCAAACACCTAACACCAAGCACCAAGCACCAAGTACCAAGCACCAAACACCAAGCACCAAGCACCAAACACCAAGCACTAAACACCAAACACCAAGCACCAAGCATCAAACACCTAACACCAAGCACCAAACACCAACCACCAAACACCAAGCACCAAGCACCAAGCACCAAGCACCAAACACCAAGCACCAAGCACCAAACACCAAGCACCAAACACCAAGCACGAAGCACCAAGCACCAAGTACAAACACCAAGCACCAAGCACCAAACACCAAGCACCAAGCATCAAACACCAAACACCAAACACCAAGCACCAAGCACCAAGCATCAAACACCAAGCATATATAACACCAAGCACCAAGCACCAAAGACCAAACACCAAACAACAAACACCAAACACCATACAGCAAACACTAAACACCAAAAAGCAGACACCAAACAGCAAACACCAAACACCAAACACCAAACACCAAACAGCAAACACCAAACACCAAGCACCAAACACCAAGGACCAAGCACCAAACACCTAACACCAAGCACCAAGCACCAAGCACCAAACACCAAGCACCAAACACCAAACATCAAGCACCAAGCATCAAGCAACAAGTATCCAAACACCAAGAACCAAGAACCAAACACCAAGCACCAAGCACCAAGTACAAACACCAAGCACCAAGCACCAAGCACCAAACACCAAGAACCAAGCACCAAACACAAAACACCAAGCACCAAGCACCAAGCATCAAACACCAAGCAGCAAACACCAAACACCAAGCACCAAGCACCAAACACAAAGCACCCAGCACCAAACACCAAGGCCCAAGCACCCAGCACCAAAAACCAAACACCAAACACCAAACTCCAAGCACCAAGCACCAAGCACCAGGCACCAAACACCAAGCACCAAGCACCAAACACCAAACGCCAAACACCAAACATCAAGAACCAAGAACCAAACACCAAGCACCAAGCACCAAGTACAAACACCAAGCACCAAGCACCAAGCACCAAACACCAAACACCAAGCACCAAGCACCAAACACAAAACACCAAGCACCAAGCACCAAGCATCAAACACCAAGCAGCAAACACCAAACACCAAGCACCAAGCACCAAGCACCAAACACAAAGCACCCAGCACCAAACACCAAGGACCAAGCACCAAGCACCAAGCACCAAAAACCAAACACGAAACACAAAACACCAAGCACCAAGCACCAAACACCAAACTCCAAGCACCAAGCACCAAGCACCAAACACCAAACACCAAGCACCAAGCACCAAGCACCAGGCACCAAACACCAAGCACCAAACACCAAGGAACAAGCACCAAACACCAAACACCAAACACCAAACACCAAACAGCAAACAACATACAGCAAACACTAAATACCAAAAAGCAAACACCAAACACCAAACAGCAAACATCAGACAACAAACACCAAACAACAAACACCAAACAGCAAACAGCAAACACCAAACACCAAGCACCAAGCACCAAACACCAAACACCAAACACCAAGCACCAGGCACCTAAACACCAAGCACCAAACACCAAGCACCTAGCACCAAACACTAAGCACCAAGCACCAAACACTAAACACCAAGCACCAAACACCAAGCACCAAGCACCAAACACCAAGCACCAAGCACCAAGCACCAAACACCAAACACCAAGCACCAAACACCAAGCACCAAGCAGCAAACACCAAGCACCCAGCACCAAACACCAAACACTAAACACCAACCACCCAGCACCAAGCACCAAACACCAAGCACCTAGCACCAAACACCAAACACCAGGCACCAAACACCAAGCACCAATCACCAAGCATCAAACACCAAGCAGCCAGCAGCAAGCACCAAACACCAAGCACCAAGCACCAAACACCAAACACCAAACACCAAGCACCAGGCACCTAAACACCAAGCACCAAACACCAAGCACCTAGCACCAAACACTAAGCACCAAGCACCAAACACTAAACACCAAGCACCAAACACCAAGCACCAAGCACCAAACACCAAGTACCAAGCACCAAGAACCAAACACCAAGCACCAAGCACCAAGCATCAAACACCAAGCACCAAACACCAAGCACCAAGCACCAAGCATCAAACACCAAGCATATAACACCAAACACCAAACACCAAGCACCAAACACCAAAGACCAAGCACCAAGCAACAAACACCTAACACCAAGCACCAAACACCAAGCACCAAACACCAAGCACCAAGCACCAAGCACCAAGCACCAATCACCAAGCACCAAACACCAAGCACCAAGCACCAAACACCAAGCACCAAGCACCAAACACCAAGAACCAAGCACCAAGCACCAAGTACAAACACCAAGCAGCAAGCACCAAACACCAAGCACCTAGCACCAAACACCAAACACCAAGCACCAAACACCAAGCAGCAATCACCAAGCACCAAACACCAAGCAGCCAGCAGCAAGCACCAAACACCAAACACCAAGCACCAAGCACCAAAAACCAGACACCAAGCACCAAGCACCAAACACCTAACACCAAGCACCAAGCACCAAGTACCAAGCACCAAACACCAAGCACCAAACACCAAACACCAAGCACCAAACACCAAACACCAAGCACCAAGCACCAAACACCTAACACCAAGCACCAAGCACCAACCACCAAACAGCAAGCACCAAGCACCAAGCACCAAGCACCAAACACCAAGCACCAAACAGCAAGCACCAAGCACCAAGCACCAAACACCAAGCACCAAGCACCAAACACCAAGCACCAAGCACCAAACATCAAACACCAAGCACCAAACACCAAACACCAAGCACCAAGCACCAAGGATCAAACATCAAGCATATAACACCAAATACCAAACACCAAGCACCAAGCACCGAACACCAAACACCAAGCACCAAACACCAAACTCCAAGCACCAAGCACCAAGCACCAAACACCAAACACCAAGCACCAAGCACCAAGCACCAGGCACGAAACACCAAGCACCAAGCACCAAACACCAAGCACCAAGCACCAAAGACCAAACACCAAACACCAAACAACAAACAACATACAGCAAACACCAAACACCAAAAAGCAAACACCAAACACCAAACAGCAAACACCAAACAACAAACACCAAAAAACAAACACCAAACAGCAAACAGCAAACACCAAACACCAAGCACCAAGCACCAAACACCAAGCACCAGGCACCAAACACCAAGCCCCAAGCACCAAACACCAAGCACCTAGCACCAAACACTAAGCACCAAGCACCAAACACTAAGCACCAAGCACCAAACACCAAGCACCAAGCACCAAACACCAAGCACCAAGCACCAAGCACCAAACACCAAACACCAAGCACCAAAGACCAAGCACCAAGCACCAAACACCAAGCACCAAGCACCAAGCACCAAACACCAAGCACCTAGCACCAAACACCAAACACCAAGCACCAAACACCAAGCACCAATCACCAAGCATCAAACACCGAGCAGCCAGCAGCAAGCACCAAACACCAAGCACCAAGCACCAAAAACCAAACACCAAACACCAAGCACCAAACACCTAACACCAAGCACCAAACACCAAGCACCAAACACCAAGCACCAAGCACCAAGCACCAAGCACCAAACACCAAGCACCAAACACCAAGCACCAAACACCAAGCACCAAGCACCAAACACCAAGCACCAAGCACCAAACACCAAGAACCAAGCACCAAGCACCAAGTACAAACACCAAGCACCAAGCACCAAACACCAAGCACCAAGCACCAAGCATCAAACACCAAGCACCAAACACCAAGCACCAAGCACCAAGCATCAAACACCAAGCATATAATACCAAACACCAAACACCAAGCACCAAACACCAAACACCAAGCACCAAGCACCAAACACCAAACACCAAGCACCAAGCACCAAACACCTAACACCAAGCACCAAACACCAAGCACCAAGCACCAAGCACCAAACACCAAGCACCAAGCACCAAACACCAAGCACCAAGCACCAAACACAAAGAACCAAGCACCAAGCACCAAGTACAAACACCAAGCACCAAGCACCAAACACCAAGCACCTAGCACCAAACACCAAACACCAAGCCCCAAACACCAAGCACCAATCATCAAGCACCAAACACCAAGCAACCAGCAGCAAGCACCAAACACCAAACACCAAGCACCAAGCACCAAAAACCAGACACCAAGCACCAAGCACCAAACACCTAACACCAAGCACCAAGCACCAAGTTCCAAGCACCAAACACCAACAACCAAACACCAAACACCAAGCACCAAACACCAAACACCAAGCACCAAGCACCAAACACCTAACACCAAGCACCAAGCACCAACCACCAAACACCAAGCACCAAGCACCAAGCATCAATCACCAAACACCAAGCACCAAACACCAAACACCAAGCACCAAGCACCAAACACCAAGCACCAAGCACCAAGCATCAAACACCAAGCACCAAACACCAAACACCAAACACCAAGCACCAAGCATCAAACACCAAGCATATAACACCAAACACCAAACACCAAGCACCAAGCACCAAGCACCGAATACCAAACACCAAGCACCGAGCACCAAACACCAAGCACCAAAGACCAAACACGAAACAGCAAACACCAAACACCATACAGCAAACACTAAACACCAAAAAGCAGACACCAAACAGCAAACACCAAACACCAAACACCAAACACCAAACAGCAAACACCAAACACCAAGCACCAAGTACCAAACACCAAGAACCAAGAACCAAACACCAAGCACCAAGCATCAAGTACAAACACCAAGCACCAAGCACCAAGCACCAAGCACCAAGCACCAAACACAAAACACCAAGCACCAAGCACCAAGCACCAAACACAAAGCACCCAGCACCAAACACCAAGGACCAAGCACCAAGCACCAAGCACCAAAAACCAAACACGAAACACAAAACACCAAGCACCAAGCACCAAACACCAAACTCCAAGCACCAAGCACCAAGCACCAAACACCAAACACCAAGCACCAAGCACCAAGCACCAGGCACGAAACACCAAGCACCAAGCACCAAACACCAAGCACCAAGCACCAAAGACCAAACACCAAACACCAAACAGCAAACAACATACAGCAAACACCAAACACCAAAAAGCAAACACCAAACACCAAACAGCAAACACCAAACAACAAACACCAAACAACAAACACCAAACAGCAAACAGCAAACACCAAACACCAAGCACCAAGCACCAAACACCAAGCACCAGGCACCAAACACCAAGCCCCAAGCACCAAACACCAAGCACCTAGCACCAAACACTAAGCACCAAGCACCAAACACCAAGCACCAAGCACCAAACACCAAGCACCAAGCACCAAGCACCAAACACCAAACACCAAGCACCAAAGACCAAGCACCAAGCACCAAACACCAAGCACCAAGCACCAAGCACCAAACACCAAGCACCTAGCACCAAACACCAAACACCAAGCACCAAACACCAAGCACCAATCACCAAGCATCAAACACCAAGCAGCCAGCAGCAAGCACCAAACACCAAGCACCAAGCACCAAAAACCAAACACCAAACACCAAGCACCAAACACCTAACACCAAGCACCAAACACCAAGCACCAAACACCAAGCACCAAGCACCAAGCACCAAGCACCAAACACCAAGCACCAAACACCAAGCACCAAACACCAAGCACCAAGCACCAAACACCAAGCACCAAGCACCAAACATCAAGAACCAAGCACCAAGCACCAAGTACAAACACCAAGCACCAAGCACCAAACACCAAGCACCAAGCACCAAGCATCAAACACCAAGCACCAAACACCAAGCACCAAGCACCAAGCATCAAACACCAAGCATATAACACCAAACACCAAACACCAAGCACCAAACACCAAACACCAAGCACCAAGCACCAAACACCAAACACCAAGCACCAAGCACCAAACACCTAACACCAAGCACCAAACACCAAGCACCAAGCACCAAGCACCAAACACCAAGCACCAAGCACCAAACACCAAGCACCAAGCACCAAACACAAAGAACCAAGCACCAAGCACCAGGCATCAATCACCAAACACCAAGCACCAAACACCTAACACCAAGCCCCAAACACCAAGCACCAATCATCAAGCACCAAACACCAAGCAACCAGCAGCAAGCACCAAACACCAAACACCAAGCACCAAGCACCAAAAACCAGACACCAAGCACCAAGCACCAAACACCTAACACCAAGCACCAAGCACCAAGTTCCAAGCACCAAACACCAACAACCAAACACCAAACACCAAGCACCAAACACCAAACACCAAGCACCAAGCACCAAACACCTAACACCAAGCACCAAGCACCAACCACCAAACACCAAGCACCAAGCACCAGGCATCAATCACCAAACACCAAGCACCAAACACCAAACACCAAGCACCAAGCACCAAACACCAAGCACCAAGCACCAAGCATCAAACACCAAGCACCAAACACCAAACACCAAACACCAAGCACCAAGCATCAAACACCAAGCATATAACACCAAACACCAAACACCAAGCACCAAGCACCAAACACCAAACACCAAGCACCAAGCACCCAACACCAAACACCAAGCACCAAGCACCAAACACCAAGCACCAAGCACCAAGCAAAAAGCACCAAACACCAAGCACCAAACACCAAACACCAAGCACCAAACACCAAATACCAAGCACCAAGCACCAAACACCTAACACCAAGCACCAAACACCAACCACCAAACACCAAGCACCAAGCACCAAGCACCAAGCACCAAACACCAAGCACCAAACACCAAGCACCAAACACCTAACACCAAGCACCAAGCACCAAGTACCAAGCACCAAACACCAAGCACCAAGCACCAAACACCAAGCACTAAACACCAAACACCAAGCACCAAGCATCAAACACCTAACACCAAGCACCAAACACCAACCACCAAACACCAAGCACCAAGCACCAAGCACCAAGCACCAAACACCAAGCACCAAGCACCAAACACCAAGCACCAAACACCAAGCACGAAGCACCAAGCACCAAGTACAAACACCAAGCACCAAGCACCAAACACCAAGCACCAAGCATCAAACACCAAACACCAAACACCAAGCACCAAGCACCAAGCATCAAACACCAAGCATATATAACACCAAGCACCAAGCACCAAGCACCAAAGACCAAACACCAAACAACAAACACCAAACACCATACAGCAAACACTAAACACCAAAAAGCAGACACCAAACAGCAAACACCAAACACCAAACACCAAACACCAAACAGCAAACACCAAACACCAAGCACCAAACACCAAGGACCAAGCACCAAACACCTAACACCAAGCACCAAGCACCAAGCACCAAACACCAAGCACCAAACACCAAACATCAAGCACCAAGCATCAAGCAACAAGTATCCAAACACCAAGAACCAAGAACCAAACACCAAGCACCAAGCACCAAGTACAAACACCAAGCACCAAGCACCAAGCACCAAACACCAAGAACCAAGCACCAAACACAAAACACCAAGCACCAAGCACCAAGCATCAAACACCAAGCAGCAAACACCAAACACCAAGCACCAAGCACCAAACACAAAGCACCCAGCACCAAACACCAAGGCCCAAGCACCCAGCACCAAAAACCAAACACCAAACACCAAACTCCAAGCACCAAGCACCAAGCACCAGGCACCAAACACCAAGCACCAAGCACCAAACACCAAACGCCAAACACCAAACATCAAGAACCAAGAACCAAACACCAAGCACCAAGCACCAAGTACAAACACCAAGCACCAAGCACCAAGCACCAAACACCAAACACCAAGCACCAAGCACCAAACACAAAACACCAAGCACCAAGCACCAAGCATCAAACACCAAGCAGCAAACACCAAACACCAAGCACCAAGCACCAAGCACCAAACACAAAGCACCCAGCACCAAACACCAAGGACCAAGCACCAAGCACCAAGCACCAAAAACCAAACACGAAACACAAAACACCAAGCACCAAGCACCAAACACCAAACTCCAAGCACCAAGCACCAAGCACCAAACACCAAACACCAAGCACCAAGCACCAAGCACCAGGCACCAAACACCAAGCACCAAACACCAAGGAACAAGCACCAAACACCAAACACCAAACACCAAACACCAAACAGCAAACAACATACAGCAAACACTAAACACCAAAAAGCAAACACCAAACACCAAACAGCAAACACCAAACAACAAACACCAAACAACAAACACCAAACAGCAAACAGCAAACACCAAACACCAAGCACCAAGCACCAAACACCAAACACCAAACACCAAGCACCAGGCACCTAAACACCAAGCACCAAACACCAAGCACCTAGCACCAAACACTAAGCACCAAGCACCAAACACTAAACACCAAGCACCAAACACCAAGCACCAAGCACCAAACACCAAGCACCAAGCACCAAGCACCAAACACCAAACACCAAGCACCAAACACCAAGCACCAAGCAGCAAACACCAAGCACCCAGCACCAAACACCAACCACTAAACACCAACCACCCAGCACCAAGCACCAAACACCAAGCACCTAGCACCAAACACCAAACACCAAGCACCAAACACCAAGCACCAATCACCAAGCATCAAACACCAAGCAGCCAGCAGCAAGCACCAAACACCAAGCACCAAGCACCAAACACCAAACACCAAACACCAAGCACCAGGCACCTAAACACCAAGCACCAAACACCAAGCACCTAGCACCAAACACTAAGCACCAAGCACCAAACACTAAACACCAAGCACCAAACACCAAGCACCAAGCACCAAACACCAAGTACCAAGCACCAAGCACCAAACACCAAACACCAAGCACCAAGCATCAAACACCAAGCACCAAACACCAAGCACCAAGCACCAAGCATCAAACACCAAGCATATAACACCAAACACCAAACACCAAGCACCAAACACCAAAGACCAAGCACCAAGCAACAAACACCTAACACCAAGCACCAAACACCAAGCACCAAACACCAAGCACCAAGCACCAAGCACCAAGCACCAATCACCAAGCACCAAACACCAAGCACCAAGCACCAAACACCAAGCACCAAGCACCAAACACCAAGAACCAAGCACCAAGCACCAAGTACAAACACCAAGCAGCAAGCACCAAACACCAAGCACCTAGCAGCAAACACCAAACACCAAGTACCAAACACCAAGCAGCAATCACCAAGCACCAAACACCAAGCAGCCAGCAGCAAGCACCAAACACCAAACACCAAGCACCAAGCACCAAAAACCAGACACCAAGCACCAAGCACCAAACACCTAACACCAAGCACCAAGCACCAAGTACCAAGCACCAAACACCAAGCACCAAACACCAAACACCAAGCACCAAACACCAAACACCAAGCACCAAGCACCAAACACCTAACACCAAGCACCAAGCACCAACCACCAAACAGCAAGCACCAAGCACCAAGCACCAAGCACCAAACACCAAGCACCAAACAGCAAGCACCAAGCACCAAGCACCAAACACCAAGCACCAAGCACCAAACACCAAGCACCAAGCACCAAACATCAAACACCAAGCACCAAACACCAAACACCAAGCACCAAGCACCAAGGATCAAACATCAAGCATATAACACCAAATACCAAACACCAAGCACCAAGCACCGAACACCAAACACCAAGCACCAAGCACCCAGCACCAAACACCAAGCACCAAACACCAAGCACCAAGCACCAAGCAAAAAGCACCAAACACCAAGCACCAAACACCAAACACCAAGCACCAAACACCAAACACCAAGCACCAAGCACCAAACACCTAACACCAAGCACCAAACACCAACCACCAAACACCAAGCACCAAGCACCAAGCACCAAGCACCAAACACCAAGCACCAAACACCAAGCACCATGCTCCAAGCACCAAACACCTAGCACCAAGCACCAAGTACCAAGCACCAAACACCAAGCACCAAACACCAAACACCAAGCACCAAACACCAAACACCAAGCACCAAGCACCAAACACCTAACACCAAGCACCAAACACCAACCACCAAACACCAAGCACCAAGCACCAAGCACCAAGCACCAAACACCAAGCACCAAACACCAAGCACCAAGCACCAAGCACCAAGTACAAACACCAAGCACCAAGCACCAAACACCAAGCACCAAGCACCAATCATCAAACGCCAAACACCAAGCACCAAGCACCAAGCACCAAGCATCAAACACCAAGCATATAACACCAAACACCAAACACCAAGCACCAAGCACCAAACACCAAACACCAAGCACCAAGCACCCAGTACCAAACACCAAGCACCAAACACCAAGCACCAAGCACCAAGCAAAAAGCACCAAACACCAAACACCAAGCACCAAACACCGAACACCAAACACCAAGCACAAAGCACCAAACACCGAACACCAAACACCAAGCACCAAACACCAAACACCAAACACCAAACACCAAGCACCAAGCACCAAGCACCAAACACCAAGCACCAAAGACCAAACTCCAAACAACAAACACCAAACACGAAACAGCAAACACCATACAGCAAACACTAAACACCAAAAAGCAGACACCAAACAGCAAACACCAAACACCAAACACCAAACACCAAACAGCAAACACCAAACACCAAGTACCAAACACCAAGCACCAAGCACCAAGCACCAAGCACCAAGCACCAAACACCAAGCACCAAACACGAAACACCAAGCACCAAGCACCAAGCACCAAGTACCAAACACCAAGAACCAAGAACCAAACACCAAGCACCAAGCACCAAGTACAAACACCAAGCACCAAGCACCAAACACCAAGCACCAAGCACCAAACACAAAACACCAAGCACCAAGCACCAAGCATCAAACACCAAGCAGCAAACACCAAACACCAAGCACCGAACACAAAGCACCCAGCACCAAACACCAAGGACCAAGCACCAAGCACCAAGCACCAAAAACCAAACACCAAACACAAAACACCAAGCACCAAGCACCAAGCACCAAGCATCAAACACCAAACACCAAGCACCAAGCACCAGGCACCAAACACCAAGCACCAAGCACCAAGCACCAGACACCAAACACCAAACACCAAGCACCAAGAACCAAACACCAAACACCTAACAGCAAGCACCAAGCACCAAACACCAAGCACCAAACAGCAAGCACCAAGCACCAAGCACCAAGCACCAAACACCAAACACCAAACACCAAACACCAAACAACATACAGCAAACACCAAACACCAAAAAGCAGACACGAAACAGCAAACACCAAACACCAAACAGCAAACACCAAACAACAAACACCAAACAACAAACACCAAACAGCAAACAGCAAATACCTAACACCAAGAACCAAGAACCAAACCCCAAGCACCTAGCACCAAACACTAAGCACCAAGCACTAAACACCAAGCACCAAGCACCAAACACCAAGCACCAAGCACCAAGCACCAAACACCAAGCACCAAGCACCAAACACCAAGCACCAAACACCAAGCACCAAGCACCTAGCACCAAACACCAAGCACCAATCACCAAGCACCAAACACCAAGCAGCCAGCAGCAAGCACCAAACACCAAACACCAAGCACCAAGCACCAAAAACCAAACACCAAGCACCAAGCACCAAACACCTAACACCAAGCACCAAGTACCAAATACCAAGCACCAAACACCAAGCACCAAACACCAAGCACCAAGCACCAAACACCAAACACCAAACACCAAGCACCAAACACCAAACACCAAGCACCAAGCACCAAACACCTAACACCAAGCACCTAGCACCAAACACCAAACACCAAGCACCAAACACCAAGCACCAATCACCAAGCATCAAACACCAAGCAGCCAGCAGCAAGCACCAAACACCAAACACCAAGCACCAAGCACCAAAAACCAATCACCAAGCACCAAACACCTAACACCAAGCACCAAGCACCAAGTACCAAGCACCAAACACCAAGCACCAAACACCAAACACCAAGCACCAAGCACCAAACACCAAGCACCAAACACCAAACACCAAGCATCAAACACCTAACACCAAACACCAAGCACCAAACACCAAGCACCAAACACCAAGCACCAAGCACCAAACACCTAACACCAAGCACCAAACACCAAGCACCAAACACCAAGCACCAAGCACCAAGCACCAAGCACCAAACACCAAGCACCAAACACCAAGCACCAAACACCAAGCACCAAGCACCAAACACCAAGCACCAAGCACCAAACACCAAGAACCGAGCACCAAGCACCAAGTACAAACACCAAGCACCAAGCACCAAACACCAAGCACCAAGCACCAAGCATCGAACACCAAGCACCAACCACCAAGCACCAGACACCAAGCACCAAGCACCAAGCACCAAGCACCAAACACCAAGCACCAAACACCAAGCACCAAACACCAAACACCAAGCACCAAACACCAAGCACCAAGCACCAAACACCAAGAACCAAGCACCAAGCATCAAGTACAAACACCAAGCACCAAGCACCAAACACCAAACACCAAACAACATACAGCAAAAAACCAAACACCAAAAAGTAGACACGAAACAGCAAACACCAAACACCAAACACCAAACAGCAAACAGCAAACACCAAGCACCAAGCACCAAACACCTAACACCAAGCACCAAACACCAAGCACCAAACACCAAGCACCAAGCACCAAGCACCAAGCACCAAACACCAAGCACCAAACACCAAGCACCAAACACCAAACACCAAGCACCAAACACCAAGCACCAAGCAGCAAACACCAAGAACCAAGCACCAAGCACCAAGTACAAACACCAAGCACCAAACACCAAGCAGCAATCACCAAGCACCAAACACCAAGCAGCCAGCAGCAAGCACCAAACACCAAACACCAAGCACCAAGCACCAAAAACCAGACACCAGACACCAAGCACCAAGCACCAAACACCTAACACCAAGCACCAAGCACCAAGTACCAAGCACCCAACACCAAGCACCAAACACCAAACACCAAGCACCAAGCACCAAACACCAAGCACCAAACACCAAGCACCAAGCACCAAACACCAAGCACCAAGCACCAAGCACCAAACACCAAGAACCAAGCACCAAACACAAAACACCAAGCACCAAGCACCAAGCATCAAACACCAAGCAGCAAACACCAAACACCAAGCACCAAGCACCAAACACAAAGCACCCAGCACCAAACACCAAGGCCCAAGCACCCAGCACCAAAAACCAAACACCAAACACCAAACTCCAAGCACCAAGCACCAAGCACCAGGCACCAAACACCAAGCACCAAGCACCAAACACCAAACGCCAAACACCAAACACCAAGAACAAAGAACCAAACACCAAGCACCAAGCACCAAGTACAAACACCAAGCACCAAGCACCAAGAACCAAACACCAAACACCAAGCACCAAGCACCAAACACAAAACACCAAGCACCAAGCACCAAGCATCAAACACCAAGCAGCAAACACCAAACACCAAGCACCAAGCACCAAGCACCAAACACAAAGCACCCAGCACCAAACACCAAGGACCAAGCACCAAGCACCAAGCACCAAAAACCAAACACGAAACACAAAACACCAAGCACCAAGCACCAAACACCAAACTCCAAGCACCAAGCACCAAGCACCAAACACCAAACACCAAGCACCAAGCACCAAGCACCAGACACCAAACACCAAGCACCAAACACCAAGGAACAAGCACCAAACACCAAACACCAAACACCAAACACCAAACAGCAAACAACATACAGCAAACACTAAACACCAAAAAGCAAACACCAAACACCAAACAGCAAACACCAAACAACAAACACCAAACAACAAACACCAAACAGCAAACAGCAAACACCAAACACCAAGCAGCAAGCACCAAACACCAAACACCAAACACCAAGCACCAGGCACCTAAACACCAAGCACCAAACACCAAGCACCTAGCACCAAACACTAAGCACCAAGCACCAAACACTAAACACCAAGCACCAAACACCAAGCACCAAGCACCAAACACCAAGCACCAAGCACCAAGCACCAAACACCAAACACCAAGCACCAAAGACCAAGCACCAAGCAGCAAACAGCAAGCACCCAGCACCAAACACCAAACACTAAACACCAACCACCCAGCACCAAGCACCAAACACCAAGCACCTAGCACCAAACACCAAACACCAAGCACCAAACACCAAGCACCAATCACCAAGCATCAAACACCAAACAGCCAGCAGCAAGCACCAAACACCAAACACCAAGCACCAAAAACCAAACACCAAGCACCAAGCACCAAACACCTAACACCAAGCACCAAGCACCAAGTACCAAGCACCAAACACCAAGCACCAAACACCAAACACCAAGCACCAAGCACCAAACACCAAGCACCAAACACCAAACACCAAGCACCAAACACCTGACACCAAACACCAAACACCAACCACCAAACACTAAACACCAAGCACCAAGCACCAAGCACCAAACACCAAGCACCAAACACCAAGCACCAAACACCAAGCACCAAGCACCAAGCACCAAGCACCAAACACCAAGCACCAAACACCAAGCACCAAACACTAAGCACCAAGCACCAAACACCAAGCACCAATCACCAAACACCAAGAACCAAGCACCAAGCACCAAGTACAAACACCAAGCACCAAGCACCAAACACCAAGCACCAAGCACCAAGCATCAAACACCAAGCACCAAACACCAAGCACCAAGCACCAAGCATCAAACACCAAGCATATAACACCAAACACCAAACACCCAGCACCAAACACCAAAGACCAAGCACCAAGCAACAAACACCTAACACCAAGCACCAAACACCAAGCACCAAACACCAAGCACCAAGCACCAAGCACCAAGCACCAATCACCAAGCACCAAACACCAAGCACCAAGCACCAAACACCAAGCACCAAGCACCAAACACCAAGAACCAAGCACCAAGCACCAAGTACAAACACCAAGCAGCAAGCACCAAACACCAAGCACCTAGCACCAAACACCAAACACCAAGCACCAAACACCAAGCAGCAATCACCAAGCACCAAACACCAAGCAGCCAGCAGCAAGCACCAAACACCAAACACCAAGCACCAAACACCAAGCACCAAACACCAAGCACCAAGCACCAAACACCTAACACCAAGCACCAAACACCAATCACCAAACACCAAGCACCAAGCACCAAGCACCAAGCACCAAACACCAAGCACCAAACACCAAGCACCAAACACCAAGCACCAAGCACCAAACACCAAGCACCAAGCACCAAACACCAAGAACCGAGCACCAAGCACCAAGTACAAACACCAAGCACCAAGCACCAAACACCAAGCACCAAGCACCAAGCATCGAACACCAAGCACCAAACACTAAGCACCAGACACCAAGCACCAAGCACCAAGCACCAAGCACCAAACACCAAGCACCAAACACCAAGCACCAAACACCAAACACCAAGCACCAAACACCAAGCACCAAGCACCAAACACCAAGAACCAAGCACCAAGCATCAAGTACAAACACCAAGCACCAAGCACCAAACACCAAACACCAAACAACATACAGCAAAAAACCAAACACCAAAAAGTAGACACGAAACAGCAAACACCAAACACCAAACACCAAACAGCAAACAGCAAACACCAAGCACCAAGCACCAAACACCTAACACCAAGCACCAAACACCAAGCACCAAACACCAAGCACCAAGCACCAAGCACCAAACACCAAGCACCAAACACCAAGCACCAAACACCAAACACCAAGCACCAAACACCAAGCACCAAGCAGCAAACACCAAGAACCAAGCACCAAGCACCAAGTACAAACACCAAGCACCAAACACCAAGCAGCAATCACCAAGCACCAAACACCAAGCAGCCAGCAGCAAGCACCAAACACCAAACACCAAGCACCAAGCACCAAAAACCAGACACCAGACACCAAGCACCAAGCACCAAACACCTAACACCAAGCACCAAGCACCAAGTACCAAGCACCCAACACCAAGCACCAAACACCAAACACCAAGCACCAAGCACCAAACACCAAGCACCAAACACCAAGCACCAAGCACCAAACACCAAGCACCAAGCACCAAGCACCAAACACCAAGAACCAAGCACCAAACACAAAACACCAAGCACCAAGCACCAAGCATCAAACACCAAGCAGCAAACACCAAACACCAAGCACCAAGCACCAAACACAAAGCACCCAGCACCAAACACCAAGGCCCAAGCACCCAGCACCAAAAACCAAACACCAAACACCAAACTCCAAGCACCAAGCACCAAGCACCAGGCACCAAACACCAAGCACCAAGCACCAAACACCAAACGCCAAACACCAAACACCAAGAACAAAGAACCAAACACCAAGCACCAAGCACCAAGTACAAACACCAAGCACCAAGCACCAAGAACCAAACACCAAACACCAAGCACCAAGCACCAAACACAAAACACCAAGCACCAAGCACCAAGCATCAAACACCAAGCAGCAAACACCAAACACCAAGCACCAAGCACCAAGCACCAAACACAAAGCACCCAGCACCAAACACCAAGGACCAAGCACCAAGCACCAAGCACCAAAAACCAAACACGAAACACAAAACACCAAGCACCAAGCACCAAACACCAAACTCCAAGCACCAAGCACCAAGCACCAAACACCAAACACCAAGCACCAAGCACCAAGCACCAGACACCAAACACCAAGCACCAAACACCAAGGAACAAGCACCAAACACCAAACACCAAACACCAAACACCAAACAGCAAACAACATACAGCAAACACTAAACACCAAAAAGCAAACACCAAACACCAAACAGCAAACACCAAACAACAAACACCAAACAACAAACACCAAACAGCAAACAGCAAACACCAAACACCAAGCAGCAAGCACCAAACACCAAACACCAAACACCAAGCACCAGGCACCTAAACACCAAGCACCAAACACCAAGCACCTAGCACCAAACACTAAGCACCAAGCACCAAACACTAAACACCAAGCACCAAACACCAAGCACCAAGCACCAAACACCAAGCACCAAGCACCAAGCACCAAACACCAAACACCAAGCACCAAAGACCAAGCACCAAGCAGCAAACACCAAGCACCCAGCACCAAACACCAAACACTAAACACCAACCACCCAGCACCAAGCACCAAACACCAAGCACCTAGCACCAAACACCAAACACCAAGCACCAAACACCAAGCACCAATCACCAAGCATCAAACACCAAACAGCCAGCAGCAAGCACCAAACACCAAACACCAAGCACCAAAAACCAAACACCAAGCACCAAGCACCAAACACCTAACACCAAGCACCAAGCACCAAGTACCAAGCACCAAACACCAAGCACCAAACACCAAACACCAAGCACCAAGCACCAAACACCAAGCACCAAACACCAAACACCAAGCACCAAACACCTGACACCAAACACCAAACACCAACCACCAAACACTAAACACCAAGCACCAAGCACCAAGCACCAAACACCAAGCACCAAACACCAAGCACCAAACACCAAGCACCAAGCACCAAGCACCAAGCACCAAACACCAAGCACCAAACACCAAGCACCAAACACTAAGCACCAAGCACCAAACACCAAGCACCAATCACCAAACACCAAGAACCAAGCACCAAGCACCAAGTACAAACACCAAGCACCAAGCACCAAACACCAAGCACCAAGCACCAAGCATCAAACACCAAGCACCAAACACCAAGCACCAAGCACCAAGCATCAAACACCAAGCATATAACACCAAACACCAAACACCCAGCACCAAACACCAAAGACCAAGCACCAAGCAACAAACACCTAACACCAAGCACCAAACACCAAGCACCAAACACCAAGCACCAAGCACCAAGCACCAAGCACCAATCACCAAGCACCAAACACCAAGCACCAAGCACCAAACACCAAGCACCAAGCACCAAACACCAAGAACCAAGCACCAAGCACCAAGTACAAACACCAAGCAGCAAGCACCAAACACCAAGCACCTAGCACCAAACACCAAACACCAAGCACCAAACACCAAGCAGCAATCACCAAGCACCAAACACCAAGCAGCCAGCAGCAAGCACCAAACACCAAACACCAAGCACCAAGCACCAAAAACCAGACACCAAGCACCAAGCACCAAACACCTAACACCAAGCACCAAGCACCAAGTACCAAGCACCAAACACCAAGCACCAAACACCAAACACCAAGCACCAAACACCAAGCACCAAGCACCAAACACCTAACACCAAGCACCAAGCACCAACCACCAAACAGCAAGCACCAAGCACCAAGCACCAAGCACCAAACACCAAGCACCAAACAGCAAGCACCAAGCACCAAGCACCAAACACCAAGCACCAAGCACCAAACACCAAGCACCAAGCACCAAGCATCAAACACCAAGCACCAAACACCAAACACCAAGCACCAAGCACCAAGGATCAAACATCAAGCATATAACACCAAATACCAAACACCAAGAACCAAGCACCAAACACCAAACACCAAGCACCAAGCACCCAGCACCAAACACCAAGCACCAAACACCAAGCACCAAGCACCAAGCAAAAAGCACCAAACACCAAGCACCAAACACCAAACACCAAGCACCAAACACCAAACACCAAGCACCAAGCACCAAACACCTAACACCAAGCACCAAACACCAACCACCAAACACCAAGCACCAAGCACCAAGCACCAAGCACCAAACACCAAGCACCAAACACCAAGCACCATGCTCCAAGCACCAAACACCTAGCACCAAGCACCAAACACCAAGCACCAAACACCAAACACCAAGCACCAAACACCAAACACCAAGCACCAAGCACCAAACACCTAACACCAAGCACCAAACACCAACCACCAAACACCAAGCACCAAGCACCAAGCACCAAGCACCAAACACCAAGCACCAAACACCAAGCACCAAGCACCAAGCACCAAGCACCAATCATCAAACGCCAAACACCAAACACCAAGCAACAAGCACCAAGCATCAAACACCAAGCATATAACACCAAACACCAAACACCAAGCACCAAGCACCAAACACCAAACACCAAGCACCAAGCACCCAGCAGCAAACACCAAGCACCAAACACCAAGCACCAAGCACCAAGCAAAAAGCACCAAACACCAAACACCAAGCACCGAACACCGAACACCAAACACCAAGCACAAAGCACCAAACACCGAACACCAAACACCAAGCACCAAACACCAAACACCAAGCACCAGACACCAAGCACCAAACAACAAACACCAAACACCAAGCACCAAGCACCAAACACCAAACACCAAGCACCAAGCACCAAGCACCAAACACCAAGCACCAAACACCAAGCACCAAGCACCAAGCACCAAGCATCAAACACCAAGCAACCAGCAGCAAGCACCAAACACCAAACACCAAGCACCAAGCACCAAAAACCAATCACCAAGCACCAAACACCTAACACCAAGCACCAAGCACCAAGTACCAAGCACCAAACACCAAGCACCAAACACCAAACACCAAGCACCAAGCACCAAACACCAAGCACCAAACACCAAACACCAAGCATCAAACACCTAACACCAAACACCAAGCACCAAACACCAAGCACCAAACACCAAGCACCAAGCACCAAACACCTAACACCAAGCACCAAACACCAAGCACCAAACACCAAGCACCAAGCACCAAGCACCAAGCACCAAACACCAAGCACCAAACACCAAGCACCAAACACCAAGCACCAAGCACCAAACACCAAGCACCAAGCACCAAACACCAAGAACCGAGCACCAAGCACCAAGTACAAACACCAAGCACCAAGCACCAAACACCAAGCACCAAGCACCAAGCATCGAACACCAAGCATCAAACACCAAGCACCAAACACCAAGCACCAAGCACCAAGCACCAAGCACCAAACACCAAGCACTAAACACCAAGCACCAAACACCAAACACCAAGCACCAAACACCAAGCACCAAGCACCAAACACCAAGAACCAAGCACCAAGCATCAAGTACAAACACCAAGCACCAAGCACCAAACACCAAACACCAAACAACATACAGCAAAAAACCAAACACCAAAAAGTAGACACGAAACAGCAAACACCAAACACCAAACACCAAACAGCAAACAGCAAACACCAAGCACCAAGCACCAAACACCTAACACCAAGCACCAAACACCAAGCACCAAACACCAAGCACCAAGCACCAAGCACCAAGCACCAAACACCAAGCACCAAACACCAAGCACCAAACACCAAACACCAAGCACCAAACACCAAGCACCAAGCAGCAAACACCAAGAACCAAGCACCAAGCACCAAGTACAAACACCAAGCACCAAACACCAAGCAGCATTCACCAAGCACCAAACACCAAGCAGCCAGCAGCAAGCACCAAACACCAAACACCAAGCACCAAGCACCAAAAACCAGACACCAGATACCAAGCACCAAGCACCAAACACCTAACACCAAGCACCAAGCACCAAGTACCAAGCACCCAACACCAAGCACCAAACACCAAACACCAAGCACCAAGCACCAAACACCAAGCACCAAACACCAAGCACCAAGCACCAAACACCAAGCACCAAGCACCAAACACCAAGCACCAAGCACCAAGCATCAAACACCAAACACCAAGCACCAAACACCAAGCACCAATCACCATGCATCAAACACGAAGCAGCCAGCAGCAAGCACCAAACACCAAACACCAAGCACCAGACACCAAGCACCAAACACCAAACACCAAGCACCAAACACCAAACACCAAGCACAAAGCACCAAACACCAAACACCAAGCACCAAGCACCAAACACCAAGCACCAAACACCAAACACCAAACAGCAAACACCAAACACCATACAGCAAACACTAAACACCGAAAAGCAGACACCAAACAGCAAACACCAAACACCAAACACCAAACACCAAACACCAAACAGCAAACACCAAACACCAAGCACCAAACACCAAGGACCAAGCATCAAACACCAACACCAAGCACCAAGCACCAAGCACCAAACACCAAGCACCAAACACCAAACATCAAGCACCAAGCACCAAGTACCAAACACCAAGAACCAAGAACCAAACACCAAGCACCAAGCACCAAGTACAAACACCAAGCACCAAGCACCAAGCACCAAACACCAAGCAGGAAACACCAAACACCAAGCACCAAGCACCAAACACAAAGCACCCAGCACCAAACACCAAGGACCATGCACCAAGGACCAAAAACCAAACACCAAACACAAAACACCAAGCACCAAGCACCAAACACCAAACTCCAAGCACCAAGCACCAAGCACCAAACACCAAACACCAAGCACCAAGCACCAGGCACCAAACACCAAGCACCAAGCACCAAACACCAAGCACCAAACACCAAACACCAAACGCCAAACACCAAACACCAAGAACCAAGAACCAAACACCAATCACCAAGCACCAAGTACAAACACCAAGCACCAAGCACCAAGCACCAAACACCAAGCACCAAGCACCAAACACAAAACACCAAGCACCAAGCACCAAGCATCAAACACCAAGCAGCAAACACCAAACACCAAGCACCAAGCACCAAGCACCAAACACAAAGCACCCAGCACCAAACACCAAGGACCAAGCACCAAGCACCAATCACCAAAAACCAAACACGAAACACGAATCACCAATCACCAAGCACCAAACACCAAAATCCAAGCACCAAGCACAAAACACCAAACACCAAGCACCAAGCACCAAGCACCAGGCACCAAATACCAAGCACCAAGCACCAAACACCAAGCACCAAACACCAAACACCAAACACCAAACAGCAAACAACATACAGCAAACACCAAACACCAAAAAGCAAACACCAAACACCAAACAGCAAACACCAAACAACAAACACCAAACAACAAACACCAAACAACAAACACCAAACACCAAGCACCAAGCACCAAACACCAAACACCAAACACCAAGCACCAGGCACCAAACACCAAGCACCAAGCACCAAACACCAAGCACCTAGCACCAAACACTAAGCACCAAGCACCAAACACTAAGCACCAAGCACCAAACACCAAGCACCAAGCACCAAGCACCAAACACCAAGCACCAAGCACCAAGCACCAAACACCAAACACCAAGCACCAAAGACCAAGCACCAAGCACCAAACACCAAGCACCCAGCACTAAACACCAAGCACTAAACACCAACCACCCAGCACCAAGCACCAAACACCAAGCACCAAGCACCAAACACCAAACACCAAGCACCAAGCACCAAGCACCAAACACCAAGCACCTAGCACCAAACACCAAACACCAAGCCCAAAACACCAAGCACCAATCACCAAGCATCAAACACCAAGCAGCCAGCAGCAAGCACCAAACACCAACCACCAAGCACCAAGCACCAAAAACCAAACACCAAGCACCAAGCACCAAACACCTAACACCAAGCACCAAGCACCAAGTACCAAGCACCAAACACCAAGCACCAAACACCAAGCACCAAACACCAAGCACCAAACACCAAACACCAAGCACCAAACACCTAACACCAAACACCAAGCACCAAACACCAAGCACCAAACACCAAACACCAAGCACCAAGCACCAAACACCTAACACCAAGCACCAAACACCAAGCACCAAGCACCAAGCACCAAGCACCAAACACCAAGCACCAAACACCAAGCACCAAACACCAAGCACCAAGCACACAAGCACCAAACACTAAGCACCAAGCACCAAGCACCAAGCACCAAACACCAAACACCAAGCACCCAGCACCAAACACCAAGCACTAAACACCAACCACCCAGCACCAAGCACCAAACACCAAGCACCAAGCACCAAACACCAAGCACCAAGCACCAAGCACCAAGCACCAAACACCAAGCACCTAGCACCAAACACCAAACACCAAGCACAAAACACCAAGCACCAATCACCAAGCATCAAACACCAAGCAGCCAGCAGCAAGCACCAAACACCAAACACCAAGCACCAAGCACCAAAAACCAAACACCAAGCACCAAGCACCAAACACCTAACACCAAGCATCAAGCACCAAGTACCAAGCACCAAACACCAAGCACCAAACACCAAGCACCAAACACCAAGCACCAAACACCTAACACCAAACACCAAGCACCAAACACCAAGCACCAAACACCAAGCACCAAGCACCAAACCCCTAACACCAAGCACCAAACACCAAGCACCAAACACCAAGCACCAAGCACCAAGCACCAAACACCAAGCACCAAACACCAAGCACCAAACACCAAGCACCAAGCACAAAACACCAAACACCAAGAACCAAGCACCAAGCACCAAGTACAAACACCAAGCACCAAGCACCAAACACCAAGCACCAAGCACCAAGCATCAAACACCAAGCACCAAACACCAAGCACCAAGCACCAAGCATCAAACACCAAGCATATAACACCAAACACCAAACACCAAGCACCAAACACCAAACACCAAGCACCAAGCACCAAACACCTAACACCAAGCACCAAACACCAAGCACCAAACACCAAGCACCAAGCACCAAGCACCAAACACCAAGCACCAAACACCAAGTACCAAACACCAAGCACCAAGTACCAAACACCAAGCACCAAGCACCAAACACCTAACACCAAGCACCAAACACCTAACACCAAGCACCAAACACCAAGCACCAAACACCAACCACCAAACACCAAACACCTAACACCAAGCACCAAACACCAAACACCAACCACCAAACACCAAGCACCAAGCACCAAGCACCAAGCACCAAACACCAAACACCAAGCACCAAGCACCAAACACCTAACACCAAGCACCAAACACCAAGCACCAAACACCAACCACCAAACAGCAAGCACCAAGCACCAAGTACCAAGCACCGAACACCAAGCACCAAACACCAAGCACCAAACACCTAACACCAAGCACCAAGCACCAAGTACCAAGCACCAAACACCAAGCACCAAACACTAAACACCAAGCACCAAACACCAAACACCAAGCACCAAGCACCAAACACCTAACACCAAGCACCAAACACCAACCACCAAACACCAAGCACCAAGGACCAAGCACCAAGCACCAAGCACCAAACACCAAGCCCCAAACACCAAGCACCAAGCACCAAGCACCAAGTACAAACACCAAGCACCAAGCACCAAACACCAAGCACCAAGCATCAAACACCAAACACCAAACACCAAGCACCAAGCACCAAGCATCAAACACCAAGCATATAACACCAAACACCAAGCACCAAACACCAAGCAGCAATCACCAAGCACCAAACACCAAGCAGCCAGCAGCAAGCACCAAACACCAAACACCAAGCACCAAGCACCAAAAACCAGATACCAAGCACCAAGCACCAAACACCTAACACCAAGCACCAAGCACCAAGTACCAAGCACCAAACACCAAGCACCAAACACCAAACACCAAGCACCAAGCACCAAACACCAAGCACCAAACACCAAGCACCAAGCACCAAACACCAAGCACCAAGCACCAAACACCAAGCACCAAGCACCAAGCATCAAACACCAAACACCAAGCACCAAACACCAAGCACCAATCACCACGCATCAAACACCACGTAGCCAGCAGCAAGCACCAAAAACCAAACACCAAGCACCAAGCACCAAACACCAAGCACCAAGCACCAAACACCAAGCACCAAGCACCAAGCACCAAACACCAAGCACCAAAGACCCAGCACCAAGCACCAAACACCAAGCACCAAGCACCAAACACCAAACACCAAACACCAAACACCAAGCACCAAGCACCAAGCACCAAACACCAAACACCAAACACCAAGCACCAAACACCAAACACCAAGCACCAGACACCAAGCACCAAACACCAAACACCAAACACCAAGCACGAAGCACCAAACACCAAACACCAAACACCAAGCACCAAACACCAAACACCAAGCACCAAACACCAAACACCAAGCACCAGACACCAAGCACCAAACACCAAACACCAAGCACCAAACACCAAACACCAAGCACCAAGCACCAAACACCAAACACCAAGCACCAAGCACCAAACACCAAGCACCAAAGACCAAACACCAAACAGCAAACACCAAACACCATACAGCAAACACTAAACACCAAAAAGGAGACACCAAACAGCAAACACCAAACACCAAACACCAAACACCAAACAGCAAACAGCAAACACCAAGCACCAAACACCAAGTACCAATCACCAAACACCTAACACCAAGCACCAAGCACCAAGCACCAAACACCAAGCACCAAACACCAAACATCAAGCACCAAGCACCAAGTACCAAACACCAAGAACCAAGAACCAAACACCAAGTACCAAGCACCAAGTACAAACACCAAGCACCAAGCACCAAGCACCAAACACCAAGAACCAAGCACCAAACACAAAACACCAAGCACCAAGCACCAAGCATCAAACACCAAGCAGCAAACACCAAACACCAAGCACCAAGCACCAAACACAAAGCACCCAGCACCAAACACCAAGCACCAAGCAGCAAGCACCAAAAACCAAACACCAAACACAAAACACCAAGCACCAAGCACCAAACACCAAACTCCAAGCACCAAGCACCAAGCACCAAACACCAAACACCAAGCACCAAGCACCAAGCACCAGGCACCAAACATCAAGCACCAAGCACCAAACACCAAGCACCAAGCACCAAACACCAAACGCAAAACACCAAACACCAAGAACCAAGAACCAAACACCAATCACCAAGAACCAAGTACAAACACCAAGCACCAAGCACCAAGCACCAAACACCAAGCACCAAGCACCAAACACAAAACACCAAGCACCAAGCACCAAGCATCAAACACCAAGCAGCAAACACCAAACACCAAGCACCAAGCACCAAGCACCAAACACAAAGCACCCAGCACCAAACACCAAGGACCAAGCACCAAGCACCAATCACCAAAAACCAAACATGAAACACGAAACACCAAGCACCAAGCACCAAACACCAAAATCCAAGCACCAAGCACCAAACACCAAACACCAAGCACCAAGCACCAAGCACCAGGCACCAAACACCAAGCACCAAGCACCAAACACCAAGCGCCAAACACCAAGCACCAAACACCAAACACCAAAAAGCAAACACCAAACACCAAACAGCAAACACCAAACAACAAACACCAAACAACAAACACCAAACAGCAAACAGCAAACACCAAACACCAAGCACCAAGCACCAAACACCAAACACCAAACACCAAGCACCAGGCACCAAACACCAAGCACCTAGCACCAAACACCAAGCACCCAGCACCAAACACCAAGCACTAAACACCAACCACCCAGCACCAAGCACCAAACACCAAACACCAAGCACCAAGCACCAAACACCTAACAACAAGCACCAAGCACCAAGTACCAAGCACCAAACACCAAGCACCAAACACCAAGCACCAAACACCAAGCACCAAACACCAAACACCAAGCACCAAACACCTAACACCAAACACCAAGCATCAAACACCAAGCACCAAACACCAAACACCAAGCACCAAGCACCAAACACCTAACACCAAGCACCAAACACCAAGAACCAAGCACCAAGCACCAAGCACCAAGCACCAAGCACCAAACACCAAGAACCAAGCACCAAGCACCAAGTACAAACACCAAGCACCAAGCACCAAACACCAAGCACCAAGCACCAAGCATCAAACACGAAGCACCAAACACCAAGCACCAAGCACCAAGCATCAAACACCAAGCATATAACACCAAACACCAAACACCAAGCACCAAACACCAAACACCAAGCACCAAGCACCGAACACCAAGAACCAAGCACCAAGCACCAAGTACAAACACCAAGCACCAAGCACCAAACACCAAGCACCAAGCACCAAGCATCAAACACGAAGCACCAAACACCAAGCACCAAGCACCAAGCATCAAACACCAAGCATATAACACCAAACACCAAACACCAAGCACCAAACACCAAACACCAAGCACCAAGCACCGAACACCTAACACCAAGCACCAAACACCAAGCACCAAACACCAAGCACCAAGCACCAAGCACTAAACACCAAGCACCAAACACCAAGCACCAAACACCAAGCACCAAGCACCAAACACCAAGCACCAAGCACCAAACACCAAGAACCAAGCACCAAGCACCAAGTACAAACACCAAGCACCAAGCACCAAACACCAAGCACCTAGCACCAAACACCAAACACCAAGCACCAAGCACCAAGTACAAACACCAAGCACCAAGCACCAAACACCAAGCACCAAGCATCAAACACCAAACACCAAACACCAAGCACCAAGCACCAAGCATCAAACACCAAGCATATAACACCAAACACCAAGCACCAAACACCAAGCAGCAATCACCAAGCACCAAACACCAAGCAGCCAGCAGCAAGCACCAAACACCAAACACCAAGCACCAAGCACCAAAAACCAGATACCAAGCACCAAGCACCAAACACCTAACACCAAGCACCAAGCACCAAGTACCAAGCACCAAACACCAAGCACCAAACACCAAACACCAAGCACCAAGCACCAAACACCAAGCACCAAACACCAAGCACCAAGCACCAAACACCAAGCACCAAGCACCAAACACCAAGCACCAAGCACCAAGCATCAAACACCAAACACCAAGCACCAAACACCAAGCACCAATCACCACGCATCAAACACCACGTAGCCAGCAGCAAGCACCAAAAACCAAACACCAAGCACCAAGCACCAAACACCAAGCACCAAGCACCAAACACCAAGCACCAAGCACCAAGCACCAAACACCAAGCACCAAAGACCCAGCACCAAGCACCAAACACCAAGCACCAAGCACCAAACACCAAACACCAAACACCAAACACCAAGCACCAAGCACCAAGCACCAAACACCAAACACCAAACACCAAGCACCAAACACCAAACACCAAGCACCAGACACCAAGCACCAAACACCAAACACCAAACACCAAGCACGAAGCACCAAACACCAAACACCAAACACCAAGCACCAAACACCAAACACCAAGCACCAAACACCAAACACCAAGCACCAGACACCAAGCACCAAACACCAAACACCAAGCACCAAACACCAAACACCAAGCACCAAGCACCAAACACCAAACACCAAGCACCAAGCACCAAACACCAAGCACCAAAGACCAAACACCAAACAGCAAACACCAAACACCATACAGCAAACACTAAACACCAAAAAGGAGACACCAAACAGCAAACACCAAACACCAAACACCAAACACCAAACAGCAAACAGCAAACACCAAGCACCAAACACCAAGTACCAATCACCAAACACCTAACACCAAGCACCAAGCACCAAGCACCAAACACCAAGCACCAAACACCAAACATCAAGCACCAAGCACCAAGTACCAAACACCAAGAACCAAGAACCAAACACCAAGTACCAAGCACCAAGTACAAACACCAAGCACCAAGCACCAAGCACCAAACACCAAGAACCAAGCACCAAACACAAAACACCAAGCACCAAGCACCAAGCATCAAACACCAAGCAGCAAACACCAAACACCAAGCACCAAGCACCAAACACAAAGCACCCAGCACCAAACACCAAGCACCAAGCAGCAAGCACCAAAAACCAAACACCAAACACAAAACACCAAGCACCAAGCACCAAACACCAAACTCCAAGCACCAAGCACCAAGCACCAAACACCAAACACCAAGCACCAAGCACCAAGCACCAGGCACCAAACATCAAGCACCAAGCACCAAACACCAAGCACCAAGCACCAAACACCAAACGCCAAACACCAAACACCAAGAACCAAGAACCAAACACCAATCACCAAGAACCAAGTACAAACACCAAGCACCAAGCACCAAGCACCAAACACCAAGCACCAAGCACCAAACACAAAACACCAAGCACCAAGCACCAAGCATCAAACACCAAGCAGCAAACACCAAACACCAAGCACCAAGCACCAAGCACCAAACACAAAGCACCCAGCACCAAACACCAAGGACCAAGCACCAAGCACCAATCACCAAAAACCAAACATGAAACACGAAACACCAAGCACCAAGCACCAAACACCAAAATCCAAGCACCAAGCACCAAACACCAAACACCAAGCACCAAGCACCAAGCACCAGGCACCAAACACCAAGCACCAAGCACCAAACACCAAGCGCCAAACACCAAGCACCAAACACCAAACACCAAAAAGCAAACACCAAACACCAAACAGCAAACACCAAACAACAAACACCAAACAACAAACACCAAACAGCAAACAGCAAACACCAAACACCAAGCACCAAGCACCAAACACCAAACACCAAACACCAAGCACCAGGCACCAAACACCAAGCACCTAGCACCAAACACCAAGCACCCAGCACCAAACACCAAGCACTAAACACCAACCACCCAGCACCAAGCACCAAACACCAAACACCAAGCACCAAGCACCAAACACCTAACAACAAGCACCAAGCACCAAGTACCAAGCACCAAACACCAAGCACCAAACACCAAGCACCAAACACCAAGCACCAAACACCAAACACCAAGCACCAAACACCTAACACCAAACACCAAGCATCAAACACCAAGCACCAAACACCAAACACCAAGCACCAAGCACCAAACACCTAACACCAAGCACCAAACACCAAGAACCAAGCACCAAGCACCAAGCACCAAGCACCAAGCACCAAACACCAAGAACCAAGCACCAAGCACCAAGTACAAACACCAAGCACCAAGCACCAAACACCAAGCACCAAGCACCAAGCATCAAACACGAAGCACCAAACACCAAGCACCAAGCACCAAGCATCAAACACCAAGCATATAACACCAAACACCAAACACCAAGCACCAAACACCAAACACCAAGCACCAAGCACCGAACACCAAGAACCAAGCACCAAGCACCAAGTACAAACACCAAGCACCAAGCACCAAACACCAAGCACCAAGCACCAAGCATCAAACACGAAGCACCAAACACCAAGCACCAAGCACCAAGCATCAAACACCAAGCATATAACACCAAACACCAAACACCAAGCACCAAACACCAAACACCAAGCACCAAGCACCGAACACCTAACACCAAGCACCAAACACCAAGCACCAAACACCAAGCACCAAGCACCAAGCACTAAACACCAAGCACCAAACACCAAGCACCAAACACCAAGCACCAAGCACCAAACACCAAGCACCAAGCACCAAACACCAAGAACCAAGCACCAAGCACCAAGTACAAACACCAAGCACCAAGCACCAAACACCAAGCACCTAGCACCAAACACCAAACACCAAGCACCAAACACCAAGCACCAATCACCAAGCACCAAACACCAAGCAGCCAGCAGCAAGCACCAAACACCAAGCACCAAGCACCAAAAACCAGACACCAAGCACCAATCACCAAACACCTAACACCAAGCACCAAGCACCAAGTACCAAGCACCAAACACCAAGCACCAAACACCAAACACCAAGCACCAAACACCAAACACCAAGCACCAAGCACCAACCACCAAACACCAAGCACCAAGCACCAAGCACCAAGCACCAAACACCAAGCACCAAACACCAAGCACCAAACACCAAGCACCAAGCACCAAACACGAAGCACCAAGCACCAAACACCAAGCACCAAGCACCAAGCATCAAACACCAAGCACCAAACACCAAACACCAAGCACCAAGCACCAAGCATCAAACACCAAGCATATATCACCAAACACCAAGCACCAAGCACCCAGCACCAAACACCAAGCACCAAGCACCAAGCAAAAAGCACCAAACACCAAACACCAAGCACCAAACACCAAACACCAAGCACCAAGCAACAAACACCTAACACCAAGCACCAAACACCAACCACCAAACACCAACCACCAAACACAAAGCACCAAGCACCAAGCACCAAGCACCAAACACCAAGCACCAAACACCAAGCACCAAACACCTAACACCAAGCACCAAGCACCAAGTACCAAGCACCAAACACCAAGCACCAAACACCAAACACCAAGCACCAAACACCAAACACCAAGCACCAAACACCTAACACCAAGCACCAAACACCAACCACCAAACACCAACCACCAAACACCAAGCACCAAGGACCAATCACCAAGCACCAAGCACCAAACACCAAGCACCAAACACCAAGCACCAAGCACCAAGCACCAAGTACAAACACCAAACACCAAACACCAAGCACCAAGCACCAAGCATCAAACACCAAGCATATAACACCAAACACCAAGCACCAAGCACCAAACACCAAGAACCAAGCACCAAGCACCAAGTACAAACACCAATCACCAAGCACCAAACACCAAACACCAAGCACCAAACACCAAGCACCAATCACCAAGCACCAAACACCAAGCAGCCAGCAGCAAGCACCAAACACCAAACACCAAGCACCAAGCACCAAAAACCAGACACCAAGCACCAAGCACCAAACACCTAACACCAAGTACCAAGCACCAAGTACCAAGCACCAAACACCAAGCACCAAACACCAAACACCAAGCACCAAACACCAAACACCAAGCACCAAGCACCAAACACCTAACACCAAGCACCAAGCACCAACCACCAAACACCAAGCACCAAGCACCAAGCACCAAGCACCAAACACCAAGCACCAAACACCAAGCACCAAACACCAAGCACCAAACACCAAGCACGAAGCACCAAACACCAAGCACCAAGCACCAAGCATCAAACACCAAACACCAAGCACCAAACACCAAGCACCAATCACCATGCATCAAACACCAAGCAGCCAGCAGCAAGCACCAAACACCAAACACCAAGCACCAAGCACCAAAAACCAAACACCAAGCACCAAGCACCAAACACCAAGCACCAAGCACCAAACACCAAGCACCAAGCACCAAGCACCAAACACCAAGCACCAAAGACCAAGCACCAAGCACCAAACACCAAGCACCCAGCACCAAACACCAAGCACCCAGCACCAAGCACCAAACACCAAGCACCAAGCACCAAACACCAAACAGCAAGCACCAAGCACCAAGCACCAAACACCAAACACCAAACACCAAGCACCAAACACCAAACACCAAGCACCAGACACCAAGCACCAAACACCAAACACCAAACACCAAGCACCAAGAACCAAACACCAAACACCAAACACCAAGCACCAAACACCAAACACCAAGCACCAAAAACCAAACACCAAGCACCAGACACCAAGCACCAAACACCAAACATGAAGCACCAAGCACCAAGTACCAAACACCAAGAACCAAACACCAAGCACCAAGCACCAAGTACAAACACCAAGTACCAAGCACCAAGCACCAAACACCAAGAACCAAGCACCAAACACAAAACACCAAGCACCAAGCACCAAGCATCAAACACCAAGCAGCAAACACCAAACACCAAGCACCAAGCACCAAACACAAAGCACCCAGCACCAAACACCAAGGACCAAGCACCAAGCACCAAAAACCAAACACCAAACACAAAACACAAAGCACCAAGCACCAAACACCAAACTCCAAGCACCAAGCACCAGGCACCAAACACCAAGCACCAAGCACCAAACACCAAGCACCAAGCACCAAACACCAAACGCCAAACACCAAACACCAAGAACCAAGAACCAAACACCAATCACCAAGCACCAAGTACAAACACCAAGCACCAAGCACCAAGCACCAAACACCAAGCACCAAGCACCAAACACAAAACACCAAGCACCAAGCACCAAGCATCAAACACCAGGCAGCAAACACCAAACACCAAGCACCAAGCACCAAGCACCAAACACAATGCACCCAGCACCAAACACCAAGGACCAAGCACCAAGCACCAAGCACCAAAAACCAAACACGAAACACGAAACACCAAGCACCAAACACCAAACTCCAAGCACCAAGCACCAAACACCAAACACCAAGCACCAAGCACCAAACACCAAGCACCAAGCACCAAACACCAAACAACAAGCACCAAACACCAAACACCAAACACCAAACACCAAACAGCAAACAACATACAGCAAACACCAAACACCAAAAAGCAAATACCAAACACCAAACAGCAAACACCAAACAACAAACACCAAACAACAAACACCAAACAGCAAACAGCAAACACCAAACACCAAGCACCAAGCACCAAACAGTAAGCACCAAACACCAAGCACCAAGCACCAAACACCAAACACTAAGCACCAAGCACCAAACACTAAGCACCAAGCACCAAACACCAAGCACCAAGCAGCAAACACCAAGCACCAAGCACCAAGCACCAAACACCAAACACCAAGCACCAAAGACCAAGCACCAAGCACCAAACACCAAGCACCCAGCACCAAACACCAAGCACTAAACACCAACCACCCAGCACCAAGCACCAATCACCAAGCACCAAGCACCTAACACCAAACACCAAACATCAAGCACCAAGCACCAAGCACCAAACACCAAGCACCTAGCACCAAACACCAAACACCAAGCACAAAACACCAAGCACCAATCACCAAGCATCAAAGACCAAGCAGCCAGCAGCAAGCAACAAACACCAAACACCAAGCACCAAGCACCAAAAACCAAACACCAAGCACCAAGCACCAAACACCTAACACGAAGCACCAAGCACCAAGTACCAAGCACCAAACACCAAGCACCAAACACCAAGCACCAAACACCAAGCACCAAACATCAAACACCAAGCACCAGACACCTAACACCAAACACCAAGCACCAAACACCAAGCACCAAACACCAAACACCAAGCACCAAGCACCAAACACCTAACACCAAGCACCAAACACCAAGCACTAAGCACCAAGCACCAAGCACCAAACACCAAGCACCAAACACCAAGCACCAAACACCAAGCACCAAGCACCAAACACCAAGCACCAAGCACCAAACACCAAGAACCAAGCACCAAGCACCAAGTACAAACACCAAGCACCAAGCACCAAACACCAAGCACCAAGCACCAAGCATCAAACACCAAGCACCAAACACCAAGCACCAAGCACCAAGCATCAAACACCAAGCATATAACACCAAACACCAAACACCAAGCACCAAACACCAAACACCAAGCACCAAACACCAAGAACCAAGCACCAAGCACCAAGTACAAACACCAAGCACCAAGCACCAAACACCAAGCACCAAGCACCAAGCATCAAACACCAAGCACCAAACACCAAGCACCAAGCACCAAGCATCAAACACCAAGCATATAACACCAAACACCAAACACCAACCACCAAACACCAAACACCAAGCACCAAGCACCAAACACCTAACACCAAGCACCAAAAACCAAGCACCAAACACCAAGCACCAAGCACCAAGCAATAAACACCAAGCACCAAACACCAAGCACCAAACACCAAGCACCAAGCACCAAACACCAAGCACCAAGCACCAAACACCAAGAACCAAGCACCAAGCATCAAGTACAAACACCAAGCACCAAGCACCAAACACCAAGCACCTAGCACCAAACACCAAACACCAAGCACCAATCACCAAGCACCAAACACCAAGCAGCCAGCAGCAAGCACCAAACACCAAGCACCAAGCACCAAAAACCAGACACCAAGCACCAAGCACCAAACACCTAACACCAAGCACCAAGTACCAAGCACCAAACACCAACCACCAAACACCAAACACCAAGCACCAAACACCAAACACCAAGCACCAAGCACCAAACACCTAACACCAAGCACCAACCACCAAACACCAAGCACCAAGCACCAAGCACCAAGCACCAAACACCAAGCACCAAACACCAAGCACCAAACACGAAGCACCAAGCACCAAACACCAAGCACCAAGCACCAAATACCAAGCACCAAGCACCAAGCATCAAACACCAAGCACCAAACACACAACACCAAGCACCAAGCACCAAGCATCAAACACCAAGCATATAACACCAAACACCAAGCACCAAGCACCCAGCACCAAACACCAAGCACCAAGCACCAAGCAAAAAGCACCAAACACCAAGCACCAAACACCAAACACCAAGCACCAAACACCAAACACCAAGCACCAAGCACCAAACACGTAACACCAAGCACCAAACACCAAGCACCAAACACCAACCACCAAACACCAAGCACCAAGCACCAAGCACCAAGCACCAAACACCAAGCACCAAACACCAAGCACCAAACACCTAACACCAAGCACCAAGCACCAAGTACCAAGCACCAAACACCAAGCACCAAACACCAAACACCAAGCACCAAACACCAAACACCAAGCACCAAGCACCAAACACCTAACACCAACCACCAAACACCAACCACCAAACACCAAGCACCAAGGACCAAGCACCAAGCACCAAGCACCAAACACCAAGCACCAAACACCAAGCACCAAGCACCAAGCACCAAGTACAAACACCAAGCACCAAGCACCAAACACCAAGCACCAAGCATCAAACACCAAACACCAAACACCAAGCACCAAGCACCAAGCATCAAACACCAAGCATATAACACCAAACACCAAGCACCAAGCACAGAACACCAAGAACCAAGCACCAAGCACCAAGTACAAACACCAATCACCAAGCACCAAACACCAAGCACCAAACACCAAGCACCAAGCACCAAGCACCAAGCATCAAACACCAAACACCAAGCACCAAGCATCAAACACCAAACACCAAGCACCAAACACCAAGCACAAATCACCATGCATCAAACACCAAGCAGCCAGCAGCAAGCACCAAACACCAAACACCAAACACCAAGCACCAAAAACCAAACACCAAGCACCAAGCACCAAACACCAAGCACCAAGCACCAAACACCAACACCAAGCACCAAGCACCAAGCACCAATCACCAAACACCAAGCACCAAGCATCAAACACCAAACACCAAGCACCAAACACCAAGCACCAATCACCAGGCATCAAACACCAAGCAGCCAGCAGCAAGCACCAAACACCAAATACCAAGCACCAAGCACCAAAAACCAAACACCAAGCACGAAGCACCAAACACCAAGCACCAAGCACCAAACACCAAACACCAAGCACCAAGCACCAAACACCAAGCACCAAAGACCAAGCACCAAGCACCAAACACCAAGCCCCCAGCACCAAACACCAAGCACCCAGCACCAAACACCAAGCACCAAACACCAACCACCCAGCACCAAGCACCAAACACCAAGCACCAAACACCAAACACCACGCACCAAGCACCAAGCACCAAACACCAAACACCAAACACCAAGCACCAAACACCAAACACCAAGCACCAGACACCAAGCACCAAACACGAAACACCAAACACCAAGCACCAAGCACCAAACACCAAACACCAAACACCAAACACCAAACACCAAGCACCAAAAACCAAACACCAAGCACCAGACACCAAGCACCAAACACCAAACACCAAGCACCAAACACCAAACACCAAGCACCAAACACCAAACACCAAACACCAAGCACCAAGCACCAAACACCAAGCACCAAAGACCAAACACCAAACAGCAAACACCAAACACCATACAGCAAACACTGAACACCAAAAAGCAGACACCAAACAGCAAACACCAAACACCAAACACCAAACACCAAACAGCAAACACCAAACACCAAGCACCAAACACCAAACACCAAGCACCAAACACCTAACACCAAGCACCAAGCACCAAGCACCAAACACCAAGCACCAAAGACCAAACATCAAGCACCAAGCACCAAGTACCAAACACCAAGAACCAAGAACCAAACACCAAGCACCAACCACCAAGTACAAACACCAAGCACCAAACACAAAACACCAAGCACCAAGCACCAAGCATCAAATACCAAGCAGCAAACACCAAACACCAAGCACCAAGCACCAAACACAAAGCACCCAGCACCAAACACCAAGGACAAAAGCACCAAGCACCAAAAACCAAACACCAAACACAAAACACGAAGCACCAAGCACCAAACACCAAACTCCAAGCACCAAGCACCAAGCACCAAACACCAAACACCAAGCACCAAGCACCAAGCACCAGGCACCAAACACCAAGCACCAAGCACCAAACACCAAGCACCAAGCACCAAACACCAAACGCCAAACACCAAACACCAAGAACCAAGAACCAAGCACCAAGCACCAAGTACAAACACCAAGCACCAAGCACCAAGCACCAAACACCAAGCACCAAGCACCAAACACAAAACACCAAGCACCAAGCACCAAGCATCAAACACCAAGCAGCAAACACCAAACACCAAGCACCAAGCACCAAGCACCAAACACAATGCACCCAGCACCAAACACCAAGGACCAAGCACCAAGCACCAAGCACCAAAAACCAAACACGAAACACGAAACACCAAGCACCAAGCACCAAACACCAAACTCCAAGCACCAAGCACCAAACACCAAACACCAAGCACCAAGCACCAAGCACCAGGCACCAAACACCAAGCACCAAGCACCAAACACCAAGCACCAAGCACCAAACACCAAACACCAAACACCAAACAGCAAACAACATACAGCAAACACCAAACACCAAAAAGCAAACACCAAACACCAAACAGCAAACACCAAACAACAAACACCAAACAACAAACACCAAACAGCAAACAGCAAACACCAAACACCAAGCACCAAGCACCAAACACCAAACACCAAACACCAAGCACCAGGCACCACACACCAAGCACCAAGCACCAAACACCAAGCACCTAGCACCAAACACTAAGCACCAAGCACCAAACACTAAGCACCAAGCACCAAACACCAAGCACCAAGCACCAAACACCAAGCACCAAGCACCAAGCACCAAACACCAAACACCAAGCACCAAAGACCAAGCACCAAGCACCAAACACCAAGCACCCAGCACCAAACACCAAGCACTAAACACCAACCACCCAGCACCAAGCACCAAACACCAAGCATCAAGCACCTAACACCAAACACCAAACACCAAGCACCAAGCACCAAGCACCAAACACCAAGCACCTAGCACCAAACACAAAACACCAAGCACAAAACACCAAGCACCAATCACCAAGCATCAAACACCAAGCAGCCAGCAGCAAGCACCAAACACCAAACACCAAGCACCAAGCACCAAAAACCAAACACCAAGCACCAAGCACCAAACACCTAACACCAAGCACCAAGCACCAAGTACCAAGCACCAAACACCAAGCACCAAACACCAAACATCAAGCACCAAGCACCAAGTACCAAACACCAAGAACCAAGAACCAAACACCAAGCACCAAGCACCAAGTACAAACACCAAGTACCAAGCACCAAGCACCAAACACCAAGAACCAAGCACCAAAAATAAAACACCAAGCACCAAGCACCAAGCATCAAACACCAAGCAGCAAACACCAAACACCAAGCACCAAGCACAAAACACAAAGCACCCAGCACCAAACACCAAGGACCAAGCACCAAGCACCAAAAACCAAACACCAAACACAAAATACAAAGCACCAAGCACCAAACACCAAACTCCAAGCACCAAGCACCAAGCACCAAACACCAAACACCAAGCACCAAGCACCAAGCACCAGGCACCAAACACGAAGCACCAAGCACCAAACACCAAGCACCAAGCACCAAACACCAAACGCCAAACACCAAGTACAAACACCAAGCACCAAGCACCAAGCACCAAACACCAAGCACCAAGCACCAAACACAAAACACCAACCACCAAGCACCAAGCATCAAACACCAAGCAGCAAACACCAAACACCAAGCACCAAACACCAAGCACCAAACACAATGCACCCAGCACCAAACACCAAGGACCAAGCACCAAGCACCAGGCACCAAAAACCAAACACGAAACACGAAACACGAAACACCAAGCACCAAGCACCAAACACCAAACTCCAAGCACCAAGCACCAAACACCAAACACCAAGCACCAAGCACCAAGCACCAGGCACCAAACACCAAGCACCAAGCAGCAAACACCAAGCAACAAGCACCAAACACCAAACACCAAACACCAAACACCAAACAACATACAGCAAACACCAAACACCAAAAAGCAAACACCAAACACCAAACAGCAAACACCAAACAACAAACACCAAACAACAGACACCAAACAGCAAACAGCAAACACCAAACACCAAGCACCAAACACTAAGCACCAAGCACCAAACACCAAGCACCAAGCACCAAACACCAAGCACCAAGCACCAAGCACCAAACACCAAACACCAAGCACCAAAGACCAAGCACCAAGCACCAAACACCAAGCACCCAGCACCAAACACCAAGCACTAAACACCAACCACCCAGCACCAAGCACCAAACACCAAGCACCAAGCACCTAAAACCAAACACCAAACACCAAGCACCAAGCACCAAGCACCAAACACCAAGCACCTAGCACCAAACACCAAACATCAAGCACAAAACACCAAGCACCAATCACCAAGCATCAAACACCAAGCAGCCAGCAGCAAGCACCAAACACCAAACACCAAGCACCAAGCACCAAAAACCAAACACCAAGCACCAAGCACCAAACACCTAACACGAAGCACCAAGCACCAAGTACCAAGCACCAAACACCAAGCACCAAACACCAAGCACCAAACACCAAGAACCAAACACCAAACACCAAGCACCAAACACCTAACACCAAACACCAAGCACCAAACACCAAGCACCAAACACCAAACACCAAGCACCAAGCACCAAACACCTAACACCAAGCACCAAACACCAAGCACTAAGCACCAAGCACCAAGCACCAAACACCAAGCACCAAACACCAAGCACCAAACACCAAGCACCAAGCACCAAACACCA
Organism: Eledone cirrhosa; assembly: GCA_964016885.1. Lineage (NCBI taxonomy): Eukaryota > Metazoa > Mollusca > Cephalopoda > Octopoda > Eledonidae > Eledone > Eledone cirrhosa. The sequence continues at coordinate 140,534,737 of OZ024743.1, read as the reverse complement.
AGCACCAAGCACCAAACACCAAGAGCCAAGCACCAAGCACCAAGTACAAACACCAAGCACCAAGCACCAAACACCAAGCACCAAGCACCAAGCATCAAACACCAAGCACCAAACACCAAGCACCAAGCACCAAGCATCAAACACCAAGCATATAACACCAAACACCAAACACCAAGCACCAAACACCAAACACCAAGAACCAAACACCAAGAACCAAGCACCAAGCACCAAGTACAAACACCAAGCACCAAGCACCAAACACCAAGCACCAAGCACCAAGCATCAAACACCAAGCACCAAACACCAAGCACCAAGCACCAAGCATCAAACACCAAGCATATAACACCAAACACCAAACACCAAGCACCAAACACCAAACACCAAGCACCAAGCACCAAACACCTAACACCAAGCACCAAACACCAAGCACCAAACACCAAGCACCAAGCACCAAGCACCAAACACCAAGCACCAAACACCAAGCACCAAACACCAAGCACCAAGCACCAAACACCAAGCACCAAGCACCAAACACCAAACACCTAGCACCAAACACCAAACACCAACACCAATCACCAAGCACCAAACACCAAGCAGCCAGCAGCAAGCACCAAACACCAAGCACCAAGCACCAAAAACCAGACACCAAGCACCAAGCACCAAACACCTAACACCAAGCACCAAGCACCAAGTACCAAGCACCAAACACCAAGCACCAAACACCAAACACCAAGCACCAAGCACCAAGCACCAAGCACCAAACACCAAGCACCAAACACCAAGCACCAAACACCAAGCACCAAGCACCAAGCACCCAGCACCAAACACCAAACACCAAGCACCAAGCACCAAGCATCAAACACCAAGCACCAAACACCAAACACCAAGCACCAAGCACCAAGCATCAAACACCATGCATATAACACCAAACACCAAGCACCAAGCACCCAGCACCAAATACCAAGCAGCAAGCACCAAGCAAAAAGCACCAAACACCAAGCACCAAACACCAAGCACCAAGCACCAAACACGTAACACCAAGCACCAAACACCAAGCACCAAACACCAACCACCAAACACCAAGCACCAAGCACCAAGCACCAAACACCAAGCACCAAACACCAAGCACCAAACACCTAACACCAAGCACCAAGCACCAAGTACCAAGCACCAAACACCAAGCACCAAACACCAAACACCAAGCACCAAACACCAAACACCAAGCACCAAGCACCAAATACCTAACACCAACCACCAAACACCAACCACCAAACACCAAGCACCAAGGACCAAGCACCAAGCACCAAGCACCGAATACCAAGCACCAAACACCAAGCACCAAGCACCAAGCACCAAGTACAAACACCAAGCACCAAACACCAAGCACCAAGCATCAAACACCAAACACCAAACACCAAGCACCAAGCACCAAGCATCAAACACCAAGCATATAACACCAAACACCAAGCACCAAGCACCAAATACCAAGAACCAAGCACCAAGCACCAAGTAGAAACACCAATCACCAAGCACCAAACACCAAACACCAAGCACCAAACACCAAGCACCAAGCACCAAGCACCAAGCACCAAGCATCAAACACCAAACACCAAGCACCAAGCATCAAACACCAAACACCAAGCACCAAACACCAAGCACAAATCACCATGCATCAAACACCAAGCAGCCAGCAGCAAGCACCAAACACCAAACACCAAACACCAAGCACCAAAAACCAAACACCAAGCACCAAGCACCAAACACCAAGCACCAAGCACCAAACACCAAGCACCAAGCACCAAACACAAAGCACCAAAGACCAAGCACCAAGCACCAAACACCAAGCACCCAGCACCAAACACCAAGGACCAAGCACCAAGCACCAAGCACCAAAAACCAAACACGAAACACGAAATACCAAGCACCAAGCACCAAACACCAAACTCCAGCACCAAGCACCAAACACCAAACACCAAGCACCAAGCACCAAGCACCAGGCACCAAACACCAAGCACCAGACACCAAGCACCAAACACCAAACACCAAGCACCAAACACCAAACACCAAGCACCAAACACCAAACACCAAACACCAAGCACCAAGCACCAAACACCAAGCACCAAAGACCAAACACCAAACAGCAAACACCAAACACCATACAGCAAACACTGAACACCAAAAAGCAGACACCAAACAGCAAACACCAAACACCAAACACCAAACACCAAACAGCAAACACCAAACACCAAGCACCAAACACCAAACACCAAGCACCAAACACCTAACACCAAGCACCAAGCACCAAGCACCAAACACCAAGCACCAAAGACCAAACATCAAGCACCAAGCACCAAGTACCAAACACCAAGAACCAAGAACCAAACACCAAGCACCAACCACCAAGTACAAACACCAAGCACCAAACACAAAACACCAAGCACCAAGCACCAAGCATCAAATACCAAGCAGCAAACACCAAACACCAAGCACCAAGCACCAAACACAAAGCACCCAGCACCAAACACCAAGGACAAAAGCACCAAGCACCAAAAACCAAACACCAAACACAAAACACGAAGCACCAAGCACCAAACACCAAACTCCAAGCACCAAGCACCAAGCACCAAACACCAAACACCAAGCACCAAGCACCAAGCACCAGGCACCAAACACCAAGCACCAAGCACCAAACACCAAGCACCAAGCACCAAACACCAAACGCCAAACACCAAACACCAAGAACCAAGAACCAAGCACCAAGCACCAAGTACAAACACCAAGCACCAAGCACCAAGCACCAAACACCAAGCACCAAGCACCAAACACAAAACACCAAGCACCAAGCACCAAGCATCAAACACCAAGCAGCAAACACCAAACACCAAGCACCAAGCACCAAGCACCAAACACAATGCACCCAGCACCAAACACCAAGGACCAAGCACCAAGCACCAAGCACCAAAAACCAAACACGAAACACGAAACACCAAGCACCAAGCACCAAACACCAAACTCCAAGCACCAAGCACCAAACACCAAACACCAAGCACCAAGCACCAAGCACCAGGCACCAAACACCAAGCACCAAGCACCAAACACCAAGCACCAAGCACCAAACACCAAACACCAAACACCAAACAGCAAACAACATACAGCAAACACCAAACACCAAAAAGCAAACACCAAACACCAAACAGCAAACACCAAACAACAAACACCAAACAACAAACACCAAACAGCAAACAGCAAACACCAAACACCAAGCACCAAGCACCAAACACCAAACACCAAACACCAAGCACCAGGCACCACACACCAAGCACCAAGCACCAAACACCAAGCACCTAGCACCAAACACTAAGCACCAAGCACCAAACACTAAGCACCAAGCACCAAACACCAAGCACCAAGCACCAAACACCAAGCACCAAGCACCAAGCACCAAACACCAAACACCAAGCACCAAAGACCAAGCACCAAGCACCAAACACCAAGCACCCAGCACCAAACACCAAGCACTAAACACCAACCACCCAGCACCAAGCACCAAACACCAAGCATCAAGCACCTAACACCAAACACCAAACACCAAGCACCAAGCACCAAGCACCAAACACCAAGCACCTAGCACCAAACACAAAACACCAAGCACAAAACACCAAGCACCAATCACCAAGCATCAAACACCAAGCAGCCAGCAGCAAGCACCAAACACCAAACACCAAGCACCAAGCACCAAAAACCAAACACCAAGCACCAAGCACCAAACACCTAACACCAAGCACCAAGCACCAAGTACCAAGCACCAAACACCAAGCACCAAACACCAAACATCAAGCACCAAGCACCAAGTACCAAACACCAAGAACCAAGAACCAAACACCAAGCACCAAGCACCAAGTACAAACACCAAGTACCAAGCACCAAGCACCAAACACCAAGAACCAAGCACCAAAAATAAAACACCAAGCACCAAGCACCAAGCATCAAACACCAAGCAGCAAACACCAAACACCAAGCACCAAGCACAAAACACAAAGCACCCAGCACCAAACACCAAGGACCAAGCACCAAGCACCAAAAACCAAACACCAAACACAAAATACAAAGCACCAAGCACCAAACACCAAACTCCAAGCACCAAGCACCAAGCACCAAACACCAAACACCAAGCACCAAGCACCAAGCACCAGGCACCAAACACGAAGCACCAAGCACCAAACACCAAGCACCAAGCACCAAACACCAAACGCCAAACACCAAGTACAAACACCAAGCACCAAGCACCAAGCACCAAACACCAAGCACCAAGCACCAAACACAAAACACCAACCACCAAGCACCAAGCATCAAACACCAAGCAGCAAACACCAAACACCAAGCACCAAACACCAAGCACCAAACACAATGCACCCAGCACCAAACACCAAGGACCAAGCACCAAGCACCAGGCACCAAAAACCAAACACGAAACACGAAACACGAAACACCAAGCACCAAGCACCAAACACCAAACTCCAAGCACCAAGCACCAAACACCAAACACCAAGCACCAAGCACCAAGCACCAGGCACCAAACACCAAGCACCAAGCAGCAAACACCAAGCAACAAGCACCAAACACCAAACACCAAACACCAAACACCAAACAACATACAGCAAACACCAAACACCAAAAAGCAAACACCAAACACCAAACAGCAAACACCAAACAACAAACACCAAACAACAGACACCAAACAGCAAACAGCAAACACCAAACACCAAGCACCAAACACTAAGCACCAAGCACCAAACACCAAGCACCAAGCACCAAACACCAAGCACCAAGCACCAAGCACCAAACACCAAACACCAAGCACCAAAGACCAAGCACCAAGCACCAAACACCAAGCACCCAGCACCAAACACCAAGCACTAAACACCAACCACCCAGCACCAAGCACCAAACACCAAGCACCAAGCACCTAAAACCAAACACCAAACACCAAGCACCAAGCACCAAGCACCAAACACCAAGCACCTAGCACCAAACACCAAACACCAAGCACAAAACACCAAGCACCAATCACCAAGCATCAAACACCAAGCAGCCAGCAGCAAGCACCAAACACCAAACACCAAGCACCAAGCACCAAAAACCAAACACCAAGCACCAAGCACCAAACACCTAACACGAAGCACCAAGCACCAAGTACCAAGCACCAAACACCAAGCACCAAACACCAAGCACCAAACACCAAGAACCAAACACCAAACACCAAGCACCAAACACCTAACACCAAACACCAAGCACCAAACACCAAGCACCAAACACCAAACACCAAGCACCAAGCACCAAACACCTAACACCAAGCACCAAACACCAAGCACTAAGCACCAAGCACCAAGCACCAAACACCAAGCACCAAACACCAAGCACCAAACACCAAGCACCAAGCACCAAACACCAAGCACCAAGCACCAAACACCAAGAGCCAAGCACCAAGCACCAAGTACAAACACCAAGCACCAAGCACCAAACACCAAGCACCAAGCACCAAGCATCAAACACCAAGCACCAAACACCAAGCACCAAGCACCAAGCATCAAACACCAAGCATATAACACCAAACACCAAACACCAAGCACCAAACACCAAACACCAAGAACCAAACACCAAGAACCAAGCACCAAGCACCAAGTACAAACACCAAGCACCAAGCACCAAACACCAAGCACCAAGCACCAAGCATCAAACACCAAGCACCAAACACCAAGCACCAAGCACCAAGCATCAAACACCAAGCATATAACACCAAACACCAAACACCAAGCACCAAACACCAAACACCAAGCACCAAGCACCAAACACCTAACACCAAGCACCAAACACCAAGCACCAAACACCAAGCACCAAGCACCAAGCACCAAACACCAAGCACCAAACACCAAGCACCAAACACCAAGCACCAAGCACCAAACACCAAGCACCAAGCACCAAACACCAAACACCTAGCACCAAACACCAAACACCAACACCAATCACCAAGCACCAAACACCAAGCAGCCAGCAGCAAGCACCAAACACCAAGCACCAAGCACCAAAAACCAGACACCAAGCACCAAGCACCAAACACCTAACACCAAGCACCAAGCACCAAGTACCAAGCACCAAACACCAAGCACCAAACACCAAACACCAAGCACCAAGCACCAAGCACCAAGCACCAAACACCAAGCACCAAACACCAAGCACCAAACACCAAGCACCAAGCACCAAGCACCCAGCACCAAACACCAAACACCAAGCACCAAGCACCAAGCATCAAACACCAAGCACCAAACACCAAACACCAAGCACCAAGCACCAAGCATCAAACACCATGCATATAACACCAAACACCAAGCACCAAGCACCCAGCACCAAATACCAAGCAGCAAGCACCAAGCAAAAAGCACCAAACACCAAGCACCAAACACCAAGCACCAAGCACCAAACACGTAACACCAAGCACCAAACACCAAGCACCAAACACCAACCACCAAACACCAAGCACCAAGCACCAAGCACCAAACACCAAGCACCAAACACCAAGCACCAAACACCTAACACCAAGCACCAAGCACCAAGTACCAAGCACCAAACACCAAGCACCAAACACCAAACACCAAGCACCAAACACCAAACACCAAGCACCAAGCACCAAACACCTAACACCAACCACCAAACACCAACCACCAAACACCAAGCACCAAGGACCAAGCACCAAGCACCAAGCACCAAATACCAAGCACCAAACACCAAGCACCAAGCACCAAGCACCAAGTACAAACACCAAACACCAAGCACCAAGCACCAAGCATCAAACACCAAGCATATAACACCAAACACCAAGCACCAAGCACCAAATACCAAGAACCAAGCACCAAGCACCAAGTAGAAACACCAATCACCAAGCACCAAACACCAAACACCAAGCACCAAACACCAAGCACCAAGCACCAAGCACCAAGCACCAAGCATCAAACACCAAACACCAAGCACCAAGCATCAAACACCAAACACCAAGCACCAAACACCAAGCACAAATCACCATGCATCAAACACCAAGCAGCCAGCAGCAAGCACCAAACACCAAACACCAAACACCAAGCACCAAAAACCAAACACCAAGCACCAAGCACCAAACACCAAGCACCAAGCACCAAACACCAAGCACCAAGCACCAAACACAAAGCACCAAAGACCAAGCACCAAGCACCAAACACCAAGCACCCAGCACCAAACACCAAGGACCAAGCACCAAGCACCAAGCACCAAAAACCAAACACGAAACACGAAATACCAAGCACCAAGCACCAAACACCAAACTCCAGCACCAAGCACCAAACACCAAACACCAAGCACCAAGCACCAAGCACCAGGCACCAAACACCAAGCACCAAGCAGCCAGCAGCAAGCACCAAGCACCAAACACCAAACACCAAACACCAAACAGCAAACAACATACAGCAAACACCAAACACCAAAAAGCAAACACCAAACACCAAACAGCAAACACCAAACAACAAACACCAAACAACAAACACCAAACAGCAAACAGCAAACACCAAACAACAAGCACCAAGCACCAAACACCAAACACCAAACACCAAGCACCAGGCACCAAACACCAAGCACCAAGCACCAAACACCAAGCACCTAGCACCAAACACTAAGCACCAAGCACCAAACACTAAGCACCAAGCACCAAACACCAAGCACCAAGCACCAAACACCAAGCACCAAGCACCAAGCACCAAACACCAAACACCAAGCACCAAAGACCAAGCACCAAGCACCAAACACCAAGCACCCAGCACCAAACACCAAGCACTAAACACCAACCACTCAGCACCAAGCACCAAACACCAAGCATGAAGCACCTAACACCAAACACCAAACACCAAGCACCAAGCACCAAGCACCAAACACCAAGCACCTAGCACCAAACACCAAACACCAAGCACAAAACACCAAGCACCAATCACCAAGCATCAAACACCAAGCAGCCAGCAGCAAGCACCAAACACCAAACTCCAAGCACCAAGCACCAAAAACCAAACACCAAGCACCAAGCACCAAACACCTAACCCCAAGCACCAAGCACCAAGTACCAAGCACCAAACACCAAGCACCAAACACCAAACATCAAGCACCAACCACCAAGTACCAAACACCAAGAACCAAGAACCAAACACCAAGCACCAAGCACCAAGTACAAACACCAAGTACCAAGCACCAAGCACCAAACACCAAGAACCAAGCACCAAACACAAAACACCAAGCACCAAGCACCAAGCATCAAACACCAAGCAGCAAACACCAAACACCAAGCACCAAGCACAAAACACAAAGCACCCAGCACCAAACACCAATGACCAAGCACCAAGCACCAAAAACCAAACACCAAACACAAAACACAAAGCACCAAGCACCAAACACCAAACTCCAAGCACCAAGCACCAAGCACCAAACACCAAACACCAAGCACCAAGCACCAAGCACCAGGCACCAAACACCAAGCACCAAGCACCAAACACCAAGCACCAAGCACCAAACACCAAACGCCAAACACCAAACACCAAGAACCAAGAACCAAACACCAAGCACCAAGCACCAAGCACCAAACACCAAGCACCAAGCACCAAACACAAAACACCAACCACCAAGCACCAAGCATCAAACACCAAGCAGCAAACACCAAACACCAAGCACCAAGCACCAAGCACCAAACACAATGCACCCAGCACCAAACACCAAGGACCAAGCACCAAGCACCAAGCACCAAAAACCAAACACGAAACACGAAACACCAAGCACCAAGCACCAAACACCAAACTCCAAGCACCAAGCACCAAACACTAAACACCAAGCACCAAGCACCAAGCACCAGGCACCAAACATCAAGCACCAAGCACCAAACACCAAACACCAAACACCAAACACCAAACAACATACAGCAAACACCAAACACCAAAAAGCAAACACCAAACACCAAACAGCAAACACCAAACAACAAACACCAAACAACAAACACCAAACAGCAAACAGCAAACACCAAACACCAAGCACCAAGCACCAAACACTAAGCACTAAACACCAAGCACCAAGCACCAAACACCAAGCACCTAGCACCAAACACTAAGCACCAAGCACCAAACACTAAGCACCAAGCACCAAACACCAAGCACCAAACACTAAGCACCAAGCACCAAACACCAAGCACCAAGCACCAAACACCAAGCACCAAGCACCAAGCACCAAACACCAAACACCAAGCACCAAAGACCAAGCACCAAGCACCAAACACCAAGCACCCAGCACCAAACACCAAGCACTAAACACCAACCACCCAGCACCAAGCACCAAACACCAAGCACCAAGCACCTAAAACCAAACACCAAACACCAAGCACCAAGCACCAAGCACCAAACACCAAGCACCTAGCACCAAACACCAAACACCAAGCACCAAGCACCAAGCACCAAGCACCAAGCACCAAACACCAAGCACCTAGCACCAAACACCAAACACCAAGCACAAAACACCAAACACCTAACCCCAAGCACCAAACACCAAGTACCAAGCACCAAACACCAAGCACCAAACACCAAACATCAAGCACCAAGCACCAAGTACCAAACACCAAGAACCAAGAACCAAACACCAAGCACCAAGCACCAAGTACAAACACCAAGTACCAAGCACCAAGCACCAAACACCAAGAACCAAGCACCAAACACAAAACACCAAGCACCAAGCACCAAGCATCAAACACCAAGCAGCAAACACCAAACACCAAGCACCAAGCACAAAACACAAAGCACCCAGCACCAAACACCAATGACCAAGCACCAAGCACCAAAAACCAAACACCAGACACAAAACACAAAGCACCAAGCACCAAACACCAAACTCCAAGCACCAAGCACCAAGCACCAAACACCACACACCAAGCACCAAGCACCAAGCACCAGGCACCAAACACCAAGCACCAAGCACCAAACACCAAGCACCAAGCACCAAACACCAAACGCCAAACACCAAACACCAAGAACCAAGAACCAAACACCAAGCACCAAGCACCAAGCACCAAACACCAAGCACCAAGCACCAAACACAAAACACCAACCACCAAGCACCAAGCATCAAACACCAAGCAGCAAACACCAAACACCAAGCACCAAGCACCAAGCACCAAACACAATGCACCCAGCACCAAACACCAAGGACCAAGCACCAAGCACCAAGCACCAAAAACCAAACACGAAACACGAAACACCAAGCACCAAGCACCAAACACCAAACTCCAAGCACCAAGCACCAAACACCAAACACCAAGCACCAAGCACCAAGCACCAGGCAACAAACACCAAGCACCAAGCACCAAACACCAAGCAACAAGCACCAAACACCAAACACCAAACACCAAACACCAAACACCAAACAACATACAGCAAACACCAAACACCAAAAAGCAAACACCAAACACCAAACAGCAAACACCAAACAACAAACACCAAGCACCAAGCACCAAGCACCAAGCACCAAGCATCAAACACCAAACACCAAGCACCAAGCATCAAACACCAAACACCAAGCACCAAACACCAAGCACAAATCACCATGCATCAAACACCAAGCAGCCAGCAGCAAGCACCAAACACCAAACACCAAACACCAAGCACCAAAAACCAAACACCAAGCACCAAGCACCAAACACCAAGCACCAAGCACCAAACACCAAGCACCAAGCACCAAACACAAAACACCAAGCACCAATCACCAAGCATCAAACACCAAGCAGCCAGCAGCAAGCACCAAACACCAAACACCAAGCACCAAGCACCAAAAACCAAACACCAAGCACCAAGCACCAAACACCTAACACGAAGCACCAAGCACCAAGTACCAAGCACCAAACACCAAGCACCAAACACCAAGCACCAAACACCAAGCACCAAACACCAAACACCAAGCACCAAACACCTAACACCAAACACCAAGCACCAAACACCAAGCACCAAACACCAAACACCAAGCACCAAGCACCAAACACCTAACACCAAGCACCAAACACCAAGCACTAAGCACCAAGCACCAAGCACCAAACACCAAGCACCAAACACCAAGCACCAAACACCAAGCACCAAGCACCAAACACCAAGAACCAAGCACCAAGCACCAAGTACAAACACCAAGCACCAAGCACCAAACACCAAGCACCAAGCACCAAGCATCAAACACCAAGCTCCAAACACCAAGCACCAAGCACCAAGCATCAAACACCAAGCATATAACACCAAACACCAAACACCAAACACCAAACACCAAACACCAGGCACCAAACACCAAGAACCAAGCACCAAGCACCAAGTACAAACACCAAGCACCAAGCACCAAACACCAAGCACCAAGCACCAAGCATCAAACACCAAGCGCCAAACACCAAGCACCAAGCACGAAGCATCAAATACCAAGCATATAACACCAAACACCAAACACCAAGCACCAAACACCAAACACCAAGCACCAAGCACCAAACACCTAACACCAAGCACTAAAAACCAAGCACCAAACACCAAGCACCAAGCACCAAGCACCAAACACCAAGCACCAAACACCAAGCACCAAACACCAAGCACCAAGCACCAAACACCAAGCACGAAGCACCAAACACCAAGAACCAAGCACCAAGCACCAAGTACAAACACCAAGCACCAAGCACCAAACACCAAGCACCTAGCACCAAACACCAAACACCAAGCACCAATCACCAAGCACCAAACACCAAGCAGCCAGCAGCAAGCACCAAACACCAAGCACCAAGCACCAAAAACCAGACACCAAGCACCAAGCACCAAACACCTAACACCAAGCACCAAGCACCAAGTACCAAGCACCAAACACCAAGCACCAAACACCAAACACCAAGCACCAAGCACCAAGCACCAAGCACCAAACACCAAGCACCAAACACCAAGCACCAAACACCAAGCACCAAGCACCAAACACCAAGCACCAAGCACCAAACACCAAGCACCAAGCACCAAGCATCAAACACCAAGCACCAAACACCAAACACCAAGCACCAAGCACCAAGCATCAAACACCAAGCATATAACACCAAACACCAAGCACCAAGCACCCAGCACCAAACACCAAGCACCAAGCACGAAGCAAAAAGCACCAAACACCAAGCACCAAACACCAAACACCAAGCACCAAACACCAAACACCAAGCACCAAGCACCAAACACGTAACACCAAGCACCAAACACCAAGCACCAAACACCAACCACCAAACACCAAGCACCAAGCACCAAGCACCAAGCACCAAACACCAAGCACCAAACACCAAGAACCAAACACCTAACACCAAGCACCAAGCACCAAGTACCAAGCACCAAACACCAAGCACCAAGCACCAAACACCAAGCACCAAACACCAAACACCAAGCACCAAGCACCAAACACCTAACACCAACCACCAAACACCAACCACCAAACACCAAGCACCAAGGACCAAGCACCAAGCACCAAGCACCAAATACCAAGCACCAAACACCAAGCACCAAGCACCAAGCACCAAGTACAAACACCAAGCACCAAGCACCAAACACCAAGCACCAAGCATCAAACACCAAACACCAAACACCAAGCACCAAGCACCAAGCATCAAACACCAAGCATATAACACCAAACACCAAGCACCAAGCACCAAACACCAAGAACCAAGCACCAACCACCAAGTAGAAACACCAATGACCAAGCACCAAACACCAAACAACAAGCACCAAACACCAAGCACCAAGCACCAAACACCAAGCACCAAACACCAAGCACCAAACACCTAACACCAAGCACCAAGCACCAAGTACCAAGCACCAAACACCAAGCACCAAACACCAAACACCAAGCACCAAACACCAAACACCAAGCACCAAGCACCAAACACCTAACACCAACCACCAAACACCAAGCACCAAACACCAAGCACCAAACACCAAGCACCAAACACCAAGCACCAAACACCTAACACCAAGCACCAAGCACCAAGTACCAAGCACCAAACACCAAGCACCAAACACCAAACACCAAGCACCAAACACCAAACACCAAGCACCAAGCACCAAACACCTAACACCAACCACCAAACACCAACCACCAAACACCAAGCACCAAGGACCAAGCACCAAGCACCAAGCACCAAATACCAAGCACCAAACACCAAGCACCAAGCACCAAGCACCAAGTACAAACACCAAGCACCAAGCACCAAACACCAAGCACCAAGCATCAAACACCAAACACCAAACACCAAGCACCAAGCATCAAACACCAAGCATATAACACCAAACACCAAGCACCAAGCACCAAATACCAAGAACCAAGCACCAAGCACCAAGTAGAAACATGAATCACCAAGCACCAAACACCAAACACCAAGCACCAAACACCAAGCACCAAGCACCAAGCACCAAGCACCAAGCATCAAACACCAAACACCAAGCACCAAGCATCAAACACCAAACACCAAGCACCAAACAGCAAGCACAAATCACCATGCATCAAACACCAAGCAGCTATCAGCAAGCACCAAACACCAAACACCAAACACCAAGCACCAAAAACCAAACACCAAGCACCAAGCACCAAACACCAAGCACCAAGCACCAAACACCAAGCACCAAGCACCAAACACAAAGCACCAAAGACCAAGCACCAAGCACCAAACACCAAGCACCCAGCACCAAACACCAAGGACCAAGCACCAAGCACCAAGCACCAAAAACCAAACACGAAACACGAAATACCAAGCACCAAGCACCAAACACCAAACTCCAAGCACCAAGCACCAAACACCAAACACCAAGCACCAAGCACCAAGCACCAGGCACCAAACACCAAGCACCAAGCAGCCAGCAGCAAGCACCAAGCACCAAACACCAAACACCAAACACCAAACAGCAAACAACATACAGCAAACACCAAACACCAAAAAGCAAACACCAAACACCAAACAGCAAACACCAAACAACAAACACCAAACAACAAACACCAAACAGCAAACAGCAAACACCAAACACCAAGCACCAAGCACCAAACACCAAACACCAAACACCAAGCACCAGGCACCAAACACCAAGCACCAAGCACCAAACACCAAGCACCTAGCACCAAACACTAAGCACCAAGCACCAAACACTAAGCACCAAGCACCAAACACCAAGCACCAAGCACCAAACACCAAGCACCAAGCACCAAGCACCAAACACCAAACACCAAGCACCAAAGACCAAGCACCAAGCACCAAACACCAAGCACCCAGCACCAAACACCAAGCACTAAACACCAACCACTCAGCACCAAGCACCAAACACCAAGCATGAAGCACCTAACACCAAACACCAAACACCAAGCACCAAGCACCAAGCACCAAACACCAAGCACCTAGCACCAAACACCAAACACCAAGCACAAAACACCAAGCACCAATCACCAAGCATCAAACACCAAGCAGCCAGCAGCAAGCACCAAACACCAAACACCAAATACCAAACACCAAACAACATACAGCAAACACCAAACACCAAAAAGCAAACACCAAACACCAAACAGCAAACACCAAACAACAAACACCAAGCACCAAGCACCAAGCACCAAGCACCAAGCATCAAACACCAAACACCAAGCACCAAGCATCAAACACCAAACACCAAGCACCAAACACCAAGCACAAATCACCATGCATCAAACACCAAGCAGCCAGCAGCAAGCACCAAACACCAAACACCAAACACCAAGCACCAGAAACCAAACACCAAGCACCAAGCACCAAACACCAAGCACCAAGCACCAAACACCAAGCACCAAGCACCAAACACAAAACACCAAGCACCAATCACCAAGCATCAAACACCAAGCAGCCAGCAGCAAGCACCAAACACCAAACACCAAGCACCAAGCACCAAAAACCAAACACCAAGCACCAAGCACCAAACACCTAACACGAAGCACCAAGCACCAAGTACCAAGCACCAAACACTAAGCACCAAACACCAAGCACCAAACACCAAGCACCAAACACCAAACACCAAGCACCAAACACCTAACACCAAACACCAAGCACCAAACACCAAGCACCAAACACCAAACACCAAGCACCAAGCACCAAACACCTAACACCAAGCACCAAACACCAAGCACTAAGCACCAAGCACCAAGCACCAAACACCAAGCACCAAACACCAAGCACCAAACACCAAACACCAAGCACCAAACACCAAGCACCAAGCACCAAACACCAAGAACCAAGCACCAAGCACCAAGTACAAACACCAAGCACCAAGCACCAAACACCAAGCACCAAGCACCAAGCATCAAACACCAAGCACCAAACACCAAGCACCAAGCACCAAGCATCAAACACCAAGCATATAACACCAAACACCAAACACCAAGCACCAAACACCAAACACCAGGCACCAAACACCAAGAACCAAGCACCAAGCACCAAGTACAAACACCAAGCACCAAGCACCAAACACCAAGCACCAAGCACCAAGCATCAAACACCAAGCGCCAAACACCAAGCACCAAGCACCAAGCATCAAACACCAAGCATATAACACCAAACACCAAACACCAAGCACCAAACACCAAACACCAAGCACCAAGCACCAAACACCTAACACCAAGCACTAAAAACCAAGCACCAAACACCAAGCACCAAGCACCAAGCACCAAACACCAAGCACCAAACACCAAGCACCAAACACCAAGCACCAAGCACCAAACACCAAGCACGAAGCACCAAACACCAAGAACCAAGCACCAAGCACCAAGTACAAACACCAAGCACCAATCACCAAACACCAAGCACCTAGCACCAAACACCAAACACCAAGCACCAATCACCAAGCACCAAACACCAAGCAGCCAGCAGCAAGCACCAAACACCAAGCACCAAACACCAAGCACCAAACACCAAACACCAAGCACCAAGCACCAAGCACCAAGCACCAAGCACCAAACACCAAGCACCAAACACCAAGCACCAAACACCAAGCACCAAGCACCAAACACCAAGCACCAAGCACCAAACACCAAGCACCAAGCACCAAGCATCAAACACCAAGCACCAAACACCAAACACCAAGCACCAAGCACCAAGCATCAAACACCAAGCATATAACACCAAACACCAAGCACCAAGCACCCAGCACCAAACACCAAGCACCAAGCACCAAGCAAAAAGCACCAAACACCAAGCACCAAACACCAAACACCAAGCACCAAACACCAAACACCAAGCACCAAGCACCAAACACGTAACACCAAGCACCAAACACCAAGCACCAAACACCAACCACCAAACACCAAGCACCAAGCACCAAGCACCAAGCACCAAACACCAAGCACCAAACACCAAGCACCAAACACCTAACACCAAGCACCAAGCACCAAGTACCAAGCACCAAACACCAAGCACCAAACACCAAACACCAAACACCAAACACCAAACACCAAGCACCAAGCACCAAACACCTAACACCAACCACCAAACACCAACCACCAAACACCAAGCACCAAGGACCAAGCACCAAGCACCAAGCACCAAATACCAAGCACCAAACACCAAGCACCAAGCACCAAGCACCAAGTACAAACACCAAGCACCAAGCACCAAACACCAAGCACCAAGCATCAAACACCAAACACCAAACACCAAGCACCAAGCACCAAGCATCAAACACCAAGCATATAACACCAAACACCAAGCACCAAGCACCAAACACCAAGAACCAAGCACCAAGCACCAAGTAGAAACACCAATGACCAAGCACCAAACACCAAACACCAAGCACCAAACACCAAGCACCAAGCACCAAACACCAAGCACCAAACACCAAGCACCAAACACCTAACACCAAGCACCAAGCACCAAGTACCAAGCACCAAACACCAAGCACCAAACACCAAACACCAAGCACCAAACACCAAACACCAAGCACCAAGCACCAAACACCTAACACCAACCACCAAACACCAAGCACCAAACACCAAGCACCAAACACCAAGCACCAAACACCAAGCACCAAACACCTAACACCAAGCACCAAGCACCAAGTACCAAGCACCAAACACCAAGCACCAAACACCAAACACCAAGCACCAAACACCAAACACCAAGCACCAAGCACCAAACACCTAACACCATCCACCAAACACCAACCACCAAACACCAAGCACCAAGGACCAAGCACCAAGCACCAAGCACCAAATACCAAGCACCAAACACCAAGCACCGAGCACCAAGCACCAAGTACAAACACCAAGCACCAAGCACCAAACACCAAGCACCAAGCATCAAACACCAAACACCAAACACCAAGCACCAAGCATCAAACACCAAGCATATAACACCAAACACCAAGCACCAAGCACCAAATACCAAGAACCAAGCACCAAGCACCAAGTAGAAACATGAATCACCAAGCACCAAACACCAAACACCAAGCACCAAACACCAAGCACCAAGCACCAAGCACCAAGCACCAAGCATCAAACACCAAACACCAAGCACCAAGCATCAAACACCAAACACCAAGCACCAAACACCAAGCACAAATCACCATGCATCAAACACCAAGCAGCCAGCAGCAAGCACCAAACACCAAACACCAAACACCAAGCCCCAAAAACCAAACACCAAGCACCAAGCACCAAACACCAAGCACCAAGCACCAAACACCAAGCACCAAGCACCAAACACAAAGCACCAAAGACCAAGCACCAAGCACCAAACACCAAGCACCCAGCACCAAACACCAAGGACCAAGCACCAAGCACCAAGCACCAAAAACCAAACACGAAACACGAAATACCTAGCACCAAGCACCAAACACCAAACTCCAAGCACCAAGCACCAAACACCAAACACCAAGCACCAAGCACCAAGCACCAGGCACCAAACACCAAGCACCAAGCAGCCAGCAGCAAGCACCAAGCACCAAACACCAAACAACAAACACCAAACAGCAAACAACATACAGCAAACACCAAACACCAAAAAGCAAACACCAAACACCAAACAGCAAACACCAAACAACAAACACCAAACAACAAACACCAAACAGCAAACAGCAAACACCAAACACCAAGCACCAAGCACCAAACACCAAACACCAAACACCAAGCACCAGGCACCAAACACCAAGCACCAAGCACCAAACACCAAGCACCTAGCACCAAACACTAAGCACCAAGCACCAAACACTAAGCACCAAGCACCAAACACCAAGCACCAAGCACCAAACACCAAGCACCAAGCACCAAGCACCAAACACCAAACACCAAACACCAAGCACCAAGCATCAAACACCAAACACCAAGCACCAAACACCAAGCACAAATCACCATGCATCAAACACCAAGCAGCCAGCAGCAAGCACCAAACACCAAACACCAAACACCAAGCACCAAAAACCAAACACCAAGCACCAAGCACCAAGCACCAAACACCAAGCACCAAGCACCAAACACCAAGCACCAAGCACCAAACACAAAGCACCAAAGACCAAGCACCAAGCACCAAACACCAAGCACCCAGCACCAAACACCAAGGACCAAGCACCAAGCACCAAGCACCAAAAACCAAACACGAAACACGAAATACCAAGCACCAAGCACCAAACACCAAACTCCAAGCACCAAGCACCAAACACCAAACACCAAGCACCAAGCACCAAGCACCAGGCACCAAACACCAAGCACCAAGCAGCCAGCAGCAAGCACCAAGCACCAAACACCAAACACCAAACACCAAACAGCAAACAACATACAGCAAACACCAAACACCAAAAAGCAAACACCAAACACCAAACAGCAAACACCAAACAACAAACACCAAACAACAAACACCAAACAGCAAACAGCAAAACCCAAACACCAAGCACCAAGCACCAAACACCAAACACCAAACACCAAGCACCAGGCACCAAACACCAAGCACCAAGCACCAAACACCAAGCACCTAGCACCAAACACTAAGCACCAAGCACCAAACACTAAGCACCAAGCACCAAACACCAAGCACCAAGCACCAAACACCAAGCACCAAGCACCAAGCACCAAACACCAAACACCAAGCACCAAAGACCAAGCACCAAGCACCAAACACCAAGCACCCAGCACCAAACACCAAGCACTAAACACCAACCACTCAGCACCAAGCACAAAACACCAAGCACCAATCACCAAGCATCAAACACCAAGCAGCCAGCAGCAAGCACCAAACACCAAACACCAAGCACCAAGCACCAAAAACCAAACACCAAGCACCAAGCACCAAACACCTAACCCCAAGCACCAAGCACCAAGTACCAAGCACCAAACACCAAGCACCAAACACCAAACATCAAGCACCAAGCACCAAGTACCAAACACCAAGAACCAAGAACCAAACACCAAGCACCTAGCACCAAGTACAAACACCAAGTACCAAGCACCAAGCACCAAACACCAAGAACCAAGCACCAAACACAAAACACCAAGCACCAAGCACCAAGCATCAAACACCAAGCAGCAAACACCAGACACCATGCACCAAGCACAAAACACAAAGCACCCAGCACCAAACACCAATGACCAAGCACCAAGCACCAAAAACCAAACACCAAACACAAAACACAAAGCACCAAGCACCAAACACCAAACTCCAAGCACCAAGCACCAAGCACCAAACACCAAACACCAAGCACCAAGCACCAAGCACCAGGCACCAAACACCAAGCACCAAGCACCAAACACCAAGCAACAAGCACCAAACACCAAACGCCAAACACCAAACACCAAGAACCAAGAACCAAACACCAAGCACCAAGCACCAAGCACCAAACACCAAGCACCAAGCACCAAACACAAAACACCAACCACCAAGCACCAAGCATCAAACACCAAGCAGCAAACACCAAACACCAAGCACCAAGCACCAAGCACCAAACACAATGCACCCAGCACCAAACACCAAGGACCAAGCACCAAGCACCAAGCACCAAGCACCAAAAACCAAACACGAAACACCAAGCACCAAGCACCAAACACCAAACTCCAAGCACCAAGCACCAAACACCAAACACCAAGCACCAAGCACCAAGCACCAGGCACCAAACACCAAGCACCAAACACCAAACACCAAACAACATACAGCAAACACCAAACACCAAAAAGCAAACACCAAACACCAAACAGCAAACACCAAACAACAAACACCAAACAACAAACACCAAACAGCAAACAGCAAACACCAAACCCCAAGCACCAAGCACCAAACACTAAGCACTAAACACCAAGCACCAAGCACCAAACACCAAACACTAAGCACCAAGCACCAAACACTAAGCACCAAGCACCAATCACCAAGCACCAAGCACCAAACACCAAGCACCAAGCACCAAGCACCAAACACCAAACACCAAGCACCAAAGACCAAGCACCAAGCACCAAACACCAAGCACCCAGCACCAAACACCAAGCACTAAACACCAACCACCCAGCACCAAGCACCAAACACCAAGCACCAAGCACCTAAAACCAAACACCAAACACCAAGCACCAAGCACCAAGCACCAAACACCAAGCACCTAGCACAAAACACCAAACACCAAGCACAAAACACCAAGCACCAATCACCAAGCATCAAACACCAAGCAGCCAGCAGCAAGCACCAAACACCAAACACCAAGCACCAAGCACCAAAAACCAAACACCAAGCACCAAGCACCAAACACCTAACACGAAGCACCAAGCACCAAGTACCAAGCACCAAACACCAAGCACCAAACACCAAGCACCAAACACCAAGCACCAAACACCAAACACCAAGCACCAAACACCTAACACCAAACACCAAGCACCAAACACCAAGCACCAAACACCAAACACCAAGCACCAAGCACCAAACACCTAACACCAAGCACCAAACACCAAGCACTAAGCACCAAGCACCAAGCACCAAACACCAAGCACCAAACACCAAGCACCAAACACCAAGCACCAAGCACCAAACACCAAGCACCAAGCACCAAACTCCAAGAACCAAGCACCAAGCACCAAGTACAAACACCAAGCACCAAGCACCAAACACCAAGCACCAAGCACCAAGCATCAAACACCAAGCACCAAACACCAAGCACCAAGCACCAAGCATCAAACACCAAGCATATAACACCAAACACCAAACACCAAGCACCAAACACCAAACACCAGGCACCAAACACCAAGAACCAAGCACCAAGCACCAAGTACAAACACCAAGCACCAAGCACCAAACACCAAGCACCAAGCACCAAGCATCAAACACCAAGCGCCAAACACCAAGCAGCAAGCACCAAGCATCAAACACCAAGCATATAACACCAAACACCAAACACCAAGCACCAAACACCAAACACCAAGCACCAAGCACCAAACACCTAACACCAAGCACCAAACACCAAGCACCAAACACCAAGCACCAAGCACCAAGCACCAAACACCAAGCACCAAACACCAAGCACCAAACACCAAGCACCAAGCACCAAACACCAAGCACGAAGCACCAAACACCAAGAACCAAGCACCAAGCACCAAGTACAAACACCAAGCACCAAGCACCAAACACCAAGCACCTAGCACCAAACACCAAACACCAAGCACCAATCACCAAGCACCAAACACCAAGCAGCCAGCAGCAAGCACCAAACACCAAGCACCAAGCACCAAAAACCAGACACCATGCACCAAGCACCAAACACCTAACACCAAGCACCAAGCACCAAGTACCAAGCACCAAACACCAAGCACCAAACACCAAACACCAAGCACCAAGCACCAAGCACCAAGCACCAAACACCAAGCACCAAACACCAAGCACCAAACACCAAGCACCAAGCACCAAACACCAAGCACCAAGCACCAAACACCAAGCACCAAGCACCAAGCATCAAACACCAAGCACCAAACACCAAACACCAAGCACCAAGCACCAAGCATCAAACACCAAGCATATAACACCAAACACCAAGCACCAAGCACCCAGCACCAAACACCAAGCACCAAGCACCAAGCAAAAAGCACCAAACACCAAGCACCAAACACCAAATACCAAGCACCAAACACCAAACACCAAGCACCAAGCACCAAACACTTAACACCAAGCACCAAACACCAAGCACCAAACACCAACCACCAAACACCAAGCACCAAGCACCAAGCACCAAGCACCAAACACCAAGCACCAAACTCCAAGCACCAAACACCTAATACCAAGCACCAAGCACCAAGTACCAAGCACCAAACACCAAGCACCAAACACCAAACACCAAGCACCAAACACCAAACACCAAGCACCAAGCACCAAACACCTAACACCAACCACCAAACACCAACCACCAAACACCAAGCACCAAGGACCAAGCACCAAGCACCAAGCACCAAATACCAAGCACCAAACACCAAGCACCAAGCACCAAGCACCAAGTACAAACACCAAGCACCAAGCACAAAACACCAAGCACCAAGCATCAAACACCAAACACCAAACACCAAGCACCAAGCACCAAGCATCAAACACCAAGCATATAACACCAAACACCAATCACCAAGCACCAAACACCAAGAACCAAGCACCAAGCACCAAGTAGAAACACCAATGACCAAGCACCAAACACCAAACACCAAGCACCAAAGACCAAGCACCAAGCACCAAATACCAAGCACCCAGCACCAAACACCAAGCACCCAGCACCAAACACCAAGCACCAAACACCAACCACCCACCACCAAGCACCAAACACCAAGCACCAAGCACCAAACACCAAGCACCAAACACCAAACACCAAGCACCAGACACCAAGCACCAAACACCAAACACCAAACACCAAGCACCAAGCACCAAACACCAAACACCAAACACCAAGCACCAAACACCAAACACCAAGCACCAAAAACCAAACACCAAGCACCAGACACCAAGCACCAAACACCAAACACCAAGCACCAAACACCAAACACCAAGCACCAAGCACCAAACACCAAACACCAAGCACCAAGCACCAAACACCAAGCACCAAAGACCAAACACCAAACAGCAAACACCAAACACCATACAGCAAACACTA
The DNA here is from genome assembly GCA_964016885.1 of Eledone cirrhosa. Lineage (NCBI taxonomy): Eukaryota > Metazoa > Mollusca > Cephalopoda > Octopoda > Eledonidae > Eledone > Eledone cirrhosa. Next base: position 140,511,548 of record OZ024743.1, on the reverse strand, counting down.
AACACCAAAAAGCAGACACCAAACAGCAAACACCAAACACGAAACACCAAACACCAAACAGCAAACACCAAACACCAAGCACCAAACACCAAGGACCAAGCACCAAACACCTAACACCAAGCACCAAGCACCAAGCACCAAACACCAAGCACCAAACACCAAACATCAAGCACCAAGCACCAAGTACCAAACACCAAGAACCAATACCAAACACCAAGCACCAAGCACCAAGTACAAACACCAAGTACCAAGCACCAAGCACCAAACACCAAGAACCAAGCACCAAACACAAAACACCAAGCACCAAGCACCAAGCATCAAACACCAAGCAGCAAACACCAAACACCAAGCACCAAGCACCAAACACAAAGCACCCAGCACCAAACACCAAGGACCAAGCACCAAGCACCAAAAACCAAACACCAAACACAAAACACAAAGCACCAAGCACCAAACACCAAACTCCAAGCACCAAGCACCAAGCACCAAACACCAAACACCAAGCACCAAGCACCAGGCACCAAACGCCAAGCACCAAGCACCAAACACCAAGCACCAAGCACCAAACACCAAACGCCAAACACCAAACACCAAGAACCAAGAACCAAACACCAATCACCAAGCACCAAGTACAAACACCAAGCACGAAGCACCAAACACCAAGAACCAAGCACCAAGCACCAAGTACAAACACCAAGCACCAAGCACCAAACACCAAGCACCTAGCACCAAACACCAAACACCAAGCACCAATCACCAAGCACCAAACACCAAGCAGCCAGCAGCAAGCACCAAACACCAAGCACCAAGCACCAAAAACCAGACACCAAGCACCAAGCACCAAACACGTAACACCAAGCACCAAGCACCAAGTACCAAGCACCAAACACCAAGCACCAAACACCAAACACCAAGCACCAAGCACCAAGCACCAAGCACCAAACACCAAGCACCAAACACCAAGCACCAAACACCAAGCACCAAGCACCAAACACCAAGCACCAAGCACCAAACACCAAGCACCAAGCACCAAGCATCAAACACCAAGCACCAAACACCAAACACCAAGCACCAAGCACCAAGCATCAAACACCAAGCATATAACACCAAACACCAAGCACCAAGCACCCAGCACCAAACACCAAGCACCAAGCACCAAGCAAAAAGCACCAAACACCAAGCACCAAACACCAAACACCAAGCACCAAACACCAAACACCAAGCACCAAGCACCAAACACGTAACACCAAGCACCAAACACCAAGCACCAAACACCAACCACCAAACACCAAGCACCAAGCACCAAGCACCAAGCACCAAACACCAAGCACCAAACACCAAGCACCAAACACCTAACACCAAGCACCAAGCACCAAGGACCAAGCACCAAACACTAAGCACCAAACACCAAACACCAAGCACCAAACACCAAACACCAAGCACCAAGCACCAAACACCTAACACCAACCACCAAACACCAACCACCTAACACCAAGCACCAAGGACCAAGCACCAAGCACCAAGCACCAAATACCAAGCACCAAACACCAAGCACCAAGCACCAAGCACCAAGTACAAACACCAAGCACCAAGTAGAAACACCAATGACCAAGCACCAAACACCAAACACCAAGCACCAAACACCAAGCACCAAGCACCAAGCATCAAACACCAAACACCAAGCACCAAGCATCAAACACCAAACACCAAGCACCAAACACCAAGCACAAATCACCATGCATCAAACACCAAGCAGCCAGCAGCAAGCACCAAACACCAAACACCAAACACCAAGCACCAAAAACCAAACACCAAACACCAAGCACCAAGCACCAAACACCTAACACGAAGCACCAAGCACCAAGTACCAAGCACCAAACACCAAGCACCAAACACCAAGCACCAAACACCAAGCACCAAACACCAAACACCAAGCACCAAACACCTAACACCAAACACCAAGCACCAAACACCAAGCACCAAACACCAAACACCAAGCACCAAGCACCAAACACCTAACACCAAGCACCAAACACCAAGCACCAAACACCAAGCACCAAGCACCAAACACCAAGCACCAAGCACCAAACACCAAGAACCAAGCACCAAGCACCAAGTACAAACACCAAGCACCAAGCACCAAACACCAAGCACCAAGCACCAAGCATCAAACACCAAGCACCAAACACCAAGCACCAAGCACCAAGCATCAAACACCAAGCATATAACACCAAACACCAAACACCAGGCACCAAACACCAAGAACCAAGCACCAAGCACCAAGTACAAACACCAAGCACCAAGCACCAAACACCAAGCACCAAGCACCAAGCATCAAACACCAAGCGCCAAACACCAAGCACCAAGCACCAAGCATCAAACACCAAGCATATAACACCAAACACCAAACACCAAGCACCAAACACCAAACACCAAGCACCAAGCACCAAACACCTAACACCAAGCACCAAACACCAAGCACCAAACACCAAGCACCAAGCACCAAGCACCAAACACCAAGCACCAAACACCAAGCACCAAACACCAAGCACCAAGCACCAAACACCAAGCACGAAGCACCAAACACCAACAACCAAGCACCAAGCACCAAGTACAAACACCAAGCACCAAGCACCAAACACCAAGCACCTAGCACCAAACACCAAACACCAAGCACCAATCACCAAGCACCAAACACCAAGCAGCCAGCAGCAAGCACCAAACACCAAGAACCAAGCACCAAAAACCAGACACCAAGCACCAAGCACCAAACACCTATCACCAAGCACCAAGCACCAAGTACCAAGCACCAAACACCAAGCACCAAACACCAAACACCAAGCACCAAGCACCAAGCACCAAGCACCAAACACCAAGCACCAAACACCAAGCACCAAACACCAAGCACCAAGCACCAAACACCAAGCACCAAGCACCAAACACCAAGCACCAAGCACCAAGCATCAAACACCAAGCACCAAACACCAAACACCAAACACCAAACACCAAGCACCAAGCACCAAACACCTAACACCAACCACCAGACACCAACCACCAAACACCAAGCACCAAGGACCAAGCACCAAGCACCAAGCACCAAATACCAAGCACCAAACACCAAGCACCAAGCACCAAGCACCAAGTACAAACACCAAGCACCAAGCACCAAACACCAAGCACCAAGCATCAAACACCAAACACCAAACACCAAGCACCAAGCACCAAGCATCAAACACCAAGCATATAACACCAAACACCAAGCACCAAGCACCAAACACCAAGAACCAAGCACCAAGCACCAAGTAGAAACACCAATGACCAAGCACCAAACACCAAACACCAAGCACCAAACACCAAGCACCAAGCACCAAGCATCAAACACCAAACACCAAGCACCAAGCATCAAACACCAAACACCAAGCACCAAACACCAAGCACAAATCACCATGCATCAAACACCAAGCAGCCAGCAGCAAGCACCAAACACCAAACACCAAACACCAAGCACCAAAAACCAAACACCAAGCACCAAGCACCAAACACCAAGCACCAAACACCAAACACCAAGCACCAAGCACCAAGCACCAAACACAAAGCACCAAACACCAAGCACCAAACACCAAACACCAAGCACCCAGCACCAAAAACCAAGCACCCAGCACCAAACACCAAGCACCAAACACCAACCACCAAGCACCAAGCACCAAACACCTAACACCAAGCACCAAGCACCAACCACCAAACACCAAGCACCAAGCACCAAGCACCAAGCACCAAACACCAAGCACCAAACACCAAGCACCAAACACCAAGCACCAAGCACCAAGCACCAAACACCAAGCACCAAGCACCAAGCATCAAACACCAAACACCAAGCACCAAACACCAAGCACCAATCACCATGCATCAAACACCAAGCAGCCAGCAGCAAGCACCAAACACCAAACACCAAGCACCAAGCACCAAAAACCAAACACCAAGCACCAAGCACCAAACACCAAGCACCAAGCACCAAACACCAAGCACCAAGCACCAAACACCAAGCACCAAAGACCAAGCACCAAGCACCAAATACCAAGCACCCAGCACCAAACACCAAGCACCCAGCACCAAACACCAAGCACCAAACACCAACCACCCAGCACCAAGCACCAAACACCAAGCACCAAGCACCAAACACAAAACACCAAGCACCAAGCACCAAGCACCAAACACCAAACACCAAACACCAAGCACCAAACACCAAACACCAAGCACCAGACACCAAGCACCAAACACCAAACACCAAACACCAAGCACCAAACACCAAACACCAAGCACCAGACACCAAGCACCAAACACCAAACACCAAACACCAAGCACCAAGCACCAAACACCAAACACCAAACACCAAGCACCAAACACCAAACACCAAGCACCAAAAACCAAACACCAAGCACCAGACACCAAGCACCAAACACCAAACACCAAGCACCAAACACCAAACACCAAGCACCAAGCACCAAACACCAAACACCAAGCACCAAGCACCAAACACCAAGCACCAAAGACCAAACACCAAACAGCAAACACCAAACACCATACAGCAAACACTAAACACCAAAAAGCAGACACCAAACAGCAAACACCAAAAAGCAGACACCAAACAGCAAACACCAAACACGAAACACCAAACACCAAACAGCAAACACCAAACACCAAGCACCAAACACCAAGGACCAAGCACCAAACACCTAACACCAAGCACCAAGCACCAAGCACCAAACACCAAGCACCAAGCACCAAGCACCAAGTACAAACACCAAGCACCAAGCACCAAACACCAAGCACCAAGCATCAAACACCAAACACCAAACACCAAGCACCAAGCACCAAGCATCAAACACCAAGCATATAACACCAAACACCAAGCACCAAGCACCAAACACCAAGAACCAAGCACCAAGCACCAAGTAGAAACACCAATGACCAAGCACCAAACACCAAACACCAAGCACCAAACACCAAGCACCAAGCACCAAGCATCAAACACCAAACACCAAGCACCAAGCATCAAACACCAAACACCAAGCACCAAACACCAAGCACAAATCACCATGCATCAAACACCAAGCAGCCAGCAGCAAGCACCAAACATCAAACACCAAACACCAAGCACCAAAAACCAAACACCAAGCACCAAGCACCAAACACCAAGCACCAAACACCAAACACCAAGCACCAAGCACCAAGCACCAAACACAAAGCACCAAACACCAAGCACCAAGCACCAAACACCAAGCACCCAGCACCAAAAACCAAGCACCCAGCACCAAACACCAAGCACCAAACACCAACCACCAAGCACCAAGCACCAAACACCTAACACCAAGCACCAAGCACCAACCACCAAACACCAAGCACCAAGCACCAAGCACCAAGCACCAAACACCAAGCACCAAACACCAAGCACCAAACACCAAGCACCAAGCACCAAGCACCAAACACCAAGCACCAAGCACCAAGCATCAAACACCAAACACCAAGCACCAAACACCAAGCACCAATCACCATGCATCAAACACCAAGCAGCCAGCAGCAAGCACCAAACACCAAACACCAAGCACCAAGCACCAAAAACCAAACACCAAGCACCAAGCACCAAACACCAAGCACCAAGCACCAAACACCAAGCACCAAGCACCAAACACCAAGCACCAAAGACCAAGCACCAAGCACCAAATACCAAGCACCCAGCACCAAACACCAAGCACCCAGCACCAAACACCAAGCACCAAACACCAACCACCCAGCACCAAGCACCAAACACCAAGCACCAAGCACCAAACACAAAACACCAAGCACCAAGCACCAAGCACCAAACACCAAACACCAAACACCAAGCACCAAACACCAAACACCAAGCACCAGACACCAAGCACCAAACACCAAACACCAAACACCAAGCACCAAACACCAAACACCAAGCACCAGACACCAAGCACCAAACACCAAACACCAAACACCAAGCACCAAGCACCAAACACCAAACACCAAACACCAAGCACCAAACACCAAACACCAAGCACCAAAAACCAAACACCAAGCACCAGACACCAAGCACCAAACACCAAACACCAAGCACCAAACACCAAACACCAAGCACCAAGCACCAAACACCAAACACCAAGCACCAAGCACCAAACACCAAGCACCAAAGACCAAACACCAAACAGCAAACACCAAACACCATACAGCAAACACTAAACACCAAAAAGCAGACACCAAACAGCAAACACCAAAAAGCAGACACCAAACAGCAAACACCAAACACGAAACACCAAACACCAAACAGCAAACACCAAACACCAAGCACCAAACACCAAGGACCAAGCACCAAACACCTAACACCAAGCACCAAGCACCAAGCACCAAACACCAAGCACCAAACACCAAACATCAAGCACCAAGCACCAAGTACCAAACACCAAGAACCAAGAACCAAACACCAAGCACCAAGCACCAAGTACAAACACCAAGTACCAAGCACCAAGCACCAAACACCAAGAACCAAGCACCAAACACAAAACACCAAGCACCAAGCACCAAGCATCAAACACCAAGCAGCAAACACCAAACACCAAGCACCAAGCACCAAACACAAAGCACCCAGCACCAAACACCAAGGACCAAGCACCAAGCACCAAAAACCAAACACCAAACACAAAACACAAAGCACCAAGCACCAAACACCAAACTCCAAGCACCAAGCACCAAGCACCAAACACCAAACACCAAGCACCAAGCACCAGGCACCAAACACCAAGCACCAAGCACCAAACACCAAGCACCAAGCACCAAACACCAAACGCCAAACACCAAACACCAAGAACCAAGAACCAAACACCAATCACCAAGCACCAAGTACAAACACCAAGCACCAAGCACCAAGCACCAAACACCAAGCACCAAGCACCAAGCGCAAAACACCAAGCACCAAGCACCAAGCATCAAACACCAAGCAGCAAACACCAAACACCAAGCACCAAGCACCAAGCGCCAAGCACCAAACACAATGCACCCAGCACCAAACACCAAGGACCAAGCACCAAGCACCAAGCACCAAAAACCAAACACGAAACACGAAACACCAAGCACCAAGCACCAAACACCAAACTCCAAGCACCAAGCACCAAACACCAAACACCAAGCACCATGCACCAAGCACCAGGCACTAAACACCAAGCACCAAGCACCAAACACCAAGCACCAAGCACCAAACACCAAACACCAAACACCAAACACCAAACAACATACATCAAACACCAAACACCAAAAAGCAAATACCAAACACCAAACAGCAAACACCAAACAACAAACACCAAACAACAAACACCAAACAGCAAACAGCAAACACCAAACACCAAGCACCAAGCACCAAACACCAAACACCAAACACCAAGCACCAGGCACCAAACACCAAGCACCAAGCACCAAACACCAAGCACCTAGCACCAAACACCAAGCACCAAACACCAAGTACAAACACCAAGCACCAAACACCAAACACCAAGCACCAAACACCAAGCACCAATCACCAAGCACCAAACACAAAGCAGCCAGCAACAAGCACCAAACACCAAGCACCAAGCACCAAAAACCAGACACCAAGCACCAAGCACCAAACACCTAACACCAAGCACCAAGCACCAACCACCAAACACCAAGCACCAAGCACCAAACACCAAGCACCAAACACCAAGCACCAAGCACCAAACACCAAGCACCAAGCACCAAACACCAAGCACCAAGCACCAAGCATCAAACACCAAGCACCAAACACCAAACACCAAGCACCAAGCACCAAGCATCAAACACCAAGCATATAACACCAAACACCAAGCACCAAACACCAAGCACCAATCACCATGCATCAAACACCAAGCAGCCAGCAGCAAGCACCAAACACCAAACACCAAGCACCAAGCACCAAAAACCAAACACCAAGCACCAAGCACCAAACACCAAGCACCAAGCACCAAACACCAAGCACCAAGCACCAAACACCAAGCACCAAAGACCAAGCACCAAGCACCAAATACCAAGCACCCAGCACCAAACACCAAGCACCCAGCACCAAACACCAAGCACCAAACACCAACCACCCAGCACCAAGCACCAAACACCAAGCACCAAGCACCAAACACAAAACACCAAGCACCAAGCACCAAGCACCAAACACCAAACACCAAACACCAAGCACCAAACACCAAACACCAAGCACCAGACACCAAGCACCAAACACCAAACACCAAACACCAAGCACCAAACACCAAACACCAAGCACCAGACACCAAGCACCAAACACCAAACACCAAACACCAAGCACCAAGCACCAAACACCAAACACCAAACACCAAGCACCAAACACCAAACACCAAGCACCAAAAACCAAACACCAAGCACCAGACACCAAGCACCAAACACCAAACACCAAGCACCAAACACCAAACACCAAGCACCAAGCACCAAACACCAAACACCAAGCACCAAGCACCAAACACCAAGCACCAAAGACCAAACACCAAACAGCAAACACCAAACACCATACAGCAAACACTAAACACCAAAAAGCAGACACCAAACAGCAAACACCAAAAAGCAGACACCAAACAGCAAACACCAAACACGAAACACCAAACACCAAACAGCAAACACCAAACACCAAGCACCAAACACCAAGGACCAAGCACCAAACACCTAACACCAAGCACCAAGCACCAAGCACCAAACACCAAGCACCAAGCACCAAGCACCAAGTACAAACACCAAGCACCAAGCACCAAACACCAAGCACCAAGCATCAAACACCAAACACCAAACACCAAGCACCAAGCACCAAGCATCAAACACCAAGCATATAACACCAAACACCAAGCACCAAGCACCAAACACCAAGAACCAAGCACCAAGCACCAAGTAGAAACACCAATGACCAAGCACCAAACACCAAACACCAAGCACCAAACACCAAGCACCAAGCACCAAGCATCAAACACCAAACACCAAGCACCAAGCATCAAACACCAAACACCAAGCACCAAACACCAAGCACAAATCACCATGCATCAAACACCAAGCAGCCAGCAGCAAGCACCAAACATCAAACACCAAACACCAAGCACCAAAAACCAAACACCAAGCACCAAGCACCAAACACCAAGCACCAAACACCAAACACCAAGCACCAAGCACCAAGCACCAAACACAAAGCACCAAACACCAAGCACCAAGCACCAAACACCAAGCACCCAGCACCAAAAACCAAGCACCCAGCACCAAACACCAAGCACCAAACACCAACCACCAAGCACCAAGCACCAAACACCTAACACCAAGCACCAAGCACCAACCACCAAACACCAAGCACCAAGCACCAAGCACCAAGCACCAAACACCAAGCACCAAACACCAAGCACCAAACACCAAGCACCAAGCACCAAGCACCAAACACCAAGCACCAAGCACCAAGCATCAAACACCAAACACCAAGCACCAAACACCAAGCACCAATCACCATGCATCAAACACCAAGCAGCCAGCAGCAAGCACCAAACACCAAACACCAAGCACCAAGCACCAAAAACCAAACACCAAGCACCAAGCACCAAACACCAAGCACCAAGCACCAAACACCAAGCACCAAGCACCAAACACCAAGCACCAAAGACCAAGCACCAAGCACCAAATACCAAGCACCCAGCACCAAACACCAAGCACCCAGCACCAAACACCAAGCACCAAACACCAACCACCCAGCACCAAGCACCAAACACCAAGCACCAAGCACCAAACACAAAACACCAAGCACCAAGCACCAAGCACCAAACACCAAACACCAAACACCAAGCACCAAACACCAAACACCAAGCACCAGACACCAAGCACCAAACACCAAACACCAAACACCAAGCACCAAACACCAAACACCAAGCACCAGACACCAAGCACCAAACACCAAACACCAAACACCAAGCACCAAGCACCAAACACCAAACACCAAACACCAAGCACCAAACACCAAACACCAAGCACCAAAAACCAAACACCAAGCACCAGACACCAAGCACCAAACACCAAACACCAAGCACCAAACACCAAACACCAAGCACCAAGCACCAAACACCAAACACCAAGCACCAAGCACCAAACACCAAGCACCAAAGACCAAACACCAAACAGCAAACACCAAACACCATACAGCAAACACTAAACACCAAAAAGCAGACACCAAACAGCAAACACCAAAAAGCAGACACCAAACAGCAAACACCAAACACGAAACACCAAACACCAAACAGCAAACACCAAACACCAAGCACCAAACACCAAGGACCAAGCACCAAACACCTAACACCAAGCACCAAGCACCAAGCACCAAACACCAAGCACCAAACACCAAACATCAAGCACCAAGCACCAAGTACCAAACACCAAGAACCAAGAACCAAACACCAAGCACCAAGCACCAAGTACAAACACCAAGTACCAAGCACCAAGCACCAAACACCAAGAACCAAGCACCAAACACAAAACACCAAGCACCAAGCACCAAGCATCAAACACCAAGCAGCAAACACCAAACACCAAGCACCAAGCACCAAACACAAAGCACCCAGCACCAAACACCAAGGACCAAGCACCAAGCACCAAAAACCAAACACCAAACACAAAACACAAAGCACCAAGCACCAAACACCAAACTCCAAGCACCAAGCACCAAGCACCAAACACCAAACACCAAGCACCAAGCACCAGGCACCAAACACCAAGCACCAAGCACCAAACACCAAGCACCAAGCACCAAACACCAAACGCCAAACACCAAACACCAAGAACCAAGAACCAAACACCAATCACCAAGCACCAAGTACAAACACCAAGCACCAAGCACCAAGCACCAAACACCAAGCACCAAGCACCAAGCGCAAAACACCAAGCACCAAGCACCAAGCATCAAACACCAAGCAGCAAACACCAAACACCAAGCACCAAGCACCAAGCGCCAAGCACCAAACACAATGCACCCAGCACCAAACACCAAGGACCAAGCACCAAGCACCAAGCACCAAAAACCAAACACGAAACACGAAACACCAAGCACCAAGCACCAAACACCAAACTCCAAGCACCAAGCACCAAACACCAAACACCAAGCACCATGCACCAAGCACCAGGCACTAAACACCAAGCACCAAGCACCAAACACCAAGCACCAAGCACCAAACACCAAACACCAAACACCAAACACCAAACAACATACATCAAACACCAAACACCAAAAAGCAAATACCAAACACCAAACAGCAAACACCAAACAACAAACACCAAACAACAAACACCAAACAGCAAACAGCAAACACCAAACACCAAGCACCAAGCACCAAACACCAAACACCAAACACCAAGCACCAGGCACCAAACACCAAGCACCAAGCACCAAACACCAAGCACCTAGCACCAAACACCAAGCACCAAACACCAAGTACAAACACCAAGCACCAAACACCAAACACCAAGCACCAAACACCAAGCACCAATCACCAAGCACCAAACACAAAGCAGCCAGCAACAAGCACCAAACACCAAGCACCAAGCACCAAAAACCAGACACCAAGCACCAAGCACCAAACACCTAACACCAAGCACCAAGCACCAACCACCAAACACCAAGCACCAAGCACCAAACACCAAGCACCAAACACCAAGCACCAAGCACCAAACACCAAGCACCAAGCACCAAACACCAAGCACCAAGCACCAAGCATCAAACACCAAGCACCAAACACCAAACACCAAGCACCAAGCACCAAGCATCAAACACCAAGCATATAACACCAAACACCAAGCACCAAGCACCCAGCACCAAACACCAAGCACCAAGCACCAAGCAAAAAGCAACAAACACCAAGCACCAAACACCAAACACCAAGCACCAAACACCAAACACCAAGCTCCAAACACCAAGCACCAAACACCAACCACCAAACACCAAGCACCAAGCACCAAGCACCAAGCACCAAACACCAAGCACCAAACACCAAGCACCAAACACCTAACACCAAGCACCAAGCACCAAGTACCAAGCACCAAACACCAAGCACCAAACACCAAACACCAAGCACCAAACACCAAACACCAAGCACCAAGCACCAAACACCTAACACCAAGCACCAAACACCAACCACCAAACACCAAGCACCAAGGACCAAGCACCAAGCTCCAAGCACCAAGCACCAAACACCAAGCACCAAGCACCAAGCACCAAGTACAAACACCAAGCACCAAGCACCAAACACCAAGCACCAAGCATCAAACACCAAACACCAAACACCAAGCACCAAGCACCAAGCATCAAACACCAAGCATATAACACCAAACACCAAGCACCAAGCACCAAACACCAAGAACCAAGTACCAAGCACCAAGTACAAACACCAATCACCAAGCACCAAACACCAAACACCAAGCACCAAACACCAAGCACCAATCACCAAGCACCAAACACCAAGCAGCCAGCAGCAAGCACCAAACACCAAACACCAAGCACCAAGCACCAAAAACCAGACACCAAGCACCAAGCACCAAACACCTAACACCAAGCACCAAGCACCAAGTACCAAGCACCAAACACCAAGCACCAAACACCAAACACCAAGCACCAAACACCAAACACCAAGCACCAAGCACCAAACACCTAACACCAAGCACCAAGCACCAACCACCAAACACCAAGCACCAAGCACCAAGCACCAAGCACCAAACACCAAGCACCATACACCAAGCACCAAACACCAAGCACCAAGCACCAAACACCAAGCACCAAGCACCAAACACCAAGCACCAAGCACCAAGCATCAAACACCAAACACCAAGCACCAAACACCAAGCACCAATCACCATGCATCAAACACCAAGCAGCCAGCAGCAAGCACCAAACACCAAACACCAAGCACCAAGCACCAAAAACCAAACCCCAAGCACCAAGCACCAAACACCAAGCACCAAGCACCAAACACCAAGCACCAAACACCAAGCACCAAACACCAAGCACCAAAGACGAAGCACCAAGCACCAAACACCAAGCACCCAGCACCAAACACCAAGCACCCAGCACCAAACACCAAGCACCAAACACCAACCACCCAGCACCAAGCACCAAACACCAAGCACCAAGCACCAAACACCAAGCACCCAGCACCAAACACCAAGCACCCAGCACCAAACACCAAGCACCAAACACCAACCACCCAGCACCAAGCACCAAACACCAAGCACCAAGCACCAAACACAAAACACCAAGCACCAAGCACCAAGCACCAAACACCAAGCACCAAGCACCAAGCACCAAACACAAAACACCAAGCACCAAGCACCAAGCATCAAACACCAAGCAGCAAACACCAAACACCAAGCACCAAGCACCAAGCACCAAGCACCAAACACAATGCACCCAGCACCAAACACCAAGGACGAAGCACCAAGCACCAAGCACCAAACACGAAACACGAAACACCAAGCACCAAGCACCAAACACCAAACTCCAAGCACCAAGCACCAAACACCAAACACCAAGCACCAGGCACCAAACACCAAGCACCAAGCACCAAACACCAAGCACCAAGCACCAAACACCAAACACCAAACACCAAACAGCAAACAACATACCTCAAACACCAAACACCAAAAAGCAAACACCAAACACCAAACAGCAAACACCAAACAACAAACACCAAACAACAAACACCAAACAGCAAACAGCAAACACCAAACACCAAGCACCAAGCACCAAACACCAAACACCAAACACCAAGCACCAGGCACCAAACACCAAGCACCAAGCACCAAACACCAAGCACCTAGCACCAAACACCAAGCACCAAACACCAAGTACAAACACCAAGCACCAAACACCAAACACCAAGCACCAAACACCAAGCACCAATCACCAAGCACCAAACACCAAGCAGCCAGCAACAAGCACCAAACACCAAGCACCAAGCACCAAAAACCAGACACCAAGCACCAAGCACCAAACATCTAACACCAAGCACCAAGCACCAACCACCAAACACCAAGCCCCAAGCACCAAGCACCAAGCACCAAACACCAAGCACCAAACACCAAGCACCAAACACCAAGCACCAAGCACCAAACACCAAGCACCAAGCACCAAACACCAAGCACCAAGCACCAAGCATCAAACACCAAGCACCAAACACCAAACACCAAGCACCAAGCACCAAGCATCAAACACCAAGCATATAACACCAAACACCAAGCACCAAGCACCCAGCACCAAACACCAAGCACCAAGCACCAAGCAAAAAGCACCAAACACCAAGCACCAAACACCAAACACCAAGCACCAAACACCAAACACCAAGCACCAATCACCAAGCACCTAACACCAAGCACCAAACACCAAGCACCAAACACCAACCACCAAACACCAAGCACCAAGCACCAAGCACCAAGCACCAAACACCAAGCACCAAACAGCAAGCACCAAACACCTAACACCAAACACCAAGCACCAAGTACCAAGCACCAAATACCAAGCACCAAACACCAAACACCAAACACCAAGCACCAAGCACCAAACACCAAGCACCAAGCACCAAACACCAAGCACCAAGCACCAAGCATCAAACACCAAACACCAAGCACCAAACACCAAGCACCAATCACCATGCATCAAACAGCAAGCAGCCAGCAGCAAGCACCAAATACCAACCACCCAGCACCAAGCACCAAACACCAAGCACCAAGCACCAAACACAAAACACCAAGCACCAAGCACCAAGCACCAAACACCAAGCACCAAGCACCAAGCACCAAACACAAAACACCAAGCACCAAGCACCAAGCATCAAACACCAAGCAGCAAACACCAAACACCAAGCACCAAGCACCAAGCACCAAGCCCCAAACACAATGCACCCAGCACCAAACACCAACGACCAAGCACCAAGCACCAAGCACCAAACACGAAACACGAAACACCAAGCACCAAGCACCAAACACCAAACTCCAAGCACCAAGCACCAAACACCAAACACCAAGCACCAGGCACCAAACACCAAGCACCAAGCACCAAACACCAAGCACCAAGCACCAAACACCAAACACCAAACACCAAACAGCAAACAACATACATCAAACACCAAACACCAAAAAGCAAACACCAAACACCAAACAGCAAACACCAAACAACAAACACCAAACAACAAACACCAAACAGCAAACAGCAAACACCAAACACCAAGCACCAAGCACCAAACACCAAACACCAAACACCAAGCACCAGGCACCAAACACCAAGCACCAAGCACCAAACACCAAGCACCTAGCACCAAACACCAAGCACCAAACACCAAGTACAAACACCAAGCACCAAACACCAAACACCAAGCACCAAACACCAAGCACCAATCACCAAGCACCAAACACCAAGCAGCCAGCAACAAGCACCAAACACCAAGCACCAAGCACCAAAAACCAGACACCAAGCACCAAGCACCAAACATCTAACACCAAGCACCAAGCACCAACCACCAAACACCAAGCCCCAAGCACCAAGCACCACGCACCAAACACCAAGCACCAAACACCAAGCACCAAACACCAAGCACCAAGCACCAAACACCAAGCACCAAGCACCAAACACCAAGCACCAAGCACCAAGCATCAAACACCAAGCACCAAACACCAAACACCAAGCACCAAGCACCAAGCATCAAACACCAAGCATATAACACGAAACACCAAGCACCAAGCACCCAGCACCAAACACCAAGCACCAAGCACCAAGCAAAAAGCACCAAACACCAAGCACCAAACACCAAACACCAAGCACCAAACACCAAACACCAAGCACCAATCACCAAGCACCTAACACCAAGCACCAAACACCAAGCACCAAACACCAACCACCAAACACCAAGCACCAAGCACCAAGCACCAAGCACCAAACACCAAGCACCAAACACCAAGCACCAAACACCTAACACCAAGCACCAAGCACCAAGTACCAAGCACCAAATACCAAGCACCAAACACCAAACACCAAGCACCAAACACCAAACACCAAGCACCAAGCACCAAGCACCTAACACCAAGCACCAAACACCAACCACCAAACACCAAGCACCAAGGACCAAGCACCAAGCACCAAGCACCAAACACCAAGCACCAAGCACCAAGCACCAAGTACAAACACCAAGCACCAAGCACCAAACACCAAGCACCAAGCATCAAACACCAAACACCAAACACCAAGCACCAAGCACCAAGCACCAAGCATCAAACACCAAGCATATAACACCAAACACCAAGCACCAAGCACCAAACACCAAGAACCAAGCACCAAGCACCAAGTACAAACACCAATCACCAAGCACCAAACACCAAACACCAAACACCAAACACCAAGCACCAATCACCAAGCACCAAACACCAAGCAGCCAGCAGCAAGCACCAAACACCAAACACCAAGCACCAAGCACCAAAAACCAGACACCAAGCACCAAGCACCAAACACCTAACACCAAGCACCAAGCACCAAGTACCAAGCACCAAACACCAAGCACCAAACACCAAACACCAAGCACCAAACACCAAACACCAAGCACCAAGCACCAAACACCTAACACCAAGCACCAAGCATCAACCACCAAACACCAAGCACCAAACACCAAGCACCAAGCACCAAACACCAAGCACCAAACACCAAGCACCAAGCACCAAACACCAAGCACCAAGCACCAAACACCAAGCACCAAGCACCAAGCATCAAACACCAAACACCAAGCACCAACACCAAGCACCAATCACCATGCATCAAACACCAAGCAGCCAGCAGCAAGCACCAAACACCAAACACCAAGCACCAAGCACCAAAAACCAAACACCAAGCACCAAGCACCAAACACCAAGCACCAACCACCAAACGCCAAGCACCAAGCACCAAGCACCAAACACCAAGCACCAAAGACCAAGCACCAAGCACCAAACACCAAGCACCCAGCACCAAACACCAAGCACCCAGCACCAAACACCAAGCACCAAACACCAACCACCCAGCACCAAGCACCAAACACCAAGCACCAAACACCAAACACCAAGCACCAAGCACCAAGCACCAAACACCAAACACCAAACACCAAGCACCAGACACCAAGCACCAAACACCAAACACCAAGCACCAAGCACCAAACACCAAACACCAAACACCAAACACCAAGCACCAAAAACCAAACACCAAGCACCAGACACCAAGCACCAAACACCAAACACCAAGCACCAAACACCAAACACCAAGCACCAAGCACCAAACACCAAACACCAAGCACCAAGCACCAAACACCAAGGACCAAAGACCAAACACCAAACAGCAAACACCAAACACCATACAGCAAACACTGAACACCAAAAAGCAGACATCAAACAGCAAACACCAAACACCAAACACCAAACACCAAACAGCAAACACCAAACACCAAGCACCAAACAACAAGGACCAAGCACCAAACACCTAACACCAAGCACCAAGCACCAAGCACCAAACACCAAGCACCAAACACCAAACATCAAGCACGAAGCACCACGTACCAAACACCAAGAACCAAGAACCAAACACCAAGCACCAAGCACCAAGTACAAACACCAAGTACCAAGCACCAAGCACCAAACACCAAGAACCAAGCACCAAACACAAAACACCAAGCACCAAGCACCAAGCATCAAACACCAAGCAGCAAACACCAAACACCAAGCACCAAGCACCAAACACAAAGCACCCAGCACCAAACACCAAGGACCAAGCACCAAGCACCAAGCACCAAACACCAAACACCAAGCACCAAGCACCAGGCACCAAACACCAAGCACCAAGCACCAAACACCAAGCACCAAGCACCAAACACCAAACGCCAAACACCAAACACCAAGAACCAAGAACCAAACACCAATCACCAAGTACAAACACCAAGCACCAAGCACCAAGCACCAAACACCAACCACCAAGCACCAAACGCAAAACACCAAGCACCAAGCACCAAGCATCAAACACCAAGCAGCAAACACCAAACACCAAGGACCAAGCACCAAGCACCAAGCACCAAAAACCAAACACGAAACACGAAACACCAAGCACCAAGCACCAAACACCAAACTCCAAGCACCAAGCACCAAACACCAAACACCAAGCACCAAGCACCAAGCACCAGGCACCAAACACCAAGCACCAAGCACCGAACACCAAGCACCAAACACCAAGCACCAAGCACCGAACACCAAGCACCAAAAAGCAAACACCAAACACCAAACAGCAAACACCAAACAACAAACAGCAAACAGCAAACACCAAACACCAAGCACCAAGCACCAAACGCCAAACACCAAACACCAAGAACCAAGAACCAAACACCAATCACCAAGCACCAAGTACAAACACCAAGCACCAAGCACCAAGCACCAAACACCAAGCACCAAGCACCAAGCGCAAAACACCAAGCACCAAGCACCAAGCATCAAACACCAAGCAGCAAACACCAAACACCAAGCACCAAGCACCAAGCGCCAAGCACCAAACACAATGCACCCAGCACCAAACACCAAGGACCAAGCACCAAGCACCAAGCACCAAAAACCAAACACGAAACACGAAACACCAAGCACCAAGCACCAAACACCAAACTCCAAGCACCAAGCACCAAACACCAAACACCAAGCACCATGCACCAAGCACCAGGCACTAAACACCAAGCACCAAGCACCAAACACCAAGCACCAAGCACCAAACACCAAACACCAAACACCAAACACCAAACAACATACATCAAACACCAAACACCAAAAAGCAAATACCAAACACCAAACAGCAAACACCAAACAACAAACACCAAACAACAAACACCAAACAGCAAACAGCAAACACCAAACACCAAGCACCAAGCACCAAACACCAAACACCAAACACCAAGCACCAGGCACCAAACACCAAGCACCAAGCACCAAACACCAAGCACCTAGCACCAAACACCAAGCACCAAACACCAAGTACAAACACCAAGCACCAAACACCAAACACCAAGCACCAAACACCAAGCACCAATCACCAAGCACCAAACACCAAGCAGCCAGCAACAAGCACCAAACACCAAGCACCAAGCACCAAAAACCAGACACCAAGCACCAAGCACCAAACACCTAACACCAAGCACCAAGCACCAACCACCAAACACCAAGCACCAAGCACCAAACACCAAGCACCAAACACCAAGCACCAAGCACCAAACACCAAGCACCAAGCACCAAACACCAAGCACCAAGCACCAAGCATCAAACACCAAGCACCAAACACCAAACACCAAGCACCAAGCACCAAGCATCAAACACCAAGCATATAACACCAAACACCAAGCACCAAGCACCCAGCACCAAACACCAAGCACCAAGCACCAAGCAAAAAGCAACAAACACCAAGCACCAAACACCAAACACCAAGCACCAAACACCAAACACCAAGCTCCAAACACCAAGCACCAAACACCAACCACCAAACACCAAGCACCAAGCACCAAGCACCAAGCACCAAACACCAAGCACCAAACACCAAGCACCAAACACCTAACACCAAGCACCAAGCACCAAGTACCAAGCACCAAACACCAAGCACCAAACACCAAACACCAAGCACCAAACACCAAACACCAAGCACCAAGCACCAAACACCTAACACCAAGCACCAAACACCAACCACCAAACACCAAGCACCAAGGACCAAGCACCAAGCTCCAAGCACCAAGCACCAAACACCAAGCACCAAGCACCAAGCACCAAGTACAAACACCAAGCACCAAGCACCAAACACCAAGCACCAAGCATCAAACACCAAACACCAAACACCAAGCACCAAGCACCAAGCATCAAACACCAAGCATATAACACCAAACACCAAGCACCAAGCACCAAACACCAAGAACCAAGTACCAAGCACCAAGTACAAACACCAATCACCAAGCACCAAACACCAAACACCAAGCACCAAACACCAAGCACCAATCACCAAGCACCAAACACCAAGCAGCCAGCAGCAAGCACCAAACACCAAACACCAAGCACCAAGCACCAAAAACCAGACACCAAGCACCAAGCACCAAACACCTAACACCAAGCACCAAGCACCAAGTACCAAGCACCAAACACCAAGCACCAAACACCAAACACCAAGCACCAAACACCAAACACCAAGCACCAAGCACCAAACACCTAACACCAAGCACCAAGCACCAACCACCAAACACCAAGCACCAAGCACCAAGCACCAAGCACCAAACACCAAGCACCATACACCAAGCACCAAACACCAAGCACCAAGCACCAAACACCAAGCACCAAGCACCAAACACCAAGCACCAAGCACCAAGCATCAAACACCAAACACCAAGCACCAAACACCAAGCACCAATCACCATGCATCAAACACCAAGCAGCCAGCAGCAAGCACCAAACACCAAACACCAAGCACCAAGCACCAAAAACCAAACCCCAAGCACCAAGCACCAAACACCAAGCACCAAGCACCAAACACCAAGCACCAAACACCAAGCACCAAACACCAAGCACCAAAGACGAAGCACCAAGCACCAAACACCAAGCACCCAGCACCAAACACCAAGCACCCAGCACCAAACACCAAGCACCAAACACCAACCACCCAGCACCAAGCACCAAACACCAAGCACCAAGCACCAAACACCAAGCACCCAGCACCAAACACCAAGCACCCAGCACCAAACACCAAGCACCAAACACCAACCACCCAGCACCAAGCACCAAACACCAAGCACCAAGCACCAAACACAAAACACCAAGCACCAAGCACCAAGCACCAAACACCAAGCACCAAGCACCAAGCACCAAACACAAAACACCAAGCACCAAGCACCAAGCATCAAACACCAAGCAGCAAACACCAAACACCAAGCACCAAGCACCAAGCACCAAGCACCAAACACAATGCACCCAGCACCAAACACCAAGGACGAAGCACCAAGCACCAAGCACCAAACACGAAACACGAAACACCAAGCACCAAGCACCAAACACCAAACTCCAAGCACCAAGCACCAAACACCAAACACCAAGCACCAGGCACCAAACACCAAGCACCAAGCACCAAACACCAAGCACCAAGCACCAAACACCAAACACCAAACACCAAACAGCAAACAACATACCTCAAACACCAAACACCAAAAAGCAAACACCAAACACCAAACAGCAAACACCAAACAACAAACACCAAACAACAAACACCAAACAGCAAACAGCAAACACCAAACACCAAGCACCAAGCACCAAACACCAAACACCAAACACCAAGCACCAGGCACCAAACACCAAGCACCGAGCACCAAACACCAAGCACCTAGCACCAAACACCAAGCACCAAACACCAAGTACAAACACCAAGCACCAAACACCAAACACCAAGCACCAAACACCAAGCACCAATCACCAAGCACCAAACACCAAGCAGCCAGCAACAAGCACCAAACACCAAGCACCAAGCACCAAAAACCAGACACCAAGCACCAAGCACCAAACATCTAACACCAAGCACCAAGCACCAACCACCAAACACCAAGCCCCAAGCACCAAGCACCAAGCACCAAACACCAAGCACCAAACACCAAGCACCAAACACCAAGCACCAAGCACCAAACACCAAGCACCAAGCACCAAACACCAAGCACCAAGCACCAAGCATCAAACACCAAGCACCAAACACCAAACACCAAGCACCAAGCACCAAGCATCAAACACCAAGCATATAACACCAAACACCAAGCACCAAGCACCCAGCACCAAACACCAAGCACCAAGCACCAAGCAAAAAGCACCAAACACCAAGCACCAAACACCAAACACCAAGCACCAAACACCAAACACCAAGCACCAATCACCAAGCACCTAACACCAAGCACCAAACACCAAGCACCAAACACCAACCACCAAACACCAAGCACCAAGCACCAAGCACCAAGCACCAAACACCAAGCACCAAACAGCAAGCACCAAACACCTAACACCAAACACCAAGCACCAAGTACCAAGCACCAAATACCAAGCACCAAACACCAAACACCAAACACCAAGCACCAAGCACCAAACACCAAGCACCAAGCACCAAACACCAAGCACCAAGCACCAAGCATCAAACACCAAACACCAAGCACCAAACACCAAGCACCAATCACCATGCATCAAACAGCAAGCAGCCAGCAGCAAGCACCAAATACCAACCACCCAGCACCAAGCACCAAACACCAAGCACCAAGCACCAAACACAAAACACCAAGCACCAAGCACCAAGCACCAAACACCAAGCACCAAGCACCAAGCACCAAACACAAAACACCAAGCACCAAGCACCAAGCATCAAACACCAAGCAGCAAACACCAAACACCAAGCACCAAGCACCAAGCACCAAGCCCCAAACACAATGCACCCAGCACCAAACACCAACGACCAAGCACCAAGCACCAAGCACCAAACACGAAACACGAAACACCAAGCACCAAGCACCAAACACCAAACTCCAAGCACCAAGCACCAAACACCAAACACCAAGCACCAGGCACCAAACACCAAGCACCAAGCACCAAACACCAAGCACCAAGCACCAAACACCAAACACCAAACACCAAACAGCAAACAACATACATCAAACACCAAACACCAAAAAGCAAACACCAAACACCAAACAGCAAACACCAAACAACAAACACCAAACAACAAACACCAAACAGCAAACAGCAAACACCAAACACCAAGCACCAAGCACCAAACACCAAACACCAAACACCAAGCACCAGGCACCAAACACCAAGCACCAAGCACCAAACACCAAGCACCTAGCACCAAACACCAAGCACCAAACACCAAGTACAAACACCAAGCACCAAACACCAAACACCAAGCACCAAACACCAAGCACCAATCACCAAGCACCAAACACCAAGCAGCCAGCAACAAGCACCAAACACCAAGCACCAAGCACCAAAAACCAGACACCAAGCACCAAGCACCAAACATCTAACACCAAGCACCAAGCACCAACCACCAAACACCAAGCCCCAAGCACCAAGCACCACGCACCAAACACCAAGCACCAAACACCAAGCACCAAACACCAAGCACCAAGCACCAAACACCAAGCACCAAGCACCAAACACCAAGCACCAAGCACCAAGCATCAAACACCAAGCACCAAACACCAAACACCAAGCACCAAGCACCAAGCATCAAACACCAAGCATATAACACGAAACACCAAGCACCAAGCACCCAGCACCAAACACCAAGCACCAAGCACCAAGCAAAAAGCACCAAACACCAAGCACCAAACACCAAACACCAAGCACCAAACACCAAACACCAAGCACCAATCACCAAGCACCTAACACCAAGCACCAAACACCAAGCACCAAACACCAACCACCAAACACCAAGCACCAAGCACCAAGCACCAAGCACCAAACACCAAGCACCAAACACCAAGCACCAAACACCTAACACCAAGCACCAAGCACCAAGTACCAAGCACCAAATACCAAGCACCAAACACCAAACACCAAGCACCAAACACCAAACACCAAGCACCAAGCACCAAGCACCTAACACCAAGCACCAAACACCAACCACCAAACACCAAGCACCAAGGACCAAGCACCAAGCACCAAGCACCAAACACCAAGCACCAAGCACCAAGCACCAAGTACAAACACCAAGCACCAAGCACCAAACACCAAGCACCAAGCATCAAACACCAAACACCAAACACCAAGCACCAAGCACCAAGCACCAAGCATCAAACACCAAGCATATAACACCAAACACCAAGCACCAAGCACCAAACACCAAGAACCAAGCACCAAGCACCAAGTACAAACACCAATCACCAAGCACCAAACACCAAACACCAAACACCAAACACCAAGCACCAATCACCAAGCACCAAACACCAAGCAGCCAGCAGCAAGCACCAAACACCAAACACCAAGCACCAAGCACCAAAAACCAGACACCAAGCACCAAGCACCAAACACCTAACACCAAGCACCAAGCACCAAGTACCAAGCACCAAACACCAAGCACCAAACACCAAACACCAAGCACCAAACACCAAACACCAAGCACCAAGCACCAAACACCTAACACCAAGCACCAAGCATCAACCACCAAACACCAAGCACCAAACACCAAGCACCAAGCACCAAACACCAAGCACCAAACACCAAGCACCAAGCACCAAACACCAAGCACCAAGCACCAAACACCAAGCACCAAGCACCAAGCATCAAACACCAAACACCAAGCACCAACACCAAGCACCAATCACCATGCATCAAACACCAAGCAGCCAGCAGCAAGCACCAAACACCAAACACCAAGCACCAAGCACCAAAAACCAAACACCAAGCACCAAGCACCAAACACCAAGCACCAACCACCAAACGCCAAGCACCAAGCACCAAGCACCAAACACCAAGCACCAAAGACCAAGCACCAAGCACCAAACACCAAGCACCCAGCACCAAACACCAAGCACCCAGCACCAAACACCAAGCACCAAACACCAACCACCCAGCACCAAGCACCAAACACCAAGCACCAAACACCAAACACCAAGCACCAAGCACCAAGCACCAAACACCAAACACCAAACACCAAGCACCAGACACCAAGCACCAAACACCAAACACCAAGCACCAAGCACCAAACACCAAACACCAAACACCAAACACCAAGCACCAAAAACCAAACACCAAGCACCAGACACCAAGCACCAAACACCAAACACCAAGCACCAAACACCAAACACCAAGCACCAAGCACCAAACACCAAACACCAAGCACCAAGCACCAAACACCAAGGACCAAAGACCAAACACCAAACAGCAAACACCAAACACCATACAGCAAACACTGAACACCAAAAAGCAGACATCAAACAGCAAACACCAAACACCAAACACCAAACACCAAACAGCAAACACCAAACACCAAGCACCAAACAACAAGGACCAAGCACCAAACACCTAACACCAAGCACCAAGCACCAAGCACCAAACACCAAGCACCAAACACCAAACATCAAGCACGAAGCACCACGTACCAAACACCAAGAACCAAGAACCAAACACCAAGCACCAAGCACCAAGTACAAACACCAAGTACCAAGCACCAAGCACCAAACACCAAGAACCAAGCACCAAACACAAAACACCAAGCACCAAGCACCAAGCATCAAACACCAAGCAGCAAACACCAAACACCAAGCACCAAGCACCAAACACAAAGCACCCAGCACCAAACACCAAGGACCAAGCACCAAGCACCAAGCACCAAACACCAAACACCAAGCACCAAGCACCAGGCACCAAACACCAAGCACCAAGCACCAAACACCAAGCACCAAGCACCAAACACCAAACGCCAAACACCAAACACCAAGAACCAAGAACCAAACACCAATCACCAAGTACAAACACCAAGCACCAAGCACCAAGCACCAAACACCAACCACCAAGCACCAAACGCAAAACACCAAGCACCAAGCACCAAGCATCAAACACCAAGCAGCAAACACCAAACACCAAGGACCAAGCACCAAGCACCAAGCACCAAAAACCAAACACGAAACACGAAACACCAAGCACCAAGCACCAAACACCAAACTCCAAGCACCAAGCACCAAACACCAAACACCAAGCACCAAGCACCAAGCACCAGGCACCAAACACCAAGCACCAAGCACCGAACACCAAGCACCAAACACCAAGCACCAAGCACCGAACACCAAGCACCAAAAAGCAAACACCAAACACCAAACAGCAAACACCAAACAACAAACAGCAAACAGCAAACACCAAACACCAAGCACCAAGCACCAAACACCAAACACCAAACACCAAGCACCAGGCACCAAACACCAAGCACCAAGCACCAAACACCAAGCACCTAGCACCAAACACTAAGCACCAAGCACCAAACACTAAGCACCAAGCACCAAACACCAAGCACCAAGCACCAAACACCAAGCACCAAGCACCAAGCACCAAACACCAAACACCAAGCACCAAAGACCAAGCACCAAGCACCAAACACCAAGCACCCAGCACCAAACACCAAGCACTAAACACCAACCACCCAGCACCAAGCACCAAACACCAAGCATCAAGCACCTAACACCAAACACCAAACACCAAGCACCAAGCACCAAGCACCAAACACCAAGCACCTAGCACCAAACACCAAACACCAAACACCAAGCACAAAACACCAAGCACCAATCACCAAGCAACAAACACCAAGCAGCCAGCAGCAAGCCCCAAACACCAAACACCAAGCACCAAGCACCAAAAACCAAACACCAAGCACCAAGCACCAAACACCTAACACCAAGCACCAAGCACCAAGTACCAAGCACCAAACACCAAGCACCAAACACCAAGCACCAAACACCAAGCACCAAACACCAAACAGCAAGCACCAAACACCTAACACCAAACACCAAGCACCAAACACCAAGCACCAAACACCAAACACCAAGCACCAAGCACCAAACACCTAACACCAAGCACCAAACACCAAGCACTAAGCACCAAGCACCAAGCACCAAACACCAAGCACCAAACACCAAGCACCAAACACCAAACACCAGGCACCAAGCACCAAACACCAAGAACCAAGCACCAAGCACCAAGTACAAACACCAAGCACCAAGCACCAAACACCAAGCACCAAGCACCAAGCATCAAACACCAAGCACCAAACACCAAGCACCAAGCACCAAGCATCAAACACCAAGCATATAACACCAAACACCAAACGCCAAGCGCCAAACACCAAACACCAAGCACCAAGCACCAAACACCTAACACCAAGCACCAAACACCAAGCACCAAACACCAAGCACCAAGCACCAAACACCAAACACCAAGCACCAAACACCAAGCACCAAACACCAAGCACCAAGCACCAAACACCAAGCACCAAGCACCAAACACCAAGAACCAAGCACCAAGCACCAAGTACAAACACCAAGCACCAAGCACCAAACACCAAGCACCTAGCACCAAACACCAAACACCAAGCACCAAACACCAAGCACCAATCACCAAGCACCAAACACCAAGCAGCCAGCAGCAAGCACCAAACACCAAGCACCAAGCACCAAACACCAAACACCAAGCACCAAGCACCAAACACCAAGCACCAAGCACCAAGCATCAAACACCAAGCACCAAAAAGCAAACACCAAACACCAAACAGCAAACACCAAACAACAAACAGCAAACAGCAAACACCAAACACCAAGCACCAAGCACCAAACACCAAACACCAAACACCAAGCACCAGGCACCAAACACCAAGCACCAAGCACAAAACACCAAGCACCTAGCACCAAACACTAAGCACCAAGCACCAAACACTAAGCACCAAGCACCAAGCACCAAAAACCAGACACCAAACACCAAGCACCAAACACCTAACACCAAGCACCAAGCACCAAGTACCAAGCACCAAACACCAAGCACCAAACACCAAACACCAAGCACCAAACACCAAACACCAAGCACCAAGCACCAAACACCTAACACCAAGCACCAAGCACCAACCACCAAACACCAAGCACCAAGCACCAAGCACCAAGCACCAAACACCAAGCACCAAACACCAAGCACCAAACACCAAGCACCAAGCACCAAACACCAAGCACCAAGCACCAAACACCAAGCACCAAGCACCAAGCATCAAACACCAAGCACCAAACACCAAACACCAAGCACCAAGCACCAAGCATCAAACACCAAGCATATAACACCAAACACCAAACACCAAGCACCCAGCACCAAACACCAAGCACCAAGCACCAAACACCAAGCACCAAGCACCAAGCAAAAAGCACCAAACACCAAGCACCAAACACCAAACACCAAGCACCAAACACCAAACACCAAGCACCAAGCACCAAACACCTAACACCAAGCACCAAACACCAACCACCAAACACCAAGCACCAAGCACCAAGCACCAAGCACCAAACACCAAGCACCAAACACCAAGCACCAAACACCTAACACCAAGCACCAAGCACCAAACACCTAACACCAAGCACCAAACACCAAGCACCAAACACCAAGCACCAAGCACCAAGCACCAAACACCAAGCACCAAACACCAAGCACCAAACACCAAGCACCAAGCACCAAACACCAAGCACCAAGCACCAAACACCAAGAACCAAGCACCATGCACCAAGTACAAACACCAAGCACCAAGCACCAAACACCAAGCACCTAGCACCAAACACCAAACACCAAGCACCAAACACCAAGCACCAATCACCAAGCACCAAACACCAAGTAGCCAGCAGCAAGCACCAAACACCAAGCACCAAGCACCAAAAACCAGACACCAAACACCAAGCACCAAACACCTAACACCAAGCACCAAGCACCAAGTACCAAGCACCAAACACCAAACACCAAACACCAAACACCAAGCACCAAACACCAAACACCAAGCACCAAGCACCAAACACCTAACACCAAGCACCAAGCACCAAACACCAAGCACCAAGCACCAAGCACCAAACACCAAGCACCAAGCACCAAACACCAAGCACCAAACACCAAACACCAAGCACCAAGCACCAAGCATCAAACACCAAGCATATAACACCAAACACCAAACACCAAGCACCCAGCACCAAACACCAAACACCAAGCACCAAAAACCAAACACCAAGCACCAGACACCAAGCACCAAACACCAAACACCAAGCACCAAACACCAAACACCAAGCACCAAGCACCAAACACCAAACACCAAGCACCAAGCACCAAACACCAAGCACCAAAGACCAAACACCAAACAGCAAACACCAAACACCATACAGCAAACACTAAACACCAAAAAGCAGACACCAAACAGCAAACACCAAACACGAAACACCAAACACCAAACAGCAAACACCAAACACCAAGCACCAAACACCAAGTACCAAACACAAAACACCAAGCACCAAGCACCAAGTACCAAACACCAAGAACCAATACCAAACACCAAGCACCAAGCACCAAGTACAAACACCAAGTACCAAGCACCAAGCACCAAACACCAAGAACCAAGCACCAAACACAAAACACCAAGCACCAAGCACCAAGCATCAAACACCAAGCAGCAAACACCAAACACCAAGCACCAAGCACCAAACACAAAGCACCCAGCACCAAACACCAAGGACCAAGCACCAAGCACCAAAAACCAAACACCAAACACAAAACACAAAGCACCAAGCACCAAACACCAAACTCCAAGCACCAAGCACCAAGCACCAAACACCAAACACCAAGCACCAAGCACCAGGCACCAAACGCCAAGCACCAAGCACCAAACACCAAGCACCAAGCACCAAACACCAAACGCCAAACACCAAACACCAAGAACCAAGAACCAAACACCAATCACCAAGCACCAAGTACAAACACCAAGCACGAAGCACCAAACACCAAGAACCAAGCACCAAGCACCAAGTACAAACACCAAGCACCAAGCACCAAACACCAAGCACCTAGCACCAAACACCAAACACCAAGCACCAATCACCAAGCACCAAACACCAAGCAGCCAGCAGCAAGCACCAAACACCAAGCACCAAGCACCAAAAACCAGACACCAAGCACCAAGCACCAAACACCTAACACCAAGCACCAAGCACCAAGTACCAAGCACCAAACACCAAGCACCAAACACCAAACACCAAGCACCAAGCACCAAGCACCAAGCACCAATCACCAAACACCAAGCACCAAACACCAAGCACCAAACACCAAGCACCAAGCACCAAACACCAAGCACCAAGCACCAAACACCAAGCACCAAGCACCAAGCATCAAACACCAAGCACCAAACACCAAACACCAAGCACCAAGCACCAAGCATCAAACACCAAGCATATAACACCAAACACCAAGCACCAAGCACCCAGCACCAAACACCAAGCACCAAGCACCAAGCAAAAAGCACCAAACACCAAGCACCAAACACCAAACACCAAGCACCAAACACCAAACACCAAGCACCAAGCACCAAACACGTAACACCAAGCACCAAACACCAAGCACCAAACACCAACCACCAAACACCAAGCACCAAGCACCAAGCACCAAGCACCAAACACCAAGCACCAAACACCAAGCACCAAACACCTAACACCAAGCACCAAGCACCAAGTACCAAGCACCAAACACCAAGCACCAAACACCAAACACCAAGCACCAAACACCAAACACCAAGCACCAAGCACCAAACACCTAACACCAACCACCAAACACCAACCACCTAACACCAAGCACCAAGGACCAAGCACCAAGCACCAAGCACCAAATACCAAGCACCAAACACCAAGCACCAAGCACCAAGCACCAAGTACAAACACCAAGCACCAAGTAGAAACACCAATGACCAAGCACCAAACACCAAACACCAAGCACCAAACACCAAGCACCAAGCACCAAGCATCAAACACCAAACACCAAGCACCAAGCATCAAACACCAAACACCAAGCACCAAACACCAAGCACAAATCACCATGCATCAAACACCAAGCAGCCAGCAGCAAGCACCAAACACCAAACACCAAACACCAAGCACCAAAAACCAAACACCAAACACCAAGCACCAAGCACCAAACACCTAACACGAAGCACCAAGCACCAAGTACCAAGCACCAAACACCAAGCACCAAACACCAAGCACCAAACACCAAGCACCAAACACCAAACACCAAGCACCAAACACCTAACACCAAACACCAAGCACCAAACACCAAGCACCAAACACCAAACACCAAGCACCAAGCACCAAACACCTAACACCAAGCACCAAACACCAAGCACCAAACACCAAGCACCAAGCACCAAACACCAAGCACCAAGCACCAAACACCAAGAACCAAGCACCAAGCACCAAGTACAAACACCAAGCACCAAGCACCAAACACCAAGCACCAAGCACCAAGCATCAAACACCAAGCACCAAACACCAAGCACCAAGCACCAAGCATCAAACACCAAGCATATAACACCAAACACCAAACACCAGGCACCAAACACCAAGAACCAAGCACCAAGCACCAAGTACAAACACCAAGCACCAAGCACCAAACACCAAGCACCAAGCACCAAGCATCAAACACCAAGCGCCAAACACCAAGCACCAAGCACCAAGCATCAAACACCAAGCATATAACACCAAACACCAAACACCAAGCACCAAACACCAAACACCAAGCACCAAGCACCAAACACCTAACACCAAGCACCAAACACCAAGCACCAAACACCAAGCACCAAGCACCAAGCACCAAACACCAAGCACCAAA
The DNA here is from genome assembly GCA_964016885.1 of Eledone cirrhosa. Lineage (NCBI taxonomy): Eukaryota > Metazoa > Mollusca > Cephalopoda > Octopoda > Eledonidae > Eledone > Eledone cirrhosa. The sequence continues at coordinate 140,480,042 of OZ024743.1, read as the reverse complement.
CACCAAGCACCAAACACCAAGCACCAAGCACCAAACACCAAGCACGAAGCACCAAACACCAAGAACCAAGCACCAAGCACCAAGTACAAACACCAAGCACCAAGCACCAAACACCAAGCACCTAGCACCAAACACCAAACACCAAGCACCAATCACCAAGCACCAAACACCAAGCAGCCAGCAGCAAGCACCAAACACCAAGAACCAAGCACCAAAAACCAGACACCAAGCACCAAGCACCAAACACCTATCACCAAGCACCAAGCACCAAGTACCAAGCACCAAACACCAAGCACCAAACACCAAACACCAAGCACCAAGCACCAAGCACCAAGCACCAAACACCAAGCACCAAACACCAAGCACCAAACACCAAGCACCAAGCACCAAACACCAAGCACCAAGCACCAAACACCAAGCACCAAGCACCAAGCATCAAACACCAAGCACCAAACACCAAACACCAAACACCAAACACCAAGCACCAAGCACCAAACACCTAACACCAACCACCAAACACCAACCACCAAACACCAAGCACCAAGGACCAAGCACCAAGCACCAAGCACCAAATACCAAGCACCAAACACCAAGCACCAAGCACCAAGCACCAAGTACAAACACCAAGCACCAAGCACCAAACAACAAGCACCAAGCATCAAACACCAAACACCAAACACCAAGCACCAAGCACCAAGCATCAAACACCAAGCATATAACACCAAACACCAAGCACCAAGCACCAAACACCAAGAACCAAGCACCAAGCACCAAGTAGAAACACCAAATACCAAGCACCAAACACCAAGCACCAAGCACCAAGCACCAAACACCAAGCACCAAACACCAAGCACCAAGCACCAAGCATCAAACACCAAACACCAAGCACCAAGCATCAAACACCAAACACCAAGCACCAAACACCAAGCACAAATCACCATGCATCAAACACCAAGCAGCCAGCAGCAAGCACCAAACACCAAACACCAAACACCAAGCACCAAAAACCAAACACCAAGCACCAAGCACCAAACACCAAGCACCAAACACCAAACACCAAGCACCAAGCACCAAGCACCAAACACAAAGCACCAAACACCAAGCACCAAGCACCAAACACCAAGCACCCAGCACCAAAAACCAAGCACCCAGCACCAAACACCAAGCACCAAACACCAACCACCAAGCACCAAGCACCAAACACCTAACACCAAGCACCAAGCACCAACCACCAAACACCAAGCACCAAGCACCAAGCACCAAGCACCAAACACCAAGCACCAAACACCAAGCACCAAACACCAAGCACCAAGCACCAAGCACCAAACACCAAGCACCAAGCACCAAGCATCAAACACCAAACACCAAGCACCAAACACCAAGCACCAATCACCATGCATCAAACACCAAGCAGCCAGCAGCAAGCACCAAACACCAAACACCAAGCACCAAGCACCAAAAACCAAACACCAAGCACCAAGCACCAAACACCAAGCACCAAGCACCAAACACCAAGCACCAAGCACCAAACACCAAGCACCAAAGACCAAGCACCAAGCACCAAATACCAAGCACCCAGCACCAAACACCAAGCACCCAGCACCAAACACCAAGCACCAAACACCAACCACCCAGCACCAAGCACCAAACACCAAGCACCAAGCACCAAACACAAAACACCAAGCACCAAGCACCAAGCACCAAACACCAAACACCAAACACCAAGCACCAAACACCAAACACCAAGCACCAGACACCAAGCACCAAACACCAAACACCAAACACCAAGCACCAAACACCAAACACCAAGCACCAGACACCAAGCACCAAACACCAAACACCAAACACCAAGCACCAAGCACCAAACACCAAACACCAAACACCAAGCACCAAACACCAAACACCAAGCACCAAAAACCAAACACCAAGCACCAGACACCAAGCACCAAACAACAAACACCAAGCACCAAACACCAAACACCAAGCACCAAGCACCAAACACCAAACACCAAGCACCAAGCACCAAACACCAAGCACCAAAGACCAAACACCAAACAGCAAACACCAAACACCATACAGCAAACACTAAACACCAAAAAGCAGACACCAAACAGCAAACACCAAAAAGCAGACACCAAACAGCAAACACCAAACACGAAACACCAAACACCAAACAGCAAACACCAAACACCAAGCACCAAACACCAAGGACCAAGCACCAAACACCTAACACCAAGCACCAAGCACCAAGCACCAAACACCAAGCACCAAGCACCAAGCACCAAGTACAAACACCAAGCACCAAGCACCAAACACCAAGCACCAAGCATCAAACACCAAACACCAAACACCAAGCACCAAGCACCAAGCATCAAACAACAAGCATATAACACCAAACACCAAGCACCAAGCACCAAACACCAAGAACCAAGCACCAAGCACCAAGTAGAAACACCAATGACCAAGCACCAAACACCAAACACCAAGCACCAAACACCAAGCACCAAGCACCAAGCATCAAACACCAAACACCAAGCACCAAGCATCAAACACCAAACACCAAGCACCAAACACCAAGCACAAATCACCATGCATCAAACACCAAGCAGCCAGCAGCAAGCACCAAACACCAAACACCAAACACCAAGCACCAAAAACCAAACACCAAGCACCAAGCACCAAACACCAAGCACCAAACACCAAACACCAAGCACCAAGCACCAAGCACCAAACACAAAGCACCAAACACCAAGCACCAAGCACCAAACACCAAGCACCCAGCACCAAAAACCAAGCACCCAGCACCAAACACCAAGCACCAAACACCAACCACCAAGCACCAAGCACCAAACACCTAACACCAAGCACCAAGCACCAACCACCAAACACCAAGCCCCAAGCACCAAGCACCAAGCACCAAACACCAAGCACCAAACACCAAGCACCAAACACCAAGCACCAAGCACCAAGCACCAAACACCAAGCATCAAGCACCAAGCATCAAACACCAAACACCAAGCACCAAACACCAAGCACCAATCACCATGCATCAAACACCAAGCAGCCAGCAGCAAGCACCAAACACCAAACACCAAGCACCAAGCACCAAAAACCAAACACCAAGCACCAAGCACCAAACACCAAGCACCAAGCACCAAACACCAAGCACCAAGCACCAAACACCAAGCACCAAAGACCAAGCACCAAGCACCAAATACCAAGCACCCAGCACCAAACACCAAGCACCCAGCACCAAACACCAAGCACCAAACACCAACCACCAAGCACCAAGCACCAAACACCAAGCACCAAGCACCAAACACAAAACACCAAGCACCAAGCACCAAGCACCAAACACCAAACACCAAACACCAAGCACCAAACACCAAACACCAAGCACCAGACACCAAGCACCAAACACCAAACACCAAACACCAAGCACCAAACACCAAACACCAAGCACCAGACACCAAGCACCAAACACCAAACACCAAACACCAAGCACCAAGCACCAAACACCAAACACCAAACACCAAGCACCAAACACCAAACACCAAGCACCAAAAACCAAACACCAAGCACCAGACACCAAGCACCAAACACCAAACACCAAGCACCAAACACCAAACACCAAGCACCAAGCACCAAACACCAAACACCAAGCACCAAGCACCAAACACCAAGCACCAAAGACCAAACACCAAACAGCAAACACCAAACACCATACAGCAAACACTAAACACCAAAAAGCAGACACCAAACAGCAAACACCAAAAAGCAGACACCAAACAGCAAACACCAAACACGAAACACCAAACACCAAACAGCAAACACCAAACACCAAGCACCAAACACCAAGGACCAAGCACCAAACACCTAACACCAAGCACCAAGCACCAAGCACCAAACACCAAGCACCAAACACCAAACATCAAGCACCAAGCACCAAGTACCAAACACCAAGAACCAAGAACCAAACACCAAGCACCAAGCACCAAGTACAAACACCAAGTACCAAGCACCAAGCACCAAACACCAAGAACCAAGCACCAAACACAAAACACCAAGCACCAAGCACCAAGCATCAAACACCAAGCAGCAAACACCAAACACCAAGCACCAAGCACCAAACACAAAGCACCCAGCACCAAACACCAAGGACCAAGCACCAAGCACCAAAAACCAAACACCAAACACAAAACACAAAGCACCAAGCACCAAACACCAAACTCCAAGCACCAAGCACCAAGCACCAAACACCAAACACCAAGCACCAAGCACCAGGCACCAAACACCAAGCACCAAGCACCAAACACCAAGCACCAAGCACCAAACACCAAACGCTAAACACCAAACACCAAGAACCAAGAACCAAACACCAATCACCAAGCACCAAGTACAAACACCAAGCACCAAGCACCAAGCGCAAAACACCAAGCACCAAGCACCAAGCATCAAACACCAAGCACCAAACACCAAACACCAAGCACCAAGCACCAAGCGCCAAGCACCAAACACAATGCACCCAGCACCAAACACCAAGGACCAAGCACCAAGCACCAAGCACCAAAAACCAAACACGAAACACGAAACACCAAGCACCAAGCACCAAACACCAAACTCCAAGCACCAAGCACCAAACACCAAACACCAAGCACCATGCACCAAGCACCAGGCACTAAACACCAAGCACCAAGCACCAAACACCAAGCACCAAGCACCAAACACCAAACACCAAACACCAAACAGCAAACAACATACATCAAACACCAAACACCAAAAAGCAAATACCAAACACCAAACAGCAAACACCAAACAACAAACACCAAACAACAAACACCAAACAGCAAACAGCAAACACCAAACACCAAGCACCAAGCACCAAACACCAAACACCAAACACCAAGCACCAGGCACCAAACACCAAGCACCAAGCACCAAACACCAAGCACCTAGCACCAAACACCAAGCACCAAACACCAAGTACAAACACCAAGCACCAAACACCAAACACCAAGCACCAAACACCAAGCACCAATCACCAAGCACCAAACACCAAGCAGCCAGCAACAAGCACCAAACACCAAGCACCAAGCACCAAAAACCAGACACCAAGCACCAAGCACCAAACACCTAACACCAAGCACCAAGCACCAACCACCAAACACCAAGCACCAAGCACCAAACACCAAGCACCAAACACCAAGCACCAAGCACCAAACACCAAGCACCAAGCACCAAACACCAAGCACCAAGCACCAAGCATCAAACACCAAGCACCAAACACCAAACACCAAGCACCAAGCACCAAGCATCAAACACCAAGCATATAACACCAAACACCAAGCACCAAGCACCCAGCACCAAACACCAAGCACCAAGCACCAAGCAAAAAGCAACAAACACCAAGCACCAAACACCAAACACCAAGCACCAAACACCAAACACCAAGCTCCAAACACCAAGCACCAAACACCAACCACCAAACACCAAGCACCAAGCACCAAGCACCAAGCACCAAACACCAAGCACCAAACACCAAGCACCAAACACCTAACACCAAGCACCAAGCACCAAGTACCAAGCACCAAACACCAAGCACCAAACACCAAACACCAAGCACCAAACACCAAACACCAAGCACCAAGCACCAAACACCTAACACCAAGCACCAAACACCAACCACCAAACACCAAGCACCAAGGACCAAGCACCAAGCTCCAAGCACCAAGCACCAAACACCAAGCACCAAGCACCAAGCACCAAGTACAAACACCAAGCACCAAGCACCAAACACCAAGCACCAAGCATCAAACACCAAACACCAAACACCAAGCACCAAGCACCAAGCATCAAACACCAAGCATATAACACCAAACACCAAGCACCAAGCACCAAACACCAAGAACCAAGTACGAAGCACCAAGTACAAACACCAATCACCAAGCACCAAACACCAAACACCAAGCACCAAACACCAAGCACCAATCACCAAGCACCAAACACCAAGCAGCCAGCAGCAAGCACCATACACCAAACACCAAGCACCAAGCACCAAAAACCAGACACCAAGCACCAAGCACCAAACACCTAACACCAAGCACCAAGCACCAAGTACCAAGCACCAAACACCAAGCACCAAACACCAAACACCAAGCACCAAACACCAAACACCAAGCACCAAGCACCAAACACCTAACACCAAGCACCAAGCACCAACCACCAAACACCAAGCACCAAGCACCAAGCACCAAGCACCAAACACCAAGCACCATACACCAAGCACCAAACACCAAGCACCAAGCACCAAACACCAAGCACCAAGCACCAAACACCAAGCACCAAGCACCAAGCATCAAACACCAAACACCAAGCACCAAACACCAAGCACCAATCACCATGCATCAAACACCAAGCAGCCAGCAGCAAGCACCAAACACCAAACACCAAGCACCAAGCACCAAAAACCAAACCCCAAGCACCAAGCACCAAACACCAAGCACCAAGCACCAAACACCAAGCACCAAACACCAAGCACCAAACACCAAGCACCAAAGACCAAGCACCAAGCACCAAACACCAAGCACCCAGCACCAAACACCAAGCACCCAGCACCAAACACCAAGCACCAAACACCAACCACCCAGCACCAAGCACCAAACACCAAGCACCAAGCACCAAACACCAAGCACCCAGCACCAAACACCAAGCACCCAGCACCAAACACCAAGCACCAAACACCAACCACCCAGCACCAAGCACCAAACACCAAGCACCAAGCACCAAACACAAAACACCAAGCACCAAGCACCAAGCACCAAACACCAAGCACCAAGCACCAAGCACCAAACACAAAACACCAAGCACCAAGCACCAAGCATCAAACACCAAGCAGCAAACACCAAACACCAAGCACCAAGCACCAAGCACCAAGCACCAAACACAATGCACCCAGCACCAAACACCAAGGACCAAGCACCAAGCACCAAGCACCAAACACGAAACACGAAACACCAAGCACCAAGCACCAAACACCAAACTCCAAGCACCAAGCACCAAACACCAAACACCAAGCACCAGGCACCAAACACCAAGCACCAAGCACCAAACACCAAACACCAAACACCAAGCACCAGGCACCAAACACCAAGCACCAAGCACCAAACACCAAGCACCTAGCACCAAACACCAAGCACCAAACACCAAGTACAAACACCAAGCACCAAACACCAAACACCAAGCACCAAACACCAAGCACCAATCACCAAGCACCAAACACCAAGCAGCCAGCAACAAGCACCAAACACCAAGCACCAAGCACCAAAAACCAGACACCAAGCACCAAGCACCAAACACCTAACACCAAGCACCAAGCACCAACCACCAAACACCAAGCACCAAGCACCAAACACCAAGCACCAAACACCAAGCACCAAGCACCAAACACCAAGCACCAAGCACCAAACACCAAGCACCAAGCACCAAGCATCAAACACCAAGCACCAAACACCAAACACCAAGCACCAAGCACCAAGCATCAAACACCAAGCATATAACACCAAACACCAAGCACCAAGCACCCAGCACCAAACACCAAGCACCAAGCACCAAGCAAAAAGCAACAAACACCAAGCACCAAACACCAAACACCAAGCACCAAACACCAAACACCAAGCTCCAAACACCAAGCACCAAACACCAACCACCAAACACCAAGCACCAAGCACCAAGCACCAAGCACCAAACACCAACCACCAAACACCAAGCACCAAACACCAAGCACCAAACACCTAACACCAAGCACCAAGCACCAAGTACCAAGCACCAAACACCAAGCACCAAACACCAAACACCAAGCACCAAACACCAAACACCAAGCACCAAGCACCAAACACCTAACACCAAGCACCAAACACCAACCACCAAACACCAAGCACCAAGGACCAAGCACCAAGCTCCAAGCACCAAGCACCAAACACCAAGCACCAAGCACCAAGCACCAAGTACAAACACCAAGCACCAAGCACCAAACACCAAGCACCAAGCATCAAACACCAAACACCAAACACCAAGCACCAAGCACCAAGCATCAAACACCAAGCATATAACACCAAACACCAAGCACCAAGCACCAAACACCAAGAACCAAGTACGAAGCACCAAGTACAAACACCAATCACCAAGCACCAAACACCAAACACCAAGCACCAAACACCAAGCACCAATCACCAAGCACCAAACACCAAGCAGCCAGCAGCAAGCACCAAACACCAAACACCAAGCACCAAGCACCAAAAACCAGACACCAAGCACCAAGCACCAAACACCTAACACCAAGCACCAAGCACCAAGTACCAAGCACCAAACACCAAGCACCAAACACCAAACACCAAGCACCAAACACCAAACACCAAGCACCAAGCACCAAACACCTAACACCAAGCACCAAGCACCAACCACCAAACACCAAGCACCAAGCACCAAGCACCAAGCACCAAACACCAAGCACCATACACCAAGCACCAAACACCAAGCACCAAGCACCAAACACCAAGCACCAAGCACCAAACACCAAGCACCAAGCACCAAGCATCAAACACCAAACACCAAGCACCAAACACCAAGCACCAATCACCATGCATCAAACACCAAGCAGCCAGCAGCAAGCACCAAACACCAAACACCAAGCACCAAGCACCAAAAACCAAACCCCAAGCACCAAGCACCAAACACCAAGCACCAAGCACCAAACACCAAGCACCAAACACCAAGCACCAAACACCAAGCACCAAAGACCAAGCACCAAGCACCAAACACCAAGCACCCAGCACCAAACACCAAGCACCCAGCACCAAACACCAAGCACCAAACACCAACCACCCAGCACCAAGCACCAAACACCAAGCACCAAGCACCAAACACCAAGCACCCAGCACCAAACACCAAGCACCCAGCACCAAACACCAAGCACCAAACACCAACCACCCAGCACCAAGCACCAAACACCAAGCACCAAGCACCAAACACAAAACACCAAGCACCAAGCACCAAGCACCAAACACCAAGCACCAAGCACCAAGCACCAAACACAAAACACCAAGCACCAAGCACCAAGCATCAAACACCAAGCAGCAAACACCAAACACCAAGCACCAAGCACCAAGCACCAAGCACCAAACACAATGCACCCAGCACCAAACACCAAGGACCAAGCACCAAGCACCAAGCACCAAACACGAAACACGAAACACCAAGCACCAAGCACCAAACACCAAACTCCAAGCACCAACCACCAAACACCAAACACCAAGCACCAGGCACCAAACACCAAGCACCAAGCACCAAACACCAAGCACCAAGCACCAAACACCAAACACCAAACACCAAACAGCAAACAACATACATCAAACACCAAACACCAAAAAGCAAACACCAAACACCAAACAGCAAACACCAAACAACAAACACCAAACAACAAACACCAAACAGCAAACAGCAAACACCAAACACCAAGCACCAAGCACCAAACACCAAACACCAAACACCAAGCACCAGGCACCAAACACCAAGCACCAAGCACCAAACACCAAGCACCTAGCACCAAACACCAAGCACCAAACACCAAGTACAAACACCAAGCACCAAACACCAAACACCAAGCACCAAACACCAAGCACCAATCACCAAGCACCAAACACCAAGCAGCCAGCAACAAGCACCAAACACCAAGCACCAAACACCAAAAACCAGACACCAAGCACCAAGCACCAAACATCTAACACCAAGCACCAAGCACCAACCACCAAACACCAAGCCCCAAGCACCAAGCACCAAGCACCAAACACCAAGCACCAAACACCAAGCACCAAACACCAAGCACCAAGCACCAAACACCAAGCACCAAGCACCAAACACCAAGCACCAAGCACCAAGCATCAAACACCAAGCACCAAACACCAAACACCAAGCACCAAGCACCAAGCATCAAACACCAAGCATATAACACCAAACACCAAGCACCAAGCACCCAGCACCAAACACCAAGCACCAAGCACCAAGCAAAAAGCACCAAACACCAAGCACCAAATACCAAACACCAAGCACCAAACACCAAACACCAAGCACCAATCACCAAGCACCTAACACCAAGCACCAAACACCAAGCACCAAACACCAACCACCAAACACCAAGCACCAAGCACCAAGCACCAAGCACCAAACACCAAGCACCAAACACCAAGCACCAAACACCTAACACCAAGCACCAAGCACCAAGTACCAAGCACCAAATACCAAGCACCAAACACCAAACACCAAACACCAAGCACCAAGCACCAAACACCAAGCACCAAGCACCAAACACCAAGCACCAAGCACCAAGCATCAAACACCAAACACCAAGCACCAAACACCAAGCACCAATCACCATGCATCAAACACCAAGCAGCCAGCAGCAAGCACCAAACACCAAACACCAAGCACCAAGCACCAAAAACCAAACCCCAAGCACCAAGCACCAAACACCAAGCACCAAACACCAAGCACCAAACACCAAGCACCAAAGACCAAGCACCAAGCACCAAACACCAAGCACCCAGCACCAAACACCAAGCACCCAGCACCAAACACCAAGCACCAAACACCAACCACCCAGCACCAAGCACCAAACACCAAGCACCAAGCACCAAACACCAAGCACCCAGCACCAAACACCAAGCACCCAGCACCAAACACCAAGCACCAAACACCAACCACCCAGCACCAAGCACCAAACACCAAGCACCAAGCACCAAACACAAAACACCAAGCACCAAGCACCAAGCACCAAACACCAAGCACCAAGCACCAAGCACCAAACACAAAACACCAAGCACCAAGCACCAAGCATCAAACACCAAGCAGCAAACACCAAACACCAAGCACCAAGCACCAAGCACCAAGCCCCAAACACAATGCACCCAGCACCAAACACCAACGACCAAGCACCAAGCACCAAGCACCAAACACGAAACACGAAACACCAAGCACCAAGCACCAAACACCAAACTCCAAGCACCAAGCACCAAACACCAAACACCAAGCACCAGGCACCAAACACCAAGCACCAAGCACCAAACACCAAGCACCAAGCACCAAACACCAAACACCAAACACCAAACAGCAAACAACATACATCAAACACCAAACACCAAAAAGCAAACACCAAACACCAAACAGCAAACACCAAACAACAAACACCAAACAACAAACACCAAACAGCAAACAGCAAACACCAAACACCAAGCACCAAGCACCAAACACCAAACACCAAACACCAAGCACCAGGCACCAAACACCAAGCACCAAGCACCAAACACCAAGCACCTAGCACCAAACACCAAGCACCAAACACCAAGTACAAACACCAAGCACCAAACACCAAACACCAAGCACCAAACACCAAGCACCAATCACCAAGCACCAAACACCAAGCAGCCAGCAACAAGCACCAAACACCAAGCACCAAGCACCAAAAACCAGACACCAAGCACCAAGCACCAAACATCTAACACCAAGCACCAAGCACCAACCACCAAACACCAAGCCCCAAGCACCAAGCACCAAGCACCAAACACCAAGCACCAAACACCAAGCACCAAACACCAAGCACCAAGCACCAAACACCAAGCACCAAGCACCAAACACCAAGCACCAAGCACCAAGCATCAAACACCAAGCACCAAACACCAAACACCAAGCACCAAGCACCAAGCATCAAACACCAAGCATATAACACGAAACACCAAGCACCAAGCACCCAGCACCAAACACCAAGCACCAAGCACCAAGCAAAAAGCACCAAACACCAAGCACCAAACACCAAACACCAAGCACCAAACACCAAACACCAAGCACCAATCACCAAGCACCTAACACCAAGCACCAAACACCAAGCACCAAACACCAACCACCAAACACCAAGCACCAAACACCAAGCACCAAACACCAAGCACCAAACACCTAACACCAAGCACCAAGCACCAACTACCAAGCACCAAATACCAAGCACCAAACATCAAACACCAAGCACCAAACACCAAACACCAAGCACCAAGCACCAGGCACCTAACACCAAGCACCAAACACCAACCACCAAACACCAAGCACCAAGGACCAAGCACCAAGCACCAAGCACCAAACACCAAGCACCAAGCACCAAGCACCAAGTACAAACACCAAGCACCAAGCACCAAACACCAAGCACCAAGCATCAAACACCAAACACCAAACACCAAGCACCAAGCACCAAGCACCAAGCATCAAACACCAAGCATATAACACCAAACACCAAGCACCAAGCACCAAACACCAAGAACCAAGCACCAAGCACCAAGTACAAACACCAATCACCAAGCACCAAACTCCAAACACCAAACACCAAACACCAAGCACCAATCACCAAGCACCAAACACCAAGCAGCCAGCAGCAAGCACCAAACACCAAACACCAAGCACCAAGCACCAAAAACCAGACACCAAGCACCAAGCACCAAACACCTAACACCAAGCACCAAGCACCAAGTACCAAGCACCAAACACCAAGCACCAAACACCAAACACCAAGCACCAAACACCAAACACCAAGCACCAAGCACCAAACACCTAACACCAAGCACCAAGCACCAACCACCAAACACCAAGCACAAAGCACCAAGCACCAAGCACCAAACACCAAGCACCAAACACCAAGCACCAAGCACCAAACACCAAGCACCAAGCACCAAACACCAAGCACCAAGCACCAAGCATCAAACACCAAACACCAAGCACCAACACCAAGCACCAATCACCATGCATCAAACACCAAGCAGCCAGCAGCAAGCACCAAACACCAAACACCAAGCACCAAGCACCAAAAACCAAACACCAAGCACCAAGCACCAAACACCAAGCACCAACCACCAAACGCCAAGCACCAAGCACCAAGCACCAAACACCAAGCACCAAAGACCAAGCACCAAGCACCAAACACCAAGCACCCAGCACCAAACACCAAGCACCCAGCACCAAACACCAAGCACCAAACACCAACCACCCAGCACCAAGCACCAAACACCAAGCACCAAACACCAAACACCAAGCACCAAGCACCAAGCACCAAACACCAAACACCAAACACCAAGCACCAAACACCAAACACCAAGCACCAGACACCAAGCACCAAACACCAAACACCAAGCACCAAGCACCAAACACCAAACACCAAACACCAAACACCAAGCACCAAAAACCAAACACCAAGCACCAGACACCAAGCACCAAACACCAAACACCAAGCACCAAACACCAAACACCAAGCACCAAGCACCAAACACCAAACACCAAGCACCAAGCACCAAACACCAAGGACCAAAGACCAAACACCAAACAGCAAACACCAAACACCATACAGCAAACACTGAACACCAAAAAGCAGACATCAAACAGCAAACACCAAACACCAAACACCAAACACCAAACAGCAAACACCAAACACCAAGCACCAAACAACAAGGACCAAGCACCAAACACCTAACACCAAGCACCAAGCACCAAGCACCAAACACCAAGCACCAAACACCAAACATCAAGCACGAAGCACCAAGTACCAAACACCAAGAACCAAGAACCAAACACCAAGCACCAAGCACCAAGTACAAACACCAAGTACCAAGCACCAAGCACCAAACACCAAGAACCAAGCACCAAACACAAAACACCAAGCACCAAGCACCAAGCATCAAACACCAAGCAGCAAACACCAAACACCAAGCACCAAGCACCAAACACAAAGCACCCAGCACCAAACACCAAGGACCAAGCACCAAGCACCAAAAACCAAACACCAAACACAAAACACAAAGCACCAAGCACCAAACACCAAACACCAAGCACCAAGCACCAGGCACCAAACACCAAGCACCAAGCACCAAACACCAAGAACCAAGCACCAAACACAAAACACCAAGCACCAAGCACCAAGCATCAAACACCAAGCAGCAAACACCAAGCACCAAGCACCAGGCACCAAACACCAAGCACCAAGCACCAAACACCAAGCACCAAGCACCAAACACCAAACGCCAAACACCAAACACCAAGAACCAAGAACCAAACACCAATCACCAAGTACAAACACCAAGCACCAAGCACCAAGCACCAAACACCAACCACCAAGCACCAAACACAAAACACCAAGCACCAAGCACCAAGCATCAAACACCAAGCAGCAAACACCAAACACCAAGGACCAAGCACCAAGCACCAAGCACCAAAAACCAAACACGAAACACGAAACACCAAGCACCAAGCACCAAACACCAAACTCCAAGCACCAAGCACCAAACACCAAACACCAAGCACCAAACACCAAGCACCAGGCACCAAACACCAAGCACCAAGCACCGAACACCAAGCACCAAACACCAAGCACCAAGCACCGAACACCAAGCACCAAAAAGCAAACACCAAACACCAAAGAGCAAACACCAAACAACAAACAGCAAACAGCAAACACCAAACACCAAGCACCAAGCACCAAACACCAAACACCAAACACCAAGCACCAGGCACCAAACACCAAGCACCAAGCACCAAACACCAAGCACCTAGCACCAAACACCAAGCACCAAACACCAAGCACCAATCACCATGCATCAAACACCAAGCAGCCAGCAGCAAGCACCAAACACCAAACACCAAGCACCAAGCACCAAAAACCAAACCCCAAGCACCAAGCACCAAACACCAAGCACCAAACACCAAGCACCAAACACCAAGCACCAAAGACCAAGCACCAAGCACCAAACACCAAGCACCCAGCACCAAACACCAAGCACCCAGCACCAAACACCAAGCACCAAACACCAACCACCCAGCACCAAGCACCAAACACCAAGCACCAAGCACCAAACACCAAGCACCCAGCACCAAACACCAAGCACCCAGCACCAAACACCAAGCACCAAACACCAACCACCCAGCACCAAGCACCAAACACCAAGCACCAAGCACCAAACACAAAACACCAAGCACCAAGCACCAAGCACCAAACACCAAGCACCAAGCACCAAGCACCAAACACAAAACACCAAGCACCAAGCACCAAGCATCAAACACCAAGCAGCAAACACCAAACACCAAGCACCAAGCACCAAGCACCAAGCCCCAAACACAATGCACCCAGCACCAAACACCAACGACCAAGCACCAAGCACCAAGCACCAAACACGAAACACGAAACACCAAGCACCAAGCACCAAACACCAAACTCCAAGCACCAAGCACCAAACACCAAACACCAAGCACCAGGCACCAAACACCAAGCACCAAGCACCAAACACCAAGCACCAAGCACCAAACACCAAACACCAAACACCAAACAGCAAACAACATACATCAAACACCAAACACCAAAAAGCAAACACCAAACACCAAACAGCAAACACCAAACAACAAACACCAAACAACAAACATCAAACAGCAAACAGCAAACACCAAACACCAAGCACCAAGCACCAAACACCAAACACCAAACACCAAGCACCAGGCACCAAACACCAAGCACCAAGCACCAAACACCAAGCACCTAGCACCAAACACCAAGCACCAAACACCAAGTACAAACACCAAGCACCAAACACCAAACACCAAGCACCAAACACCAAGCACCAATCACCAAGCACCAAACACCAAGCAGCCAGCAACAAGCACCAAACACCAAGCACCAAGCACCAAAAACCAGACACCAAGCACCAAGCACCAAACATCTAACACCAAGCACCAAGCACCAACCACCAAACACCAAGCCCCAAGCACCAAGCACCAAGCACCAAACACCAAGCACCAAACACCAAGCACCAAACACCAAGCACCAAGCACCAAACACCAAGCACCAAGCACCAAACACCAAGCACCAAGCACCAAGCATCAAACACCAAGCACCAAACACCAAACACCAAGCACCAAGCACCAAGCATCAAACACCAAGCATATAACACGAAACACCAAGCACCAAGCACCCAGCACCAAACACCAAGCACCAAGCACCAAGCAAAAAGCACCAAACACCAAGCACCAAACACCAAACACCAAGCACCAAACACCAAACACCAAGCACCAATCACCAAGCACCTAACACCAAGCACCAAACACCAAGCACCAAACACCAACCACCAAACACCAAGCACCAAACACCAAGCACCAAACACCAAGCACCAAACACCTAACACCAAGCACCAAGCACCAAGTACCAAGCACCAAATACCAAGCACCAAACACCAAACACCAAGCACCAAACACCAAACACCAAGCACCAAGCACCAGGCACCTAACACCAAGCACCAAACACCAACCACCAAACACCAAGCACCAAGGACCAAGCACCAAGCACCAAGCACCAAACACCAAGCACCAAGCACCAAGCACCAAGTACAAACACCAAGCACCAAGCACCAAACACCAAGCACCAAGCATCAAACACCAAACACCAAACACCAAGCACCAAGCACCAAGCACCAAGCATCAAACACCAAGCATATAACACCAAACACCAAGCACCAAGCACCAAACACCAAGAACCAAGCACCAAGCACCAAGTACAAACACCAATCACCAAGCACCAAACACCAAACACCAAACACCAAACACCAAGCACCAATCACCAAGCACCAAACACCAAGCAGCCAGCAGCAAGCACCAAACACCAAACACCAAGCACCAAGCACCAAAAACCAGACACCAAGCACCAAGCACCAAACACCTAACACCAAGCACCAAGCACCAAGTACCAAGCACCAAACACCAAGCACCAAACACCAAACACCAAGCACCAAACACCAAACACCAAGCACCAAGCACCAAACACCTAACACCAAGCACCAAGCACCAACCACCAAACACCAAGCACCAAGCACCAAGCACCAAGCACCAAACACCAAGCACCAAACACCAAGCACCAAGCACCAAACACCAAGCACCAAGCACCAAACACCAAGCACCAAGCACCAAGCATCAAACACCAAACACCAAGCACCAACACCAAGCACCAATCACCATGCATCAAACACCAAGCAGCCAGCAGCAAGCACCAAACACCAAACACCAAGCACCAAGCACCAAAAACCAAACACCAAGCACCAAGCACCAAACACCAAGCACCAACCACCAAACGCCAAGCACCAAGCACCAAGCACCAAACACCAAGCACCAAAGACCAAGCACCAAGCACCAAACACCAAGCACCCAGCACCAAACACCAAGCACCCAGCACCAAACACCAAGCACCAAACACCAACCACCCAGCACCAAGCACCAAACACCAAGCACCAAACACCAAACACCAAGCACCAAGCACCAAGCACCAAACACCAAACACCAAACACCAAGCACCAAACACCAAACACCAAGCACCAGACACCAAGCACCAAACACCAAACACCAAGCACCAAGCACCAAACACCAAACACCAAACACCAAACACCAAGCACCAAAAACCAAACACCAAGCACCAGACACCAAGCACCAAACACCAAACACCAAGCACCAAACACCAAACACCAAGCACCAAGCACCAAACACCAAACACCAAGCACCAAGCACCAAACACCAAGGACCAAAGACCAAACACCAAACAGCAAACACCAAACACCATACAGCAAACACTGAACACCAAAAAGCAGACATCAAACAGCAAACACCAAACACCAAACACCAAACACCAAACAGCAAACACCAAACACCAAGCACCAAACAACAAGGACCAAGCACCAAACACCTAACACCAAGCACCAAGCACCAAGCACCAAACACCAAGCACCAAACACCAAACATCAAGCACGAAGCACCAAGTACCAAACACCAAGAACCAAGAACCAAACACCAAGCACCAAGCACCAAGTACAAACACCAAGTACCAAGCACCAAGCACCAAACACCAAGAACCAAGCACCAAACACAAAACACCAAGCACCAAGCACCAAGCATCAAACACCAAGCAGCAAACACCAAACACCAAGCACCAAGCACCAAACACAAAGCACCCAGCACCAAACACCAAGGACCAAGCACCAAGCACCAAAAACCAAACACCAAACACAAAACACAAAGCACCAAGCACCAAACACCAAACACCAAGCACCAAGCACCAGGCACCAAACACCAAGCACCAAGCACCAAACACCAAGAACCAAGCACCAAACACAAAACACCAAGCACCAAGCACCAAGCATCAAACACCAAGCAGCAAACACCAAGCACCAAGCACCAGGCACCAAACACCAAGCACCAAGCACCAAACACCAAGCACCAAGCACCAAACACCAAACGCCAAACACCAAACACCAAGAACCAAGAACCAAACACCAATCACCAAGTACAAACACCAAGCACCAAGCACCAAGCACCAAACACCAACCACCAAGCACCAAGCACAAAACACCAAGCACCAAGCACCAAGCATCAAACACCAAGCAGCAAACACCAAACACCAAGGACCAAGCACCAAGCACCAAGCACCAAAAACCAAACACGAAACACGAAACACCAAGCACCAAGCACCAAACACCAAACTCCAAGCACCAAGCACCAAACACCAAACACCAAGCACCAAACACCAAGCACCAGGCACCAAACACCAAGCACCAAGCACCGAACACCAAGCACCAAACACCAAGCACCAAGCACCGAACACCAAGCACCAAAAAGCAAACACCAAACACCAAAGAGCAAACACCAAACAACAAACAGCAAACAGCAAACACCAAACACCAAGCACCAAGCACCAAACACCAAACACCAAACACCAAGCACCAGGCACCAAACACCAAGCACCAAGCACCAAACACCAAGCACCTAGCACCAAACACTAAGCACCAAGCACCAAACACTAAGCACCAAGCACCAAACACCAAGCACCAAGCACCAAACACCAAGCACCAAGCACCAAGCACCAAACACCAAACACCAAGCACCAAAGACCAAGCACCAAGCACCAAACACCAAGCACCCAGCACCAAACACCAAGCACTAAACACCAACCACCCAGCACCAAGCACCAAACACCAAGCATCAAGCACCTAACACCAAACACCAAACACCAAGCACCAAGCACCAAGCACCAAACACCAAGCACCTAGCACCAAACACCAAACACCAAACACCAAGCACA
This sequence comes from Eledone cirrhosa, assembly GCA_964016885.1. Lineage (NCBI taxonomy): Eukaryota > Metazoa > Mollusca > Cephalopoda > Octopoda > Eledonidae > Eledone > Eledone cirrhosa. The sequence continues at coordinate 140,460,856 of OZ024743.1, read as the reverse complement.
AAACACCAAGCACCAATCACCAAGCATCAAACACCAAGCAGCCAGCAGCAAGCCCCAAACACCAAACACCATGCACCAAGCACCAAAAACCAAACACCAAGCACCAAGCACCAAACACCTAACACCAAGCACCAAGCACCAAGTACCAAGCACCAAACACCAAGCACCAAACACCAAGCACCAAACACCAAGCACCAAACACCAAACACCAAGCACCAAACACCTAACACCAAACACCAAGCACCAAACACCAAGCACCAAACACCAAACACCAAGCACCAAGCACCAAACACCTAACACCAAGCACCAAACACCAAGCACTAAGCACCAAGCACCAAGCACCAAACACCAAGCACCAAACACCAAGCACCAAACACCAAACACCAAGCACCAAGCACCAAACACCAAGAACCAAGCACCAAGCACCAAGTACAAACACCAAGCACCAAGCACCAAACACCAAGCACCAAGCACCAAGCATCAAACACCAAGCACCAAACACCAAGCACCAAGCACCAAGCATCAAACACCAAGCATATAACACCAAACACCAAACGCCAAGCGCCAAACACCAAACACCAAGCACCAAGCACCAAACACCTAACACCAAGCACCAAACACCAAGCACCAAACACCAAGCACCAAGCACCAAACACCAAACACCAAGCACCAAACACCAAGCACCAAACACCAAGCACCAAGCACCAAACACCAAGCACCAAGCACCAAGCACCAAACACCAAGCACCAAGCACCAAGCATCAAACACCAAGCACCAAAAAGCAAACACCAAACACCAAACAGCAAACACCAAACAACAAACAGCAAACAGCAAACACCAAACACCAAGCACCAAGCACCAAACACCAAACACCAAACACCAAGCACCAGGCACCAAACACCAAGCACCAAGCACCAAACACCAAGCACCTAGCACCAAACACTAAGCACCAAGCACCAAACACTAAGCACCAAGCACCAAGCACCAAAAACCAGACACCAAACACCAAGCACCAAACACCTAACACCAAGCACCAAGCACCAAGTACCAAGCACCAAACACCAAGCACCAAACACCAAACACCAAGCACCAAACACCAAACACCAAGCACCAAGCACCAAACACCTAACACCAAGCACCAAGCACCAACCACCAAACACCAAGCACCAAGCACCAAGCACCAAGCACCAAACACCAAGCACCAAACACCAAGCACCAAACACCAAGCACCAAGCACCAAACACCAAGCACCAAGCACCAAACACCAAGCACCAAGCACCAAGCATCAAACACCAAGCACCAAACACCAAACACCAAGCACCAAGCACCAAGCATCAAACACCAAGCATATAACACCAAACACCAAACACCAAGCACCCAGCACCAAACACCAAGCACCAAGCACCAAACACCAAGCACCAAGCACCAAGCAAAAAGCACCAAACACCAAGCACCAAACACCAAACACCAAGCACCAAACACCAAACACCAAGCACCAAGCACCAAACACCTAACACCAAGCACCAAACACCAACCACCAAACACCAAGCACCAAGCACCAAGCACCAAGCACCAAACACCAAGCACCAAACACCAAGCACCAAACACCTAACACCAAGCACCAAGCACCAAACACCTAACACCAAGCACCAAACACCAAGCACCAAACACCAAGCACCAAGCACCAAGCACCAAACACCAAGAACCAAACACCAAGCACCAAACACCAAGCACCAAGCACCAAACACCAAGCACCAAGCACCAAACACCAAGAACCAAGCACCAAGCACCAAGTACAAACACCAAGCACCAAGCACCAAACACCAAGCACCTAGCACCAAACACCAAACACCAAGCACCAAACACCAAGCACCAATCACCAAGCACCAAACACCAAGTAGCCAGCAGCAAGCACCAAACACCAAGCACCAAGCACCAAAAACCAGACACCAAACACCAAGCACCAAACACCTAACACCAAGCACCAAGCACCAAGTACCAAGCACCAAACACCAAACACCAAACACCAAACACCAAGCACCAAACACCAAACACCAAGCACCAAGCACCAAACACCTAACACCAAGCACCAAGCACCAAACACCAAGCACCAAGCAGCAAGCACCAAACACCAAGCACCAAGCACCAAACACCAAGCACCAAACACCAAACACCAAGCACCAAGCACCAAGCATCAAACACCAAGCATATAACACCAAACACCAAACACCAAGCACCCAGCACCAAACACCAAGAACCAAGCACCAAACACCAAGCACCAAGCACCAAGCAAAAAGCACCAAACACCAAGCACCAAACACCAAACACCAAGCACCAAACACCAAACACCAAGCACCAAGCACCAAACACCTAACACCAAGCACCAAACACCAACCACCAAACACCAAGCACCAAGCACCAAGCACCAAGCACCAAACACCAAGCACCAAATACCAAGCACCAAACACCTAACACCAAGCACCAAGCACCAAACACCTAACACCAAGCACCAAACACCAAGCACCAAACACCAAGCACCAAGCACCAAGCACCAAACACCAAGCACCAAACACCAAGCACCAAACACCAAGCACAAAGCACCAAACACCAAGCACCAAGCACCAAACACCAAGAACCAAGCACCAAGCACCAAGTACAAACACCAAGCACCAAGCACCAAACACCAAGCACCTAGCACCAAACACCAAACACCAAGCACCAAACACCAAGCACCAATCACCAAGCACCAAACACCAAAAACCAGACACCAAACACCAAGCACCAAACACCTAACACCAAGCACCAAGCACCAAGTACCAAGCATATAACACCAAACACCAAACACCAAGCACCAAGCACCAAGCATATAACACCAAACACCAAACACCAAGCACCCAGCACCAAACACCAAGAACCAAGCACCAAACACCAAACACCAAGCACCAAACACCAAACACCAAGCACCAAGCACCAAACACCTAACACCAAGCACCAAACACCAACCACCAAACACCAAGCACCAAACACCAAACACCAAACACCTAACACCAAGCACCAAGCACCAAATACCAAGCACCAAACACCAAGCACCAAACACCAAGCACCAAGCACCAAGCATCAAACACCAAGCATATAACACCAAACACCAAGCACCAAGCACCCAGCACCAAACACCAAGCACCAAGCACCAAGCAAAAAGCACCAAACACCAAGCACCAAACACCAAATACCAAGCACCAAACACCAAACACCAAGCACCAAGCACCAAACACGTAACACCAAGCACCAAACACCAAGCACCAAACACCAACCACCAAACACCAAGCACCAAACACCAAGCACCAAACACCAAGCACCAAGCACCAAACACCAAACACCAAGCACCAAGCACCAAGCATCAAACACCAAGCATATAACACCAAACACCAAGCACCAAGCACCCAGCACCAAACACCAAGCACCAAGCACCAAGCAAAAAGCACCAAACACCAAGCACCAAACACCAAATACCAAGCACCAAACACCAAACACCAAGCACCAAGCACCAAACACGTAACACCAAGCACCAAACACCAAGCACCAAACACCAACCACCAAACACCAAGCACCAAGCACCAAGCACCAAGCACCAAACACCAAGCACCAAACACCAAGCACCAAACACCTAACACCAAGCACCAAGCACCAAGTACCAAGCACCAAACACCAAGCACCAAACACCAAACACCAAGCACCAAACACCAAACACCAAGCACCAAGCACCAAACACCTAACACCAACCACCAAACACCAACCACCAAACACCAAGCACCAAGGACCAAGCACCAAGCACCAAGCACCAAACACCTAACACCAACCACCAAACACCAACCACCAAACACCAAGCACCAAGGACCAAGCACCAAGCACCAAGCACCAAACACCAAGCACCAAACACCAAGCACCAAGCACCAAGCACCAAGTACAAACACCAAGCACCAAGCACCAAACACCAAGCACCAAACACCAAGCACCAATCACCAACCACCAAACACCAAGCAGCCAGCAGCAAGCACCAAACACCAAGCACCAAGCACCAAAAACCAGACACCAAACACCAAGCACCAAACACCTAACACCAAGCACCAAGCACCAAGTACCAAGCACCAAACACCAAACACCAAACACCAAACACCAAGCACCAAACACCAAACACCAAGCACCAAGCACCAAACACCTAACACCAAGCACCAAGCACCAAACACCAAGCACCAAGCACCAAGCACCAAACACCAAGCACCAAGCACCAAACACCAAGCACCAAACACCAAACACCAAGCACCAAGCACCAAGCATCAAACACCAAGCATATAACACCAAACACCAAACACCAAGCACCCAGCACCAAACACCAAGAACCAAGCACCAAACACCAAGCACCAAGCACCAAGCAAAAAGCACCAAACACCAAGCACCAAACACCAAACACCAAGCACCAAACACCAAACACCAAGCACCAAGCACCAAACACCTAACACCAAGCACCAAACACCAACCACCAAACACCAAGCACCAAGCACCAAGCACCAAGCACCAAACACCAAGCACCAAATACCAAGCACCAAACACCTAACACCAAGCACCAAGCACCAAACACCTAACACCAAGCACCAAACACCAAGCACCAAACACCAAGCACCAAGCACCAAGCACCAAACACCAAGCACCAAACACCAAGCACCAAACACCAAGCACCAAGTACCAAACACCAAGCACCCAGCACCAAACACCAAGCACTAAACACCAACCACCCAGCACCAAGCACCAAACACCGAGCATCAAGCACCTAACACCAAACACCAAACACCAAGCACCAAGCACCAAGCACCAAACACCAAGCACCTAGCACCAAACACCAAACACCAAACACCAAGCACAAAACACCAAGCACCAATCACCAAGCATCAAACACCAAGCAGCCAGCAGCAAGCCCAAAACACCAAACACCAAGCACCAAGCACCAAAAACCAAACACCAAGCACCAAGCACCAAACACCTAACACCAAGCACCAAGCACCAAGTACCAAGAACCAAACACCAAGCACCAAACACCAAGCACCAAACACCAAGCACCAAACACCAAACACCAAGCACCAAACACCTAACACCAAACACCAAGCACCAAACACCAAGCACCAAACACCAAACACCAAGCACCAAGCACCAAACACCTAACACCAAGCACCAAACACCAAGCACTAAGCACCAAGCACCAAGCACCAAACACCAAGCACCAAACACCAAGCACCAAACACCAAACACCAAGCACCAAGCACCAAACACCAAGAACCAAGCACCAAGCACCAAGTACAAACACCAAGCACCAAGCACCAAACACCAAGCACCAAGCACCAAGCATCAAACACCAAGCACCAAACACCAAGCACCAAGCACCAAGCATCAAACACCAAGCATATAACACCAAACACCAAACGCCAAGCACCAAACACCAAACACCAAGCACCAAGCACCAAACACCTAACACCAAGCACCAAACACCAAGCACCAAACACCAAGCACCAAGCACCAAACACCAAACACCAAGCACCAAACACCAAGCACCAAACACCAAGCACCAAGCACCAAACACCAAGCACCAAGCACCAAACACCAAGAACCAAGCACCAAGCACCAAGTACAAACACCAAGCACCAAGCACCAAACACCAAGCACCTACCACCAAACACCAAACACCAAGCACCAAACACCAAGCACCAATCACCAAGCACCAAACACCAAGCAGCCAGCAGCAAGCACCAAACACCAAGCACCAAGCACCAAACACCAAACACCAAGCACCAAGCACCAAACACCAAGCACCAAGCACCAAGCATCAAACACCAAGCACCAAAAAGCAAACACCAAACACCAAACAGCAAACACCAAACAACAAACAGCAAACAGCAAACACCAAACACCAAGCACCAAGCACCAAACACCAAACACCAAACACCAAGCACCAGGCACCAAACACCAAGCACCAAGCACCAAACACCAAGCACCTAGCACCAAACACTAAGCACCAAGCACCAAACACTAAGCACCAAGCACCAAACACTAAGCACCAAGCACCAAGCACCAAAAACCAGACACCAAACACCAAGCACCAAACACCTAACACCAAGCACCAAGCACCAAGTACCAAGCACCAAACACCAAGCACCAAACACCAAACACCAAGCACCAAACACCAAACACCAAGCACCAAGCACCAAGCACCTAACACCAAGCACCAAGCACCAAGCACCAAACACCAAGCACCAAGCACCAAGCACCAAACACCAAGCACCAAACACCAAGCACCAAACACCAAGCACCAAGCACCAAACACCAAGCACCAAGCACCAAACACCAAGCACCAAGCACCAAGCATCAAACACCAAGCACCAAACACCAAACACCAAGCACCAAGCACCAAGCATCAAACACCAAGCATATAACACCAAACACCAAACACCAAGCACCCAGCACCAAACACCAAGCACCAAGCACCAAACACCAAGCACCAAGCACCAAGCAAAAAGCACCAAACACCAAGCACCAAACACCAAACACCAAGCACCAAACACCAAACACCAAGCACCAAGCACCAAACACCTAACACCAAGCACCAAACACCAACCACCAAACACCAAGCACCAAGCACCAAGCACCAAGCACCAAACACCAAGCACCAAACACCAAGCACCAAACACCTAATACCAAGCACCAAGCACCAAACACCTAACACCAAGCACCAAACACCAAGCACCAAACACCAAGCACCAAGCACCAAGCACCAAACACCAAGCACCAAACACCAAGCACCAAACACCAAGCACCAAGCACCAAACACCAAGCACCAAGCACCAAACACCAAGAACCAAGCACCAAGCACCAAGTACAAACACCAAGCACCAAGCACCAAACACCAAGCACCTAGCACCAAACACCAAACACCAAGCACCAAACACCAAGCACCAATCACCAAGCACCAAACACCAAGTAGCCAGCAGCAAGCACCAAACACCAAGCACCAAGCACCAAAAACCAGACACCAAACACCAAGCACCAAACACCTAACACCAAGCACCAAGCACCAAGTACCAAGCACCAAACACCAAACACCAAACACCAAACACCAAGCACCAAACACCAAACACCAAGCACCAAGCACCAAACACCTAACACCAAGCACCAAGCACCAAACACCAAGCACCAAGCACCAAGCACCAAACACCAAGCACCAAGCACCAAACACCAAGCACCAAACACCAAACACCAAGCACCAAGCACCAAGCATCAAACACCAAGCATATAACACCAAACACCAAACACCAAGCACCCAGCACCAAACACCAAGAACCAAGCACCAAACACCAAGCACCAAGCACCAAGCAAAAAGCACCAAACACCAAGCACCAAACACCAAACACCAAGCACCAAACACCAAACACCAAGCACCAAGCACCAAACACCTAACACCAAGCACCAAACACCAACCACCAAACACCAAGCACCAAGCACCAAGCACCAAGCACCAAACACCAAGCACCAAATACCAAGCACCAAACACCTAACACCAAGCACCAAGCACCAAACACCTAACACCAAGCACCAAACACCAAGCACCAAACACCAAGCACCAAGCACCAAGCACCAAACACCAAGCACCAAACACCAAGCACCAAACACCAAGCACCAAGCACCAAACACCAAGCACCAAGCACCAAACACCAAGAACCAAGCACCAAGCACCAAGTACAAACACCAAGCACCAAGCACCAAACACCAAGCACCTAGCACCAAACACCAAACACCAAGCACCAAACACCAAGCACCAATCACCAAGCACCAAACACCAAAAACCAGACACCAAACACCAAGCACCAAACACCTAACACCAAGCACCAAGCACCAAGTACCAAGCATATAACACCAAACACCAAACACCAAGCACCAAGCACCAAGCATATAACACCAAACACCAAACACCAAGCACCCAGCACCAAACACCAAGAACCAAGCACCAAACACCAAACACCAAGCACCAAACACCAAACACCAAGCACCAAGCACCAAACACCTAACACCAAGCACCAAACACCAACCACCAAACACCAAGCACCAAACACCAAACACCAAACACCTAACACCAAGTACCAAGCACCAAATACCAAGCACCAAACACCAAGCACCAAACACCAAGCACCAAGCACCAAGCATCAAACACCAAGCATATAACACCAAACACCAAGCACCAAGCACCCAGCACCAAACACCAAGCACCAAGCACCAAGCAAAAAGCACCAAACACCAAGCACCAAACACCAAATACCAAGCACCAAACACCAAACACCAAGCACCAAGCACCAAACACGTAACACCAAGCACCAAACACCAAGCACCAAACACCAACCACCAAACACCAAGCACCAAACACCAAGCACCAAACACCAAGCACCAAGCACCAAACACCAAACACCAAGCACCAAGCACCAAGCATCAAACACCAAGCATATAACACCAAACACCAAGCACCAAGCACCCAGCACCAAACACCAAGCACCAAGCACCAAGCAAAAAGCACCAAACACCAAGCACCAAACACCAAATACCAAGCACCAAACACCAAACACCAAGCACCAAGCACCAAAAACGTAACACCAAGCGCCAAACACCAAGCACCAAACACCAACCACCAAACACCAAGCACCAAGCACCAAGCACCAAACACCAAGCACCAAACACCAAGCACCAAACACCTAACACCAAGCACCAAGCACCAAGTACCAAGCACCAAACACCAAGCACCAAACACCAAACACCAAGCACCAAACACCAAACACCAAGCACCAAGCACCAAACACCTAACACCAACCACCAAACACCAACCACCAAACACCAAGCACCAAGGACCAAGCACCAAGCACCAAGCACCAAACACCTAACACCAACCACCAAACACCAACCACCAAACACCAAGCACCAAGGACCAAGCACCAAGCACCAAGCACCAAACACCAAGCACCAAACACCAAGCACCAAGCACCAAGCACCAAGTACAAACACCAAGCACCAAGCACCAAACACCAAGCACCAAACACCAAGCACCAATCACCAAGCACCAAACACCAAGCAGCCAGCAGCAAGCACCAAACACCAAGCACCAAGCACCAAAAACCAGACACCAAACACCAAGCACCAAACACCTAACACCAAGCACCAAGCACCAAGTACCAAGCACCAAACACCAAACACCAAACACCAAACACCAAGCACCAAACACCAAACACCAAGCACCAAGCACCAAACACCTAACACCAAGCACCAAGCACCAAACACCAAGCACCAAGCACCAAGCACCAAACACCAAGCACCAAGCACCAAACACCAAGCACCAAACACCAAACACCAAGCACCAAGCACCAAGCATCAAACACCAAGCATATAACACCAAACACCAAACACCAAGCACCCAGCACCAAACACCAAGAACCAAGCACCAAACACCAAGCACCAAGCACCAAGCAAAAAGCACCAAACACCAAGCACCAAACACCAAACACCAAGCACCAAACACCAAACACCAAGCACCAAGCACCAAACACCTAACACCAAGCACCAAACACCAACCACCAAACACCAAGCACCAAGCACCAAGCACCAAGCACCAAACACCAAGCACCAAATACCAAGCACCAAACACCTAACACCAAGCACCAAGCACCAAACACCTAACACCAAGCACCAAACACCAAGCACCAAACACCAAGCACCAAGCACCAAGCACCAAACACCAAGCACCAAACACCAAGCACCAAACACCAAGCACCAAGCACCAAACACCAAGCACCCAGCACCAAACACCAAGCACTAAACACCAACCACCCAGCACCAAGCACCAAACACCAAGCATCAAGCACCTAACACCAAACACCAAACACCAAGCACCAAGCACCAAACACCAAGCAGCCAGCAGCAAGCCCCAAACACCAAACACCAAGCACCAAGCACCAAAAACCAAACACCAAGCACCAAGCACCAAACACCTAACACCAAGCACCAAGCACCAAGTACCAAGCACCAAACACCAAGCACCAAACACCAAGCACCAAACACCAAGCACCAAACACCAAACACCAAGCACCAAACACCTAACACCAAACACCAAGCACCAAACACCAAGCACCAAACACCAAACACCAAGCACCAAGCACCAAACACCTAACACCAAGCACCAAACACCAAGCACTAAGCACCAAGCACCAAGCACCAAACACCAAGCACCAAACACCAAGCACCAAACACCAAACACCAAGCACCAAGCACCAAACACCAAGAACCAAGCACCAAGCACCAAGTACAAACACCAAGCACCAAGCACCAAACACCAAGCACCAAGCACCAAGCATCAAACACCAAGCACCAAACACCAAGCACCAAGCACCAAGCATCAAACACCAAGCATATAACACCAAACACCAAACGCCAAGCACCAAACACCAAACACCAAGCACCAAGCACCAAACACCTAACACCAAGCACCAAACACCAAGCACCAAACACCAAGCACCAAGCACCAAACACCAAACACCAAGCACCAAACACCAAGAACCAAGCACCAAGCACCAAGTACAAACACCAAGCACCAAGCACCAAACACCAAGCACCTAGCACCAAACACCAAACACCAAGCACCAAACACCAAGCACCAATCACCAAGCACCAAACACCAAGCAGCCAGCAGCAAGCACCAAACACCAAGCACCAAGCACCAAACACCAAACACCAAGCACCAAGCACCAAACACCAAGCACCAAGCACCAAGCATCAAACACCAAGCACCAAAAAGCAAACACCAAACACCAAACAGCAAACACCAAACAACAAACAGCAAACAGCAAACACCAAGCACCAAGCACCAAACACCAAACACCAAACACCAAGCACCAGGCACCAAACACCAAGCACCAAGCACCAAACACCAAGCACCTAGCACCAAACACTAAGCACCAAGCACCAAACACTAAGCACCAAGCACCAAGCACCAAAAACCAGACACCAAACACCAAGCACCAAACACCTAACACCAAGCACCAAGCACCAAGTACCAAGCACCAAACACCAAGCACCAAACACCAAACACCAAGCACCAAACACCAAACACCAAGCACCAAGCACCAAACACCTAACACCAAGCACCAAGCACCAACCACCAAACACCAAGCACCAAGCACCAAGCACCAAGCACCAAACACCAAGCACCAAACACCAAGCACCAAACACCAAGCACCAAGCACCAAACACCAAGCACCAAGCACCAAACACCAAGCACCAAGCACCAAGCATCAAACACCAAGCACCAAACACCAAACACCAAGCACCAAGCACCAAGCATCAAACACCAAGCATATAACACCAAACACCAAACACCAAGCACCCAGCACCAAACACCAAGCACCAAGCACCAAACACCAAGCACCAAGCACCAAGCAAAAAGCACCAAACACCAAGCACCAAACACCAAACACCAAGCACCAAACACCAAACACCAAGCACCAAGCACCAAACACCTAACACCAAGCACCAAACACCAACCACCAAACACCAAGCACCAAGCACCAAGCACCAAGCACCAAACACCAAGCACCAAACACCAAGCACCAAACACCTAACACCAAGCACCAAGCACCAAACACCTAACACCAAGCACCAAACACCAAGCACCAAACACCAAGCACCAAGCACCAAGCACCAAACACCAAGCACCAAACACCAAGCACCAAACACCAAGCACCAAGCACCAAACACCAAGCACCAAGCACCAAACACCAAGAACCAAGCACCAAGCACCAAGTACAAACACCAAGCACCAAGCACCAAACACCAAGCACCTAGCACCAAACACCAAACACCAAGCACCAAACACCAAGCACCAATCACCAAGCACCAAACACCAAGTAGCCAGCAGCAAGCACCAAACACCAAGCACCAAGCACCAAAAACCAGACACCAAACACCAAGCACCAAACACCTAACACCAAGCACCAAGCACCAAGTACCAAGCACCAAACACCAAACACCAAACACCAAACACCAAGCACCAAACACCAAACACCAAGCACCAAGCACCAAACACCTAACACCAAGCACCAAGCACCAAACACCAAGCACCAAGCACCAAACACCAAGCACCAAACACCAAACACCAAGCACCAAGCACCAAGCATCAAACACCAAGCATATAACACCAAACACCAAACACCAAGCACCCAGCACCAAACACCAAGAACCAAGCACCAAACACCAAGCACCAAGCACCAAGCAAAAAGCACCAAACACCAAGCACCAAACACCAAACACCAAGCACCAAACACCAAACACCATGCACCAAGCACCAAACACCTAACACCAAGCACCAAACACCAACCACCAAACACCAAGCACCAAGCACCAAGCACCAAACACCAAGCACCAAGCACCAAATACCAAGCACCAAACACCTAACACCAAGCACCAAGCACCAAACACCTAACACCAAGCACCTAACACCAAGCACCAAACACCAAGCACCAAGCACCAAGCACCAAACACCAAGCACCAAACACCAAGCACCAAACACCAAGCACCAAGCACCAAACACCAAGCACCAAGCACCAAACACCAAGAACCAAGCACCAAGCACCAAGTACAAACACCAAGCACCAAGCACCAAACACCAAGCACCTAGCACCAAACACCAAACACCAAGCACCAAACACCAAGCACCAATCACCAAGCACCAAACACCAAAAACCAAACACCAAACACCAAGCACCAAACACCTAACACCAAGCACCAAGCACCAAGTACCAAGCACCAAACACCAAACACCAAACACCAAACACCAAGCACCAAACACCAAACACCAAGCACCAAGCACCAAACACCTAACACCAAGCACCAAGCACCAACCACCAAACACCAAGCACCAAGCACCAAGCACCAAACACCAAGCACCAAACACCAAGCACCAAACATCAAGCACCAAGCACCAAGCACCAAACACCAAGCACCAAGCACCAAGCATCAAACACCAAGCACCAAACACCAAACACCAAGCACCAAGCACCAAGCATATAACACCAAACACCAAACACCAAGCACCCAGCACCAAACACCAAGAACCAAGCACCAAACACCAAACACCAAGCACCAAACACCAAACACCAAGCACCAAGCACCAAACACCTAACACCAAGCACCAAACACCAACCACCAAACACCAAGCACCAAACACCAAACACCAAACACCTAACACCAAGCACCAAGCACCAAGTACCAAGCACCAAACACCAAGCACCAAACACCAAACACCAAGCACCAAACACCAAACACCAAGCACCAAGCACCAAACACCTAACACCAAGCACCAAACACCAACCACCAAACACCAAGCACCAAGCACCAAGCACCAAGCACCAAGCACCAAACACCAAGCACCAAACACCAAGCACCAAGCACCAAGCACCAAGCACCAAACACCAAGCACCAAACACCAAGCACCAAACACCAAGCACCAAGCACCAAACACCAAGCACCAAGCACCAAATACCAAGCACCAAGCACCAAACACCAAACACCAAGCACCAAGCACCAAGCATCAAACACCAAGCATATAACACCAAACACCAAGCACCAAGCACCAAACACCAAGAACCAAGCACCAAGCACCAAGTACAAACACCAATCACCAAGCACAAATCACCATGCATCAAACACCAAGCAGCCAGCAGCAAGCACCAAACACCAAACACCAAACACCAAGCACCAAAAACCAAACACCAAGCACCAAGCACCAAACACCAAGCACCAAGCACCAAACACCAAGCACCAAGCACCAAGCACCAAGCACCAATCACCAAACACCAAGCACCAAGCATCAAACACCAAACACCAAACACCAAGCACCAAACACCAACCACCCAGCACCAAGCACCAAACACCAAGCACCAAACACCAAACACCACGCACCAAGCACCAAGCACCAAACACCAAACACCAAACACCAAACACCAAACACCAAACACCAAGCACCAGACACCAAGCACCAAACACGAAACACCAAACACCAAGCACCAAGCACTACACACCAAACACCAAACACCAAACACCAAACACCAAGCACCAGACACCAAGCACCAAACACCAAACACCAAGCACCAAACACCAAACACCAAGCACCAAACACCAAACACCAAGCACCAAACACCAAACACCAAGCACCAAGCACCAAACACCAAGCACCAAGCACCAAATACCAAGCACCAAGCACCAAACACCAAACACCAAGCACCAAGCACCAAGCATCAAACACCAAGCATATAACACCAAACACCAAGCACCAAGCACCCAGCACCAAACACCAAGCACCAAACACCAAACACCAAGCACCAGACACCAAGCACCAGACACCAAGCACCAAACACCAAACACCAAGCACCAAGCACCAAGCACCAAGCACCAAACACCAAGCACCAAACACCAAGCACCAAACACCAAGCACCAAGCACCAAACACCAAGCACCAAGCACCAAATACCAAGCACCAAGCACCAAACACCAAACACCAAGCACCAAGCACCAAGCATCAAACACCAAGCATATAACACCAAACACCAAGCACCAAGCACCCAGCACCAAACACCAAGCACCAAGCACCAAGCAAAAAGCACCAAACACCAAGCACCAAACACCAAACACCAAGCACCAAACACCAAACACCAAGCACCAAGCACCAAACACGTAACACCAAGCACCAAACACCAAGCACCAAACACCAACCACCAAACACCAAGCACCAAGCACCAAGCACCAAGCACCAAACACCAAGCACCAAACACCAATCACCAAACACCTAACACCAAGCACCAAGCACCAAGTACCAAGCACCAAACACCAAGCACCAAACACCAAACACCAAGCACCAAACACCAAACACCAAGCACCAAGCACCAAACACCTAACACCAACCACCAAACACCAACCACCAAACACCAAGCACCAAGGACCAAGCACCAAGCACCAAGCACCAAACACCTAACACCAACCACCAAACACCAACCACCAAACACCAAGCACCAAGGACCAAGCACCAAGCACCAAGCACCAAACACCAAGCACCAAACACCAAGCACCAAGCACCAAGCACCAAGTACAAACACCAAGCACCAAGCACCAAACACCAAGCACCAAACACCAAGCACCAATCACCAAGCACCAAACACCAAGCAGCCAGCAGCAAGCACCAAACACCTAGCACCAAGCACCAAAAACCAGACACCAAACACCAAGCACCAAACACCTAACACCAAGCACCAAGCACCAAGTACCAAGCACCAAACACCAAACACCAAACACCAAACACCAAGCACCAAACACCAAACACCAAGCACCAAGCACCAAACACCTAACACCAAGCACCAAGCACCAAACACCAAGCACCAAGCACCAAGCACCAAACACCAAGCACCAAGCACCAAACACCAAGCACCAAACACCAAACACCAAGCACCAAGCACCAAGCATCAAACACCAAGCATATAACACCAAACACCAAACACCAAGCACCCAGCACCAAACACCAAGAACCAAGCACCAAACACCAAGCACCAAGCACCAAGCAAAAAGCACCAAACACCAAGCACCAAACACCAAACACCAAGCACCAAACACCAAACACCAAGCACCAAGCACCAAACACCTAACACCAAGCACCAAACACCAACCACCAAACACCAAGCACCAAGCACCAAGCACCAAGCACCAAACACCAAGCACCAAATACCAAGCACCAAACACCTAACACCAAGCACCAAGCACCAAACACCTAACACCAAGCACCAAACACCAAGCACCAAACACCAAGCACCAAGCACCAAGCACCAAACACCAAGCACCAAACACCATGCACCAAACACCAAGCACCAAACACCAAGCACCAAGCACCAAACACCAAGAACCAAGCACCAAGCACCAAGTACAAACACCAAGCACCAAGCACCAAACACCAAGCACCTAGCACCAAACACCAAACACCAAGCACCAAACACCAAGCACCAATCACCAAGCACCAAACACCAAAAACCAGACACCAAACACCAAGCACCAAACACCTAACACCAAGCACCAAGCACCAAGTACCAAGCACCAAACACCAAACACCAAACACCAAACACCAAGCACCAAACACCAAACACCAAGCACCAAGCACCAAACACCTAACACCAAGCACCAAGCACCAACCACCAAACACCAAGCACCAAGCACCAAGCACCAAATACCAAGCACCAAACACCAAGCACCAAACACCAAGCACCAAGCACCAAGCACCAAACACCAAGCACCAAGCACCAAGCATCAAACACCAAGCACCAAACACCAAACACCAAGCACCAAGCACCAAGCATCAAACACCAAGCATATAACACCAAACACCAAACACCAAGCACCCAGCACCAAACACCAAGAACCAAGCACCAAACACCAAGCACCAAGCACCAAGCAAAAAGCACCAAACACCAAGCACCAAACACCAAAGACCAAGCACCAAACACCAAACACCAAGCACCAAGCACCAAACACCTAACACCAAGCACCAAACACCAACCACCAAACACCAAGCACCAAACACCAAGCACCAAACACCTAACACCAAGCACCAAGCACCAAGTACCAAGCACCAAACACCAAGCACCAAACACCAAACACCAAGCACCAAACACCAAACACCAAGCACCAAGCACCAAACACCTAACACCAAGCACCAAACACCAACCACCAAACACCAAGCACCAAGCACCAAGCACCAAGCACCAAGCACCAAACACCAAGCACCAAACACCAAGCACCAAGCACCAAGCACCAAGCACCAAACACCAAGCACCAAACACCAAGCACCAAACACCAAGCACCAAGCACCAAACACCAAGCACCAAGCACCAAACACCAAGCACCAAGCACCAAGCATCAAACACCAAGCACCAAACACCAAACACCAAGCACCAAGCACCAAGCATCAAACACCAAGCATATAACACCAAACACCAAGCACCAAGCACCCAGCACCAAACACCAAGCACCAAGCACCAAGCAAAAAGCACCAAACACCAAGCACCAAACACCAAACACCAAGCACCAAACACCGAACACCAAGCACCAAGCACCAAACACGTAACACCAAGCACCAAACACCAAGCACCAAACACCAACCACCAAACACCAAGCACCAAGCACCAAGCACCAAGCACCAAACACCAAGCACCAAACACCAAGCACCAAACACCTAACACCAAGCACCAAGCACCAAGTACCAAGCACCAAACACCAAGCACCAAACACCAAACACCAAGCACCAAACACCAAACACCAAACACCAAGCACCAAACACCTAACACCAACCACCAAACACCAACCACCAAACACCAAGCACCAAGGACCAAGCACCAAGCACCAAGCACCAAACACCAAGCACCAAACAACAAGCACCAAGCACCAAGCACCAAGTACAAACACCAAGCACCAAGCACCAAACACCAAGCACCAAGCATCAAACACCAAACACCAAACACCAAGCACCAAGCACCAAGCATCAAACACCAAGCATATAACACCAAACACCAAGCACCAAGCACCAAACACCAAGAACCAAGCACCAAGCACCAAGTACAAACACCAATCACCAAGCACAAATCACCATGCATCAAACACCAAGCAGCCAGCAGCAAGCACCAAACACCAAACACCAAACACCAAGCACCAAAAACCAAACACCAAGCACCAAGCACCAAACACCAAGCACCAAGCACCAAACACCAAGCACCAAGCACCAAGCACCAAGCACCAATCACCAAACACCAAGCACCAAGCATCAAACACCAAACACCAAACACCAAGCACCAAACACCAACCACCCAGCACCAAGCACCAAACACCAAGCACCAAACACCAAACACCACGCACCAAGCACCAAGCACCAAACACCAAACACCAAACACCAAACACCAAACACCAAACACCAAGCACCAGACACCAAGCACCAAACACGAAACACCAAACACCATGCACCAAGCACTACACACCAAACACCAAACACCAAACACCAAACACCAAGCACCAGACACCAAGCACCAAACACCAAACACCAAGCACCAAACACCAAACACCAAGCACCAAACACCAAACACCAAGCACCAAACACCAAACACCAAACACCAAGCACCAAGCACCAAACACCAAGCACCAAAGACCAAACACCAAACAGCAAACACCAAACACCATACAGCAAACACTGAACACCAAAAAGCAGACACCAAACAGCAAACACCAAACACCAAACACCAAACAGCAAACACCAAACACCAAGCACCAAACACCAAGGACCAAGCACCAAACACCTAACACCAAGCACCAAGCACCAAGCACCAAACACCAAGCACCAAACACCAAACATCAAGCACCCAGCACCAAGTACCAAACACCAAGAACCAAGAACCAAACACCAAGCACCAAGCACCAAGTACAAACACCAAGCACCAAACACAAAACACCAAGCACCAAGCACCAAGCATCAAACACCAAGCAGCAAACACCAAACACCAAGCACCAAGCACCAAACACAAAGCACCCAGCACCAAACACCAAGGACCAAGCACCAAGCACCTAAAAACAAACACCAAACACAAAACACAAAGCACCAAGCACCAAACACCAAACTCCAATCACCAAGCACCAAGCACCAAACACCAAACACCAAGCACCAAGCACCAAGCACCAGGCACCAAACACCAAGCACCAAGCACCAAACACCAAGCACCAAGCACCAAACACCAAACGCCAAACACCAAACACCAAGAACCAAGAACCAAACACCAAGCACCAAGTACAAACACCAAGCACCAAGCACCAAGCACCAAACACCAAGCACCAAGCACCAAACACAAAACACCAAGCACCAAGCACCAAGCATCAAACACCAAGCAGCAAACACCAAACACCAAGCACCAAGCACCAAGCACCAAACACAATGCACCCAGCACCAAACAGCAAGGACCAAGCACCAAGCACCAAGCACCAAAAACCAAACACGAAACACGAAACACCAAGCACCAAGCACCAAACACCAAACTCCAAGCACCAAGCACCAAACACCAAACACCAAGCACCAAGCACCAAGCACCAGGCACCAAACACCAAGCACCAAGCACCAAACACCAAGCACCAAGCACCAAACACCAAACACCAAACACCAAACAGCAAACAACATACAGCAAACACCAAACACCAAAAAGCAAACACCAAGCACCAAACAGCAAACACCAAACAACAAACACCAAACAACAAACACCAAACAGCAAACAGCAAACACCAAACACCAAGCACCAAGCACCAAACACCAAACACCAAACACCAAGCACCAGGCACCACACACCAAGCACCAAGCACCAAACACCAAGCACCTAGCACCAAACACTAAGCACCAAGCACCAAACACTAAGCACCAAGCACCAAACACCAAGCACCAAGCACCAAACACCAAGCACCAAGCACCAAGCACCAAACACCAAACACCAAGCACCAAAGACCAAGCACCAAGCACCAAACACCAAGCACCCAGCACCAAACACCAAGCACTAAACACCAACCACCCAGCACCAAGCACCAAACACCAAGCATCAAGCACCTAACACCAAACACTAAACACCAAGCACCAAGCACCAAGCACCAAACACCAAGCACCTAGCACCAAACACCAAACACCAAGCACAAAACACCAAGCACCAATCACCAAGCATCAAACACCAAGCAGCCAGCAGCAAGCACCAAACACCAAACACCAAGCACCAAGCACCAAAAACCAAACACCAAGCACCAAGCACCAAACACCTAACACCAAGCACCAAGCACCAAGTACCAAGCACCAAACACCAAGCACCAAACACCAAACATCAAGCACCAAGCACCAAGTACCAAACACCAAGAACCAAGAACCAAACACCAAGCACCAAGCACCAAGTACAAACACCAAGTACCAAGCACCAAGCACCAAACACCAAACACCAAACACAAAACACAAAGCACCAAGCATCAAACACCAAACTCCAAGCACCAAGCACCAAGCACCAAACACCAAACACCAAGCACCAAGCACCAAGCACCAGGCACCAAACACCAAGCACCAAGCACCAAACACCAAGCACCAAGCACCAAACACCAAACGCCAAACACCAAGCACCAAGAACCAAGAACCAAACACCAATCACCAAGCACCAAGTACAAACACCAAGCACCAAGCACCAAGCACCAAACACCAAGCACCAAGCAACAAACACAAAACACCAACCACCAAGCACCAAGCATCAAACACCAAGCAGCAAACACCAAACACCAAGCACCAAGCACCAAGCACCAAACACAATGCACCCAGCACCAAACACCAAGGACCAAGCACCAAGCACCAAGCACCAAAAACCAAACACGAAACACGAAACACCAAGCACCAAGCACCAAACACCAAACTCCAAGCACCAAGCACCAAACACCAAACACCAAGCACCAAGCACCAAGCACCAGGCACCAAACACCAAGCACCAAGCACCAAACACCAAGCAACAAGCACCAAACACCAAACACCAAACACCAAACACCAAACAACATACAGCAAACACCAAACACCAAAAAGCAAACACCAAACACCAAACAGCAAACACCAAACAACAAACACCAAACAACAAACACCAAACAGCAAACAGCAAACACCAAACACCAAGCACCAAGCACCAAACAGTAAGCACCAAACACCAAGCACCAAGCACCAAACACCAAACACTAAGCACCAAGCACCAAACACTAAGCACCAAGCATCAAACACCAAGCACCAAGCACCAAACACCAAGCACCAAGCACCAAGCACCAAACACCAAACACCAAGCACCAAAGACCAAGCACCAAGCACCAAACACCAAGCACCCAGCACCAAACACCAAGCACTAAACACCAACCACCCAGCACCAAGCACCAAACACCAAGCACCAAGCACCAAGCACCAAACACCAAGCACCTAGCACCAAACACCAAACACCAAGCACAAAACACCAAGCACCAATCACCAAGCATCAAACACCAAGCAGCCAGCAGCAAGCACCAAACACCAAACACCAAGCACCAAGCACCAAAAACCAAACACCAAGCACCAAGCACCAAACACCTAACACGAAGCACCAAGCACCAAGTACCAAGCACCAAACACCAAGCACCAAACACCAAGCACCAAACACCAAGAACCAAACACCAAACACCAAGCACCAAACACCTAACACCAAACACCAAGCACCAAACACCAAGCACCAAACACCAAACACCAAGCACCAAGCACCAAACACCTAACACCAAGCACCAAACACCAAGCACTAAGCACCAAGCACCAAGCACCAAACACCAAGCACCAAACACCAAGCACCAAACACCAAGCACCAAGCACCAAACACCAAGCACCAAGCACCAAACACCAAGAACCAAGCACCAAGCACCAAGTACAAACACCAAGCACCAAGCACCAAACACCAAGCACCAAGCACCAAGCATCAAACACCAAGCACCAAACACCAAGCACCAAGCACCAAGCATCAAACACCAAGCATATAACACCAAACACCAAACACCAAGCACCAAACACCAAACACCAAGAACCAAACACCAAGAACCAAGCACCAAGCACCAAGTACAAACACCAAGCACCAAGCACCAAACACCAAGCACCAAGCACCAAGCATCAAACACCAAGCACCAAACACCAAGCACCAAGCACCAAGCATCAAACACCAAGCATATAACACCAAACACCAAACACCAAGCACCAAACACCAAACACCAAGCACCAAGCACCAAACACCTAACACCAAGCACCAAACACCAAGCACCAAACACCAAGCACCAAGCACCAAGCACCAAACACCAAGCACCAAACACCAAGCACCAAACACCAAGCACCAAGCACCAAACACCAAGCACCAAGCACCAAACACCAAGCACCTAGCACCAAACACCAAACACCAAGCACCAATCACCAAGCACCAAACACCAAGCAGCCAGCAGCAAGCACCAAACACCAAGCACCAAGCACCAAAAACCAGACACCAAGCACCAAGCACCAAACACCTAACACCAAGCACCAAGCACCAAGTACCAAGCACCAAACACCAAACACCAAACACCAAACACCAAGCACTAAGCACCAAGCACCAAGCACCAAACACCAAGCACCAAACACCAAGCACCAAACAGCAAGCACCAAGCACCAAACACCCAGCACCAAACACCAAACACCAAGCACCAAGCACCAAGCATCAAACACCAAGCACCAAACACCAAACACCAAGCACCAAGCACCAAGCATCAAACATCAAGCATATAACACCAAACACCAAGCACCAAGCACCCAGCACCAAACACCAAGCACCAAGCACCAAGCAAAAAGCACCAAACACCAAGCACCAAACACCAAACACCAAGCACCAAACACCAAACACCAAGCACCAAGCACCAAACACGTAACACCAAGCACCAAACACCAAGCACCAAACACCAACCACCAAACACCAAGCACCAAGCACCAAGCACCAAACACCAAGCACCAAACACCAAGCACCAAACACCTAACACCAAGCACCAAGCACCAAGTACCAAGCACCAAACACCAAGCACCAAACACCAAACACCAAGCACCAAACACCAAACACCAATAACCAAGCACCAAACACCTAACACCAACCACCAAACACCAACCACCAAACACCAAGCACCAAGGACCAAGCACCAAGCACCAAGCACCAAATACCAAGCACCAAACACCAAGCACCAAGCACCAAGCACCAAGTACAAACACCAAGCACCAAGCACCAAACACCAAGCACCAAGCATCAAACACCAAACACCAAACACCAAGCACCAAGCACCAAGCATCAAACACCAAGCATATAACACCAAACACCAAGCACCAAGCACCAAATACCAAGAACCAAGCACCAAGCACCAAGTAGAAACACCAATAACCAAGCACCAAACACCAAACACCAAGCACCAAACACCAAGCACCAAGCACCAAGCACCAAGCACCAAGCATCAAACACCAAACACCAAGCACCAAGCATCAAACACCAAACACCAAGCACCAAACACCAAGCACAAATCACCATGCATCAAACACCAAGCAGCCAGCAGCAAGCACCAAGCACCAAACACCAAACACCAAACACCAAACAGCAAACAACATACAGCAAACACCAAACACCAAAAAGCAAACACCAAACACCAAACAGCAAACACCAAACAACAAACACCAAACAACAAACACCAAACAGCAAACAGCAAACACCAAACACCAAGCACCAAGCACCAAACACCAAACACCAAACACCAAGCACCAGGCACCACACACCAAGCACCAAGCACCAAACACCAAGCACCTAGCACCAAACACTAAGCACCAAGCACCAAACACTAAGCACCAAGCACCAAACACCAAGCACCAAGCACCAAACACCAAGCACCAAGCACCAAGCACCAAACACCAAACACCAAGCACCAAAGACCAAGCACCAAGCACCAAACACCAAGCACCCAGCACCAAACACCAAGCACTAAACACCAACCACCCAGCACCAAGCACCAAACACCAAGCACCAAGCACCAAGCACCAAACACCAAGCACCTAGCACCAAACACCAAACACCAAGCACAAAACACCAAGCACCAATCACCAAGCATCAAACACCAAGCAGCCAGCAGCAAGCACCAAACACCAAACACCAAGCACCAAGCACCAAAAACCAAACACCAAGCACCAAGCACCAAACACCTAACACGAAGCACCAAGCACCAAGTACCAAGCACCAAACACCAAGCACCAAACACCAAGCACCAAACACCAAGAACCAAACACCAAACACCAAGCACCAAACACCTAACACCAAACACCAAGCACCAAACACCAAGCACCAAACACCAAACACCAAGCACCAAGCACCAAACACCTAACACCAAGCACCAAACACCAAGCACTAAGCACCAAGCACCAAGCACCAAACACCAAGCACCAAACACCAAGCACCAAACGCCAAGCACCAAGCACCAAACACCAAGCACCAAGCACCAAACACCAAGAACCAAGCACCAAGCACCAAGTACAAACACCAAGCACCAAGCACCAAACACCAAGCACCAAGCACCAAGCATCAAACACCAAGCACCAAACACCAAGCACCAAGCACCAAGCATCAAACACCAAGCATATAACACCAAACACCAAACACCAAGCACCAAACACCAAACACCAAGAACCAAACACCAAGAACCAAGCACCAAGCACCAAGTACAAACACCAAGCACCAAGCACCAAACACCAAGCACCAAGCACCAAGCATCAAACACCAAGCACCAAACACCAAGCACCAAGCACCAAGCATCAAACACCAAGCATATAACACCAAACACCAAACACCAAGCACCAAACACCAAACACCAAGCACCAAGCACCAAACACCTAACACCAAGCACCAAACACCAAGCACCAAACACCAAGCACCAAGCACCAAGCACCAAACACCAAGCACCAAACACCAAGCACCAAACACCAAGCACCAAGCACCAAACACCAAGCACCAAGCACCAAACACCAAGCACCTAGCACCAAACACCAAACACCAAGCACCAATCACCAAGCACCAAACACCAAGCAGCCAGCAGCAAGCACCAAACACCAAGCACCAAGCACCAAAAACCAGACACCAAGCACCAAGCACCAAACACCTAACACCAAGCACCAAGCACCAAGTACCAAGCACCAAACACCAAACACCAAACACCAAACACCAAGCACTAAGCACCAAGCACCAAGCACCAAACACCAAGCACCAAACACCAAGCACCAAACAGCAAGCACCAAGCACCAAACACCCAGCACCAAACACCAAACACCAAGCACCAAGCACCAAGCATCAAACACCAAGCACCAAACACCAAACACCAAGCACCAAGCACCAAGCATCAAACATCAAGCATATAACACCAAACACCAAGCACCAAGCACCCAGCACCAAACACCAAGCACCAAGCACCAAGCAAAAAGCACCAAACACCAAGCACCAAACACCAAACACCAAGCACCAAACACCAAACACCAAGCACCAAGCACCAAACACGTAACACCAAGCACCAAACACCAAGCACCAAACACCAACCACCAAACACCAAGCACCAAGCACCAAACACCAAGCACCAAACACCAAGCACCAAACACCTAACACCAAGCACCAAGCACCAAGTACCAAGCACCAAACACCAAGCACCAAACACCAAACACCAAGCACCAAACACCAAACACCAATAACCAAGCACCAAACACCTAACACCAACCACCAAACACCAACCACCAAACACCAAGCACCAAGGACCAAGCACCAAGCACCAAGCACCAAATACCAAGCACCAAACACCAAGCACCAAGCACCAAGCACCAAGTACAAACACCAAGCACCAAGCACCAAACACCAAGCACCAAGCATCAAACACCAAACACCAAACACCAAGCACCAAGCACCAAGCATCAAACACCAAGCATATAACACCAAACACCAAGCACCAAGCACCAAATACCAAGAACCAAGCACCAAGCACCAAGTAGAAACACCAATAACCAAGCACCAAACACCAAACACCAAGCACCAAACACCAAGCACCAAGCACCAAGCACCAAGCACCAAGCATCAAACACCAAACACCAAGCACCAAGCATCAAACACCAAACACCAAGCACCAAACACCAAGCACAAATCACCATGCATCAAACACCAAGCAGCCAGCAGCAAGCACCAAGCACCAAACACCAAACACCAAACACCAAACAGCAAACAACATACAGCAAACACCAAACACCAAAAAGCAAACACCAAACACCAAACAGCAAACACCAAACAACAAACACCAAACAACAAACACCAAACAGCAAACAGCAAACACCAAACACCAAGCACCAAGCACCAAACACCAAACACCAAACACCAAGCACCAGGCACCACACACCAAGCACCAAGCACCAAACACCAAGCACCTAGCACCAAACACTAAGCACCAAGCACCAAACACTAAGCACCAAGCACCAAACACCAAGCACCAAGCACCAAACACCAAGCACCAAGCACCAAGCACCAAACACCAAACACCAAGCACCAAAGACCAAGCACCAAGCACCAAACACCAAGCACCCAGCACCAAACACCAAGCACTAAACACCAACCACCCAGCACCAAGCACCAAACACCAAGCATCAAGCACCTAACACCAAACACCAAACACCAAGCACCAAGCACCAAGCACCAAACACCAAGCACCTAGCACCAAACACCAAACACCAAGCACAAAGCACCAAGCACCAATCACCAAGCATCAAACACCAAGCAGCCAGCAGCAAGGACCAAACACCAAACACCAAGCACCAAGCACCAAAAACCAAACACCAAGCACCAAGCACCAAACACCTAACACCAAGCACCAAGCACCAAGTACCAAGCACCAAACACCAAGCACCAAACACCAAACATCAAGCACCAAGCACCAAGTACCAAATACCAAGAACCAAGAACCAAACACCAAGCACCAAGCACCAAGTACAAACACCAAGTACCAAGCACCAAGCACCAAACACCAAGAACCAAGCACCAAAAACAAAACACCAAGCACCAAGCACCAAGCATCAAACACCAAGCAGCAAACACCAAACACCAAGCACCAAGCACAAAACACAAAGCACCCAGCACCAAACACCAAGGACCAAGCACCAAGCACCAAAAACCAAACACCAAACACAAAACACAAAGCACCAAGCACCAAACACCAAACTCCAAGCACCAACCACCAAGCACCAAACACCAAACACCAAGCACCAAGCACCAAGCACCAGGCACCAAACACCAAGCACCAAGCACCAAACACCAAGCACCAAGCACCAAACACCAAACGCCAAACACCAAACACCAAGAACCAAGAACCAAACACCAATCACCAAGCACCAAGTACAAACACCAAGCACCAAGCACCAAGCACCAAACACCAAGCACCAAGCACCAAACACAAAACACCAACCACCAAGCACCAAGCATCAAACACCAAGCAGCAAACACCAAACACCAAGCACCAAGCACCAAGCACCAAAAACAATGCACCCAGCACCAAACACCAAGGACCAAGCACCAAGCACCAAGCACCAAAAACCAAACACTAAACACGAAACACCAAGCACCAAGCACCAAACACAAAAACTCCAAGCACCAAGCACCAAACACCAAACTCCAAGCACCAAGCACCAAGCACCAGGCACCAAACACCAAGCACCAAGCACCAAACACCAAGCAACAAGCACCAAACACCAAACAGCAAACACCAAACACCAAACAACATACAGCAAACACCAAACACCAAAAAGCAAACACCAAACACCAAACAGCAAACACCAAACAACAAACACCAAACAACAAACACTAAACAGCAAACAGCAAACACCAAACACAAAGCACCAAGCACCAAACAGTAAGCACCAAACACCAAGCACCAAGCACCAAACACCAAACACTAAGCACCAAGCACCAAACACTAAGCACCAAGCACCAAACACCAAGCACCAAGCACCAAACACCAAGCACCAAGCACCAAGCACCAAACACCAAACACCAAGCACCAAAGACCAAGCACCAAGCACCAAACACCAAGCACCCAGCACCAAACACCAAGCACTAAACACCAACCACCCAGCACCAAGCACCAAACACCAAGCACCAAGCACCTAAAACCAAACACCAAACACCAAGCACCAAGCACCAAGCACCAAACACCAAGCACCTAGCACCAAACACCAAACACCAAGCACAAAACACCAAGCACCAATCACCAAGCATCAAACACCAAGCAGCCAGCAGCAAGCACCAAACACCAAACACCAAGCACCAAGCACCAAAAACCAAACACCAAGCACCAAGCACCAAGCACCTAACACGAAGCACCAAGCACCAAGTACCAAGAACCAAACACCAAGCACCAAACACCAAGCACCAAACACCAAGAACCAAACACCAAACACCAAGCACCAAACACCTAACACCAAACACCAAGCACCAAACACCAAGCACCAAACACCAAACACCAAGCATCAAGCACCAAACACCTAACACCAAGCACCAAACACCAAGCACTAAGCACCAAGCACCAAGCACCAAACACCAAGCACCAAACACCAAGCACCAAACACCAAGCACCAAGCACCAAACACCAAGCACCAAGCACCAAACACCAAGAACCAAGCACCAAGCACCAAGTACAAACACCAAGCACCAAGCACCAAACACCAAGCACCAAGCACCAAGCATCAAACACCAAGCACCAAACACCAAGCACCAAGCACCAAGCATCAAACACCAAGCATATAACACCAAACACCAAACACCAAGCACCAAACACCAAACACCAAGAACCAAACACCAAGAACCAAGCACCAAGCACCAAGTACAAACACCAAGCACCAAACACCAAACACCAAGCACCAAGCACCAAGCATCAAACACCAAGCACCAAACACCAAGCACCAAGCACCAAGCACCAAACACCAAGCACCTAGCACCAAACACCAAACACCAAGCACCAATCACCAAGCACCAAACACCAAGCAGCCAGCAGCAAGCACCAAACACCAAGCACCAAGCACCAAAAACCAGACACCAAGCACCAAGTACCAAACACCTAACACCAAGCACCAAGCACCAAGTACCAAGCACCAAACACCAAGCACCAAACACCAAACACCAAGCACCAAGCACCAAGCACCAAGCACCAAACACCAAGCACCAAACACCAAGCACCAAACACCAAGCACCAAGCACCAAACACCCAGCACCAAGCACCAAACACCAAACACCAAGCACCAAGCACCAAGCATCAAACACCAAGCATATAACACCAAACACCAAGCACCAAGCACCCAGCACCAAACACCAAGCCCCAAGCACCAAGCAAAAAGCACCAAACACCAAGCACCAAACACCAAACACCAAGCACCAAACACCAAACACCAAGCACCAAGCACCAAACACGTAACACCAAGCACCAAACACCAAGCACCAAACACCAACCACCAAACACCAAGCACCAAGCACCAAGCACCAAGCACCAAACACCAAGCACCAAACACCAAGCACCAAACACCTAACACCAAGCACCAAGCACCAAGTACCAAGCACCAAACACCAAGCACCAAACACCAAACACCAAGCACCAAACACCAAACACCAAGCACCAAGCACCAAACACCTAACACCAACCACCAAACACCAACCACCAAACACCAAGCACCAAGGACCAAGCACCAAGCACCAAGCACCAAATACCAAGCACCAAACACCAAGCACCAAGCACCAAGCACCAAGTACAAACACCAAGCACCAAGCACCAAACACCAAGCACCAAGCATCAAACACCAAACACCAAACACCAAGCACCAAGCACCAAGCATCAAACACCAAGCATATAACACCAAACACCAAGCACCAAGCACCAAATACCAAGAACCAAGCACCAAGCACCAAGTAGAAACACCAATCACCAAGCACCAAACACCAAACACCAAGCACCAAACACCAAGCACCAAGCACCAAGCACCAAGCACCAAGCATCAAACACCAAACACCAAGCACCAAGCATCAAACACCAAACACCAAGCACCAAACACCAAGCACAAATCACCATGCATCAAACACCAAGCAGCCAGCAGCAAGCACCAAACACCAAACACCAAACACCAAGCACCAAAAACCAAACACCAAGCACCAAGCACCAAACACCAAGCACCAAGCACCAAACACCAAGCACCAAGCACCAAACACAAAGCACCAAAGACCAAGCACCAAGCACCAAACACCAAGCACCCGGCACCAAACACCAAGGACCAAGCACCAAGCACCAAGCACCAACAACCAAACACGAAACACGAAATACCAAGCACCAAGCACCAAACACCAAACTCCAAGCACCAAGCACCAAACACCAAACACCAAGCACCAAGCACCAAGCACCAGGCACCAAACACCAAGCACCAAGCAGCCAGCAGCAAGCACCAAGCACCAAACACCAAACTCCAAGCACCAAGCACCAAACACCAAACACCAAGCACCAAGCACCAAGCACCAGGCACCAAACACCAAGCACCAAGCACCAAACACCAAGCAACAAGCACCAAACACCAAACACCAAACACCAAACACCAAACAACATACAGCAAACACCAAACACCAAAAAGCAAACACCAAACACCAAACAGCAAACACCAAACAACAAACACCAAACAACAAACACCAAACAGCAAACAGCAAACACCAAACACCAAGCACCAAGCACCAAACACTAAGCACCAAACACCAAGCACCAAGCACCAAACACCAAACACTAAGCACCAAGCACCAAACACTAAGCACCAAGCACCAAACACCAAGCACCAAGCACCAAACACCAAGCACCAAGCACCAAGCACCAAACACCAAACACCAAGCACCAAAGACCAAGCACCAAGCACCAAACACCAAGCACCCAGCACCAAACACCAAGCACTAAACACCAACCACCCAGCACCAAGCACCAAACACCAAGCACCAAGCACCTAAAACCAAACACCAAACACCAAGCACCAAGCACCAAGCACCAAACACCAAGCACCTAGCACCAAGCACCAAAAACCAAACACCAAGCACCAAGCACCAAACACCTAACACCAAGCACAAAACACCAAGCACCAATCACCAAGCATCAAACACCAAGCAGCCAGCAGCAAGCACCAAAAACCAAACACCAAGCACCAAGCACCAAACACCTAACACGAAGCACCAAGCACCAAGTATCAAGCACCAAACATCAAGCACCAAACACCAAGCACCAAACACCAAGCACCAAACACCAAACACCAAGCACCAAACACCTAACACCAAACACCAAGCACCAAACACCAAGCACCAAACACCAAACACCAAGCACCAAGCACCAAACACCTAACACCAAGCACCAAACACCAAGCACTAAGCACCAAGCACCAAGCACCAAACACCAAGCACCAAACACCAAGCACCAAACACCAAGCACCAAGCACCAAACACCAAGCACCAAGTACCAAACACCAAGAACCAAGCACCAAGCACCAAGTACAAACACCAAGCACCAAGCACCAAACACCAAGCACCAAGCACCAAGCATCAAACACCAAGCACCAAACACCAAGCACCAAGCACCAAGCATCAAACACCAAGCATATAACACCAAACACCAAACACCAAGCACCAAACACCAAACACCAAGCACCAAACACCAAGAACCAAGCACGAAGCACCAAGTACAAACACCAAGCACCAAGCACCAAACACCAAGCACCAAGCACCAAGCATCAAACACCAAGCGCCAAACACCAAGCACCAAGCACCAAGCATCAAACACCAAGCATATAACACCAAACACCAAACACCAAGCACCAAACACCAAACACCAAGCACCAAGCACCAAACACCTAACACCAAGCACCAAACACCAAGCACTAAACACCAAGCACCAAGCACCAAGCACCAAACACCAGGCACCAAACACCAAGCACCAAACACCAAGCACCAAGCACCAAACACCAAGCACGAAGCACCAAACACCAAGAACCAAGCACCAAGCACCAAGTACAAACACCAAGCACCAAGCACCAAACACCAAGCACCTAGCACCAAACACCAAACACCAAGCACCAATCACCAAGCACCAAACACCAAGCAGCCAGCAGCAAGCACCAAACACCAAGCACCAAGCACCAAAAACCAGACACCAAGCACCAAGCACCAAACACCTAACACCAAGCACCAAGCACCAAGTACCAAGCACCAAACACCAAGCACCAAACACCAAACACCAAGCACCAAGCACCAAGCACCAAGCACCAAACACCAAGCACCAAACACCAAGCACCAAACACCAAGCACCAAGCACCAAGCACCAAACACCAAGCACCAAGCACCAAACACCAAGCACCAAACACCAAGCATCAAACACCAAGCACCAAACACCAAACACCAAGCACCAAGCACCAAGCATCAAACACCAAGCATATAACACCAAACACCAAGCACCAAGCACCCAGCACCAAACACCAAGCACCAAGCACCAAGCAAAAAGCACCAAACACCAAGCACCAAACACCAAACACCAAGCACCAAACACCAAACACCAAGCACCAAGCACCAAACACGTAACACCAAGCACCAAACACCAAGCACCAAACACCAACCACCAAACACCAAGCACCAAGCACCAAGCACCAAGCACCAAACACCAAGCACCAAACACCAAGCACCAAACACCTAACACCAAGCACCAAGCACCAAGTACCAAGCACCAAACACCAAGCACCAAACACCAAACACCAAGCACCAAACACCAAACACCAAGCACCAAGCACCAAACACCTAACACCAACCACCAAACACCAACCACCAAACACCAAGCACCAAGGACCAAGCACCAAGCACCAAGCACCAAATACCAAGCACCAAACACCAAGCACCAAGCACCAAGCACCAAGTACAAACACCAAGCACCAAGCACCAAACACCAAGCACCAAGCATCTAACACCAAACACCAAACACCAAGCACCAAGCACCAAGCATCAAACACCAAGCATATAACACCAAACACCAAGCACCAAGCACCAAACACCAAGAACCAAGCACCAAGCACCAAGTAGAAACACCAATGACCAAGCACCAAACACCAAACACCAAGCACCAAACACCAAGCACCAAGCACCAAGCATCAAACACCAAACACCAAGCACCAAGCATCAAACACCAAACACCAAGCACCAAACACCAAGCACAAATCACCATGCATCAAACACCAAGCAGCCAGCAGCAAGCACCAAACACCAAACACCAAACACCAAGCACCAAAAACCAAACACCAAGCACCAAGCACCAAACACCAAGCACCAAACACCAAACACCAAGCACCAAGCACCAAACACCAAACACAAAGCACCAAAGAACAAGCACCAAGCTCCAAACACCAAGCACCCAGCACCAAAAACCAAGCACCCAGCACCAAACACCAAGCACCAAATACCAACCAGCAAGCACCAAGCACCAAACACCTAACACCAAGCACCAAGCACCAACCACCAAACACCAAGCACCAAGCACCAAGCACCAAGCACCAAACACCAAGCACCAAACACGAAGCACCAAACACCAAGCACCAAGCACCAAGCACCAAACACCAAGCACCAAGCACCAAGCATCAAACACCAAACACCAAGCACCAAACAGCAAGCACCAATCACCATGCATCAAACACCAAGCAGCCAGCAGCAAGCACCAAACACCAAACACCAAGCACCAAGCACCAAAAACCAAACACCAAGCACCAAGCACCAAACACCAAGCACCAAGCACCAAACACCAAGCACCAAGCACCAAAAACCAAGCACCAAAGACCAAGCACCAAGCACCAAATACCAAGCACCCAGCACCAAACACCAAGCACCCAGCACCTAACACCAAGCACCAAACACCAACCACCCAGCACCAAGCACCAAAAACCAAGCACCAAGCACCAAACACCAAACACCAAGCACCAAGCACCAAGCACCAAACACCAAACACCAAACACCAAGCACCAAACACCAAACACCAAGCACCAGACACCAAGCACCAAACACCAAACACCAAACACCAAGCACCAAACACCAAACACCAAGCACCAGACACCAAGCACCAAACACCAAACACCAAACACCAAGCACCAAGCACCAAACACCAAACACCAAACACCAAGCACCAAACACTAAACACCAAACACCAAAAACCAAACACCAAGCACCAGACACCAAGCACCAAACACCAAACACCAAGCACCAAACACCAAACACCAAGCACCAAGCACCAAACACCAAACACCAAGCACCAAGCACCAAACACCAAGCACCAAAGACCAAACACCAAACAGCAAACACCAAACACCATACAGCAAACACTAAACACCAAAAAGCAGACACCAAACAGCAAACACCAAACACGAAACACCAAACACCAAACAGCAAACACCAAACACCAAGCACCAAACACCAAGGACCAAGCACCAAACACCTAACACCAAGCACCAAGCACCAAACACCAAGCACCAAACACCAAACATCAAGCACCAAGCACCAAGTACCAAACACCAAGAACCAAGAACCAAACACCAAGCACCAAGCACCAAGTACAAACACCAAGTACCAAGCACCAAGCACCAAACACCAAGAACCAAGCACCAAACACAAAACACCAAGCACCAAGCACCAAGCATCAAACACCAAGCAGCAAACACCAAACACCAAGCACCAAGCACCAAACACAAAGCACCCAGCACCAAACACCAAGGACCAAGCACCAAGCACCAAAAACCAAACACCAAACACAAAACACAAAGCACCAAGCACCAAACACCAAACTCCAAGCACCAAGCACCAAGCACCAAACACCAAACACCAAGCACCAAGCACCAGGCACCAAACACCAAGCACCAAGCACCAAACACCAAGCACCAAGCACCAAACACCAAACGCCAAACACCAAACACCAAGAACCAAGAACCAAACACCAATCACCAAGCACCAAGTACAAACACCAAGCACCAAGCACCAAGCACCAAACACCAAGCACCAAGCGCCAAGCACCAAACACAATGCACCCTGCACCAAACACCAAGGACCAAGCACCAAGCACCAAGCACCAAAAACCAAACACGAAACACGAAACACCAAGCACCAAGCACCAAACACCAAACTCCAAGCACCAAGCACCAAACACCAAACACCAAGCACCATGCACCAAGCACCAGGCACCAAACACCAAGCACCAAGCACCAAACACCAAGCACCAAGCACCAAACACCAAACACCAAACACCAAACAGCAAACAACATACATCAAACACCAAACACCAAAAAGCAAACACCAAACACCAAACAGCAAACACCAAACAACAAACACCAAACAACAAACACCAAACAGCAAACACCAAACACCAAACACCAAGCACCAAGCACCAAACACCAAACACCAAACACCAAGCACCAGGCACCAAACACCAAGCACCAAGCACCAAACACCAAGCAGCCAGCAACAAGCACCAAACACCAAGCACCAAGCACCAAAAACCAGACACCAAGCACCAAGCACCAAACACCTAACACCAAGCACCAAGCACCAACCACCAAACACCAAGCACCAAGCACCAAACACCAAGCACCAAACACGAAGCACCAAGCACCAAACACCAAGCACCAAGCACCAAACACCAAGCACCAAGCACCAAGCATCAAACACCAAGCACCAAACACCAAACACCAAGCACCAAGCACCAAGCATCAAACACCAAGCATATGACACCAAACACCAAGCACCAAGCACCCAGCACCAAACACCAAGCACCAAGCACCAAGCAAAAAGCACCAAACAC
Source organism: Eledone cirrhosa (assembly GCA_964016885.1). Lineage (NCBI taxonomy): Eukaryota > Metazoa > Mollusca > Cephalopoda > Octopoda > Eledonidae > Eledone > Eledone cirrhosa. The sequence continues at coordinate 140,425,241 of OZ024743.1, read as the reverse complement.
CAAGCACCAAACACCAAACACCAAGCACCAAACACCAAACACCAAGCACCAAGCACCAAACACCTAACACCAAGCACCAAACACCAAGCACCAAACACCAACCACCAAACACCAAGCACCAAGCACCAAGCACCAAGCACCAAACACCAAGCACCAAACACCAAGCACCAAACACCTAACACCAAGCACCAAGCACCAAGTACCAAGCACCAAACACCAAGCACCAAACACCAAACACCAAGCACCAAACACCAAACACCAAGCACCAAGCACCAAACACCTAACACCAAGCACCAAACACCAACCACCAAACACCAAGCACCAAGGACCAAGCACCAAGCACCAAGCACCAAGCACCAAACACCAGGCACCAAGCACCAAGCACCAAGTACAAACACCAAGCACCAAGCACCAAACACCAAGCACCAAGCATCAAACACCAAACACCAAACACCAAGCACCAAGCACCAAGCATCAAACACCAAGCATATAACACCAAACACCAAGCACCAAGCACCAAACACCAAGAACCAAGCACCAAGCACCAAGTACAAACACCAATCACCAAGCACCAAACACCAAACACCAAGCACCAAACACCAAGCACCAATCACCAAGCACCAAACACCAAGCAGCCAGCAGCAAGCACCAAACACCAAACACCAAGCACCAAGCACCAAAAACCAGACACCAAGCACCAAGCACCAAACACCTAACACCAAGCACCAAGCACCAAGTACCAAGCACCAAACACCAAGCACCAAACACCAAACACCAAGCACCAAACACCAAACACCAAGCACCAAGCACCAAACACCTAACACCAAGCACCAAGCACCAACCACCAAACACCAAGCACCAAGCACCAAGCACCAAGCACCAAACACCAAGCACCAAACAACAAGCACGAAACACCAAGCACGAAGCACCAAACACCAAGAACCAAGCACCAAGCACCAAGTACAAACACCAAGCACCAAGCACCAAACACCAAGCACCTAGCACCAAACACCAAACACCAAGCACCAATCACCAAGCACCAAACACCAAGCAGCCAGCAGCAAGCACCAAACATCAAGCACCAAGCACCAAAAACCAGACACCAAGCACCAAGCACCAAACACCAAGCACCAAGCACCAAGCATCAAACACCAAGCACCAAACACCAAACACCAAGCACCAAGCACCAAGCATCAAACACCAAGCATATGACACCAAACACCAAGCACCAAACACCAAGCACCAAACACCAGGCACCAAGCACCAAGCACCAAACACCAAGCACCAAGCACCAAACACCAAGCACCAAACACCAAGCATCAAACACCAAGCACCAAACACCAAACACCAAGCACCAAGCACCAAGCACCAAACACCAAGCACCAAGCACCAAGCATCAAACACCAAACACGAAGCACCAAACACCAAGCACCAATCACCATGCATCAAACACCAAGCAGCCAGCAGCAAGCACCAAACACCAAACACCAAGCACCAAGCACCAAAAACCAAACACCAAGCACCAAGCACCAAACACCAAGCACCAAGCACCAAACACCAAGCACCAAGCACCAAGCACCAAACACCAAGCACCAAAGACCAAGCACCAAGCACCAAACACCAAGCACCCAGCACCAAACACCAAGCACCCAGCACCAAACACCAAGCACCAAACACCAACCACCCAGCACCAAGCACCAAACACCAAGCACCAAGCACCAAACACCAAGCACCCAGCACCAAACACCAAGCACCCAGCACCAAACACCAAGCACCAAACACCAACCACCCAGCACCAAGCACCAAACACCAAGCACCAAGCACCAAACACAAAACTCCAAGCACCAAGCACCAAGCACCAAACACCAAGCACCAACCACCAAGCACCAAACACAAAACACCAAGCACAATGCACCCAGCACCAAACACCAAGGACCAAGCACCAAGCACCAAGCACCAACCACGAAACACGAAACACCAAGCACCAAGCACCAAACACCAAACTCCAAGCACCAAGCACCAAACACCAAACACCAAGCACCAGGCACCAAACACCAAGCACCAAGCACCAAACACCAAGCACCAAGCACCAAGCACCAAGCACCAAACACAATGCACCCAGCACCAAACACCAAGGACCAAGCACCAAGCACCAAGCACCAAACACGAAACACGAAACACCAAGCACCAAGCACCAAACACCAAACTCCAAGCACCAAGCACCAAACACCAAACACCAAGCACCATGCACCAAACACCAAGCACCAAGCACCAAACACCACGCACCAAGCACCAAACACCAAACACCAAACACCAAACACCAAACAACATACATCAAACACCAAACACCAAAAAGCAAACACTAAACACCAGACAGCAAACACCAAACAACAAACACCAAACAACAAACACCAAACAGCAAACAGCAAACACCAAACACCAAGCACCAAGCACCAAACACCAAACACCAAACACCAAGCACCAGGCACCAAACACCAAGCACCAAGCACCAAACACCAAGCACCTAGCACCAAACACCAAGCACCAAACACCAAGTACAAACACCAAGCACCAAACACCAAACACCAAGCACCAAACACCAAGCACCAATCACCAAGCACCAAACACCAAGCAGCCAGCAACAAGCACCAAACACCAAGCACCAAGCACCAAAAACCAGACACCAAGCACCAAGCACCAAACACCTAACACCAAGCACCAAGCACCAACCACCAAACACCAAGCACCAAGCACCAAGCACCAAGCACCAAACACCAAGCACCAAACACCAAGCACCAAACACCAAGCACCAAGCACCAAACACCAAGCACCAAGCACCAAACACCAAGCACCAAGCACCAAGCATCAAACACCAAGCACCAAACTCCAAACACCAAGCACCAAGCACCAAGCATCAAACACCAAGCATATAACACCAAACACCAAGCACCAAACACCAACCACCAAACACCAAGCACCAAGCACCAAGCACCAAGCACCAAACACCAAGCACCAAACACCAAGCACCAAACACCTAACACCAAGCACCAAGCACCAAGTACCAAGCAGCAAATACCAAGCACCAAACACCAAACACCAAGCACCAAACACCAAACACCAAGCACCAAGCACCAAACACCTAACACCAAGCACCAAACACCAACCACCAAACACCAAGCACCAAGGACCAAGCACCAAGCACCAAGCACCAAACACCAAGCACCAAGCACCAAGCACCAAGTACAAACACCAAGCACCAAGCACCAAACCCCAAGCACCAAGCATCAAACACCAAACACCAAACACCAAGCACCAAGCACCAAGCATCAAACACCAAGCATATAACACCAAACACCAAGCACCAAGCACCAAACACCAAGAACCAAGCACCAAGCACCAAGTACAAACACCAATCACCAAGCACCAAACACCAAACACCAAGCACCAAACACCAAGCACCAATCACCAAGCACCAAACACCAAGCAGCCAGCAGCAAGCACCAAACACCAAACACCAAGCACCAAGCACCAAAAACCAGACACCAAGCACCAAGCACCAAACACCTAACACCAAGCACCAAGCACCAAGTACCAAGCACCAAACACCAAGCACCAAACACCAAACACCAAGCACCAAACACCAAACACCAAGCACCAAGCACCAAACACCTAACACCAAGCACCAAGCACCAACCACCAAACACCAAGCACCAAGCACCAAGCACCAAGCACCAAACACCAAGCACCAAACACCAAGCACCAAACACCAAGCACCAAGCACCAAACACCAAGCACCAAGCACCAAACACCAAGCACCAAGCACCAAGCATCAAACACCAAACACGAAGCACCAAACACCAAGCACCAATCACCATGCATCAAACACCAAGCAGCCAGCAGCAAGCACCAAACACCAAACACCAAGCACCAAGCACCAAAAACCAAACACCAAGCACCAAGCACCAAACACCAAGCACCAAGCACCAAACACCAAGCACCAAGCACCAAGCACCAAACACCAAGCACCAAAGACCAAGCACCAAGCACCAAACACCAAGCACCCAGCACCAAACACCAAGCACCCAGCACCAAACACCAAGCACCAAACACCAACCACCCAGCACCAAGCACCAAACACCAAGCACCAAACACCAAACACCAAGCACCAAGCACCAAGCACCAAGCACCAGACACCAAGCACCAAACACCAAACACCAAGCACCAAGCACCAAACACCAAACACCAAACACCAAACACCAAGCACCAAAAACCAAACACCAAGCACCAGACACCAAGCACCAAACACCAAACACCAAGCACCAAACACCAAACACCAAGCACCAAGCACCAAACACCAAACACCAAGCACCAAGCACCAAACACCAAGCACCAAAGACCAAACACCAAACAGCAAACACCAAACACCATACAGCAAACACTGAACACCAAAAAGCAGACACCAAACAGCAAACACCAAACACCAAACACCAAACACCAAACAGCAAACACCAAACACCAAGCACCAAACACCAAAGACCAAGCACCAAACACCTAACACCAAGCACCAAGCACCAAGCACCAAACACCAAGCACCAAACACCAAACATCAAGCACGAAGCACCAAGTACCAAACACCAAGAACCAAGAACCAAACACCAAGCACCAAGCACCAAGTACAAACACCAAGTACCAAGCACCAAGCACCATACACCAAGAACCAAGCACCAAACACAAAACACCAAGCACCAAGCACCAAGCATCAAACACCAAGCAGCAAACACCAAACACCAAGCACCAAGCACCAAACACAAAGCACCCAGCACCAAACACCAAGGACCAAGCACCAAGCACCAAAAACCAAACACCAAACACAAAACACAAAGCACCAAGCACCAAACACCAAACTCCAAGCACCAAGCACCAAGCACCAAACACCAAACACCAAGCACCAAGCACCAGGCACCAAACACCAAGCACCAAGCACCAAACACCAAGCACCAAGCACCAAGCATCAAACACCAAACACGAAGCACCAAACACCAAGCACCAATCACCATGCATCAAACACCAAGCAGCCAGCAGCAAGCACCAAACAGCAAACGCCAAACACCAAACACCAAGAACCAAGAACCAAACACCAAGCACCAAGTACAAACACCAGGCACCAAGCACCAAGCACCAAACACCAAGCACCAAGCACCAAACACCAAACACCAAGGACCAAGCACCAAGCACCAAGCACCAAAAACCAAACACGAAACACGAAACACCAAGCACCAAGCACCAAACACCAAACTCCAATTACCAAGCACCAAACACCAAACACCAAGCACCAAGCACCAAGCACCAGGCACCAAACACCAAGCACCAAGCACCAAACACCAAGCACGAAACACCAAGCACCAGGCACCAAACACCAAGCACCAAGCACCAAACACCAAGCACCTAGCACCAAACACCAAGCACCAAACACCAAGTACAAACACCAAGCACCAAACACCAAACACCAAGCACCAAACACCAAGCACCAATCACCAAGCACCAAACACCAAGCAGCCAGCAACAAGCACCAAACACCAAGCACCAAGCACCAAAAACCAGACACCAAGCACCAAGCACCAAACACCAAACAACAAACACCAAACAGCAAACAGCAAACACCAAACACCAAGCACCAAGCACCAAACACCAAACACCAAACACCAAGCACCAGGCACCAAACACCAAGCACCAAGCACCAAACACCAAGCACCTAGCACCAAACACCAAGCACCAAACACCAAGTACAAACACCAAGCACCAAACACCAAACACCAAGCACCAAACACCAAGCACCAATCACCAAGCACCAAACACCAAGCAGCCAGCAACAAGCACCAAACACCAAGCACCAAGCACCAAAAACCAGACACCAAGCACCAAGCACCAAACACCTAACACCAAGCACCAAGCACCAACCACCAAACACCAAGCACCAAGCACCAAGCACCAAGCACCAAACACCAAGCACCAAACACCAAGCACCAAACACCAAGCACCAAGCACCAAACACCAAGCACCAAGCACCAAACACCAAGCACCAAGCACCAAGCATCAAACACCAAGCACCAAACACCAAACACCAAGCACCAAGCACCAAGCATCAAACACCAAGCATATAACACCAAACACCAAGCACCAAGCACCCAGCACCAAACACCAAGCACCAAGCACCAAGCAAAAAGCACCAAACACCAAGCACCAAACACCAAACACCAAGCACCAAACACCAAACACCAAGCACCAAGCACCAAACACCTAACACCAAGCACCAAACACCAAGCACCAAACACCAACCACCAAACACCAAGCACCAAGCACCAAGCACCAAGCACCAAACACCAAGCACCAAACACCAAGCACCAAACACCTAACACCAAGCACCAAGCACCAAGTACCAAGCACCAAATACCAAGCACCAAACACCAAACACCAAGCACCAAACACCAAACACCAAGCACCAAGCACCAAACACCTAACACCAAGCACCAAACACCAACCACCAAACACCAAGCACCAAGGACCAAGCACCAAGCACCAAGCACCAAACACCAAGCACCAAGCACCAAGCACCAAGTACAAACACCAAGCACCAAGCACCAAACACCAAGCACCAAGCATCAAACACCAAACACCAAACACCAAGCACCAAGCACCAAGCATCAAACACCAAGCATATAACACCAAACACCAAGCACCAAGCACCAAACACCAAGAACCAAGCACCAAGCACCAAGTACAAACACCAATCACCAAGCACCAAACACCAAACACCAAGCACCAAACACCAAGCACCAATCACCAAGCACCAAACACCAAGCAGCCAGCAGCAAGCACCAAACACCAAACACCAAGCACCAAGCACCAAAAACCAGACACCAAGCACCAAGCACCAAACACCTAACACCAAGCACCAAGCACCAAGTACCAAGCACCATACACCAAGCACCAAACACCAAACACCAAGCACCAAACACCAAACACCAAGCACCAAGCACCAAACACCTAACACCAAGCACCAAGCACCAACCACCAAACACCAAGCACCAAGCACCAAGCACCAAGCACCAAACACCAAGCACCAAACACCAAGCACCAAACACCAAGCACCAAGCACCAAACACCAAGCACCAAGCACCAAACACCAAGCACCAAGCACCAAGCATCAAACACCAAACACGAAGCACCAAACACCAAGCACCAATCACCATGCATCAAACACCAAGCAGCCAGCAGCAAGCACCAAACACCAAACACCAAGCACCAAGCACCAAAAACCAAACACCAAGCACCAAGCACCAAACACCAAGCACCAAGCACCAAACACCAAGCACCAAGCACCAAGCACCAAGCACCAAGCACCAAGCACCAAAGACCAAGCACCAAGCACCAAACACCAAGCACCCAGCACCAAACACCAAGCACCCAGCACCAAACACCAAGCACCAAACACCAACCACCCAGCACCAAGCACCAAACACCAAGCACCAAACACCAAACACCAAGCACCAAGCACCAAGCACCAAGCACCAGACACCAAGCACCAAACACCAAACACCAAGCACCAAGCACCAAACACCAAACACCAAACACCAAACACCAAGCACCAAAAACCAAACACCAAGCACCAGACACCAAGCACCAAACACCAAACACCAAGCACCAAACACCAAACACCAAGCACCAAGCACCAAACACCAAACACCAAGCACCAAGCACCAAACACCAAGCACCAAAGACCAAACACCAAACAGCAAACACCAAACACCATACAGCAAACACTGAACACCAAAAAGCAGACACCAAACAGCAAACACAAAACACCAAACACCAAACACCAAACAGCAAACACCAAACACCAAGCACCAAACACCAAAGACCAAGCACCAAACACCTAACACCAAGCACCAAGCACCAAGCACCAAACACCAAGCACCAAACACCAAACATCAAGCACGAAACACCAAGTACCAAACACCAAGAACCAAGAACCAAACACCAAGCACCAAGCACCAAGTACAAACACCAAGTACCAAACACCAAGCACCATACACCAAGAACCAAGCACCAAACACAAAACACCAAGCACCAAGCACCAAGCATCAAACACCAAGCAGCAAACACCAAACACCAAGCACCAAGCACCAAACACAAAGCACCCAGCACCAAACACCAAGGACCAAGCACCAAGCACCAAAAACCAAACACCAAACACAAAACACAAAGCACCATGCACCAAACACCAAACTCCAAGCACGAAGCACCAAGCACCAAACACCAAACACCAAGCACCAAGCACCAGGCACCAAACACCAAGCACCAAGCACCAAACACCAAGCACCAAGCACCAAACAGCAAACGCCAAACACCAAACACCAAGAACCAAGAACCAAACACCAAGCACCAAGTACAAACACCAAGTACCAAGCACCAAGCACCAAACACCAAGCACCAAGCACCAAACACAAAACACCAAGCACCAAGCACCAAGCATCAAACACCAAGCAGCAAACACCAAACACCAAGGACCAAGCACCAAGCACCAAGCACCAAAAACCAAACACGAAATACGAAACACCAAGCACCAAGCACCAAACACCAAACTCCAAGCACCAAGCACCAAACACCAAACACCAAGCACCAAGCACCAAGCACCAGGCACCAAACACCAAGCACCAAGCACCAAACACCAAGCACGAAACACCAAACACCAAACACCAAACAGCAAACAACATACAGCAAACACCAAACACCAAAAAGCAAACACCAAACACCAAACAGCAAACACCAAACAACAAACAGCAAACAGCAAACACCAAACACCAAGCACCAAGCACCAAACACCAAACACCAAACACCAAGCACCAGGCACCAAACACCAAGCACCAAGCACCAAACACCAAGCACCTAGCACCAAACACTAAGCACCAAGCACCAAACACTAAGCACCAAGCACCAAACACCAAGCACCAAGCACCAAACACCAAGCACCAAGCACCAAGCACCAAACACCAAACACCAAGCACCAAAGACCAAGCACCAAGCACCAAACACCAAGCACCCAGCACCAAACACCAAGCACTAAACACCAACCACCCAGCACCAAGCACCAAACACCAAGCATCAAGCACCTAACACCAAACACCAAACACCAAGCACCAAGCACCAGGCACCAAACACCAAGCACCAAGCACCAAACACCAAGCACGAAACACCAAGCACAAAACACCAAGCACCAATCACCAAGCATCAAACACCAAGCAGCCAGCAGCAAGCCCCAAACACCAAACACCAAGCACCAAGCACCAAAAACCAAACACCAAGCACCAAGCACCAAACACCTAACACCAAGCACCAAGCACCAAGTACCAAGCACCAAACACCAAGCACCAAACACCAAGCACCAAACACCAAGCACCAAACACCAAACACCAAGCACCAAACACCTAACACCAAACACCAAGCACCAAACACCAAGCACCAAACACCAAACACCAAGCACCAAGCACCAAACACCTAACACCAAGCACCAAACACCAAGCACTAAGCACCAAGCACCAAGCACCAAACACCAAGCACCAAACACCAAACACCAAGCACCAAGCACCAAACACCAAGCACCAAACACCAAGCACCAAACACCAAGCACCAAACACCAAACACCAAGCACCAAGCACCAAACACCAAGAACCAAGCACCAAGCACCAAGTACAAACACCAAGCACCAAGCACCAAACACCAAGCACCAAGCACCAAGCATCAAACACCAAGCACCAAACACCAAGCACCAAGCACCAAGCATCAAACACCAAGCATATAACACCAAACACCAAACGCCAAGCACCAAACACCAAACACCAAGCACCAAGCACCAGACACCTAACACCAAGCACCAAACACCAAGCACCAAACACCAAGCACCAAGCACCAAACACCAAACACCAAGCACCAAACACCAAGCACCAAACACCAAGTACCAAGCACCAAACACCAAGCACCAAGCACCAAACACCAAGAACCAAGCACCAAGCACCAAGTACAAACACCAAGCACCAAGCACCAAACACCAAGCACCTAGCACCAAACACCAAACATCAAGCACCAAACACCAAGCACCAATCACCAAGCACCAAACACCAAGCAGCCAGCAGCAAGCACCAAACACCAAGCACCAAGCACCAAACACCAAACACCAAGCACCAAGCACCAAACACCAAGCACCAAGCACCAAGCATCAAACACCAAGCACCAAAAAGCAAACACCAAACACCAAACAGCAAACACCAAACAACAAACAGCAAACAGCAAACACCAAACACCAAGCACCAAGCACCAAACACCAAACACCAAACACCAAGCACCAGGCACCAAACACCAAGCACCAAGCACCAAACACCAAGCACCTAGCACCAAACACTAAGCACCAAGCACCAAACACTAAGCACCAAGCACCAAGCACCAAAAACCAGACACCAAACACCAAGCACCAAACACCTAACACCAAGCACCAAGCACCAAGTACCAAGCACCAAACACCAAGCACCAAACACCAAACACCAAGCACCAAACACCAAACACCAAGCACCAAGCACCAAACACCTAACACCAAGCACCAAGCACCAACCACCAAACACCAAGCACCAAGCACCAAGCACCAAGCACCAAGCACCAAACACCAAGCACCAAACACCAAGCACCAAACACCAAGCACCAAGCACCAAACACCAAGCACCAAGCACCAAACACCAAGCACCAAGCACCAAGCATCAAACACCAAGCACCAAACACCAAACACCAAGCACCAAGCACCAAGCATCAAACACCAAGCATATAACACCAAACACCAAACACCAAGCACCCAGCACCAAACACCAAGCACCAAGCACCAAACACCAAGCACCAAGCACCAAGCAAAAAGCACCAAACACCAAGCACCAAACACCAAACACCAAGCACCAAACACCAAACACCAAGCACCAAGCACCAAACACCTAACACCAAGCACCAAACACCAACCACCAAACACCAAGCACCAAGCACCAAGCACCAAGCACCAAACACCAAGCACCAAACACCAAGCACCAAACACCTAACACCAAGCACCAAGCACCAAACACCTAACACCAAGCACCAAACACCAAGCACCAAACACCAAGCACCAAGCACCAAGCACCAAACACCAAGCACCAAACACCAAGCACAAACACCAAGCACCAAGCACCAAACACCAAGCACCAAGCACCAAACACCAAGAACCAAGCACCAAGCACCAAGTACAAACACCAAGCACCAAGCACCAAACACCAAGCACCTAGCACCAAACACCAAGCACCAATCAACAAGCACCAAACACCAAGCACCAAAGACCAAACACCAAACAGCAAACACCAAACACCATACAGCAAACACTGAACACCAAAAAGCAGACACCAAACAGCAAACACCAAACACCAAACACCAAACACCAAACAGCAAACACCAAACACCAAGCACCAAACACCAAAGACCAAGCACCAAACACCTAACACCAAGCACCAAGCACCAAGCACCAAACACCAAGCACCAAACACCAAACATCAAGCACGAAGCACCAAGTACCAAACACCAAGAACCAAGAACCAAACACCAAGCACCAAGCACCAAGTACAAACACCAAGTACCAAGCACCAAGCACCATACACCAAGAACCAAGCACCAAACACAAAACACCAAGCACCAAGCACCAAGCATCAAACACCAAGCAGCAAACACCAAGCACCAAGCACCAAGCACCAAACACCAAGCACCAAACACCAAGCACCAAACACCTAACACCAAGCACCAAGCACCAAGTACCAAGCACCAAATACCAAGCACCAAACACCAAACACCAAGCACCAAACACCAAACACCAAGCACCAAGCACCAAACACCTAACACCAAGCACCAAACACCAACCACCAAACACCAAGCACCAAGGACCAAGCACCAAGCACCAAGCACCAAACACCAAGCACCAAGCACCAAGCACCAAGTACAAACACCAAGCACCAAGCACCAAACACCAAGCACCAAGCATCAAACACCAAACACCAAACACCAAGCACCAAGCACCAAGCATCAAACACCAAGCATATAACACCAAACACCAAGCACCAAGCACCAAACACCAAGAACCAAGCACCAAGCACCAAGTACAAACACCAATCACCAAGCACCAAACACCAAACACCAAGCACCAAACACCAAGCACCAATCACCAAGCACCAAACACCAAGCAGCCAGCAGCAAGCACCAAACACCAAACACCAAGCACCAAGCACCAAAAACCAGACACCAAGCACCAAGCACCAAACACCTAACACCAAGCACCAAGCACCAAGTACCAAGCACCATACACCAAGCACCAAACACCAAACACCAAGCACCAAACACCAAACACCAAGCACCAAGCACCAAACACCTAACACCAAGCACCAAGCACCAACCACCAAACACCAAGCACCAAGCACCAAGCACCAAGCACCAAACACCAAGCACCAAACACCAAGCACCAAACACCAAGCACCAAGCACCAAACACCAAGCACCAAGCACCAAACACCAAGCACCAAGCACCAAGCATCAAACACCAAACACGAAGCACCAAACACCAAGCACCAATCACCATGCATCAAACACCAAGCAGCCAGCAGCAAGCACCAAACACCAAACACCAAGCACCAAGCACCAAAAACCAAACACCAAGCACCAAGCACCAAACACCAAGCACCAAGCACCAAACACCAAGCACCAAGCACCAAGCACCAAGCACCAAGCACCAAAGACCAAGCACCAAGCACCAAACACCAAGCACCCAGCACCAAACACCAAGCACCCAGCACCAAACACCAAGCACCAAACACCAACCACCCAGCACCAAGCACCAAACACCAAGCACCAAACACCAAACACCAAGCACCAAGCACCAAGCACCAAGCACCAGACACCAAGCACCAAACACCAAACACCAAGCACCAAGCACCAAACACCAAACACCAAACACCAAACACCAAGCACCAAAAACCAAACACCAAGCACCAGACACCAAGCACCAAACACCAAACACCAAGCACCAAACACCAAACACCAAGCACCAAGCACCAAACACCAAACACCAAGCACCAAGCACCAAACACCAAGCACCAAAGACCAAACACCAAACAGCAAACACCAAACACCATACAGCAAACACTGAACACCAAAAAGCAGACACCAAACAGCAAACACAAAACACCAAACACCAAACACCAAACAGCAAACACCAAACACCAAGCACCAAACACCAAAGACCAAGCACCAAACACCTAACACCAAGCACCAAGCACCAAGCACCAAACACCAAGCACCAAACACCAAACATCAAGCACGAAACACCAAGTACCAAACACCAAGAACCAAGAACCAAACACCAAGCACCAAGCACCAAGTACAAACACCAAGTACCAAACACCAAGCACCATACACCAAGAACCAAGCACCAAACACAAAACACCAAGCACCAAGCACCAAGCATCAAACACCAAGCAGCAAACACCAAACACCAAGCACCAAGCACCAAACACAAAGCACCCAGCACCAAACACCAAGGACCAAGCACCAAGCACCAAAAACCAAACACCAAACACAAAACACAAAGCACCATGCACCAAACACCAAACTCCAAGCACGAAGCACCAAGCACCAAACACCAAACACCAAGCACCAAGCACCAGGCACCAAACACCAAGCACCAAGCACCAAACACCAAGCACCAAGCACCAAACAGCAAACGCCAAACACCAAACACCAAGAACCAAGAACCAAACACCAAGCACCAAGTACAAACACCAAGCACCAAGCACCAAGCACCAAACACCAAGCACCAAGCACCAAACACAAAACACCAAGCACCAAGCACCAAGCATCAAACACCAAGCAGCAAACACCAAACACCAAGGACCAAGCACCAAGCACCAAGCACCAAAAACCAAACACGAAATACGAAACACCAAGCACCAAGCACCAAACACCAAACTCCAAGCACCAAGCACCAAACACCAAACACCAAGCACCAAGCACCAAGCACCAGGCACCAAACACCAAGCACCAAGCACCAAACACCAAGCACGAAACACCAAACACCAAACACCAAACAGCAAACAACATACAGCAAACACCAAACACCAAAAAGCAAACACCAAACACCAAACAGCAAACACCAAACAACAAACAGCAAACAGCAAACACCAAACACCAAGCACCAAGCACCAAACACCAAACACCAAACACCAAGCACCAGGCACCAAACACCAAGCACCAAGCACCAAACACCAAGCACCTAGCACCAAACACTAAGCACCAAGCACCAAACACTAAGCACCAAGCACCAAACACCAAGCACCAAGCACCAAACACCAAGCACCAAGCACCAAGCACCAAACACCAAACACCAAGCACCAAAGACCAAGCACCAAGCACCAAACACCAAGCACCCAGCACCAAACACCAAGCACTAAACACCAACCACCCAGCACCAAGCACCAAACACCAAGCATCAAGCACCTAACACCAAACACCAAACACCAAGCACCAAGCACCAGGCACCAAACACCAAGCACCAAGCACCAAACACCAAGCACGAAACACCAAGCACAAAACACCAAGCACCAATCACCAAGCATCAAACACCAAGCAGCCAGCAGCAAGCCCCAAACACCAAACACCAAGCACCAAGCACCAAAAACCAAACACCAAGCACCAAGCACCAAACACCTAACACCAAGCACCAAGCACCAAGTACCAAGCACCAAACACCAAGCACCAAACACCAAGCACCAAACACCAAGCACCAAACACCAAACACCAAGCACCAAACACCTAACACCAAACACCAAGCACCAAACACCAAGCACCAAACACCAAACACCAAGCACCAAGCACCAAACACCTAACACCAAGCACCAAACACCAAGCACTAAGCACCAAGCACCAAGCACCAAACACCAAGCACCAAACACCAAACACCAAGCACCAAGCACCAAACACCAAGCACCAAACACCAAGCACCAAACACCAAGCACCAAACACCAAACACCAAGCACCAAGCACCAAACACCAAGAACCAAGCACCAAGCACCAAGTACAAACACCAAGCACCAAGCACCAAACACCAAGCACCAAGCACCAAGCATCAAACACCAAGCACCAAACACCAAGCACCAAGCACCAAGCATCAAACACCAAGCATATAACACCAAACACCAAACGCCAAGCACCAAACACCAAACACCAAGCACCAAGCACCAGACACCTAACACCAAGCACCAAACACCAAGCACCAAACACCAAGCACCAAGCACCAAACACCAAACACCAAGCACCAAACACCAAGCACCAAACACCAAGTACCAAGCACCAAACACCAAGCACCAAGCACCAAACACCAAGAACCAAGCACCAAGCACCAAGTACAAACACCAAGCACCAAGCACCAAACACCAAGCACCTAGCACCAAACACCAAACATCAAGCACCAAACACCAAGCACCAATCACCAAGCACCAAACACCAAGCAGCCAGCAGCAAGCACCAAACACCAAGCACCAAGCACCAAACACCAAACACCAAGCACCAAGCACCAAACACCAAGCACCAAGCACCAAGCATCAAACACCAAGCACCAAAAAGCAAACACCAAACACCAAACAGCAAACACCAAACAACAAACAGCAAACAGCAAACACCAAACACCAAGCACCAAGCACCAAACACCAAACACCAAACACCAAGCACCAGGCACCAAACACCAAGCACCAAGCACCAAACACCAAGCACCTAGCACCAAACACTAAGCACCAAGCACCAAACACTAAGCACCAAGCACCAAGCACCAAAAACCAGACACCAAACACCAAGCACCAAACACCTAACACCAAGCACCAAGCACCAAGTACCAAGCACCAAACACCAAGCACCAAACACCAAACACCA
Organism: Eledone cirrhosa; assembly: GCA_964016885.1. NCBI lineage: Eukaryota > Metazoa > Mollusca > Cephalopoda > Octopoda > Eledonidae > Eledone > Eledone cirrhosa. The sequence continues at coordinate 140,409,213 of OZ024743.1, read as the reverse complement.
AGCACCAAACACCAAACACCAAGCACCAAGCACCAAACACCTAACACCAAGCACCAAGCACCAACCACCAAACACCAAGCACCAAGCACCAAGCACCAAGCACCAAGCACCAAACACCAAGCACCAAACACCAAGCACCAAACACCAAGCACCAAGCACCAAACACCAAGCACCAAGCACCAAACACCAAGCACCAAGCACCAAGCATCAAACACCAAGCACCAAACACCAAACACCAAGCACCAAGCACCAAGCATCAAACACCAAGCATATAACACCAAACACCAAACACCAAGCACCCAGCACCAAACACCAAGCACCAAGCACCAAACACCAAGCACCAAGCACCAAGCAAAAAGCACCAAACACCAAGCACCAAACACCAAACACCAAGCACCAAACACCAAACACCAAGCACCAAGCACCAAACACCTAACACCAAGCACCAAACACCAACCACCAAACACCAAGCACCAAGCACCAAGCACCAAGCACCAAACACCAAGCACCAAACACCAAGCACCAAACACCTAACACCAAGCACCAAGCACCAAACACCTAACACCAAGCACCAAACACCAAGCACCAAACACCAAGCACCAAGCACCAAGCACCAAACACCAAGCACCAAACACCAAGCACAAACACCAAGCACCAAGCACCAAACACCAAGCACCAAGCACCAAACACCAAGAACCAAGCACCAAGCACCAAGTACAAACACCAAGCACCAAGCACCAAACACCAAGCACCTAGCACCAAACACCAAGCACCAATCAACAAGCACCAAACACCAAGCACCAAAGACCAAACACCAAACAGCAAACACCAAACACCATACAGCAAACACTGAACACCAAAAAGCAGACACCAAACAGCAAACACCAAACACCAAACACCAAACACCAAACAGCAAACACCAAACACCAAGCACCAAACACCAAAGACCAAGCACCAAACACCTAACACCAAGCACCAAGCACCAAGCACCAAACACCAAGCACCAAACACCAAACATCAAGCACGAAGCACCAAGTACCAAACACCAAGAACCAAGAACCAAACACCAAGCACCAAGCACCAAGTACAAACACCAAGTACCAAGCACCAAGCACCATACACCAAGAACCAAGCACCAAACACAAAACACCAAGCACCAAGCACCAAGCATCAAACACCAAGCAGCAAACACCAAACACCAAGCACCAAGCACCAAACACAAAGCACCCAGCACCAAACACCAAGGACCAAGCACCAAGCACCAAAAACCAAACACCAAACACAAAACACAAAGCACCAAGCACCAAACACCAAACTCCAAGCACCAAGCACCAAGCACCAAACACCAAACACCAAGCACCAAGCACCAGGCACCAAACACCAAGCACCAAGCACCAAACACCAAGCACCAAGCACCAAACAGCAAACGCCAAACACCAAACACCAAGAACCAAGAACCAAACACCAAGCACCAAGTACAAACACCAAGCACCAAGCACCAAGCACCAAACACCAAGCACCAAGCACCAAACACAAAACACCAAGCACCAAGCACCAAGCATCAAACACCAAGCAGCAAACACCAAACACCAAGGACCAAGCACCAAGCACCAAGCACCAAAAACCAAACACGAAACACGAAACACCAAGTACCAAGCACCAAACACCAAACTCCAAGCACCAAGCACCAAACACCAAACACCAAGCACCAAGCACCAAGCACCAGGCACCAAACACCAAGCACCAAGCACCAAACACCAAGCACGAAACACCAAACACCAAACACCAAACAGCAAACAACATACAGCAAACACCAAACACCAAAAAGCAAACACCAAACACCAAACAGCAAACACCAAACAACAAACAGCAAACAGCAAACACCAAACACCAAGCACCAAGCACCAAACACCAAACACCAAACACCAAGCACCAGGCACCAAACACCAAGCACCAAGCACCAAACACCAAGCACCTAGCACCAAACACTAAGCACCAAGCACCAAACACTAAGCACCAAGCACCAAACACCAAGCACCAAGCACCAAACACCAAGCACCAAGCACCAAGCACCAAACACCAAACACCAAGCACCAAAGACCAAGCACCAAGCACCAAACACCAAGCACCCAGCACCAAACACCAAGCACTAAACACCAACCACCCAGCACCAAGCACCAAACACCAAGCATCAAGCACCTAACACCAAGCACCAAGCACCAAGCATCAAACACCAAGCACCAAACACCAAACACCAAGCACCAAGCACCAAGCATCAAACACCAAGCATATAACACCAAACACCAAGCACCAAGCACCCAGCACCAAACACCAAGCACCAAGCACCAAGCAAAAAGCACCAAACACCAAGCACCAAACACCAAACACCAAGCACCAAACACCAAACACCAAGCACCAAGCACCAAACACCTAACACCAAGCACCAAACACCAAGCACCAAACACCAACCACCAAACACCAAGCACCAAGCACCAAGCACCAAGCACCAAACACCAAGCACCAAACACCAAGCACCAAACACCTAACACCAAGCACCAAGCACCAAGTACCAAGCACCAAATACCAAGCACCAAACACCAAACACCAAGCACCAAACACCAAACACCAAGCACCAAGCACCAAACACCTAACACCAAGCACCAAACACCAACCACCAAACACCAAGCACCAAGGACCAAGCACCAAGCACCAAGCACCAAACACCAAGCACCAAGCACCAAGCACCAAGTACAAACACCAAGCACCAAGCACCAAACACCAAGCACCAAGCATCAAACACCAAACACCAAACACCAAGCACCAAGCACCAAGCATCAAACACCAAGCATATAACACCAAACACCAAGCACCAAGCACCAAACACCAAGAACCAAGCACCAAGCACCAAGTACAAACACCAATCACCAAGCACCAAACACCAAACACCAAGCACCAAACACCAAGCACCAATCACCAAGCACCAAACACCAAGCAGCCAGCAGCAAGCACCAAACACCAAACACCAAGCACCAAGCACCAAAAACCAGACACCAAGCACCAAGCACCAAACACCTAACACCAAGCACCAAGCACCAAGTACCAAGCACCATACACCAAGCACCAAACACCAAACACCAAGCACCAAACACCAAACACCAAGCACCAAGCACCAAACACCTAACACCAAGCACCAAGCACCAACCACCAAACACCAAGCACCAAGCACCAAGCACCAAGCACCAAACACCAAGCACCAAACACCAAGCACCAAACACCAAGCACCAAGCACCAAACACCAAGCACCAAGCACCAAACACCAAGCACCAAGCACCAAGCATCAAACACCAAACACGAAGCACCAAACACCAAGCACCAATCACCATGCATCAAACACCAAGCAGCCAGCAGCAAGCACCAAACACCAAACACCAAGCACCAAGCACCAAAAACCAAACACCAAGCACCAAGCACCAAACACCAAGCACCAAGCACCAAACACCAAGCACCAAGCACCAAGCACCAAGCACCAAGCACCAAGCACCAAAGACCAAGCACCAAGCACCAAACACCAAGCACCCAGCACCAAACACCAAGCACCCAGCACCAAACACCAAGCACCAAACACCAACCACCCAGCACCAAGCACCAAACACCAAGCACCAAACACCAAACACCAAGCACCAAGCACCAAGCACCAAGCACCAGACACCAAGCACCAAACACCAAACACCAAGCACCAAGCACCAAACACCAAACACCAAACACCAAACACCAAGCACCAAAAACCAAACACCAAGCACCAGACACCAAGCACCAAACACCAAACACCAAGCACCAAACACCAAACACCAAGCACCAAGCACCAAACACCAAACACCAAGCACCAAGCACCAAACACCAAGCACCAAAGACCAAACACCAAACAGCAAACACCAAACACCATACAGCAAACACTGAACACCAAAAAGCAGACACCAAACAGCAAACACAAAACACCAAACACCAAACACCAAACAGCAAACACCAAACACCAAGCACCAAACACCAAAGACCAAGCACCAAACACCTAACACCAAGCACCAAGCACCAAGCACCAAACACCAAGCACCAAACACCAAACATCAAGCACGAAACACCAAGTACCAAACACCAAGAACCAAGAACCAAACACCAAGCACCAAGCACCAAGTACAAACACCAAGTACCAAACACCAAGCACCATACACCAAGAACCAAGCACCAAACACAAAACACCAAGCACCAAGCACCAAGCATCAAACACCAAGCAGCAAACACCAAACACCAAGCACCAAGCACCAAACACAAAGCACCCAGCACCAAACACCAAGGACCAAGCACCAAGCACCAAAAACCAAACACCAAACACAAAACACAAAGCACCATGCACCAAACACCAAACTCCAAGCACGAAGCACCAAGCACCAAACACCAAACACCAAGCACCAAGCACCAGGCACCAAACACCAAGCACCAAGCACCAAACACCAAGCACCAAGCACCAAACAGCAAACGCCAAACACCAAACACCAAGAACCAAGAACCAAACACCAAGCACCAAGTACAAACACCAAGTACCAAGCACCAAGCACCAAACACCAAGCACCAAGCACCAAACACAAAACACCAAGCACCAAGCACCAAGCATCAAACACCAAGCAGCAAACACCAAACACCAAGGACCAAGCACCAAGCACCAAGCACCAAAAACCAAACACGAAATACGAAACACCAAGCACCAAGCACCAAACACCAAACTCCAAGCACCAAGCACCAAACACCAAACACCAAGCACCAAGCACCAAGCACCAGGCACCAAACACCAAGCACCAAGCACCAAACACCAAGCACGAAACACCAAACACCAAACACCAAACAGCAAACAACATACAGCAAACACCAAACACCAAAAAGCAAACACCAAACACCAAACAGCAAACACCAAACAACAAACAGCAAACAGCAAACACCAAACACCAAGCACCAAGCACCAAACACCAAACACCAAACACCAAGCACCAGGCACCAAACACCAAGCACCAAGCACCAAACACCAAGCACCTAGCACCAAACACTAAGCACCAAGCACCAAACACTAAGCACCAAGCACCAAACACCAAGCACCAAGCACCAAACACCAAGCACCAAGCACCAAGCACCAAACACCAAACACCAAGCACCAAAGACCAAGCACCAAGCACCAAACACCAAGCACCCAGCACCAAACACCAAGCACTAAACACCAACCACCCAGCACCAAGCACCAAACACCAAGCATCAAGCACCTAACACCAAACACCAAACACCAAGCACCAAGCACCAGGCACCAAACACCAAGCACCAAGCACCAAACACCAAGCACGAAACACCAAGCACAAAACACCAAGCACCAATCACCAAGCATCAAACACCAAGCAGCCAGCAGCAAGCCCCAAACACCAAACACCAAGCACCAAGCACCAAAAACCAAACACCAAGCACCAAGCACCAAACACCTAACACCAAGCACCAAGCACCAAGTACCAAGCACCAAACACCAAGCACCAAACACCAAGCACCAAACACCAAGCACCAAACACCAAACACCAAGCACCAAACACCTAACACCAAACACCAAGCACCAAACACCAAGCACCAAACACCAAACACCAAGCACCAAGCACCAAACACCTAACACCAAGCACCAAACACCAAGCACTAAGCACCAAGCACCAAGCACCAAACACCAAGCACCAAACACCAAACACCAAGCACCAAGCACCAAACACCAAGCACCAAACACCAAGCACCAAACACCAAGCACCAAACACCAAACACCAAGCACCAAGCACCAAACACCAAGAACCAAGCACCAAGCACCAAGTACAAACACCAAGCACCAAGCACCAAACACCAAGCACCAAGCACCAAGCATCAAACACCAAGCACCAAACACCAAGCACCAAGCACCAAGCATCAAACACCAAGCATATAACACCAAACACCAAACGCCAAGCACCAAACACCAAACACCAAGCACCAAGCACCAGACACCTAACACCAAGCACCAAACACCAAGCACCAAACACCAAGCACCAAGCACCAAACACCAAACACCAAGCACCAAACACCAAGCACCAAACACCAAGTACCAAGCACCAAACACCAAGCACCAAGCACCAAACACCAAGAACCAAGCACCAAGCACCAAGTACAAACACCAAGCACCAAGCACCAAACACCAAGCACCTAGCACCAAACACCAAACATCAAGCACCAAACACCAAGCACCAATCACCAAGCACCAAACACCAAGCAGCCAGCAGCAAGCACCAAACACCAAGCACCAAGCACCAAACACCAAACACCAAGCACCAAGCACCAAACACCAAGCACCAAGCACCAAGCATCAAACACCAAGCACCAAAAAGCAAACACCAAACACCAAACAGCAAACACCAAACAACAAACAGCAAACAGCAAACACCAAACACCAAGCACCAAGCACCAAACACCAAACACCAAACACCAAGCACCAGGCACCAAACACCAAGCACCAAGCACCAAACACCAAGCACCTAGCACCAAACACTAAGCACCAAGCACCAAACACTAAGCACCAAGCACCAAGCACCAAAAACCAGACACCAAACACCAAGCACCAAACACCTAACACCAAGCACCAAGCACCAAGTACCAAGCACCAAACACCAAGCACCAAACACCAAACACCAAGCACCAAACACCAAACACCAAGCACCAAGCACCAAACACCTAACACCAAGCACCAAGCACCAACCACCAAACACCAAGCACCAAGCACCAAGCACCAAGCACCAAGCACCAAACACCAAGCACCAAACACCAAGCACCAAACACCAAGCACCAAGCACCAAACACCAAGCACCAAGCACCAAACACCAAGCACCAAGCACCAAGCATCAAACACCAAGCACCAAACACCAAACACCAAGCACCAAGCACCAAGCATCAAACACCAAGCATATAACACCAAACACCAAACACCAAGCACCCAGCACCAAACACCAAGCACCAAGCACCAAACACCAAGCACCAAGCACCAAGCAAAAAGCACCAAACACCAAGCACCAAACACCAAACACCAAGCACCAAACACCAAACACCAAGCACCAAGCACCAAACACCTAACACCAAGCACCAAACACCAACCACCAAACACCAAGCACCAAGCACCAAGCACCAAGCACCAAACACCAAGCACCAAACACCAAGCACCAAACACCTAACACCAAGCACCAAGCACCAAACACCTAACACCAAGCACCAAACACCAAGCACCAAACACCAAGCACCAAGCACCAAGCACCAAACACCAAGCACCAAACACCAAGCACAAACACCAAGCACCAAGCACCAAACACCAAGCACCAAGCACCAAACACCAAGAACCAAGCACCAAGCACCAAGTACAAACACCAAGCACCAAGCACCAAACACCAAGCACCTAGCACCAAACACCAAGCACCAATCAACAAGCACCAAACACCAAGCACCAAAGACCAAACACCAAACAGCAAACACCAAACACCATACAGCAAACACTGAACACCAAAAAGCAGACACCAAACAGCAAACACCAAACACCAAACACCAAACACCAAACAGCAAACACCAAACACCAAGCACCAAACACCAAAGACCAAGCACCAAACACCTAACACCAAGCACCAAGCACCAAGCACCAAACACCAAGCACCAAACACCAAACATCAAGCACGAAGCACCAAGTACCAAACACCAAGAACCAAGAACCAAACACCAAGCACCAAGCACCAAGTACAAACACCAAGTACCAAGCACCAAGCACCATACACCAAGAACCAAGCACCAAACACAAAACACCAAGCACCAAGCACCAAGCATCAAACACCAAGCAGCAAACACCAAGCACCAAGCACCAAGCACCAAACACCAAGCACCAAACACCAAGCACCAAACACCTAACACCAAGCACCAAGCACCAAGTACCAAGCACCAAATACCAAGCACCAAACACCAAACACCAAGCACCAAACACCAAACACCAAGCACCAAGCACCAAACACCTAACACCAAGCACCAAACACCAACCACCAAACACCAAGCACCAAGGACCAAGCACCAAGCACCAAGCACCAAACACCAAGCACCAAGCACCAAGCACCAAGTACAAACACCAAGCACCAAGCACCAAACACCAAGCACCAAGCATCAAACACCAAACACCAAACACCAAGCACCAAGCACCAAGCATCAAACACCAAGCATATAACACCAAACACCAAGCACCAAGCACCAAACACCAAGAACCAAGCACCAAGCACCAAGTACAAACACCAATCACCAAGCACCAAACACCAAACACCAAGCACCAAACACCAAGCACCAATCACCAAGCACCAAACACCAAGCAGCCAGCAGCAAGCACCAAACACCAAACACCAAGCACCAAGCACCAAAAACCAGACACCAAGCACCAAGCACCAAACACCTAACACCAAGCACCAAGCACCAAGTACCAAGCACCATACACCAAGCACCAAACACCAAACACCAAGCACCAAACACCAAACACCAAGCACCAAGCACCAAACACCTAACACCAAGCACCAAGCACCAACCACCAAACACCAAGCACCAAGCACCAAGCACCAAGCACCAAACACCAAGCACCAAACACCAAGCACCAAACACCAAGCACCAAGCACCAAACACCAAGCACCAAGCACCAAACACCAAGCACCAAGCACCAAGCATCAAACACCAAACACGAAGCACCAAACACCAAGCACCAATCACCATGCATCAAACACCAAGCAGCCAGCAGCAAGCACCAAACACCAAACACCAAGCACCAAGCACCAAAAACCAAACACCAAGCACCAAGCACCAAACACCAAGCACCAAGCACCAAACACCAAGCACCAAGCACCAAGCACCAAGCACCAAGCACCAAGCACCAAAGACCAAGCACCAAGCACCAAACACCAAGCACCCAGCACCAAACACCAAGCACCCAGCACCAAACACCAAGCACCAAACACCAACCACCCAGCACCAAGCACCAAACACCAAGCACCAAACACCAAACACCAAGCACCAAGCACCAAGCACCAAGCACCAGACACCAAGCACCAAACACCAAACACCAAGCACCAAGCACCAAACACCAAACACCAAACACCAAACACCAAGCACCAAAAACCAAACACCAAGCACCAGACACCAAGCACCAAACACCAAACACCAAGCACCAAACACCAAACACCAAGCACCAAGCACCAAACACCAAACACCAAGCACCAAGCACCAAACACCAAGCACCAAAGACCAAACACCAAACAGCAAACACCAAACACCATACAGCAAACACTGAACACCAAAAAGCAGACACCAAACAGCAAACACAAAACACCAAACACCAAACACCAAACAGCAAACACCAAACACCAAGCACCAAACACCAAAGACCAAGCACCAAACACCTAACACCAAGCACCAAGCACCAAGCACCAAACACCAAGCACCAAACACCAAACATCAAGCACGAAACACCAAGTACCAAACACCAAGAACCAAGAACCAAACACCAAGCACCAAGCACCAAGTACAAACACCAAGTACCAAACACCAAGCACCATACACCAAGAACCAAGCACCAAACACAAAACACCAAGCACCAAGCACCAAGCATCAAACACCAAGCAGCAAACACCAAACACCAAGCACCAAGCACCAAACACAAAGCACCCAGCACCAAACACCAAGGACCAAGCACCAAGCACCAAAAACCAAACACCAAACACAAAACACAAAGCACCATGCACCAAACACCAAACTCCAAGCACGAAGCACCAAGCACCAAACACCAAACACCAAGCACCAAGCACCAGGCACCAAACACCAAGCACCAAGCACCAAACACCAAGCACCAAGCACCAAACAGCAAACGCCAAACACCAAACACCAAGAACCAAGAACCAAACACCAAGCACCAAGTACAAACACCAAGCACCAAGCACCAAGCACCAAACACCAAGCACCAAGCACCAAACACAAAACACCAAGCACCAAGCACCAAGCATCAAACACCAAGCAGCAAACACCAAACACCAAGGACCAAGCACCAAGCACCAAGCACCAAAAACCAAACACGAAATACGAAACACCAAGCACCAAGCACCAAACACCAAACTCCAAGCACCAAGCACCAAACACCAAACACCAAGCACCAAGCACCAAGCACCAGGCACCAAACACCAAGCACCAAGCACCAAACACCAAGCACGAAACACCAAACACCAAACACCAAACAGCAAACAACATACAGCAAACACCAAACACCAAAAAGCAAACACCAAACACCAAACAGCAAACACCAAACAACAAACAGCAAACAGCAAACACCAAACACCAAGCACCAAGCACCAAACACCAAACACCAAACACCAAGCACCAGGCACCAAACACCAAGCACCAAGCACCAAACACCAAGCACCTAGCACCAAACACTAAGCACCAAGCACCAAACACTAAGCACCAAGCACCAAACACCAAGCACCAAGCACCAAACACCAAGCACCAAGCACCAAGCACCAAACACCAAACACCAAGCACCAAAGACCAAGCACCAAGCACCAAACACCAAGCACCCAGCACCAAACACCAAGCACTAAACACCAACCACCCAGCACCAAGCACCAAACACCAAGCATCAAGCACCTAACACCAAACACCAAACACCAAGCACCAAGCACCAGGCACCAAACACCAAGCACCAAGCACCAAACACCAAGCACGAAACACCAAGCACAAAACACCAAGCACCAATCACCAAGCATCAAACACCAAGCAGCCAGCAGCAAGCCCCAAACACCAAACACCAAGCACCAAGCACCAAAAACCAAACACCAAGCACCAAGCACCAAACACCTAACACCAAGCACCAAGCACCAAGTACCAAGCACCAAACACCAAGCACCAAACACCAAGCACCAAACACCAAGCACCAAACACCAAACACCAAGCACCAAACACCTAACACCAAACACCAAGCACCAAACACCAAGCACCAAACACCAAACACCAAGCACCAAGCACCAAACACCTAACACCAAGCACCAAACACCAAGCACTAAGCACCAAGCACCAAGCACCAAACACCAAGCACCAAACACCAAACACCAAGCACCAAGCACCAAACACCAAGCACCAAACACCAAGCACCAAACACCAAGCACCAAACACCAAACACCAAGCACCAAGCACCAAACACCAAGAACCAAGCACCAAGCACCAAGTACAAACACCAAGCACCAAGCACCAAACACCAAGCACCAAGCACCAAGCATCAAACACCAAGCACCAAACACCAAGCACCAAGCACCAAGCATCAAACACCAAGCATATAACACCAAACACCAAACGCCAAGCACCAAACACCAAACACCAAGCACCAAGCACCAGACACCTAACACCAAGCACCAAACACCAAGCACCAAACACCAAGCACCAAGCACCAAACACCAAACACCAAGCACCAAACACCAAGCACCAAACACCAAGTACCAAGCACCAAACACCAAGCACCAAGCACCAAACACCAAGAACCAAGCACCAAGCACCAAGTACAAACACCAAGCACCAAGCACCAAACACCAAGCACCTAGCACCAAACACCAAACATCAAGCACCAAACACCAAGCACCAATCACCAAGCACCAAACACCAAGCAGCCAGCAGCAAGCACCAAACACCAAGCACCAAGCACCAAACACCAAACACCAAGCACCAAGCACCAAACACCAAGCACCAAGCACCAAGCATCAAACACCAAGCACCAAAAAGCAAACACCAAACACCAAACAGCAAACACCAAACAACAAACAGCAAACAGCAAACACCAAACACCAAGCACCAAGCACCAAACACCAAACACCAAACACCAAGCACCAGGCACCAAACACCAAGCACCAAGCACCAAACACCAAGCACCTAGCACCAAACACTAAGCACCAAGCACCAAACACTAAGCACCAAGCACCAAGCACCAAAAACCAGACACCAAACACCAAGCACCAAACACCTAACACCAAGCACCAAGCACCAAGTACCAAGCACCAAACACCAAGCACCAAACACCAAACACCAAGCACCAAACACCAAACACCAAGCACCAAGCACCAAACACCTAACACCAAGCACCAAGCACCAACCACCAAACACCAAGCACCAAGCACCAAGCACCAAGCACCAAGCACCAAACACCAAGCACCAAACACCAAGCACCAAACACCAAGCACCAAGCACCAAACACCAAGCACCAAGCACCAAACACCAAGCACCAAGCACCAAGCATCAAACACCAAGCACCAAACACCAAACACCAAGCACCAAGCACCAAGCATCAAACACCAAGCATATAACACCAAACACCAAACACCAAGCACCCAGCACCAAACACCAAGCACCAAGCACCAAACACCAAGCACCAAGCACCAAGCAAAAAGCACCAAACACCAAGCACCAAACACCAAACACCAAGCACCAAACACCAAACACCAAGCACCAAGCACCAAACACCTAACACCAAGCACCAAACACCAACCACCAAACACCAAGCACCAAGCACCAAGCACCAAGCACCAAACACCAAGCACCAAACACCAAGCACCAAACACCTAACACCAAGCACCAAGCACCAAACACCTAACACCAAGCACCAAACACCAAGCACCAAACACCAAGCACCAAGCACCAAGCACCAAACACCAAGCACCAAACACCAAGCACAAACACCAAGCACCAAGCACCAAACACCAAGCACCAAGCACCAAACACCAAGAACCAAGCACCAAGCACCAAGTACAAACACCAAGCACCAAGCACCAAACACCAAGCACCTAGCACCAAACACCAAGCACCAATCAACAAGCACCAAACACCAAGCACCAAAGACCAAACACCAAACAGCAAACACCAAACACCATACAGCAAACACTGAACACCAAAAAGCAGACACCAAACAGCAAACACCAAACACCAAACACCAAACACCAAACAGCAAACACCAAACACCAAGCACCAAACACCAAAGACCAAGCACCAAACACCTAACACCAAGCACCAAGCACCAAGCACCAAACACCAAGCACCAAACACCAAACATCAAGCACGAAGCACCAAGTACCAAACACCAAGAACCAAGAACCAAACACCAAGCACCAAGCACCAAGTACAAACACCAAGTACCAAGCACCAAGCACCATACACCAAGAACCAAGCACCAAACACAAAACACCAAGCACCAAGCACCAAGCATCAAACACCAAGCAGCAAACACCAAACACCAAGCACCAAGCACCAAACACAAAGCACCCAGCACCAAACACCAAGAACCAAGCACCAAGCACCAAAAACCAAACACCAAACACAAAACACAAAGCACCAAGCACCAAACACCAAACTCCAAGCACCAAGCACCAAGCACCAAACACCAAACACCAAGCACCAAGCACCAGGCACCAAACACCAAGCACCAAGCACCAAACACCAAGCACCAAGCACCAAACAGCAAACGCCAAACACCAAACACCAAGAACCAAGAACCAAACACCAAGCACCAAGTACAAACACCAAGCACCAAGCACCAAGCACCAAACACCAAGCACCAAGCACCAAACACAAAACACCAAGCACCAAGCACCAAGCATCAAACACCAAGCAGCAAACACCAAACACCAAGGACCAAGCACCAAGCACCAAGCACCAAAAACCAAACACGAAACACGAAACACCAAGTACCAAGCACCAAACACCAAACTCCAAGCACCAAGCACCAAACACCAAACACCAAGCACCAAGCACCAAGCACCAGGCACCAAACACCAAGCACCAAGCACCAAACACCAAGCACGAAACACCAAACACCAAACACCAAACAGCAAACAACATACAGCAAACACCAAACACCAAAAAGCAAACACCAAACACCAAACAGCAAACACCAAACAACAAACAGCAAACAGCAAACACCAAACACCAAGCACCAAGCACCAAACACCAAACACCAAACACCAAGCACCAGGCACCAAACACCAAGCACCAAGCACCAAACACCAACCACCTAGCACCAAACACTAAGCACCAAGCACCAAACACTAAGCACCAAGCACCAAACACCAAGCACCAAGCACCAAACACCAAGCACCAAGCACCAAGCACCAAACACCAAACACCAAGCACCAAAGACCAAGCACCAAGCACCAAACACCAAGCACCCAGCACCAAACACCAAGCACTAAACACCAACCACCCAGCACCAAGCACCAAACACCAAGCATCAAGCACCTAACACCAAACACCAAACACCAAGCACCAAGCACCAGGCACCAAACACCAAGCACCAAGCACCAAACACCAAGCACGAAACACCAAGCACAAAACACCAAGCACCAATCACCAAGCATCAAACACCAAGCAGCCAGCAGCAAGCCCCAAACACCAAACACCAAGCACCAAGCACCAAAAACCAAACACCAAGCACCAAGCACCAAACACCTAACACCAAGCACCAAGCACCAAGTACCAAGCACCAAACACCAAGCACCAAACACCAAGCACCAAACGCCAAGCACCAAACACCAAACACCAAGCACCAAACACCTAACACCAAACACCAAGCACCAAACACCAAGCACCAAACACCAAACACCAAGCACCAAGCACCAAACACCAAGCACCAAACACCAAGCACCAAACACCAAGCACCAAACACCAAACACCAAGCACCAAGCACCAAACACCAAGAACCAAGCACCAAGCACCAAGTACAAACACCAAGCACCAAGCACCAAACACCAAGCACCAAGCACCAAGCATCAAACACCAAGCACCAAACACCAAGCACCAAGCACCAAGCATCAAAGACCAAGCATATAACACCAAACACCAAACGCCAAGCACCAAACACCAAACACCAAGCACCAAGCACCAAACACCTAACACCAAGCACCAAACACCAAGCACCAAACACCAAGCACCAAGCACCAAACACCAAACACCAAGCACCAAACACCAAGCACCAAACACCAAGCACCAAGCACCAAACACCAAGGACCAAGCACCAAACACCAAGAACCAAGCACCAAGCACCAAGTACAAACACCAGGCACCAAGCACCAAACACCAAGCACCTAGCACCAAACACCAAACATCAAGCACCAAACACCAAGCACCAATCACCAAGCACCAAACACCAAGCAGCCAGCAGCAAGCACCAAACACCAAGCACCAAGCACCAAACACCAAACACCAAGCACGAAGCACCAAACACCAAGCACCAAGCACCAAGCATCAAACACCAAGCGCCAAAAAGCAAACACCAAACACCAAACAGCAAACACCAAACAACAAACAGCAAACAGCAAACACCAAACACCAAGCACCAAGCACCAAACACCAAACACCAAACACCGAGCACCAGGCACCAAACACCAAGCACCAAGCACCAAACACCAAGCACCTAGCACCAAACACTAAGCACCAAGCACCAAACACTAAGCACCAAGCACCAAGCACCAAAAACCAGACACCAAACACCAAGCACCAAACACCTAACACCAAGCACCAAGCACCAAGTACCAAGCACCAGACACCAAGCACCAAACACCAAACACCAAGCACCAAACAGCAAACTCCAAGCACCAAGCACCAAACACCTAACACCAAGCACCAAGCACCAACCACCAAACACCAAGCACCAAGCACCAAGCACCAAGCACCAAGCACCAAACACCAAGCACCAAACACCAAGCACCAAACACCAAGCACCAAGCACCAAACACCAAGCACCAAGCACCAAACACCAAGCACCAAGCACCAAGCATCAAACACCAAGCACCAAACACCAAACACCAAGCACCAAGCACCAAGCATCAAACACCAAGCATATAACACCAAACACCAAACACCAAGCACCCAGCACCAAACACCAAGCACCAAGCACCAAACACCAAGCACCAAGCACCAAGCAAAAAGCACCAAACACCAAGCACCAAACACCAAACACCAAGCACCAAACACCAAACACCAAGGACCAAGCACCAAACACCTAACACCAAGCACCAAACACCAACCACCAAACACCAAGCACCAAGCACCAAGCACCAAACACCAAGCACCAAACACCAAGCACCAAACACCTAACACCAAGCACCAAGCACCAAACACCTAACACCAAGCACCAAACACCAAGCACCAAACACCAAGCACCAAGCACCAAGCACCAAACACCAAGCACCAAACACCAAGCACCAAACACCAAGCACCAAGCACCAAACACCAAGCACCAAGCACCAAACACCAAGAACCAAGCACCAAGCACCAAGTACAAACACCAAGCACCAAGCACCAAACACCAAGCACCTAGCACCAAACACCAAGCACCAATCAACAAGCACCAAACACCAAGCAGCCAGCAGCAAGCACCAAACACCAAGCACCAAGCACCAAAAACCAGACACCAAACACCAAGCACCAAACACCTAACACCAAGCACCAAGCACCAAGTACCAAGCACCAAACACCAAACACCAAACACCAAACACCAAGCACCAAACACCAAGCACCAAGCACCAAACACCTAACACCAAGCACCAAGCACCAACCACCAAACACCAAGCACCAAGCACCAAGCACCAAATACCAAGCACCAAACACCAAGCACCAAACACCAAGCACCAAGCACCAAGCACCAAACACCAAGCACCAAGCACCAAGCATCAAACACCAAGCACCAAACACCAAACACCAAGCACCAAGCACCAAGCATCAAACACCAAGCATATAACACCAAACACCAAACACCAAGCACCCAGCACCAAACACCAAGAACCAAGCACCAAACACCAAGCACCAAGCACCAAGCAAAAAGCACCAAACACCAAGCACCAAACACCAAACACCAAGCACCAAACACCAAACACCAAGCACCAAGCACCAAACACCTAACACCAAGCACCAAACACCAACCACCAAACACCAAGCACCAAGCACCAAGCACCAAGCACCAAACACCAAGCACCAAATACCAAGCACCAAACACCTAACACCAAGCACCAAGCACCAAACACCTAACACCAAGCACCAAACACCAAGCACCAAACACCAAGCACCAAGCACCAAGCACCAAACACCAAGCACCAAACACCAAGCACCAAACACCAAGCACCAAGCACCAAACACCAAGCACCAAGCACCAAACACCGAGAACCAAGCACCAAGCACCAAGTACAAACACCAAGCACCAAGCACCAAACACCAAGCACCTAGCACCAAACACCAAACACCAAGCACCAAACACCAAGAACCAATCACCAAGCACCAAACACCAAGCAGCCAGCAGCAAGCACCAAACACCAAGCACCAAGCACCAAAAACCAGACACCAAACACCAAGCACCAAACACCTAACACCAAGCACCAAGCACCAAGTACCAAGCACCAAACACCAAACACCAAACACCAAACACCAAGCACCAAACACCAAACACCAAGCACCAAGCACCAAACACCTAACACCAAGCACCAAGCACCAACCACCAAACACCAAGCACCAAGCACCAAGCACCAAACACCAAGCACCAAACACCAAGCACCAAACACCAAGCACCAAGCACCAAGCACCAAACACCAAGCACCAAGCACCAAGCATCAAACACCAAGCACCAAACACCAAACACCAAGCACCAAGCACCAAGCATCAAACACCAAGCATATAACACCAAACACCAAACACCAAGCACCCAGCACCAAACACCAAGAACCAAGCACCAAACACCCAGCACCAAGCACCAAGCAAAAAGCACCAAACACCAAGCACCAAACACCAAACACCAAGCACCAAACACCAAACACCAAGCACCAAGCACCAAACACCTAACACCAAGCACCAAACACCAACCACCAAACACCAAGCACCAAGCACCAAGCACCAAGCACCAAACACCAACCACCAAACACCAAGCACCAAGCACCAAGCACCAAGCACCAAGCACCAAACACCAAGCACCAAACACCAAGCACCAAGCACCAAACACCAAGCACCAAGCACCAAGCATCAAACACCAAGCACCAAACACCAAGCACCAACCACCAAGCATCAAACACCAAGCATATAACACCAAGCACCAAACACCTAACACCAAGCACCAAACACCAAGCACCAAACACCAAGCACCAAGCACCAAACACCAAACACCAAGCACCAAACACCAAGCACCAAACACCAAGCACCAAGCACCAAACACCAAGCACCAAGCACCAAACACCAAGAACCAAGCACCAAGCACCAAGTACAAACACCAAGCACCAAGCACCAAACACCAAGCACCTAGCACCAAACACCAAACACCAAGCACCAAACACCAAGCACCAATCACCAAGCATCAAACACCAAGCAGCCAGCAGCAAGCACCAAACACCAAGCACCAAGCACCAAACACCAAACACCAAGCACCAAGCACCAAACACCAAGCACCAAGCACCAAGCATCAAACACCAAGCACCAAAAAGCAAACACCAAACACCAAACAGCAAACACCAAACAACAAACAGCAAACAGCAAACACCAAACACCAAGCACCAAGCACCAAACACCAAACACCAAACACCAAGCACCAGGCACCAAACACCAAGCACCAAGCACCAAACACCAAGCACCTAGCACCAAACACTAAGCACCAAGCACCAAACACTAAGCACCAAGCACCAAGCACCAAAAACCAGACACCAAACACCAAGCACCAAACACCTAACACCAAGCACCAAGCACCAAGTACCAAGCACCAAACACCAAGCACCAAACACCAAACACCAAGCACCAAACACCAAACACCAAGCACCAAGCACCAAACACCTAACACCAAGCACCAAGCACCAACCACCAAACACCAAGCACCAAGCACCAAGCACCAAGCACCAAGCACCAAACACCAAGCACCAAACACCAAGCACCAAACACCAAGCACCAAGCACCAAACACCAAGCACCAAGCACCAAACACCAAGCACCAAGCACCAAGCATCAAACACCAAGCACCAAACACCAAACACCAAGCACCAAGCACCAAGCATCAAACACCAAGCATATAACACCAAACACCAAACACCAAGCACCCAGCACCAAACACCAAGCACCAAGCACCAAACACCAAGCACCAAGCACCAAGCAAAAAGCACCAAACACCAAGCACCAAACACCAAACACCAAGCACCAAACACCAAACACCAAGCACCAAGCACCAAACACCTAACACCAAGCACCAAACACCAACCACCAAACACCAAGCACCAAGCACCAAGCACCAAGCACCAAACACCAAGCACCAAACACCAAGCACCAAACACCTAACACCAAGCACCAAGCACCAAACACCTAACACCAAGCACCAAACACCAAGCACCAAACACCAAGCACCAAGCACCAAGCACCAAACACCAAGCACCAAACACCAAGCACCAAACACCAAGCACCAAGCACCAAACACCAAGCACCAAGCACCAAACACCAAGAACCAAGCACCAAGCACCAAATACAAACACCAAGCACCAAGCACCAAACACCAAGCACCTAGCACCAAACACCAAGCACCAATCAACAAGCACCAAGTACCAAGCAGCCAGCAGCAAGCACCAAACACCAAGCACCAAGCACCAAAAACCAGACACCAAACACCAAGCACCAAACACCTAACACCAAGCACCAAGCACCAAGTACCAAGCACCAAACACCAAACACCAAACACCAAACACCAAGCACCAAACACCAAGCACCAAGCACCAAACACCTAACACCAAGCACCAAGCACCAACCACCAAACACCAAGCACCAAGCACCAAGCACCAAATACCAAGCACCAAACACCAAGCACCAAACACCAAGCACCAAGCACCAAGCACCAAACACCAAGCACCAAGCACCAAGCATCAAACACCAAGCACCAAACACCAAACACCAAGCACCAAGCACCAAGCATCAAACACCAAGCATATAACACCAAACACCAAACACCAAGCACCCAGCACCAAACACCAAGAACCAAGCACCAAACACCAAGCACCAAGCACCAAGCAAAAAGCACCAAACACCAAGCACCAAACACCAAACACCAAGCACCAAACACCAAACACCAAGCACCAAGCACCAAACACCTAACACCAAGCACCAAACACCAACCACCAAACACCAAGCACCAAGCACCAAGCACCAAGCACCAAACACCAAGCACCAAATACCAAGCACCAAACACCTAACACCAAGCACCAAGCACCAAACACCTAACACCAAGCACCAAACACGAAGCACCAAACACCAAGCACCAAGCACCAAGCACCAAACACCAAGCACCAAACACCAAGCACCAAACACCAAGCACCAAGCACCAAACACCAAGCACCAAGCACCAAACACCAAGAACCAAGCACCAAGCACCAAGTACAAACACCAAGCACCAAGCACCAAACACCAAGCACCTAGCACCAAACACCAAACACCAAACACCAAACACCAAGAACCAATCACCAAGCACCAAACACCAAGCAGCCAGCAGCAAGCACCAAACACCAAGCACCAAGCACCAAAAACCAGACACCAAACACCAAGCACCAAACACCTAACACCAAGCACCAAGCACCAAGTACCAAGCACCAAACACCAAACACCAAACACCAAACACCAAGCACCATACACCAAACACCAAGCACCAAGCACCAAACACCTAACACCAAGCACCAAGCACCAACCACCAAACACCAAGCACCAAGCACCAAGCACCAAACACCAAGCACCAAACACCAAGCACCAAACACCAAGCACCAAGCACCAAGCACCAAACACCAAGCACCAAGCACCAAGCATCAAACACCAAGCACCAAACACCAAACACCAAGCACCAAGCACCAAGCATCAAACACCAAGCATATAACACCAAACACCAAACACCAAGCACCCAGCACCAAACACCAAGAACCAAGCACCAAACACCAAGCACCAAGCACCAAGCAAAAAGCACCAAACACCAAGCACCAAACACCAAACACCAAGCACCAAACACCAAACACCAAGCACCAAGCACCAAACACCTAACACCAAGCACCAAACACCAACCACCAAACACCAAGCACCATGCACCAAGCACCAAGCACCAAACACCAAGCACCAAACACCAAGCACCAAACACCTAACACCAAGCACCAAGCACCAAGTACCAAGCACCAAACACCAAGCACCAAACACCAAACACCAAGCACCAAACACCAAGCACCAAGCACCAAGCACCAAACACCTAACACCAAGCACCAAACACCAACCACCAAACACCAAGCACCAAGCACCAAGCACCAAGCACCAAGCACCAAACACCAAGCACCAAACACCAAGCACCAAGCACCAAGCACCAAGTACAAACACCAAACACCAAACACCAAGCACCAAGCACCAAGCATCAAACACCAAGCATATAACACCAAATACCAAACACCAAGCACCAAACACCAAACACCAAGCACCAAGCACCAAACACCAAGCACCAAGCACCAAGCATCAAACACCAAGCACCAAACACCAAGCACCAAGCACCAAGCATCAAACACCAAGCATATAACACCAAACACCAAACACCAAGCACCAAACACCAAACACCAAGCACCAAGCACCACACACCTAACACCAAGCACCAAACACCAAGCACCAAACACCAAGCACCAAGCACCAAACACCAAGCACCAAGCACCAAACACCAAGAACCAAGCACCAAGCACCAAGTACAAACACCAAGCACCAAGCACCAAACACCAAGCACCTAGCACCAAACACCAAACACCAAGCACCAAACACCAAGCGCCAATCACCAAGCACAAAACACCAAGCAGCCAGCAGCAAGCACCAAACACCAAGCACCAAGCACCAAAAACCAGACACCAAACACCAAGCACCAAACACCTAACACCAAGCACCAAGCACCAAGTACCAAGCACCAAACACCAAGCACCAAACACCAAACACCAAGCACCAAACACCAAACACCAAGCACCAAGCACCAAACACCTAACACCAAGCACCAAGCACCAAC
The DNA here is from genome assembly GCA_964016885.1 of Eledone cirrhosa. NCBI lineage: Eukaryota > Metazoa > Mollusca > Cephalopoda > Octopoda > Eledonidae > Eledone > Eledone cirrhosa. The sequence continues at coordinate 140,387,067 of OZ024743.1, read as the reverse complement.
CACCAAACACCAAGCACCAAGCACCAAGCACCAAGCACCAAACACCAAGCACCAAACACCAAGCACCAAACACCAAGCACCAAGCACCAAACACGAAGCACCAAGCACCAAACACCAAGCACCAAGCACCAAGCATCAAACACCAAGCACCAAACACCAAACACCAAGCACCAAGCACCAAGCATCAAACACCAAGCATATAACACCAAACAACAAACACCAAGCACCCAGCACCAAACACCAAGCACCAAGCACCAAACACCAAGCACCAAGCACCAAGCAAAAAGCACCAAACACCAAGCACCAAACACCAAACACCAAGTACCAAACACCAAACACCAAGCACCAAGCACCAAACACCTAACACCAAGCACCAAACACCAACCACCAAACACCAAGCACCAAGCACCAAGCACCAAGCACCAAACACCAAGCACCAAACACCAAGCACCAAACACCTAACACCAAGCACCAAGCACCAAACACCTAACACCAAGCACCAAACACCAGGCACCAAACACCAAGCACCAAGCACCAAGCACCAAACACCAAGCACCAAACACCAAGCACCAAACACCAAGCACCAAGCACCAAACACCAAGCACCAAGCACCAAACACCAAGAACCAAGCACCAAGCACCAAGTACAAACACCAAGCACCAAGAACCAAACACCAAGCACCTAGCACCAAACACCAAACACCAAGCACCAAACACCAAGCACCAATCACCAGGCACCAAACACCAAGCAGCCAGCAGCAAGCACCAAACACCAAACACCAAGCACCAAACACCTAACACCAAGCACCAAGCACCAAGTACCAAGCACCAAACACCAAGCACCAAACACCAAACACCAAGCACCAAACACCAAACACCAAGCACCAAGCACCAAACACCTAACACCAAGCACCAAGCACCAACCACCAAACACCAAGCACCAAGCACCAAGCACCAAGCACCAAACACCAAGCACCAAACACCAAACACCAAGCACCAAGCACCAAACACCAAGCACCAAGCACCAAACACCTAACACCAAGCACCAAACACCAACCACCAAACACCAAGCACCAAGCACCAAGCACCAAGCACCAAACACCAAGCACCAAACACCAAGCACCAAACACCTAACACCAAGCACCAAGCACCAAGTACCAAGCACCAAACACCAAGCACCAAACACCAAACACCAAGCACCAAACACCAAACACCAAGCACCAAGCACCAAACACCTAACACCAAGCACCAAACACCAACCACCAAACACCAAGCACCAAGCACCAAGCACCAAGCACCAAGCACCAAACACCAAGCACCAAACACCAAGCACCAAGCACCAAGCACCAAGTACAAACACCAAACACCAAACACCAAGCACCAAGCACCAAGCATCAAACACCAAGCATATAACACCAAACACCAAGCACCAAGCACCAAACACCAAACACCAAGCACCAAGCACCAAACACCAAGCACCAAAGACCAAACACCAAACAGCAAACACCAAACACCATACAGCAAACACTAAACACCAAAAAGCAGACAGCAAACACCAAACACCAAGCACCAAACACCAAGGACCAAGCACCAAACACCTAACACCAAGCACCAAGCACCAAGCACCAAACACCAACCACCAAACACCAAACATCAAGCACCAAGCACCAAGCACCAAGTACCAAACACCAAGAACCAAGAACCAAACACCAAGCACCAAGCACCAAGTACAAACACCAAGCACCAAGCACCAAGCACCAAACACCAAGCACCAAACACCAAGCACCAAGCACCAAACACCAAGCACCAAGCACCAAACACCAAGAACCAAGCACCAAGCACCAAGTACAAACACCAAGCACCAAGCACCAAACACCAAGCATCTAGCACCAAACACCAAACACCAAGCACCAAACACCAAGCACCAATCACCAAGCACCAAACACCAAGCAGCCAGCAGCAAGCACCAAGCATCAAACACCAAGCACCAAGCACCAAACACAAAACACCAAGCACCAAGCACCAAGCATCAAACACCAAGCATCAAACACCAAACACCAAGCACCAAGCACCAAACACAAAGCACCCAGCACCAAACACCAAGGACCAAGCACCAAGCACCAAAAACCAAACACCAAACACAAAACACAAAGCACCAAGCACCAAACACCAAACTCCAAGCACCAAGCACCAAGCACCAAACACCAACACCAAGCACCAAGCACCAGGCACCAAACACCAAGCACCAAGCACCAAACACCAAGCACCAAGCACCAAACAGCAAACGCCAAACACCAAACACCAAGAACCAAGAACCAAACACCAAGCACCAAGTACAAACACCAAGCACCAAGCACCAAGCACCAAACACCAAGCACCAAGCACCAAACACAAAACACCAAGCACCAAGCACCAAGCATCAAACACCAAGCAGCAAACACCAAACACCAAGGACCAAGCACCAAGCACCAAGCACCAAAAACCAAACACGAAACACGAAACACCAAGCACCAAGCACCAAACACCAAACTCCAAGCACCAAGCACCAAACACCAAACACCAAGCACCAAGCACCAAGCACCAGGCACCAAACACCAAGCACCAAGCACCAAACACCAAGCACGAAACACCAAACACCAAACACCAAACAGCAAACAACATACAGCAAACACCAAACACCAAAAAGCAAACACCAAACACCAAACAGCAAACACCAAACAACAAACAGCAAACAGCAAACACCAAACACCAAGCACCAAGCACCAAACACCAAACACCAAACACCAAGCACCAGGCACCAAACACCAAGCACCAAGCACCAAACACCAAGCACCTAGCACCAAACACTAAGCACCAAGCACCAAACACTAAGCACCAAGCACCAAACACCAAGCACCAAGCACCAAACACCAAGCACCAAGCACCAAGCACCAAACACCAAACACCAAGCACCAAAGACCAAGCACCAAGCACCAAACACCAAGCACCCAGCACCAAACACCAAGCACTAAACACCAACCACCCAGCACCAAGCACCAAACACCAAGCATCAAGCACCTAACACCAAACACCAAACACCAAGCACCAAGCACCAGGCACCAAACACCAAGCACCAAGCACCAAACACCAAGCACGAAACACCAAGCACAAAACACCAAGCACCAATCACCAAGCATCAAACACCAAGCAGCCAGCAGCAAGCCCCAAACACCAAACACCAAGCACCAAGCACCAAAAACCAAACACCAAGCACCAAGCACCAAACACCTAACACCAAGCACCAAGCACCAAGTACGAAGCACCAAACACCAAGCACCAAACACCAAGCACCAAACACCAAGCACCAAACACCAAACACCAAGCACCAAACACCTAACACCAAACACCAAGCACCAAACACCAAGCACCAAACACCAAACACCAAGCACCAAGCACCAAACACCAAGCACCAAACACCAAGCACCAAACACCAAGCACCAAACACCAAACACCAAGCACCAAGCACCAAACACCAAGAACCAAGCACCAAGCACCAAGTACAAACACCAAGCACCAAGCACCAAACACCAAGCACCAAGCACCAAGCATCAAACACCAAGCACCAAACACCAAGCACCAAGCACCAAGCATCAAACACCAAGCATATAACACCAAACACCAAACGCCAAGCACCAAACACCAAACACCAAGCACCAAGCACCAACACCTAACACCAAGCACCAAACACCAAGCACCAAACACCAAGCACCAAGCACCAAACACCAAACACCAAGCACCAAACACCAAGCACCAAACACCAAGCACCAAGCACCAAACACCAAGGACCAAGCACCAAACACCAAGAACCAAGCACCAAGCACCAAGTACAAACACCAGGCACCAAGCACCAAACACCAAGCACCTAGCACCAAACACCAAACACCAAGCACCAAACACCAAGCACCAATCACCAAGCACCAAACACCAAGCAGCCAGCAGCAAGCACCAAACACCAAGCACCAAGCACCAAACACCAAACACCAAGCACGAAGCACCAAACACCAAGCACCAAGCACCAAGCACCAAGCATCAAACACCAAGCACCAAAAAGCAAACACCAAACACCAAACAGCAAACACCAAACAACAAACAGCAAACAGCAAACACCAAACACCAAGCACCAAGCACCAAACACCAAACACCAAACACCGAGCACCAGGCACCAAACACCAAGCACCAAGCACCAAACACCAAGCACCTAGCACCAAACACTAAGCACCAAGCACCAAACACTAAGCACCAAGCACCAAGCACCAAAAACCAGACACCAAACACCAAGCACCAAACACCTAACACCAAGCACCAAGCACCAAGTACCAAGCACCAGACACCAAGCACCAAACACCAAACACCAAGCACCAAACAGCAAACTCCAAGCACCAAGCACCAAACACCTAACACCAAGCACCAAGCACCAACCACCAAACACCAAGCACCAAGCACCAAGCACCAAGCACCAAGCACCAAACACCAAGCACCAAACACCAAGCACCAAACACCAAGCACCAAGCACCAAACACCAAGCACCAAGCACCAAACACCAAGCACCAAGCACCAAGCATCAAACACCAAGCACCAAACACCAAACACCAAGCACCAAGCACCAAGCATCAAACACCAAGCATATAACACCAAACACCAAACACCAAGCACCCAGCACCAAACACCAAGCACCAAGCACCAAACACCAAGCACCAAGCACCAAGCAAAAAGCACCAAACACCAAGCACCAAACACCAAACACCAAGCACCAAACACCAAACACCAAGGACCAAGCACCAAACACCTAACACCAAGCACCAAACACCAACCACCAAACACCAAGCACCAAGCACCAAGCACCAAACACCAAGCACCAAACACCAAGCACCAAACACCTAACACCAAGCACCAAGCACCAAACACCTAACACCAAGCACCAAACACCAAGCACCAAACACCAAGCACCAAGCACCAAGCACCAAACACCAAGCACCAAACACCAAGCACCAAACACCAAGCACCAAGCACCAAACACCAAGCACCAAGCACCAAACACCAAGAACCAAGCACCAAGCACCAAGTACAAACACCAAGCACCAAGCACCAAACACCAAGCACCTAGCACCAAACACCAAGCACCAATCAACAAGCACCAAACACCAAGCAGCCAGCAGCAAGCACCAAACACCAAGCACCAAGCACCAAAAACCAGACACCAAACACCAAGCACCAAACACCTAACACCAAGCACCAAGCACCAAGTACCAAGCACCAAACACCAAACACCAAACACCAAACACCAAGCACCAAACACCAAGCACCAAGCACCAAACACCTAACACCAAGCACCAAGCACCAACCACCAAACACCAAGCACCAAGCACCAAGCACCAAATACCAAGCACCAAACACCAAGCACCAAACACCAAGCACCAAGCACCAAGCACCAAACACCAAGCACCAAGCACCAAGCATCAAACACCAAGCACCAAACACCAAACACCAAGCACCAAGCACCAAGCATCAAACACCAAGCATATAACACCAAACACCAAACACCAAGCACCCAGCACCAAACACCAAGAACCAAGCACCAAACACCAAGCACCAAGCACCAAGCAAAAAGCACCAAACACCAAGCACCAAACACCAAACACCAAGCACCAAACACCAAACACCAAGCACCAAGCACCAAACACCTAACACCAAGCACCAAACACCAACCACCAAACACCAAGCACCAAGCACCAAGCACCAAGCACCAAACACCAAGCACCAAATACCAAGCACCAAACACCTAACACCAAGCACCAAGCACCAAACACCTAACACCAAGCACCAAACACCAAGCACCAAACACCAAGCACCAAGCACCAAGCACCAAACACCAAGCACCAAACACCAAGCACCAAACACCAAGCACCAAGCACCAAACACCAAGCACCAAGCACCAAACACCGAGAACCAAGCACCAAGCACCAAGTACAAACACCAAGCACCAAGCACCAAACACCAAGCACCTAGCACCAAACACCAAACACCAAGCACCAAACACCAAGAACCAATCACCAAGCACCAAACACCAAGCAGCCAGCAGCAAGCACCAAACACCAAGCACCAAGCACCAAAAACCAGACACCAAACACCAAGCACCAAACACCTAACACCAAGCACCAAGCACCAAGTACCAAGCACCAAACACCAAACACCAAACACCAAACACCAAGCACCAAACACCAAACACCAAGCACCAAGCACCAAACACCTAACACCAAGCACCAAGCACCAACCACCAAACACCAAGCACCAAGCACCAAGCACCAAACACCAAGCACCAAACACCAAGCACCAAACACCAAGCACCAAGCACCAAGCACCAAACACCAAGCACCAAGCACCAAGCATCAAACACCAAGCACCAAACACCAAACACCAAGCACCAAGCACCAAGCATCAAACACCAAGCATATAACACCAAACACCAAACACCAAGCACCCAGCACCAAACACCAAGAACCAAGCACCAAACACCAAGCACCAAGCACCAAGCAAAAAGCACCAAACACCAAGCACCAAACACCAAACACCAAGCACCAAACACCAAACACCAAGCACCAAGCACCAAACACCTAACACCAAGCACCAAACACCAAGCACCAAACACCAAGCACCAAGCACCAAGCACCAAGCACCAAACACCAACCACCAAACACCAAGCACCAAGCACCAAGCACCAAGCACCAAGCACCAAACACCAAGCACCAAACACCAAGCACCAAGCACCAAACACCAAGCACCAAGCACCAAGCATCAAACACCAAGCACCAAACACCAAGCACCAACCACCAAGCATCAAACACCAAGCATATAACACCAAGCACCAAACACCTAACACCAAGCACCAAACACCAAGCACCAAACACCAAGCACCAAGCACCAAACACCAAACACCAAGCACCAAACACCAAGCACCAAACACCAAGCACCAAGCACCAAACACCAAGCACCAAGCACCAAACACCAAGAACCAAGCACCAAGCACCAAGTACAAACACCAAGCACCAAGCACCAAACACCAAGCACCTAGCACCAAACACCAAACACCAAGCACCAAACACCAAGCACCAATCACCAAGCATCAAACACCAAGCAGCCAGCAGCAAGCACCAAACACCAAGCACCAAGCACCAAACACCAAACACCAAGCACCAAGCACCAAACACCAAGCACCAAGCACCAAGCATCAAACACCAAGCACCAAAAAGCAAACACCAAACACCAAACAGCAAACACCAAACAACAAACAGCAAACAGCAAACACCAAACACCAAGCACCAAGCACCAAACACCAAACACCAAACACCAAGCACCAGGCACCAAACACCAAGCACCAAGCACCAAACACCAAGCACCTAGCACCAAACACTAAGCACCAAGCACCAAACACTAAGCACCAAGCACCAAGCACCAAAAACCAGACACCAAACACCAAGCACCAAACACCTAACACCAAGCACCAAGCACCAAGTACCAAGCACCAAACACCAAGCACCAAACACCAAACACCAAGCACCAAACACCAAACACCAAGCACCAAGCACCAAACACCTAACACCAAGCACCAAGCACCAACCACCAAACACCAAGCACCAAGCACCAAGCACCAAGCACCAAGCACCAAACACCAAGCACCAAACACCAAGCACCAAACACCAAGCACCAAGCACCAAACACCAAGCACCAAGCACCAAACACCAAGCACCAAGCACCAAGCATCAAACACCAAGCACCAAACACCAAACACCAAGCACCAAGCACCAAGCATCAAACACCAAGCATATAACACCAAACACCAAACACCAAGCACCCAGCACCAAACACCAAGCACCAAGCACCAAACACCAAGCACCAAGCACCAAGCAAAAAGCACCAAACACCAAGCACCAAACACGAAACACCAAGCACCAAACACCAAACACCAAGCACCAAGCACCAAACACCTAACACCAAGCACCAAACGCCAACCACCAAACACCAAGCACCAAGCACCAAGCACCAAGCACCAAACACCAAGCACCAAACACCAAGCACCAAACACCTAACACCAAGCACCAAGCACCAAACACCTAACACCAAGCACCAAACACCAAGCACCAAACACCAAGCACCAAGCACCAAGCACCAAACACCAAGCACCAAACACCAAGCACCAAACACCAAGCACCAAGCACCAAACACCAAGCACCAAGCACCAAACACCAAGAACCAAGCACCAAGCACCAAATACAAACACCAAGCACCAAGCACCAAACACCAAGCACCTAGCACCAAACACCAAGCACCAATCAACAAGCACCAAACACCAAGCAGCCAGCAGCAAGCACCAAACACCAAGCACCAAGCACCAAAAACCAGACACCAAACACCAAGCACCAAACACCTAACACCAAGCACCAAGCACCAAGTACCAAGCACCAAACACCAAACACCAAACACCAAACACCAAGCACCAAACACCAAGCACCAAGCACCAAACACCTAACACCAAGCACCAAGCACCAACCACCAAACACCAAGCACCAAGCACCAAGCACCAAATACCAAGCACCAAACACCAAGCACCAAACACCAAGCACCAAGCACCAAGCACCAAACACCAAGCACCAAGCACCAAGCATCAAACACCAAGCACCAAACACCAAACACCAAGCACCAAGCACCAAGCATCAAACACCAAGCATATAACACCAAACACCAAACACCAAGCACCCAGCACCAAACACCAAGAACCAAGCACCAAACACCAAGCACCAAGCACCAAGCAAAAAGCACCAAACACCAAGCACCAAACACCAAACACCAAGCACCAAACACCAAACACCAAGCACCAAGCACCAAACACCTAACACCAAGCACCAAACACCAACCACCAAACACCAAGCACCAAGCACCAAGCACCAAGCACCAAACACCAAGCACCAAATACCAAGCACCAAACACCTAACACCAAGCACCAAGCACCAAACACCTAACACCAAGCACCAAACACCAAGCACCAAACACCAAGCACCAAGCACCAAGCACCAAACACCAAGCACCAAACACCAAGCACCAAACACCAAGCACCAAGCACCAAACACCAAGCACCAAGCACCAAACACCAAGAACCAAGCACCAAGCACCAAGTACAAACACCAAGCACCAAGCACCAAACACCAAGCACCTAGCACCAAACACCAAACACCAAACACCAAACACCAAGAACCAATCACCAAGCACCAAACACCAAGCAGCCAGCAGCAAGCACCAAACACCAAGCACCAAGCACCAAAAACCAGACACCAAACACCAAGCACCAAACACCTAACACCAAGCACCAAGCACCAAGTACCAAGCACCAAACACCAAACACCAAACACCAAACACCAAGCACCATACACCAAACACCAAGCACCAAGCACCAAACACCTAACACCAAGCACCAAGCACCAACCACCAAACACCAAGCACCAAGCACCAAGCACCAAACACCAAGCACCAAACACCAAGCACCAAACACCAAGCACCAAGCACCAAGCACCAAACACCAAGCACCAAGCACCAAGCATCAAACACCAAGCACCAAACACCAAACACCAAGCACCAAGCACCAAGCATCAAACACCAAGCATATAACACCAAACACCAAACACCAAGCACCCAGCACCAAACACCAAGAACCAAGCACCAAACACCAAGCAAAAAGCACCAAACACCAAGCACCAAACACCAAACACCAAGCACCAAACACCAAACACCAAGCACCAAGCACCAAACACCTAACACCAAGCACCAAACACCAACCACCAAACACCAAGCACCATGCACCAAGCACCAAGCACCAAACACCAAGCACCAAACACCAAGCACCAAACACCTAACACCAAGCACCAAGCACCAAGTACCAAGCACCAAACACCAAGCACCAAACACCAAACACCAAGCACCAAACACCAAACACCAAGCACCAAGCACCAAACACCTAACACCAAGCACCAAACACCAACCACCAAACACCAAGCACCAAGCACCAAGCACCAAGCACCAAGCACCAAACACCAAGCACCAAACACCAAGCACCAAGCACCAAGCACCAAGTACAAACACCAAACACCAAACACCAAGCACCAAGCACCAAGCATCAAACACCAAGCATATAACACCAAATACCAAACACCAAGCACCAAACACCAAACACCAAGCACCAAGCACCAAACACCAAGCACCAAGCACCAAGCATCAAACACCAAGCACCAAACACCAAGCACCAAGCACCAAGCATCAAACACCAAGCATATAACACCAAACACCAAACACCAAGCACCAAACACCAAACACCAAGCACCAAGCACCACACACCTAACACCAAGCACCAAACACCAAGCACCAAACACCAAGCACCATGCACCAAACACCAAGCACCAAGCACCAAACACCAAGAACCAAGCACCAAGCACCAAGTACAAACACCAAGCACCAAGCACCAAACACCAAGCACCTAGCACCAAACACCAAACACCAAGCACCAAACACCAAGCACCAATCACCAAGCACAAAACACCAAGCAGCCAGCAGCAAGCACCAAACACCAAGCACCAAGCACCAAAAACCAGACACCAAACACCAAGCACCAAACACCTAACACCAAGCACCAAGCACCAAGTACCAAGCACCAAACACCAAGCACCAAACACCAAACACCAAGCACCAAACACCAAACACCAAGCACCAAGCACCAAACACCTAACACCAAGCACCAAGCACCAACCACCAAACACCAAGCACCGAGCACCAAGCACCAAGCACCAAACACCAAGCACCAAACACCAAGCACCAAACACCAAGCACCAAGCACCAAACACCAAGCACCAAGCACCAAACACCAAGCACCAAGCACCAAGCATCAAACACCAAGCACCAAACACCAAACACCAAGCACCAAGCACCAAGCATCAAACACCAAGCATATAACACCAAACACCAAACACCAAGCACCCAGCACCAAACACCAAGCACCAAGCACCAAACACCAAGCACCAAGCACCAAGCAAAAAGCACCAAACACCAAGCACCAAACACCAAACACCAAGTACCAAACACCAAACACCAAGCACCAAGCACCAAACACCTAACACCAAGCACCAAACACCAACCACCAAACACCAAGCACCAAGCACCAAGCACCAAGCACCAAACACCAAGCACCAAACACCAAGCACCAAACACCTAACACCAAGCACCAAGCACCAAACACCTAACACCAAGCACCAAACACCAGGCACCAAACACCAAGCACCAAGCACCAAGCACCAAACACCAAGCACCAAACACCAAGCACCAAACACCAAGCACCAAGCACCAAACACCAAGCACCAAGCACCAAACACCAAGAACCAAGCACCAAGCACCAAGTACAAACACCAAGCACCAAGAACCAAACACCAAGCACCTAGCACCAAACACCAAACACCAAGCACCAAACACCAAGCACCAATCACCAGGCACCAAACACCAAGCAGCCAGCAGCAAGCACCAAACACCAAACACCAAGCACCAAACACCTAACACCAAGCACCAAGCACCAAGTACCAAGCACCAAACACCAAGCACCAAACACCAAACACCAAGCACCAAACACCAAACACCAAGCACCAAGCACCAAACACCTAACACCAAGCACCAAGCACCAACCACCAAACACCAAGCACCAAGCACCAAGCACCAAGCACCAAACACCAAGCACCAAACACCAAACACCAAGCACCAAGCACCAAACACCAAGCACCAAGCACCAAACACCAAGCACCAAGCACCAAGCATCAAACACCAAGCACCAAACACCAAACACCAAGCACCAAGCACCAAGCATCAAACACCAAGCATATAACACCAAACACCAAACACCAAGCACCCAGCACCAAACACCAAGAACCAAGCACCAAACACCAAGCACCAAGCACCAAGCAAAAAGCACCAAACACCAAGCACCAAACACCAAACACCAAGCACCAAACACCAAACACCAAGCACCAAGCACCAAACACCTAACACCAAGCACCAAACACCAACCACCAAACACCAAGCACCAAGCACCAAGCACCAAGCACCAAACACCAAGCACCAAACACCAAGCACCAAACACCTAACACCAAGCACCAAGCACCAAGTACCAAGCACCAAACACCAAGCACCAAACACCAAACACCAAGCACCAAACACCAAACACCAAGCACCAAGCACCAAACACCTAACACCAAGCACCAAACACCAACCACCAAACACCAAGCACCAAGCACCAAGCACCAAGCACCAAGCACCAAACACCAAGCACCAAACACCAAGCACCAAGCACCAAGCACCAAGTACAAACACCAAACACCAAACACCAAGCACCAAGCACCAAGCATCAAACACCAAGCATATAACACCAAACACCAAGCACCAAGCACCAAACACCAAACACCAAGCACCAAGCACCAAACACCAAGCACCAAAGACCAAACACCAAACAGCAAACACCAAACACCATACAGCAAACACTAAACACCAAAAAGCAGACAGCAAACACCAAACACCAAGCACCAAACACCAAGGACCAAGCACCAAACACCTAACACCAAGCACCAAGCACCAAGCACCAAACACCAACCACCAAACACCAAACATCAAGCACCAAGCACCAAGCACCAAGTACCAAACACCAAGAACCAAGAACCAAACACCAAGCACCAAGCACCAAGTACAAACACCAAGCACCAAGCACCAAGCACCAAACACCAAGCACCAAACACCAAGCACCAAGCACCAAACACCAAGCACCAAGCACCAAACACCAAGAACCAAGCACCAAGCACCAAGTACAAACACCAAGCACCAAGCACCAAACACCAAGCATCTAGCACCAAACACCAAACACCAAGCACCAAACACCAAGCACCAATCACCAAGCACCAAACACCAAGCAGCCAGCAGCAAGCACCAAACACCAAGCACCAAGCACCAAAAACCAGACACCAAACACCAAGCACCAAACACCTAACACCAAGCAACAAGCACCAAGTACCAAGCACCAAACACCAAGCACCAAACACCTAACACCAAGCACCAAACACCAAGCACCAAACACCAAGCACCAAGAACCAAGCACCAAACACCAAGCACCAAACACCAAGCACCAAACACCAAGCACCAAGCACCAAACACCAAGCACCAAGCACCAAACACCAAGAACCAAGCACCAAGCACCAAGTACAAACACCAAGCACCAAGCACCAAACACCAAGCACCAAACACCAAACACCAAGCACCAAACACCAAGCACCAATCACCAAGCACAAAACACCAAGCAGCCAGCAGCAAGCACCAAACACCAAGCACCAAGCACCAAAAACCAGACACCAAACACCAAGCACCAAACACCTAACACCAAGCACCAAGCACCAAGTACCAAGCACCAAACACCAAGCACCAAACACCATACACCAAGCACCAAACACCAAACACCAAGCACCAAGCACCAAACACCTAACACCAAGCACCAAGCACCAACCACCAAACACCAAGCACCAAGCACCAAGCACCAAGCACCAAACACCAAGCACCAAACACCAAGCACCAAACACCAAGCACCAAGCACCAAACACCAAGCACCAATTACCAAACACCAAGCATCAAACACCAAGCACCAAGCACCAATTACCAAACACCAAGCACCAAGCACCAAGCACCAAACACCAAGCACCAATTACCAAACACCAAGCACCAAGCACCAAGCATCAAACACCAAGCACCAAACACCAAACACCAAGCACCAAGCACCAAGCATCAAACACCAAGCATATAACACCAAGCAGCCAGCAGCAAGCACCAAACACCAAGCACCAAGCACCAAACACCAAGCACCAAGCACCAAACACCAAGCAACAAGCACCAAACACCAAGAACCAAGCACCAAGCACCAAGTACAAACACCAAGCACCAAGAACCAAACACCAAGCACCTAGCACCAAACACCAAACACCAAGCACCAAACACCAAGCACCAATCACCAGGCACCAAACACCAAGCAGCCAGCAGCAAGCACCAAACACCAAGCACCAAGCACCAAAAACCAGACACCAAACACCAAGCACCAAACACCTAACACCAAGCACCAAGCACCAAGTACCAAGCACCAAACACCAAGCACCAAACACCAAACACCAAGCACCAAACACCAAACACCAAGCACCAAGCACCAAACACCTAACACCAAGCACCAAGCACCAACCTCCAAACACCAAGCACCAAGCACCAAGCACCAAGCACCAAACACCAAGCACCAAACACCAAACACCAAGCACCAAGCACCAAACACCAAGCACCAAGCACCAAACACCAAGCACCAAGCACCAAGCATCAAACACCAAGCACCAAACACCAAACACCAAGCACCAAGCACCAAGCATCAAACACCAAGCATATAACACCAAACACCAAACACCAAGCACCCAGCACCAAACACCAAGAACCAAGCACCAAACACCAAGCACCAAGCACCAAGCAAAAAGCACCAAACACCAAGCACCAAACACCAAACACCAAGCACCAAACACCAAACACCAAGCACCAAGCACCAAACATCTAACACCAAGCACCAAACACCAACCACCAAACACCAAGCACCAAGCACCAAGCACCAAGCACCAAACACCAAGCACCAAACACCAAGCACCAAACACCTAACACCAAGCACCAAGCACCAAGTACCAAGCACCAAACACCAAGCACCAAACACCAAACACCAAGCACCAAACACCAAACACCAAGCACCAAGCACCAAACACCTAACACCAAGCACCAAACACCAACCACCAAACACCAAGCACCAAGCACCAAGCACCAAGCACCAAGCACCAAACACCAAGCACCAAACACCAAGCACCAAGCACCAAGCACCAAGTACAAACACCAAACACCAAACACCAAGCACCAAGCACCAAGCATCAAACACCAAGCATATAACACCAAACACCAAGCACCAAGCACCAAACACCAAACACCAAGCACCAAGCACCAAACACCAAGCACCAAAGACCAATCACCAAACAGCAAACACCAAACACCATACAGCAAACACTAAACACCAAAAAGCAGACAGCAAACACCAAACACCAAGCACCAAACACCAAGGACCAAGCACCAAACACCTAACACCAAGCACCAAGCACCAAGCACCAAACACCAACCACCAAACACCAAACATCAAGCACCAAGCACCAAGCACCAAGTACCAAACACCAAGAACCAAGAACCAAACACCAAGCACCAAGCACCAAGTACAAACACCAAGCACCAAGCACCAAGCACCAAACACCAAGCACCAAACACCAAGCACCAAGCACCAAACACCAAGCACCAAGCACCAAACACCAAGAACCAAGCACCAAGCACCAAGTACAAACACCAAGCACCAAGCACCAAACACCAAGCATCTAGCACCAAACACCAAACACCAAGCACCAAACACCAAGCACCAATCACCAAGCACCAAACACCAAGCAGCCAGCAGCAAGCACCAAACACCAAGCACCAAGCACCAAAAACCAGACTCCAAACACCAAGCACCAAACACCTAACACCAAGCACCAAGCACCAAGTACCAAGCACCAAACACCAAGCACCAAACACCCAACACCAAGCACCAAACACCAAGCACCAAACACCAAGCACCAAGAACCAAGCACCAAACACCAAGCACCAAACACCAAGCACCAAACACCAAGCACCAAGCACCAAACACCAAGCACCAAGCACCAAACACCAAGAACCAAGCACCAAGCACCAAGTACAAACACCAAGCACCAAACACCAAGCACCAATCACCAAGCACCAAACACCAAGCAGCCAGCAGCAAGCACCAAACACCAAACACCAAGCACCAAACACCAAACACCAAGCACCAAGCACCAAACACCTAACACCAAGCACCAAGCACCAACCACCAAACACCAAGCACCAAGCACCAAGCACCAAGCACCAAACATCAAGCACCAAACACCAAGCACCAAACACCAAGCACCAAGCACCAAACACCAAGCACCAAGCACCAAACACCAAGCACCAAGCACCAAGCATCAAACACCAAGCACCAAACACCAAACACCAAGCACCAAGCACCAAGCATCAAACACCAAGCATATAACACCAAACACCAAACACCAAGCACCCAGCACCAAACACCAAGCACCAAGCACCAAACACCAAGCACCAAGCACCAAGCAAAAAGCACCAAACACCAAGCACCAAACACCAAACACCAAGCACCAAACACCAAACACCAAGCACCAAGCACCAAACAACTAACACCAAGCACTAAACACCAACCACCAAACACCAAGCACCAAGCACCAAGCACCAAGCACCAAGCACCAAGCACCAAACACCAAGCACCAAACACCTAACACCAAGCACCAAGCACCAAGTACCAAGCACCAAACACCAAGCACCAAACACCAAACACCAAGCACCAAACACCAAACACCAAACACCAACCACCAAACACCAAGCACCAAGCACCAAGCACCAAGCACCAAGCACCAAACACCAAGCACCAAACACCAAGCACCAAGCACCAAGCACCAAGCACCAAGTACAAACACCAAACACCAAACACCAAGCACAAAGCACCAAGCATCAAACACCAAGCATATAACACCAAACACCAAGCACCAAGCACCAAACACCAAACACCAAGCACCAAGCACCAAACACCAAGCACCAAAGACCAAACACCAAACAGCAAACACCAAACACCATACAGCAAACACTAAACACCAAAAAGCAGACAGCAAATACCAAACACCAAGCACCAAACACCAAGGACCAAGCACCAAACACCTAACACCAAGCACCAAGCACCAAGCACCAAACACCAACCACCAAACACCAAACATCAAGCACCAAGCACCAAGCACCAAGTACCAAACACCAAGAACCAAGAACCAAACACCAAGCACCAAGCACCAAGTACAAACACCAAGCACCAAGCACCAAGCACCAACCACCAAGGACCAAGCACCAAACACAAAACACCAAGCACCAAGCACCAAGCATCAAACACCAAGCACCAAACACAAAACACCAAGCACCAAGAACCAAACACCAAACTCCAAGCACCAAGCACCAAACACGAAACACCAAGCACCAAGCACCAAGCACCAGGCACCAAACACCAAGCACCAAGCACCAAACACCAATCGCCAAACACCAAACACCAAGAACCAAGAACCAAACACCAAGCACCAAGCACCAAGTACAAACACCAAGCACCAAGCACCAAATACCAAGCACCAAACACAAAACACCAAGCACCAAACACCAAGCACCAATCACGAGGCACCAAACACCAAGCAGCCAGCAGCAAGCACCAAACACCAAGCACCAAGCACCAAAAACCAGACACCAAACACCAAGCACCAAACACCTAACACCAAGCACCAAGCACCAAGTACCAAGCACCAAACACCAAGCACCAAACACCAAACACCAAGCACCAAACACCAAACACCAAGCACCAAGCACCAAACACCTAACACCAAGCACCAAGCACCAACCACCAAACACCAAGCACCAAGCACCAAGCACCAAGCACAAAAACACCAAGCACCAAACACCAAACACCAAGCACCAAGCACCAAACACCAAGCACCAAGCACCAAACACCAAGCACCAAGCACCAAGCATCAAACACCAAGCACCAACCACCAAACACCAAGCACCAAGCACCAAGCATCAAACACCAAGCATATAACACCAAACACCAAACACCAAGCACCCAGCACCAAACAACAAGAACCAAGCACCAAACACCAAGCACCAAGCACCAAGCAAAAAGCACCAAACACCAAGCACCAAACACCAAACACCAAGCACCAAACACCAAACACCAAGCACCAAGCACCAAACACCTAACACCAAGCACCAAACACCAACCACCAAACACCAAGCACCAAGCACCAAGCACCAAGCACCAAACACCAAGCACCAAACACCAAGCACCAAACACCTAACACCAAGCACCAAGCACCAAGTACCAAGCACCAAACACCAAGCACCAAACACCAAACACCAAGCACCAAACACCAAACACCAAGCACCAAGCACCAAACACCTAACACCAAGCACCAAACACCAACCACCAAACACCAAGCACCAAGCACCAAGCACCAAGCACCAAGCACCAAACACCAAGCACCAAACACCAAGCACCAAGCACCAAGCACCAAGTACAAACACCAAACACCAAACACCAAGCACCAAGCACCAAGCATCAAACACCAAGCATATAACACCAAACACCAAGCACCAAGCACCAAACACCAAACACCAAGCACCAAGCACCAAACACCAAGCACCAAAGACCAAACACCAAACAGCAAACACCAAACACCATACAGCAAACACTAAACACCAAAAAGCAGACAGCAAACACCAAACACCAAGCACCAAACACCAAGGACCAAGCACCAAACACCTAACACCAAGCACCAAGCACCAAGCACCAAACACCAACCACCAAACACCAAACATCAAGCACCAAGCACCAAGCACCAAGCACCAAACACCAAGCACCAAGCACCAAGCATCAAACACCAAGCACCAAACACCAAACACCAAGCACCAAGCACCAAGCATCAAACACCAAGCATATAACACCAAACACCAAACACCAAGCACCCAGCACCAAACACCAAGCACCAAGCACCAAACACCAAGCACCAAGCACCAAGCACCAAGCACCAAACACCAAGAACCAAGCACCAAGCACCAAGTACAAACACCAAGCACCAAGCACCAAACACCAAGCACCTAGCACCAAACACCAAACACCAAGCACCAGACACCAAGCACCAATCACCAAGCACCAAACACCAAGCATCAAACACCAAGCACCAAACACCAAACACCAAGCACCAAGCACCAAGCATCAAACACCAAGCATATAACACCAAACACCAAACACCAAGCACCCAGCACCAAACACCAAGCACCAAGCACCAAACACCAAGCACCAAGCACCAAGCAAAAAGCACCAAACACCAAGCACCAAACACCAAACACCAAGCACCAAACACCAAACACCAAGCACCAAGCACCAAACAACTAACACCAAGCACTAAACACCAACCACCAAACACCAAGCACCAAGCACCAAGCACCAAGCACCAAACACCAAGCACCAAACACCAAGCACCAAACACCAAGCACCAAACACCAAGCACCAAGCACCAAACACCAAGCACCAAGCACCAAACACCAAGAACCAAGCACCAAGCACCAAGTACAAACACCAAGCACCAAGCACCAAACACCAAGCACCTAGCACCAAACACCAAACACCAAGCACCAAACACCAAGCACCAATCACCAAGCACCAAACACCAAGCAGCCAGCAGCAAGCACCAAACACCAAACACCAAGCACCAAACACCAAACACCAAGCACCAAGCACCAAACACCTAACACCAAGCACCAAGCACCAACCACCAAACACCAAGCACCAAGCACCAAGCACCAAGCACCAAACATCAAGCACCAAACACCAAGCACCAAACACCAAGCACCAAGCACCAAACACCAAGCACCAAGCACCAAACACCAAGCACCAAGCACCAAGCATCAAACACCAAGCACCAAACACCAAACACCAAGCACCAAGCACCAAGCATCAAACACCAAGCATATAACACCAAACACCAAACACCAAGCACCCAGCACCAAACACCAAGCACCAAGCACCAAACACCAAGCACCAAGCACCAAGCAAAAAGCACCAAACACCAAGCACCAAACACCAAACACCAAGCACCAAACACCAAACACCAATCACCAAGCACCAAACAACTAACACCAAGCACTAAACACCAACCACCAAACACCAAGCACCAAGCACCAAGCACCAAGCACCAAACACCAAGCACCAAACACCAAGCACCAAACACCTAACACCAAGCACCAAGCACCAAGTACCAAGCACCAAACACCAAGCACCAAACACCAAACACCAAGCACCAAACACCAAACACCAAACACCAACCACCAAACACCAAGCACCAAGCACCAAGCACCAAGCACCAAGCACCAAACACCAAGCACCAAACACCAAGCACCAAGCACCAAGCACCAAGTACAAACACCAAACACCAAACACCAAGCACAAAGCACCAAGCATCAAACACCAAGCATATAACACCAAACACCAAGCACCAAGCACCAAGCACCAAACACCAAGCACCAAAGACCAAACACCAAACAGCAAACACCAAACACCATACAGCAAACACTAAACACCAAAAAGCAGACAGCAAACACCAAACACCAAGCACCAAACACCAAGCACCAAACACCAAGGACCAAGCACCAAACACCTAACACCAAGCACCAAGCACCAAGCACCAAACACCAACCACCAAACACCAAACATCAAGCACCAAGCACCAAGCACCAAGTACCAAACACCAAGAACCAAGAACCAAACACCAAGCACCAAGCACCAAGTACAAACACCAAGCACCAAGCACCAAGCACCAACCACCAAGGACCAAGCACCAAACACAAAACACCAAGCACCAAGCACCAAGCATCAAACACCAAGCACCAAACACAAAACACCAAGCACCAAGAACCAAACACCAAACTCCAAGCACCAAGCACCAAACACGAAACACCAAGCACCAAGCACCAAGCACCAGGCACCAAACACCAAGCACCAAGCACCAAACACCAATCGCCAAACACCAAACACCAAGAACCAAGAACCAAACACCAAGCACCAAGCACCAAGTACAAACACCAAGCACCAAGCACCAAATACCAAGCACCAAACACAAAACACCAAGCACCAAACACCAAGCACCAATCACGAGGCACCAAACACCAAGCAGCCAGCAGCAAGCACCAAACACCAAGCACCAAGCACCAAAAACCAGACACCAAACACCAAGCACCAAACACCTAACACCAAGCACCAAGCACCAAGTACCAAGCACCAAACACCAAGCACCAAACACCAAACACCAAGCACCAAACACCAAACACCAAGCACCAAGCACCAAACACCTAACACCAAGCACCAAGCACCAACCACCAAACACCAAGCACCAAGCACCAAGCACCAAGCACCAAACACCAAGCACCAAACACCAAACACCAAGCACCAAGCACCAAACACCAAGCACCAAGCACCAAACACCAAGCACCAAGCACCAAGCATCAAACACCAAGCACCAACCACCAAACACCAAGCACCAAGCACCAAGCATCAAACACCAAGCATATAACACCAAACACCAAACACCAAGCACCCAGCACCAAACAACAAGAACCAAGCACCAAACACCAAGCACCAAGCACCAAGCAAAAAGCACCAAACACCAAGCACCAAACACCAAACACCAAGCACCAAACACCAAACACCAAGCACCAAGCACCAAACACCTAACACCAAGCACCAAACACCAACCACCAAACACCAAGCACCAAGCACCAAGCACCAAGCACCAAACACCAAGCACCAAACACCAAGCACCAAACACCTAACACCAAGCACCAAGCACCAAGTACCAAGCACCAAACACCAAGCACCAAACACCAAACACCAAGCACCAAACACCAAACACCAAGCACCAAGCACCAAACACCTAACACCAAGCACCAAACACCAACCACCAAACACCAAGCACCAAGCACCAAGCACCAAGCACCAAGCACCAAACACCAAGCACCAAACACCAAGCACCAAGCACCAAGCACCAAGTACAAACACCAAACACCAAATACCAAGCACCAAGCACCAAGCATCAAACACCAAGCATATAACACCAAACACCAAGCACCAAGCACCAAACACCAAACACCAAGCACCAAGCACCAAACACCAAGCACCAAAGACCAAACACCAAACAGCAAACACCAAACACCATACAGCAAACACTAAACACCAAAAAGCAGACAGCAAACACCAAACACCAAGCACCAAACACCAAGGACCAAGCACCAAACACCTAACACCAAGCACCAAGCACCAAGCACCAAACACCAACCACCAAACACCAAACATCAAGCACCAAGCACCAAGCACCAAGTTCCAAACACCAAGAACCAAGAACCAAACACCAAGCACCAAGCACCAAGTACAAACACCATGCACCAAGCACCAAGCACCAAACACCAAGCACCAAACACCAAGCACCAAGCACCAAACACCAAGCACCAAGCACCAAACACCAAGAACCAAGCACCAAGCACCAAGTACAAACACCAAGCACCAAGCACCAAACACCAAGCATCTAGCACCAAACACCAAACACCAAGCACCAAACACCAAGCACCAATCACCAAGCACCAAACACCAAGCAGCCAGCAGCAAGCACCAAACACCAAGCACCAAGCACCAAAAACCAGACACCAAACACCAAGCACCAAACACCTAACACAAAGCACCAAGCACCAAGTACCAAGCACCAAACACCAAGCACCAAACACCTAACACCAAGCACCAAACACCAAGCACCAAACACCAATCACCAAGAACCAAGCACCAAACACCAAGCACCAAACACCAAGCACCAAACACCAAGCACCAAGCACCGAACACCAAGCACCAAGCACCAAACACCAAGAACCAAGCACCAAGCACCAAGTACAAACACCAAGCACCAAGCACCAAACACCAAGCACCTAGCACCAAACACCAAACACCAAGCACCAAACACCAAGCACCAATCACCAAGCACCAAACACCAAGCAGCCAGCAGCAAGCACCAAACACCAAACACCAAGCACCAAACACCAAACACCAAGCACCAAGCACCAAACACCTAACACCAAGCACCAAGCACCAACCACCAAACACCAAGCACCAAGCACCAAGCACCAAGCACCAAACATCAAGCACCAAACACCAAGCACCAAACACCAAGCACCAAGCACCAAACACCAAGCACCAAGCACCAAACACCAAGCACCAAGCACCAAGCATCAAACACCAAGCACCAAACACCAAACACCAAGCACCAAGCACCAAGCATCAAACACCAAGCATATAACACCAAACACCAAACACCAAGCACCCAGCACCAAACACCAAGCACCAAGCACCAAACACCAAGCACCAAGCACCAAGCAAAAAGCACCAAACACCAAGCACCAAACACCAAACACCAAGCACCAAACACCAAACACCAAGCACCAAGCACCAAACAACTAACACCAAGCACTAAACACCAACCACCAAACACCAAGCACCAAGCACCAAGCACCAAGCACCAAACACCAAGCACCAAACACCAAGCACCAAACACCTAACACCAAGCACCAAGCACCAAGTACCAAGCACCAAACACCAAGCACCAAACACCAAACACCAAGCACCAAACACCAAACACCAAGCACCAAGCACCAAACACCTAACACCAAGCACCAAACACCAACCACCAAACACCAAGCACCAAGCACCAAGCACCAAGCACCAAGCACCAAACACCAAGCACCAAACACCAAGCACCAAGCACCAAGCACCAAGTACAAACACCAAACACCAAACACCAAGCACAAAGCACCAAGCATCAAACACCAAGCGTATAACACCAAACACCAAGCACCAAGCACCAAACACCAAACACCAAGCACCAAGCACCAAACACCAGGCACCAAAGACCAAACACCAAACAGCAAACACCAAACACCATACAGCAAACACTAAACACCAAAAAGCAGACAGCAAACACCAAACACCAAGCACCAAACACCAAGGACCAAGCACCAAACACCTAACACCAAGCACCAAGCACCAAGCACCAAACACCAACCACCAAACACCAAACATCAAGCACCAAGCACCAAGCACCAAGTACCAAACACCAAGAACCAAGAACCAAACACCAAGCACCAAGCACCAAGTACAAACACCAAGCACCAAGCACCAAGCACCAAACACCAAGAACCAAGCACCAAACACAAAACACCAAGCACCAAGCACCAAGCATCAAACACCAAGCACCAAACACAAAACACCAAGCACCAAGCACCAAACACCAAACTCCAAGCACCAAGCACCAAACACGAAACACCAAGCACCAAGCACCAAGCACCAGGCACCAAACACCAAGCACCAAGCACCAAACACCAATCGCCAAACACCAAACACCAAGAACCAAGAACCAAACACCAAGCACCAAGCACCAAGTACAAACACCAAGCACCAAGCACCAAACACCAAGCACCAAACACAAAACACCAAGCACCAAGCATCAAACACCAAGCAGCAAACACCAAACACCAAGCACCAAGCACCAAGCACCAAACACAAAGCACCCAGCACCAAACACCAAGGACCAAGCACCAAGCACCAAGCACCAAAAACCAAACACGAAACACAAAACACCAAGCACCAAGCACCAAACACAAAACTCCAAGCACCAAGCACCAAACACCAAACACCAAGCACCAAGCACCAAGCACCAGGAACCAAACACCAAGCACCAAGCACCAAACACCAAGCAACAAGCACCAAACACCAAACACCAAACACCAAACACCAAACAGCAAACAACATACAGCAAACACCAAACACCAAAAAGCAAACACCAAACACCAAACAGCTAACACCAAACAACAAACACCAAACACCAAACACCAAACAGCAAACAGCAAACACCAAACACCAAGCACCAAGCACCAAACACCAAACACCAAACACCAAGCACCAGGCACCAAACACCAAGCACCAAGCACCAAACACCAAGCACCTAGCACCAAACACAAAGCACCAAGCACCAAACACTAAACACCAAGCACCAAACACCAAGCACCAAGCACCAAACACCAAACACCAAGCACCAAACACCAAGCACCAAGCACCAAACACCAAGCACTAAACACCAACCACCCAGCACCAAGCACCAAACACCAAGCACCAAGCACCAAACACCAAGCACCAAACACCAAGCACCAAACACCAAACACCAAGCACCAAGCACCAAACACCAAGAACCAAGCACCAAGCACCAAGTACAAACACCAAGCACCAAGCACCAAACACCAAGCACCAAGCACCAAGCATCAAACACCAAGCACCAAACACTAAGCACCAAGCACCAAGCATCAAACACCAAGCATATAACACCAAACACCAAACACCAAGAACCAAACACCAAACACCAAGCACCAAGCACCAAACACCTAACACCAAGCACCAAACACCAAGCACCAAACACCAAGCACCAAGCACCAAGCACCAAACACCAAGCACCAAACAGCAAGCACCAAACACCAAGCACCAAGCACCAAACACCAAGCACCAAGCACCAAACACCAAGAACCAAGCACCAAGCACCAAGTACAAACACCAAGCACCAAGCACCAAATACCAAGCACCTAGCACCAAACACCAAACACCAAGCACCAAACACCAGGCACCAATCACCAAGCACCAAACACCAAGCAGCCAGCAGCAAGCACCAAACACCAAGCACCAAGCACCAAAAACCAGACACCAAACACCAAGCACCAAACACCTAACACCAAGCACCAAGCACCAAGTACCAAGCACCAAACACCAAGCACCAAACACCAAACACCAAGCACCAAGCACCAACCACCAAACACCAAGCACCAAGCACCAAGCACCAAGCACCAAACACCAAGCACCAAACACCTAGCACCAAACACCAAGCACCAAGCACCAAACACCAAGCACCAAGCACCAAGCATCAAACACCAAGCATATAACACCAAACACCAAACACCAAGCACCCAGCACCAAACACCAAGCACCAAGCACCAAACACCAAGCACCAAGCACCAAGCAAAAAGCACCAAACACCAAGCTCCAAACACCAAACACCAAGCACCAAACACCAAACACCAAGCACCAAGCAAAAAGCACCAAACACCAAGCACCAAACACCAAACACCAAGCACCAAACACCAAACACCAAGCACCAAGCACCAAACACCTAACACCAAGCACCAAACACCAACCACCAAACACCAAGCACCAAGCACCAAGCACGAAGCACCAAACACCAAGCACCAAACACCAAGCACCCAACAACTAACACCAAGCACCAAGCACCAAGTACCAAGCACCAAACACCAAGCACCAAACACCAAACACCAAGCACCAAACACCAAACACCAAGCACCAAGCACCAAACACCTAACACCAAGCACCAAACACCAACCACCAAACACCAAGCACCAAGCACCAAGCACGAAGCACCAAGCACCAAGCACCAAACACCAAGCACCAAACACCAAGCACCAAGCAACAAGCACCAAGTACAAACACCAAACACCAAACACCAAGCACCAAGCACCAAGCATCAAACACCAAGCATATAACACCAAACACCAAGCACCAAGCACCAAACACCAAACACCAAGCACCAAGCACCAAACACCAAGCACCAAAGACCAAACACCAAGCACCAAGCACCAAACACCAATCGCCAAACACCAAACACCAAGAACCAAGAACCAAACACCAAGCACCAAGCACCAAGTACAAACACCAAGCACCAAACACCAAGCACCAAACACAAAACACCAAGCACCAAACACCAAGCATCAAACACCAAACACCAAACACCAAGGACCAAGCACCAAGCACCAAGCACCAAAAACCAAACACGAAACACAAAACACCAAGCACCAAGCACCAAACACAAAACTCCAAGCACCAAGCACCAAACACCAAACACCAAGCACCAAGCACCAAGCACCAGGAACCAAACACCAAGCACCAAGCACCAAACACCAAGCAACAAGCACCAAACACCAAACACCAAACACCAAACAGCAAACAACATACAGCAAACACCAAACACCAAAAAGCAAACACCAAACACCAAACAGCAAACACCAAACAACAAACACCAAACACCAAACACCAAACAGCAAACAGCAAACACCAAACACCAAGCACCAAGCACCAAACACCAAACACCAAACACCAAGCTCCAGGCACCAAACACCAAGCACCAAGCAGCAAACACCAAGCACCTAGCACCAAACACTAAGCACCAAGCACCAAACACTAAACACCAAGCACCAAACACCAAGCACCAAGCACCAAACACCAAACACCAAGCACCAAACACCAAGCACCCAGCACCAAACACCAAGCACTAAACACCAACCACCCAGCACCAAGCACCAAACACCAAGCACCAAGCACCAAACACCAAGCACCAAACACCAAGCACCAAACACCAAACACCAAGCACCAAGCACCAAACACCAAGAACCAAGCACCAAGCACCAAGTACAAACACCAAGCACCAAGCACCAAACACCAAGCACAGAGCACCAAGCATCAAACACCAAGCACCAAACACCAAGCACCAAGCACCAAACACCTAACACCAAGCACCAAACACCAAGCACCAAACACCAAGCACCAAGCACCAAACACCAAACACCAAGCACCAAACACCAAGCACCAAACACCAAGCACCAAGCACCAAACACCAAGCACCAAGCACCAAACACCAAGAACCAAGCACCAAGCACCAAGTACAAACACCAAGCACCAAGCACCAAACACCAAGCACCTAGCACCAAACACCAAACACCAAGCACCAAACACCAGGCACCAATCACCAAGCACCAAACACCAAGCAGCCAGCAGCAAGCACCAAACACCAAGCACCAAGCACCAAAAACCAGACACCAAACACCAAGCACCAAACACCTAACACCAAGCACCAAGCACCAAGTACCAAGCACCAAACACCAAGCACCAAACACCAAACACCAAGCACCAAACACCAAACACCAAGCACCAAGCACCAAACACCTAACACCAAGCACCAAGCACCAACCACCAAACACCAAGCACCAAGCACCAAGGACCAAGCACCAAACACCAAGCACCAAACACCAAGCACCAAACACCAAGCACCAAGCACCAAACACCAAGCACCAAGCACCAAACACCAAGCACCAAGCACCAAGCATCAAACACCAAGCACCAAACACCAAACACCAAGCACCAAGCACCAAGCATCAAACACCAAGCATATAACACCAAACACCAAACACCAAGCACCCAGCACCAAACACCAAACACCAAGCACCAAGCACCAAACACCAAGCACCAAGCACCAAGCAAAAAGCACCAAACACCAAGCACCAAACACCAAGCACCAAGCACCAAACACCAAACACCAAGCACCAAGCACCAAACACCTAACACCAAGCACCAAACACCAACCACCAAACACCATGCACCAAGCACCAAGCACCAAACACCAAGCACCAAACACCAAGCACCAAACACCTAACAACAAGCACCAAGCACCAAGTACCAAGCACCAAACACCAAGCACCAAACACCAAACACCAAGCACCAAACACCAAACACCAAGCACCAATCACCAAACACCTAACACCAAGCACCAAACACCAACCACCAAACACCAAGCACCAAGCACCAAGCACCAAGCACCAAGCACCAAGCACCCAGCACCAAGCACCAAGCACCAAGTACAAACACCAAACACCAAACACCAAGCACCAAGCACCAAGCATCAAACACCAAGCATATAACACCAAACACCAAGCACCAAGCACCAAACACCAAACACCAAGCACCAAGCACCAAACATCAAGCACCAAAGAACAAACACCAAACAGCAAACACCAAACACCATACAGCAAACACTAAACACCAAAAAGCAGACAGCAAACACCAAACACCAAGCACCAAACACCAAGGACCAAGCACCAAACACCTAACACCAAGCACCAAGCACCAAGCACCAAACACCAACCACCAAACACCAAACATCAAGCACCAAGCACCAAGCACCAAGTACCAAACACCAAGAACCAAGAACCAAATACCAAGCACCAAGCACCAAGTACAAACACCAAGCACCAAGCACCAAGCACCAAACACCAAGAACCAAGCACCAAACACAAAACACCAAGCACCAAGCACCAAGCATCAAACACCAAGCACCAAACACAAAACACCAAGCACCAAGCACCAAACACCAAACTCCAAGCACCAAGCACCAAACACCAAACACCAAGCACCAAGCACCAAGCACCAGGCACCAAACACCAAGCACCAAGCACCAAACACCAATCGCCAAACACCAAACACCAAGAACCAAGAACCAAACACCAAGCACCAAGCACCAAGTACAAACACCAAGCACCAAGCACCAAACACCAAGCACCAAACACAAAACACCAAGCACCAAGCACCAAGCATCAAACACCAAGAAGCAAACACCAAACACCAAGCACCAAGCACCAAGCACCAAAGACAAAGCACCCAGCACCAAACACCAACGACCAAGCACCAAGCACCAAGCACCAAAAACCAAACACGAAACACAAAACACCAAGCACCAAGCACCAAACACAAAACTCCAAGCACCAAGCACCAAACACCAAACACCAAGCACCAAGCACCAAGCACCAGGAACCAAACACCAAGCACCAAGCACCAAACACCAAGCAACAAGCACCAAACACCAAACACCAAACACCAAATAGCAAACAACATACAGCAAACACCAAACACCAAAAAGCAAACACCAAACACCAAACAGCAAACACCAAACAACAAACACCAAACACCAAACACCAAACAGCAAACAGCAAACACCAAACACCAAGCACCAAGCACCAAACACCAAACACCAAACACCAAGCACCAGGCACCAAACACCAAGCACCAAGCACCAAACACCAAGCACCTAGCACCAAACACTAAGCACCAAGCACCAAACACCAAACAGCAAACACCAAACAACAAACACCAAACACCAAACACCAAACAGCAAACAGCAAACACCAAACACCAAGCACCAAGCACCAAACACCAAACACCAAACACCAAGCACCAGGCACCAAACACCAAGCACCAAGCACCAAACACCAAGCACCTAGCACCAAACACTAAGCACCAAGCACCAAACACTAAACACCAAGCACCAAACACCAAGCACCAAGCACCAAACACCAAACACCAAGCACCAAACACCAAGCACCCAGCACCAAACACCAAGCACTAAACACCAACCACCCAGCACCAAGCACCAAACACCAAGCACCAAGCACCAAACACCAAGCACCAAACACCAAGCACCAAACACCAAACACCAAGCACCAAGCACCAAACACCAAGAACCAAGCACCAAGCACCAAGTACAAACACCAAGCACCAAGCACCAAACACCAAGCACAAAGCACCAAGCATCAAACACCAAGCACCAAACACCAAGCACCAAGCACCAAACACCTAACACCAAGCACCAAACACCAAGCACCAAACACCAAGCACCAAGCACCAAGCACCAAACACCAAGCACCAAACACCAAGCACCAAACACCAAGCACCAAGCACCAAACACCAAGCACCAAGCACCAAACACCAAGAACCAAGCACCAAGCACCAAGTACAAACACCAAGCACCAAGCACCAAACACCAAGCACCTAGCACCAAACACCAAACACCAAGCACCAAACACCAGGCACCAATCACCAAGCACCAAACACCAAGCAGCCAGCAGCAAGCACCAAACACCAAGCACCAAGCACCAAAAACCAGACACCAAACACCAAGCACCAAACACCTAACACCAAGCACCAAGCACCAAGTACCAAGCACCAAACACCAAGCACCAAACACCAAACACCAAGCACCAAACACCAAACACCAAGCACCAAGCACCAAACACCTAACACCAAGCACCAAGCACCAACCACCAAACACCAAGCACCAAGCACCAAGGACCAAGCACCAAACACCAAGCACCAAACACCAAGCACCAAACACCAAGCACCAAGCACCAAACACCAAGCACCAAGCACCAAACACCAAGCACCAAGCACCAAGCATCAAACACCAAGCACCAAACACCAAACACCAAGCACCAAGCACCAAGCATCAAACACCAAGCATATAACACCAAACACCAAACACCAAGCACCCAGCACCAAACACCAAACACCAAGCACCAAGCACCAAACACCAAGCACCAAGCACCAAGCAAAAAGCACCAAACACCAAGCACCAAACACCAAACACCAAGCACCAAACACCAAACACCAAGCACCAAGCACCAAACACCTAACACCAAGCACCAAACACCAACCACCAAACACCAAGCACCAAGCACCAAGCACCAAGCACCAAACACCAAGCACCAAACACCAAGCACCAAACACCTAACAACAAGCACCAAGCACCAAGTACCAAGCACCAAACACCAAGCACCAAACACCAAACACCAAGCACCAAACACCAAACACCAAGCACCAATCACCAAACACCTAACACCAAGCACCAAACACCAACCACCAAACACCAAGCACCAAGCACCAAACACCCAGCACCAAGCACCAAGCACCAAGTACAAACACCAAACACCAAACACCAAGCACCAAGCACCAAGCATCAAACACCAAGCATATAACACCAAACACCAAGCACCAAGCACCAAACACCAAACACCAAGCACCAAAGAACAAACACCAAACAGCAAACACCAAACACCATACAGCAAACACTAAACACCAAAAAGCAGACAGCAAACACCAAAGACCAAGCACCAAACACCAAGGACCAAGCACCAAACACCTAACACCAAGCACCAAGCACCAAGCACTAAACACCAACCACCAAACACCAAACATCAAGCACCAAGCACCAAGCACCAAGTACCAAACACCAAGAACCAAGAACCAAATACCAAGCACCAAGCACCAAGTACAAACACCAAGCACCAAGCACCAAGCACCAAACACCAAGAACCAAGCACCAAACACAAAACACCAAGCACCAAGCACCAAGCATCAAACACCAAGCACCAAACACAAAACACCAAGCACCAAGCACCAAACACCAAACTCCAAGCACCAAGCACCAAACACCAAACACCAAGCACCAAGCACCAAGCACCAGGCACCAAACACCAAGCACCAAGCACCAAACACCAATCGCCAAACACCAAACACCAAGAACCAAGAACCAAACACCAAGCACCAAGCACCAAGTACAAACACCAAGCACCAAGCACCAAACACCAAGCACCAAACACAAAACACCAAGCACCAAGCACCAAGCATCAAACACCAAGCAGCAAACACCAAACACCAAGCACCAAGCACCAAGCACCAAAGACAAAGCACCCAGCACCAAACACCAAAGACCAAGCACCAAGCACCAAGCACCAAAAACCAAACACGAAACACAAAACACCAAGCACCAAGCACCAAACACAAAACTCCAAGCACCAAGCACCAAACACCAAACACCAAGCACCAAGCACCAAGCACCAGGAACCAAACACCAAGCACCAAGCACCAAACACCAAGCAACAAGCACCAAACACCAAACACCAAACACCAAATAGCAAACAACATACAGCAAACACCAAACACCAAAAAGCAAACACCAAGCACCAAACAGCAAACACCAAACAACAAACACCAAACACCAAACACCAAACAGCAAACAGCAAACACCAAACACCAAGCACCAAGCACCAAACACCAAACACCAAACACCAAGCACCAGGCACCAAACACCAAGCACCAAGCACCAAACACCAAGCACCTAGCACCAAACACTAAGCACCAAGCACCAAACACAAACACCAAGCACCAAACACCAAGCACCAAGCACCAAACACCAAACACCAAGCACCAAACACCAAGCACCCAGCACCAAACACCAAGCACTAAACACCAACCACCCAGCACCAAGCACCAAACACCAAGCACCAAGCACCAAACACCAAACACCAAACACCAAGCACCAAGCACCAAGCACCAAACACCAGGCACCTAGCACCAAACACCAAACACCAAGCACCAAACACCAAGCACCAATCACCAAGCATCAAACACCAAGCAGCCAGCAGCAAGCACCAAACACCAAACACCAAGCACCAAGCACCAAAAACCAAACACCAAGCACCAAGCACCAAACACCTAACACCAAGCACCAAGCACCAAGTACCAAGCACCAAACACCAAGCACCAAGCACCAAACACCAAGCACCAAACACCAAACACCAAGCACCAAACACCTAACACCAAACACCAAGCACCAAACACCAAGCACCAAACACCAAACACCAAGCACCAAGCAACAAACACCAAACACCAAGCACCAAACACCAAGCACCAAACACCAAGCACCAAACACCAACCACCAAGCACCAAGCACCAAGCACCAAACACTAAGCACCAAACACCAAGCACCAAGCACCAAACACCAAGCACCAAGCACCAAACACCAAGAACCAAGCACCAAGCACCAAGTACAAACACCAAGCACCAAGCACCAAACACCAAGAACCAAGCACCAAGCATCAAGCACCAAGCACCAAACACCAAGCACCAAGCACCAAGCATCAAACACCAAGCATATAACACCAAACACCAAGCACCAAAGACCTAACACCAAGCACCAAACACCAAGCACCAAACACCAAGCACCAAGCACCAAGCACCAAACACCAAGCACCAATCACCAAGCACCAAACACCAAGCACCAAGCACCAAACACCAAGCACCAAGCACCAAACACCAAGAACCAAGCACCAAGCACCAAGTACAAACACCAAGCACCAAGCACTAAACACCAAGCACCTAGCACCAAACACCAAACACCAAGCACCAAACACCAAGCACCAATCACCAAGCACCAAACACCAAGCAGCCAGCAGCAAGCACCAAACACCAAACACCAAGCACCAAGCACCAAAAACCAGACACCAAGCACCAAGCACCAAACACCTAACACCAAGCACCAAGCACCAAGTACCAAGCACCAAACACCAAGCACCAAACACCAAACACCAAGCACCAAACACCAAACACCAAGCACCAAGCACCAAACACCTAACACCAAGCACCAAGCACCAACCACCAAACACCAAGCACCAAGCATCCAGCACCAAACACCAAGCATCAAGCACCAAACACCAAGCACCAAGCACCAAGCAAAAAGCACCAAACACCAAGCATCAAGCACCAAACACCTAACACCAAGCACCAAACACCAACCACCAAACACCAAGCACCAAGCACCAAGCACCAAGCACCAAGCACCAAACACCAAGCACCAAACACCAAGCACCAAGCACCAAGCACCAAACACCTAACACCAAGCACCAAGCACCAAGTACCAAGCACCAAACACCAAGCACCAAACACCAAACACCAAGCACCAAACACCTAACACCAAGCACCAAACACCAACCACCAAACACCAAGCACCAAGCACCAAGCACCAAGCACCAAACACCAAGCACCAAACACCAAGCACCAAGCACCAAGCACCAAGTACAAACACCAAGCACCAAAGACCAAACACCAAGCACCAAGCACCAAGCATCAAACACCAAACACCAAACACCAAGCACCAAGCACCAAGCATCAAACACCAAGCATATAACACCAAACACCAAACACCAAGCACCAAGCACCAAACAGTCAAACACCAAGCACCAAGCACCCAGCACCAAACACCAAGCACCAAGCACCAAACACCAAGCACCAAGCACCAAGCAAAAAGCACCAAACACCAAACACCAAGCACCAAACACCAAACACCAAGCACCAATCACCAAACACCGAACACCAAACACCAAGCACCAAGCACCAAACACCGAACACCAAACACCAAGCACCAAACACCAAACACCAAGCACCAGACACCAAGCACCAAACAACAAACACCAAACACCAAGCACCAAACACCAAACACCAAGCACCAAGCACCAAGCACCAAGCACCAAGCACCAAAGACCAAACACCAAACAACAAACACCAAACACGAAACAGCAAACACCATACAGCAAACACTAAACACCAAAAAGCAGACACCAAACAGCAAACACCAAACACCAAACACCAAACACATAACAGCAAACAGCAAACACCAAGCACCAAACACCAAGCACCAAGCACTAAACACCTAACACCAAGCACCAAGCACCAAGCACCAAACACCAAGCACCAAACACCAAACACCA
This sequence comes from Eledone cirrhosa, assembly GCA_964016885.1. NCBI lineage: Eukaryota > Metazoa > Mollusca > Cephalopoda > Octopoda > Eledonidae > Eledone > Eledone cirrhosa. The sequence goes on along the minus strand of OZ024743.1, from coordinate 140,351,959 downwards.
AGCACCAAGCACCAAGCACCAAGTACAAACACCAAGCACCAAGCACCAAACACCAAGCACCAAACACAAAACACCAAGCACCAAGCACCAAGCATCAAACACCAAGCAGCAAACACCAAACACCAAGCACCAAGCACCAAACACAAAGCACCCAGCACCAAACACCAAGGACCAAGCACCAAGCACCAATCACCAAAAACCAAACACCAAACCCAAAACAACAAGCACCAAGCACCAAACACCAAACACCAAGCACCAAGCACCAAGCACCAGGCACCAAACACCAAGCACCAAGCACAAAACACCAAGCAACAAGCACCAAACACCAAATACCAAACACCAAACACCAAGAACCAAGAACCAAACACCAAGCACCAAAACCCAAACACCAAACCCAAAACAACAAGCACCAAGCACCAAACACCAAACACCAAGCACCAAGCACCAAGCACCAGGCACCAAACACCAAGCACCAAGCACAAAACACCAAGCAACAAGCACCAAACACCAAATACCAAACACCAAACACCAAGCACCAAGCACCAAACACCAAACACCAAACACCAAGCACCAAGCACCAGGCACCAAACACCAAGCACCAAGCACCAAACACCAAGCACCAAGCACCAAACACCAAACACCAAACACCAAACAGCAAACAACATACAGCAAACACCAAACACCAAAAAGCAGACACGAAACAGCAAACACGAAACACCAAACAGCAAACACCAAACAATAAACACCAAACAACAAACACCAAACAGCAAACACCAAACACCAAACACCAAGCACCAAACACCAAGCACCAAGCACCAAACACCAAGTACCAAACACCAAACCCCAAGCACCTAGCACCAAACACTAAGCACCAAGCACTAAACACCAAGCACCAAGCACCAAACACCAAGCACCAAGCACCAAACACCAAACACCAAGCACCAAAGACCAAGCACCAAGCACCAAACACCAAGCACCCAGCACCAAACACCAAGCACCAAACACCAACCAACCAGCACCAAGCACCAAACACCAAGCACCAAGCACCAAACTCAAGCACCAAGCATCAAACACCAAGCACCCAGCACCAAACACCAAGGACCAAGCACCAAGCACCAAGCACCAGGCACCAAACACCAAGCACCAAGCACCAAACACCAAGCACCAAGCACCAAACACAAAACACCAAGCACCAAGCACCAAGCATCAAACACCAAGCAGCAAACACCAAACACCAAGCACCAAGTACCAAAAACAAAGCACCCAGCACCAAACACCAAGGACCAAGCACCAAAAACCAAACACCAAACACCAAACACCAAGCACCAAGCACCAAGCACCAAACACCAAACACCAAGCACCAAGCACCAAGCACCAGGCACCAAACACCAAGCACCAAGCACCAAACACCAAGCACCAAGCACCAAACACCAAACACCAAACACCAAACACCAAGAACCAAGCACCAAGCATCAAGCACCAAGCACCAAACACCAAGCACCAAGCACCAAGCATCAAACACCAAGCATATAACACCAAACACCAAGCACCAAAGACCTAACACCAAGCACCAAACACCAAGCACCAAACACCAAGCACCAAGCACCAAGCACCAAACACCAAGCACCAATCACCAAGCACCAAACACCAAGCACCAAGCACCAAACACCAAGCACCAAGCACCAAACACCAAGAACCAAGCACCAAGCACCAAGTACAAACACCAAGCACCAAGCACCAAACACCAAGCACCTAGCACCAAACACCAAACACCAAGCACCAAACACCAAGCACCAATCACCAAGCACCAAACACCAAGCAGCCAGCAGCAAGCACCAAACACCAAACACCAAGCACCAAGCACCAAAAACCAGACACCAAGCACCAAGCACCAAACACCTAACACCAAGCACCAAGCACCAAGTACCAAGCACCAAACACCAAGCACCAAACACCAAACACCAAGCACCAAACACCAAACACCAAGCACCAAGCACCAAACACCTAACACCAAGCACCAAGCACCAACCACCAAACACCAAGCACCAAGCACCAAGCACCAAGCACCAATCACCAAACACCAAGCACCAAACACCAAGCACCAAACACCAAGCACCAAGCACCAAACACCAAGCACCAAGCACAAAACACCAAGCACCAAGCACCAAGCATCAATCACCAAGTACCAAACACCAAGCACCAAGCACCAAGCATCAAACACCAAGCATATAACACCAAACACCAAACACCAAGCACCAATCACCAAACACCAAACACCAAGCACCAAGCACCCAGCACCAAACACCAAGCATCAAGCACCAAACACCAAGCACCAAGCACCAAGCAAAAAGCACCAAACACCAAGCATCTAGCACCAAACACCTAACACCAAGCACCAAACACCAACCACCAAACACCAAGCACCAAGCACCAAGCACCAAGCACCAAGCACCAAACACCTAACACCAAGCACCAAGCACCAAGTACCAAGCACCAAACACCAAGCACCAAACACCAAACACCAAGCACCAAACACCTAACACCAAGCACCAAACACCAACCACCAAACACCAACCACCAAACACCAAGCACCAAGCACCAAGCACCAAGCACCAAACACCAAGCACCAAACACCAAGCACCAAGCACCAAGCACCAAGTACAAACACCAAGCACCAAAGACCAAACACCAAGCACCAAGCACCAAGCATCAAACACCAAACACCAAACACCAAGCACCAAGCACCAAGCATCAAACACCAAGCATATAACACCAAACACCAAACACCAAGCACCAAGCACCAAACAGTCAAACACCAAGCACCAAGCACCCAGCACCAAACACCAAGCACCAAGCACCAAACACCAAGCACCAAGCACCAAGCAAAAAGCACCAAACACCAAACAGCAAGCACCAAACACCAAACACCAAGCACCAAGCACCAAACACCGAACACCAAACACCAAGCACCAAGCACCAAACACCGAACACCAAACACCAAGCACCAAACACCAAACACCAAGCACCAGACACCAAGCACCAAACAACAAACACCAAATACCAAGCACTAAGCACCAAACACCAAACACCAAGCACCAAGCACCAAGCACCAAGCACCAAGCACCAAAGACCAAACACCAAACAACAAACACCAAACACGAAACAGCAAACACCATACAGCAAACACTAAACACCAAAAAGCAGACACCAAACAGCAAACACCAAACACCAAACACCAAACACCAAACAGCAAACAGCAAACACCAAGCACCAAACACCAAGCACCAAGCACTAAACACCTAACACCAAGCACCAAGCACCAAGCACCAAACACCAAGCACCAAACACCAAACACCAAGCACCAAGCACCAAGCACCAAGTACAAACACCAAGCACCAAGCACCAAACACCAAGCACCAAACACAAAACACCAAGCACCAAGCACCAAGCATCAAACACCAAGCAGCAAACACCAAACACCAAGCACCAATTACCAAACACAAAGCACCCAGCACCAAACACCAAGGACCAAGCACCAAGCACCAAGCACCAAAAACCAAACACCAAACCCAAAACAACAAGCACCAAGCACCAAACACCAAACACCAAGCACCAAGCACCAAGCACCAGGCACCAAACACCAAGCACCAAGCACAAAACACCAAGCAACAAGCACCAAACACCAAATACCAAACACCAAACACCAAGAACCAAGAACCAAACACCAAGCACCAAAACCCAAACACCAAACACAAAACACCAAGCACCAAACACCAAACACCAAACACCAAGCACCAAGCACCAGGCACCAAACACCAAGCACCAAGCACCAAACACCAAGCACCAAGCACCAAACACCAAACACCAAACACCAAACAGCAAACAACATACAGCAAACACCAAACACCAAAAAGCAGACACGAAACAGCAAACATGAAACACCAAACAGCAAACACCAAACAACAAACACCAAACAACAAACACCAAACAGCAAACAGCAAACACCAAACACCAAGCACCAAACACCAAGCACCAAGCACCAAACACCAAGCACCAAACACCAAACCCCAAGCACCTAGCACCAAACACTAAGCACCAAGCACTAAACACCAAGCACCAAGCACCAAACACCAAGCACCAAGCACCAAACACCAAACACCAAGCACCAAAGACCAAGCACCAAGCACCAAACACCAAGCACCCAGCACCAAACACCAAGCACCAAACACCAACCAACCAGCACCAAGCACCAAACACCAAGCACCAAGCACCAAACACCAAGCACCAAGCATCAAACACCAAGCACCCAGCACCAAACACCAAGGACCAAGCACCAAGCACCAAGCACCAGGCACCAAACACCAAGCACCAAGCACCAAACACCAAGCACCAAGCACCAAACACAAAACACCAAGCACCAAGCACCAAGCATCAAACACCAAGCAGCAAACACCAAACACCAAGCACCAAGTACCAAACACAAAGCACCCAGCACCAAACACCAAGGACCAAGCACCAAAAACCAAACACCAAACACAAAACACCAAGCACCAAGCACCAAGCACCAAACACCAAACACCAAGCACCAAGCACCAAGCACCAGGCACCAAACACCAAGCACCAAGCACCAAACACCAAGCACCAAGCACCAAACACCAAACACCAAACACCAAACAGCAAACAGCAAACAACATACAGCAAACACCAAACACCAAAAAGCAGACACGAAACAGCAAACACCAAACACCAAACAGAAAACACCAAACAACAAACACCAAACAACAAACACCAAACAGCAAACAGCAAACACCAAACACCAAGCACCAAGCACCAAACACCAAACACCAAGCACCAAGCACCAAACACCAAGCACCAAGCACCAGACACCAAACACCAAATACCAAGCACCAAGCACCGAACACGAAGCACCAAAGACTAAAGACCAAACAGGAAACACCAAACACCAAACACCAAACAGAAAACACCAAACAACAAACACCAAACAACAAACACCAAACAGCAAACAGCAAACACCAAGCACCAAACACCAAGCACCAAGCACCAAACACCAAACACCAAGCACCAAACACCAAGCACCAAGCACCAAGCACCAAACGCCAACCACACAGCACCAAGCACCAAGCACCAAACACCAAGCACCAAACACCAAGCACCAAGCACCAAACACCAAACACGAAGCACCAAGCACCAAATACAAAGCCCCAAGTACCAAGCACCAAACACCAAACACCAAGCACCAAGCACCAAGCACCTAGCACCAAACACCAAGCACCAAGCACCAAACACCAAGCACCAATCACCAAGCACCAAGCACCAAACACCAAGCACCAAACACCAAACACCAAGCACCAAGCAACAAACACCATGCACCAGGCACCAAGCACCAAACACCAAGCACCAAGCACCAAACACCAAGCACCAGACATGAAGCACCAAACACCTAACACCAAGCACCAAGCACCAAGCACCAAACACCAAGCACCAAACACCAAACACCAAGCACCAAGCACCAAGCACCAAACACCAAGCACCAAACACCAAACACCAAGCACCAAGCACCAAGCACCAAACACCAAGCACCAAGCACCAAACACCAAGCACCAAACACCAAGCACCAAGCACCAAACACCAAACACCAAACACCAAGCACCAAGCACCAAACACCAAGCACCAAACACCAAACACCAAGCACCAAGCAACAAACACCATGCACCAGGCACCAAGCACCAAACACCAAGCACCAAGCACCAAACACCAAGCACCAGACATGAAGCACCAAACACCTAACACCAAGCACCAAGCACCAAGCACCAAACACCAAGCACCAAACACCAAACACCAAGCACCAAGCACCAAGCACCAAACACCAAGCACCAAGCACCAAACACCAAGCACCAAACACCAAGTACAAACACCAAGCAACAAGCACCAAACACCAAGCACCAAGCACCAAGCATCAAGCACCAAGCATCAAACACCAAACACCAAGAACCAAGCACCAAACACCAAACACCAAGCATCAAACACCAAACACAAAACACCAAGCACCAAGCACCAGCACCAAGCACCAAGCACGCAGCACCAAACAGCAAACACCAAGCACCAATCACCAAACAACAAGCACCAGGCACCGAGCACCAAACATCAAACACCAAGCACGAAGCACCAAGCACCAAACACCAAGCCCCAAGTACCAAGCACCAAACACCAAACACCAAGCACCAAGCATGAAGCACCTAGCACCAAACACCAAGCACCAAGCACCAAACACCAAGCACCAAACACCAAACAGCAAACACCAAACACCAAACAGCAAACACCAAACATGAAACAGCAAACACCATAGAGCAAACAACAAACAACAAAAAGCAGACACCAAACAGCAAACAACAAACACCAAACACCAAACAGCAAACAGCAAACACCAAGCACCAAACACCAAGTACCAAGCACCAAACATCAAGCACCAAGCACCAAACACCAAGCACCAAGCACCAAGCATCAAGCAGCAAGCATCAAACACCAAACACCAAGCACCAAGCACCAAACACCAAACACCAAACACCGATCATCAAACACCAAACACCAAGCACCAAGCACCAAGCACCAAGCACCAAGCACGCAGCACCAAACACCAAGCCCCAAGCACCAAACAGCAAACACCAAGCACCAAGCACCAGTCACCAAACAACAAGTACCAAGCACCAAACACCAAGCACCAAGCGCCAAACACCAAACACCAAGCACCAAGCACCAATCACCAAAGACTAAACACCAAACAGGAAACACCAAACACCAAACACCAAACACCAAACAGCAAACAATAAACACGAAACAGCAAACACGATACAGCAAACACCAAACACCAAAAAGCAGACACCAAACAGCAAACAGCAAACAGCAAACACCAAACACCAAACAGTAAAAACCAAACACCAAGCACCAAACACCAAGCACCAAGCACCAAACACCAAACCCCAAGCACCAAGCACCAAACACTAATCACCAAGCACCAAACACCAAGCACCAAGCACCAAACACCAAGCCCCAAGTACCAAGCACCAAACACCAAGCACCAAACACCAAGCACCAAGCACCAAACATCAAGCACCAAGCACCAAACACCAAGCACCAATCACCAAACACCTAACACCTAACACCAAGCACCAAGCACCAAGCACGAAACACCAAGCACCAAACACCAAACACCAAGCATCAAGCACCAAACACCATGCACCAGGCACCAAGCACCAAACACCAAGCACCAAGCACCAAACACCAAGCACCAAGCATGAAGCACCAAACACCAAACACCAAGCACCAAGCACCAAGCACCAAACACCAAGCACCAAACACCAAACACCAAGCACTAAGCACCAAACACCAAGCACCAAACACCAAGAATCAAGCACAAAACACCATGCACCAAGTACAAACACCAAGCATCAAGCACCATGCACCAAACACCAAGCACCAAGCACCAAACACCAAGCACCAAGCACCAAGCACTAAACACAAAACAGCAAACACCAAACACCAAACACCAAATAGGAAACACCAAGCACCAATCACCAAACAACAAGCACCAGGCACCAAGCACCAAACACCAAGCACCAAGCACCAAACACCAAGCACCAAAGACCAAGCACCAAAGACCAAACACCAAACAGCAAACACCAAACACCAAACAGCAAACTCCAAGCATCAAACACCTAACACCTAACACCAAGCACCAAGCACCAAGCACCAAACACCAAGCACCAAACACCAAACACCAAGCATCAAGCACCAAACACCATGCACCAGGCACCAAGCACCAAACACCAAGCACCAAGCACCAAACACCAAGCACCAAGCATGAAGCACCAAACACCAAACACCAAGCACCAATCACCAAACACCAAGCACCAGGCATGAAGCACCAAACACCTAACACCAAGCACCAAGCACCAAGCACCAAACACCAAACACCAAGCACCAAGCACCAGGCACCAAACACCAAGCACCAAGCACCAAACACCAAGCACCAAGCACCAAACACCAAACACCAAACACCAAGTACAAACACCAAGCACCAAGCACCAAAGACCAAGCACCAAGCACCAAACATCAAGCACCAAGCATCAAACACCAAACACCAAGCATCAAGCACCAAACACCAAACACCAAGCATCAAACACCAAACACAAAACACCAAGCACCAAGCACCAAGCACCAAGCACCAAGCACGCAGCACCAAACAGCAAACACCAAGCACCAATCACCAAACAACAAGCACCAGGCACCAAGCACCAAACACCAAGCACGAAGCACCAAGCACCAAACACCAAGCCCCAAGTACCAAGCACCAAACACCAAACACCAAGCACCAAACACCAAGCACCTAGCACCAAACACCAAGCACCAAGCACCAAACACCAAGCACCAAACACCAAACAGCAAACACCAAACAGCAAACACCAAACACGAAACAGCAAACACCATAGAGCAAACAACAAACACCAAACACCAAACAGCAAACAGCAAACACCAAGCACCAAACACCAAGTACCAAGCACCAAACACCAAGCACCAAGCACCAAACACCAAGCACCAAGCACCAAGCATCAAGCAGCAAGCATCACACACCAAACACCAAGCACCAAGCACCAAACACCAAACACCAAACGCCAATCATCAAACACCAAACACCAAGCACCAAGCACCAAGCACCAAGCACGCAGCACCAAACACCAAGCCCCAAGCACCAAACAGCAAACACCAAGCACCAAGCACCAATCACCAAACAACAAGCACCAAGCACCAAACACCAAGCACCAAACACCAAACAGCAAACACCAAACACCAAACAGCAAACACCAAACATGAAACAGCAAACACCATAGAGCAAACAACAAACACCAAAAAGCAGACACCAAACAGCAAACAGCAAACACCAAACACCAAACAGCAAACACCAAACAACAAACACCAAACAGCAAACAGCAAACACCAAACACCAAGCACCAAGCACCAAACACCAAACACCAAGCACCAAGCACCAAACACCAAGCACCAAGCACCAAACACCAAACACCAAATACCAAGCACCAAGCACCGAACACGAAGCACCAAAGACTAAAGACCAAACAGGAAACACCAAACACCAAACACCAAACACCAAACAGCAAACAATAAACACGAAACAGCAAACACCATACATCAAACAACAAACACCAAAAAGCAGACACCAAACAGCAAACAGCAAACAGCAAACACCAAACACCAAACAGCAAACAGCAAACACCAAACACCAAGCACCAAACACCAAGCACCAAGCACCAAACACCAAGCACCAAGGACCAAACACCAAACCACAAGCACCAAGCACCAAACACTAATCACCAAGCACCAAGCACCAAACACCTAACACCAAGCACCAAGCACCAAGTACCAAGCACCAAACACCAAGCACCAAACACCAAACACCAAGCACCAAACACCAAACACCAAGCACCAAGCACCAAACACCTAACACCAAGCACCAAGCACCAACCACCAAACACCAAGCACCAAGCACCAAGCACCAAGCACCAATCACCAAACACCAAGCACCAAACACCAAGCACCAAACACCAAGCACCAAGCACCAAACACCAAGCACCAAGCACCAAACACCAAGCACCAAGCACCAAGCATCAATCACCAAGTACCAAACACCAAGCACCAAGCACCAAGCATCAAACACCAAGCATATAACACCAAACACCAAACACCAAGCACCAAGCACCAAGTACCAAGCACCAAACACCAAGCACCAAACACCAAACACCAAGCACCAAACACCAAACACCAAGCACCAAGCACCAAACACCTAACACCAATCACCAAACACCAAACACCAAGCACCAAGCACCCAGCACCAAACACCAAGCATCAAGCACCAAGCAAAAAGCACCAAACACCAAGCATCAAGCACCAAACACCTAACACCAAGCACCAAACACCAACCACCAAACACCAAGCATCAAACACCAAGCACCAAGCACCAAGCAAAAAGCACCAAACAGCAAGCATCAAGCACCAAACACATAACACCAAGCACCAAACACCAACCACCAAACACCAAGCACCAAGCACCAAGCACCAAGCACCAAGCACCAAACACCAAGCACCAAACACCAAGCACCAAGCACCAAGCACCAAACACCTAACACCAAGCACCAAGCACCAAGTACCAAGCACCAAACACCAAGCACCAAACACCAAACACCAAGCACCAAACACCTAACACCAAGCACCAAACACCAACCACCAAACACCAAGCACCAAGCACCAAGCACCAAGCACCAAACACCAAGCACCAAACACCAAGCACCAAGCACCAAGCACCAAGTACAAAAACCAAGCACCTAAGACCAAACACCAAGCACCAAGCACCAAGCATCAAACACCAAACACCAAACACCAAGCACCAAGCACCAAGCATCAAACACCAAGCATATAACACCAAACACCAAACACCAAGCACCAAGCACCAAACAGTCAAACACCAAGCACCAAGCACCCAGCACCAAACACCAAGCACCAAGCACCAAACACCAAGCACCAAGCACCAAGCAAAAAGCACCAAACACCAAACACCAAGCACCAAACACCAAACACCAAGCACCAATCACCATACACCGAACACCAAACACCAAGCACCAAGCACCAAACACCGAACACCAAACACCAAGCACCAAACACCAAACACCAAGCACCAGACACCAAGCACCAAACAACAAACACCAAACACCAAGCACCAAGCACCAAACACCAAACACCAAGCACCAAGCACCAAGCACCAAGCACCAAGCACCAAAGACCAAACACCAAACAACAAACACCAAACACGAAACAGCAAACACCATACAGCAAACACTAAACACCAAAAAGCAGACACCAAACAGCAAACACCAAACACCAACCACCAAACACCAAACAGCAAACAGCAAACACCAAGCACCAAACACCAAGCACCAAGCACTAAACACCTAACACCAAGCACCAAGCACCAAGCACCAAACACCAAGCACCAAACACCAAACACCAAGCACCAAGCACCAAGCACCAAGTACAAACACCAAGCACCAAGCACCAAACACCAAGCACCAAACACAAAACACCAAGCACCAAGCACCAAGCATCAAACACCAAGCAGCAAACACCAAACACCAAGCACCAAGCACCAAACACAAAGCACCCAGCACCAAACACCAAGGACCAAGCACCAACCACCAAGCACCAAAAACCAAACACCAAACCCAAAACAACAAGCACCAAGCACCAAACACCAAACACCAAGCACCAAGCACCAAGCACCAGGCACCAAACACCAAGCACCAAGCACAAAACACCAAGCAACAAGCACCAAACACCAAATACCAAACACCAAACACCAAGAACCAAGAACCAAACACCAAGCACCAAAACCCAAACACCAAACACAAAACACCAAGCACCAAGCACCAAGCACCAAACACCAAACACCAAACACCAAGCACCTAGCACCAGGCACCAAACACCAAGCACCAAGCACCAAACACCAAGCACCAAGCACCAAACACCAAACACCAAACACCAAACACCAAACAACATACAGCAAACACCAAACACCAAAAAGCAGACACGAAACAGCAAACATGAAACACCAAACAGCAAACACCAAACAACAAACACCAAACAACAAACACCAAACAGCAAACAGCAAACACCAAACACCAAGCACCAAACACCAAGCACCAAGCACCAAACACCAAGCACCAAACACCAAACCCCAAGCACCTAGCACCAAACACTAAGCACCAAGCACCAAACACCAAGCACCAAGCACCAAACACCAAACACCAAGCACCAAAGACCAAGCACCAAGCACCAAACACCAAGCACCCAGCACCAAACACCAAGCACCAAACACCAACCAACCAGCACCAAGCACCAAACACCAAGCACCAAGCACCAAACACCAAGCACCAAGCATCAAACACCAAGCACCCAGCACCAAACACCAAGGACCAAGCACCAAGCACCAAGCACCAGGCACCAAACACCAAGCACCAAGCACCAAACACCAAGCACCAAGCACCAAACACAAAACACCAAGCACCAAGCACCAAGCATCAAACACCAAGCAGCAAACACCAAACACCAAGCACCAAGTAACAAACACAAAGCACCCAGCACCAAACACCAAGGACCAAGCACCAAAAACCAAACACCAAACACAAAACACCAAGCACCAAGCACCAAGCACCAAACACCAAACACCAAGCACCAAGCACCAAGCACCAGGCACCAAACACCAAGCACCAAGCACCAAACACCAAGCACCAAGCACCAAACACCAAACACCAAACACCAAACAGCAAACACCAAACACCAAACAGCAAACAATAAACACGAAACAGCAAACACCATACATCAAACAACAAACACCAAAAAGCAGACAGCAAACAGCAAACAGCGAACAGCAAACACCAAACACCAAACACCAAACAGCAAACACCAAACACCAAGCACCAAACACCAAGCACCAAGCACCAAACACCAAGCACCAAGGACCAAACACCAAACCCCAAGCACCAAGCACCAAACACTAATCACCAAGCACCAAACACCAAACACCAAGCACCAAGCACCAAACACCAAACACCAAGCACCAAACACCAAGCACCAAGCACCAAGCACCAAACACCAAGCACCAAGCACCAAACGCCAACCACACAGCACCAAGCACCAAGCACCAAACACCAAGCACCAAACACCAAGCACCAAGCACCAAACACCAAACACGAAGCACCAAGCACCAAATACAAAGCCCCAAGTACCAAGCACCAAACACCAAACACCAAGCACCAAGCACCAAGCACCTAGCACCAAACACCAAGCACCAAGCACCAAACACCAAGCACCAATCACCAAGCACCAAACACCAAGCAGCAAGCAGCAAGCACCAAACACCAAACACCAAACACCAAGCACCAAGCACCAAACACCAAGCACCAAACACCAAATACCAAGCACCAAGCAACAAACACCATGCACCAGGCACCAAGCACCAAACACCAAGCACCAAGCACCAAACACCAAGCACCAGACATGAAGCACCAAACACCTAACACCAAGCACCAAGCACCAAGCACCAAACACCAAGCACCAAACACCAAACACCAAGCACCAAGCACCAAGCACCAAACACCAAGCACCAAGCACCAAACACCAAGCACCAAACACCAAGTACAAACACCAAGCAACAAGCACCAAACACCAAGCACCAAGCACCAAGCATCAAGCACCAAGCATCAAACACCAAACACCAAGAACCAAGCACCAAACACCAAACACCAAGCATCAAACACCAAACACAAAACACCAAGCACCAAGCACCAGCACCAAACACCAAGCACGCAGCACCAAACAGCAAACACCAAGCACCAATCACCAAACAACAAGCACCAGGCACCGAGCACCAAACACCAAACACCAAGCACCAAGCACCAAACACCAAGCACGAAGCACCAAGCACCAAACACCAAGCCCCAAGTACCAAGCACCAAACACCAAACACCAAGCACCAAGCATGAAGCACCTAGCACCAAACACCAAGCACCAAGCACCAAACACCAAGCACCAAACACCAAACAGCAAACACCAAACACCAAACAGCAAACACCAAACATGAAACAGCAAACACCATAGAGCAAACAACAAACAACAAAAAGCAGACACCAAACAGCAAACAACAAACACCAAACACCAAACAGCAAACAGCAAACACCAAGCACCAAACACCAAGTACCAAGCACCAAACATCAAGCACCAAGCACCAAACACCAAGCACCAAGCACCAAGCATCAAGCAGCAAGCATCAAACACCAAACACCAAGCACCAAGCACCAAGCACCAAGCACGCAGCACCAAACACCAAGCCCCAAGCACCAAACAGCAAACACCAAGCACCAAGCACCAGTCACCAAACAACAAGTACCAAGCACCAAACACCAAGCACCAAGCACCAAACACCAAACACCAAGCACCAAGCACCAATCACCAAAGACTAAACACCAAACAGGAAACACCAAACACCAAACACCAAACACCAAACAGCAAACAATAAACACGAAACAGCAAACACGATACAGCAAACACCAAACACCAAAAAGCAGACACCAAACAGCAATCAGCAAACAGCAAACACCAAACACCAAACAGTAAAAACCAAACACCAAGCACCAAACACCAAGCACCAAGCACCAAACACCAAACCCCAAGCACCAAGCACCAAACACTAATCACCAAGCACCAAACACCAAGCACCAAGCACCAAACACCAAGCCCCAAGTACCAAGCACCAAACACCAAGCACCAAACACCAAGCACCAAGCACCAAACATCAAGCACCAAGCACCAAACACCAAGCACCAATCACCAAACACCTAACACCTAACACCAAGCACCAAGCACCAAGCACGAAACACCAAGCACCAAACACCAAACACCAAGCATCAAGCACCAAACACCATGCACCAGGCACCAAGCACCAAACACCAAGCACCAAGCATGAAGCACCAAACACCAAACACCAAGCACCAAGCACCAAGCACCAAACACCAAGCACCAAACACCAAACACCAAGCACTAAGCACCAAACACCAAGCACCAAACACCAAGAATCAAGCACAAAACACCATGCACCAAGCACCAAGTACAAACACCAAGCATCAAGCACCATGCACCAAACACCAAGCACCAAGCACCAAACACCAAGCACCAAGCACCAAGCACTAAACACAAAACAGCAAACACCAAACACCGAACACCAAACAGGAAACACCAAGCACCAATCACCAAACAACAAGCACCAGGCACCAAGCACCAAACACCAAGCACCAAGCACCAAACACCAAGCACCAAAGACCAAGCACCAAAGACCAAACACCAAACAGCAAACACCAAACACCAAACAGCAAACTCCAAGCATCAAACACCTAACACCTAACACCAAGCACCAAGCACCAAGCACCAAACACCAAGCACCAAACACCAAACACCAAGCATCAAGCACCAAACACCATGCACCAGGCACCAAGCACCAAACACCAAGCACCAAGCACCAAACACCAAGCACCAAGCATGAAGCACCAAACACCAAACACCAAGCACCAATCACCAAACACCAAGCACCAGGCATGAAGCACCAAACACCTAACACCAAGCACCAAGCACCAAGCACCAAACACCAAGCACCAAACACCAAACACCAAGCACCAAGCACCAAACACCAAGCACCAAGCACCAAACACCAAGCACCAAACACCAAGTACAAACACCAAGCACCAAGCACCAAACACCAAGCACCAAGCACCAAGCATCAAGCACCAAGCATCAAACACCAAACACCAAGCATCAAGCACCAAACACCAAACACCAAGCATCAAACACCAAACACAAAACACCAAGCACCAAGCACCAAGCACCAAGCACCAAGCACGCAGCACCAAACAGCAAACACCAAGCACCAATCACCAAACAACAAGCACCAGGCACCAAGCACCAAACACCAAGCACGAAGCACCAAGCACCAAACACCAAGCCCCAAGTACCAAGCACCAAACACCAAACACCAAGCACCAAACACCAAGCACCTAGCACCAAACACCAAGCACCAAGCACCAAACACCAAGCACCAAACACCAAACAGCAAACACCAAACAGCAAACACCAAACACGAAACAGCAAACACCATAGAGCAAACAACAAACACCAAACACCAAACAGCAAACAGCAAACACCAAGCACCAAACACCAAGTACCAAGCACCAAACACCAAGCACCAAGCACCAAACACCAAGCACCAAGCACCAAGCATCAAGCAGCAAGCATCACACACCAAACACCAAGCACCAAGCACCAAACACCAAACACCAAACGCCAATCATCAAACACCAAACACCAAGCACCAAGCACCAAGCACCAAGCACGCAGCACCAAACACCAAGCCCCAAGCACCAAACAGCAAACACCAAGCACCAAGCACCAATCACCAAACAACAAGCACCAAGCACCAAACACCAAGCACCAAACACCAAACAGCAAACACCAAATACCAAACAGCAAACACCAAACATGAAACAGCAAACACCATAGAGCAAACAACAAACACCAAAAAGCAGACACCAAACAGCAAACAGCAAACACCAAACACCAAACAGCAAACACCAAACAACAAACACCAAACAGCAAACAGCAAACACCAAACACCAAGCACCAAGCACCAAACACCAAACACCAAGCACCAAGCACCAAACACCAAGCACCAAGCACCAAACACCAAACACCAAATACCAAGCACCAAGCACCGAACACGAAGCACCAAAGACTAAAGACCAAACAGGAAACACCAAACACCAAACACCAAACACCAAACAGCAAACAATAAACACGAAACAGCAAACACCATACATCAAACAACAAACACCAAAAAGCAGACACCAAACAGCAAACAGCAAACAGCAAACACCAAACACCAAACACCAAACAGCAAACACCAAACACCAAGCACCAAACACCAAGCACCAAGCACCAAACACCAAGCACCAAGGACCAAACACCAAACCACAAGCACCAAGCACCAAACACTAATCACCAAGCACCAAGCACCAAACACCTAACACCAAGCACCAAGCACCAAGTACCAAGCACCAAACACCAAGCACCAAACACCAAACACCAAGCACCAAACACCAAACACCAAGCACCAAGCACCAAACACCTAACACCAAGCACCAAGCACCAACCACCAAACACCAAGCACCAAGCACCAAGCACCAAGCACCAATCACCAAACACCAAGCACCAAACACCAAGCACCAAACACCAAGCACCAAGCACCAAACACCAAGCACCAAGCACCAAACACCAAGCACCAAGCACCAAGCATCAATCACCAAGTACCAAACACCAAGCACCAAGAACCAAGCATCAAACACCAAGCATATAACACCAAACACCAAACACCAAGCACCAATCACCAAACACCAAACACCAAGCACCAAGCACCCAGCACCAAACACCAAGCATCAAGCACCAAGCAAAAAGCACCAAACACCAAGCATCAAGCACCAAACACCTAACACCAAGCACCAAACACCAACCACCAAACACCAAGCATCAAACACCAAGCACCAAGCACCAAGCAAAAAGCACCAAACACCAAGCATCAAGCACCAAACACCTAACACCAAGCACCAAACACCAACCACCAAACACCAAGCACCAAGCACCAAGCACCAAACACCAAGCACCAAGCACCAAGCACCAAACACCTAACACCAAGCACCAAGCACCAAGTACCAAGCACCAAACACCAAGCACCAAACACCAAACACCAAGCACCAAACACCTAACACCAAGCACCAAACACCAACCACCAAACACCAAGCACCAAGCACCAAGCACCAAGCACCAAACACCAAGCACCAAACACCAAGCACCAAGCACCAAGCACCAAGTACAAACACCAAGCACCAAAGACCAAACACCAAGCACCAAGCACCAAGCATCAAACACCAAACACCAAACACCAAGCACCAAGCACCAAGCATCAAACACCAAGCATATAACACCAAACACCAAACACCAAGCACCAAGCCCCAAACAGTCAAACACCAAGCACCAAGCACCCAGCACCAAACACCAAGCACCAAGCACCAAACACCAAGCACCAAGCACCAAGCAAAAAGCACCAAACACCAAACACCAAGCACCAAACACCAAACACCAAGCACCAAGCACCAAACACCGAACACCAAACCCCAAGCACCAAGCACCAAACACGGAACACCAAACACCAAGCACCAAACACCAAACACCAAGCACCAGACACCAAGCACCAAACAACAAACACCAAACACCAAGCACCAAGCACCAAACACCAAACACCAGGCACCAAGCACCAAGCACCAAGCACCAAAGACCAAACACCAAACAACAAACACCAAACACGAAACAGCAAACACCATACAGCAAACACTAAACACCAAAAAGCAGACACCAAACAGCAAACACCAAACACCAAACACCAAACACCAAACAGCAAACAGCAAACACCAAGCACCAAACACCAAGCACCAAGCACTAAACACCTAACACCAAGCACCAAGCACCAAGCACCAAACACCAAGCACCAAACACCAAACACCAAGCACCAAGCACCAAGCACCAAGTACAAACACCAAGCACCAAGCACCAAACACCAAGCACCAAACCCAAAACACCAAGCACCAAGCACCAAGCATCAAACACCAAGCAGCAAACACCAATCACCAAGCACCAAGCACCAAACACAAAGCACCCAGCACCAAACACCAAGGACCAAGCACCAAGCACCAAGCACCAAAAACCAAACACCAAACCCAAAACAACAAGCACCAAGCACCAAACACCAAACACCAAGCACCAAGCACCAAGCACCAGGCACCAAACACCAAGCACCAAGCACAAAACACCAAGCAACAAGCACCAAACACCAAATACCAAACACCAAACACCAAGAACCAAGAACCAAACACAAAGCACCAAAACCCAAACACCAAACACAAAACACCAAGCACCAAGCACCAAGCACCAAACACCAAACACCAAACACCAAGCACCAAGCACCAGGCACCAAACACCAAGCACCAAGCACCAAACACCAAGCACCAAGCACCAAACACCAAACACCAAACACCAAACACCAAGCACCAAGCACCAAACACCAAACCCCAAGCACCAAGCACCAAACACTAATCACCAAGCACCAAACACCAAGCACCAAACACCAAGCACCAAGCACCAAACACCAAGCACCAAGCACCAAACACCAAGCACCAAGCACCAAGCATCAATCACCAAGTACCAAACACCAAGCACCAAGAACCAAGCATCAAACACCAAGCATATAACACCAAACACCAAACACCAAGCACCAATCACCAAACACCAAACACCAAGCACCAAGCACCCAGCACCAAACACCAAGCATCAAGCACCAAGCAAAAAGCACCAAACACCAAGCATCAAGCACCAAACACCTAACACCAAGCACCAAACACCAACCACCAAACACCAAGCATCAAACACCAAGCACCAAGCACCAAGCAAAAAGCACCAAACACCAAGCATCAAGCACCAAACACCTAACACCAAGCACCAAACACCAACCACCAAACACCAAGCACCAAGCACCAAGCACCAAACACCAAGCACCAAGCACCAAGCACCAAACACCTAACACCAAGCACCAAGCACCAAGTACCAAGCACCAAACACCAAGCACCAAACACCAAACACCAAGCACCAAACACCTAACACCAAGCACCAAACACCAACCACCAAGCACCAAGCACCAAGCACCAAGCACCAAGCACCAAACACCAAGCACCAAGCACCAAGCACCAAACACCAAACAGCAAACACCAAACACCAAACACCAAGCACCAAGCACCAAGCATCAAACACCAAGCATCAAACAACAAACACCAAGCACCCAGCACCAAACACCAAACAGCAAACACCAAACACCAAACACCAGACAGCAAACACCAAGCACCAATCACCAAACAACAAGCACCAGGCACCAAGCACCAAACACCAAGCACCAAGCACCAAACACCAAGCACCAAGCACCAAACACCAAGCACCAAGCACCAAGCACCAAACACCAAACAGCAAACACCAAACACCAAACACCAAACAGCAAACACCAAGCACCAATCACCAAACAACAAGCACCAGTCACCACGCACCAAACACCAAACACCAAGCACCAAGCACCAAACACCAAGCATCAAAGACCAAGCACCAAAGACCAAACACCAAACAGCAAACACCAAACACCAAACAGCAAACACCAAACATGAAACAGCAAACACCATAGAGCAAACACCAAACACCAAAAAGCAGACACCAAACAGCAAACAGCAAACACCAAAAACACCAAACAACAAACAGCAAACACCAAGCACCAAACACCAAGTACCAATCACCAAACACCAAGCACCAAGCACCAAACACCAAACCCCAAGCACCAAGCACCAAACACTAATCACAATGCACCAAGCACCAAGCACCAAGCACCAAGCACCAAGCACCAAGCACTAAACACCAAACACCAAAGACCAAGCACCAAGCACCAAGCACCAAACACCAAGCACCAAGCACTAAACACCAAACCCCAAGCACCTAGCACCAAACACTAAGCACCAAGCACCAAACACCAAGCACCAAGCACCAAACACCAAGCACCAAGCACCAAGCACCAAACACCAAACACCAAGCACCAAAGACCAAGCACCAAGCACCAATCATCACCAAACACCAAGCACCAATCACCAAGCACCAAACACCAAGCAGCCAGCAGCAAGCACCAAACACCAAACACCAAGCACCAAGCACCGAAAAACCAAACACCACGCACCAAGCACCAAACACCTAACACCAAGCACCAAGCACCACGTAGCAAGCACCAAACACCAAGCACCAAACACCAAACACCAAGCACCAAGCACCAAATACCAAGCACCAAACACCAAACACCAAACACCAAGCACCAAGCACCAAACACCAAGCACCAAGCATGAAGCACCAAACACCAAACACCAAGCACCAATCACCAAACACCAAGCACCAGGCATGAAGCACCAAACACCTAACACCAAGCACCAAGCACCAAGCACCAAACACCAAGCACCAAACACCAAACACCAAGCACCAAGCACCAAACACCAAGCACCAAGCACCAAACACCAAGCACCAAACACCAAGTACAAACACCAAGCACCAAGCACCAAACACCAAGCACCAAGCACCAAGCATCAAGCACCAAGCATCAAACACCAAACACCAAGCATCAAGCACCAAACACCAAACACCAAGCATCAAACACCAAACACAAAACACCAAGCACCAAGCACCAAGCACCAAGCACCAAGCACGCAGCACCAAACAGCAAACACCAAGCACCAATCACCAAACAACAAGCACCAGGCACCAAGCACCAAACACCAAGCACGAAGCACCAAGCACCAAACACCAAGCCCCAAGTACCAAGCACCAAACACCAAACACCAAGCACCAAACACCAAGCACCTAGCACCAAACACCAAGCACCAAGCACCAAACACCAAACAGCAAACACCAAACAGCAAACACCAAACACGAAACAGCAAACACCATAGAGCAAACAACAAACACCAAACACCAAACAGCAAACAGCAAACACCAAGCACCAAACACCAAGTACCAAGCACCAAACACCAAGCACCAAGCACCAAACACCAAGCACCAAGCACCAAGCATCAAGCAGCAAGCATCACACACCAAACACCAAGCACCAAGCACCAAACACCAAACACCAAACGCCAATCATCAAACACCAAACACCAAGCACCAAGCACCAAGCACCAAGCACGCAGCACCAAATACCAAGCCCCAAGCACCAAACAGCAAACACCAAGCACCAAGCACCAATCACCAAACAACAAGCACCAAGCACCAAACACCAAGCACCAAACACCAAACAGCAAACACCAAATACCAAACAGCAAACACCAAACATGAAACAGCAAACACCATAGAGCAAACAACAAACACCAAAAAGCAGACACCAAACAGCAAACAGCAAACACCAAACACCAAACAGCAAACACCAAACAACAAACACCAAACAGCAAACAGCAAACACCAAACACCAAGCACCAAGCACCAAACACCAAACACCAAGCACCAAGCACCAAACACCAAGCACCAAGCACCAAACACCAAACACCAAATACCAAGCACCAAGCACCGAACACGAAGCACCAAAGACTAAAGACCAAACAGGAAACACCAAACACCAAACACCAAACACCAAACAGCAAACAATAAACACGAAACAGCAAACACCATACATCAAACAACAAACACCAAAAAGCAGACACCAAACAGCAAACAGCAAACAGCAAACACCAAACACCAAACACCAAACAGCAAACACCAAACACCAAGCACCAAACACCAAGCACCAAGCACCAAACACCAAGCACCAAGGACCAAACACCAAACCACAAGCACCAAGCACCAAACACTAATCACCAAGCACCAAGCACCAAACACCTAACACCAAGCACCAAGCACCAAGTACCAAGCACCAAACACCAAGCACCAAACACCAAACACCAAGCACCAAACACCAAACACCAAGCACCAAGCACCAAACACCTAACACCAAGCACCAAGCACCAACCACCAAACACCAAGCACCAAGCACCAAGCACCAAGCACCAATCACCAAACACCAAGCACCAAACACCAAGCACCAAACACCAAGCACCAAGCACCAAACACCAAGCACCAAGCACCAAACACCAAGCACCAAGCACCAAGCATCAATCACCAAGTACCAAACACCAAGCACCAAGAACCAAGCATCAAACACCAAGCATATAACACCAAACACCAAACACCAAGCACCAATCACCAAACACCAAACACCAAGCACCAAGCACCCAGCACCAAACACCAAGCATCAAGCACCAAGCAAAAAGCACCAAACACCAAGCATCAAGCACCAAACACCTAACACCAAGCACCAAACACCAACCACCAAACACCAAGCATCAAACACCAAGCACCAAGCACCAAGCAAAAAGCACCAAACACCAAGCATCAAGCACCAAACACCTAACACCAAGCACCAAACACCAACCACCAAACACCAAGCACCAAGCACCAAGCACCAAACACCAAGCACCAAGCACCAAGCACCAAACACCTAACACCAAGCACCAAGCACCAAGTACCAAGCACCAAACACCAAGCACCAAACACCAAACACCAAGCACCAAACACCTAACACCAAGCACCAAACACCAACCACCAAACACCAAGCACCAAGCACCAAGCACCAAGCACCAAACACCAAGCACCAAACACCAAGCACCAAGCACCAAGCACCAAGTACAAACACCAAGCACCAAAGACCAAACACCAAGCACCAAGCACCAAGCATCAAACACCAAACACCAAACACCAAGCACCAAGCACCAAGCATCAAACACCAAGCATATAACACCAAACACCAAACACCAAGCACCAAGCCCCAAACAGTCAAACACCAAGCACCAAGCACCCAGCACCAAACACCAAGCACCAAGCACCAAACACCAAGCACCAAGCACCAAGCAAAAAGCACCAAACACCAAACACCAAGCACCAAACACCAAACACCAAGCACCAAGCACCAAACACCGAACACCAAACCCCAAGCACCAAGCACCAAACACGGAACACCAAACACCAAGCACCAAACACCAAACACCAAGCACCAGACACCAAGCACCAAACAACAAACACCAAACACCAAGCACCAAGCACCAAACACCAAACACCAGGCACCAAGCACCAAGCACCAAGCACCAAAGACCAAACACCAAACAACAAACACCAAACACGAAACAGCAAACACCATACAGCAAACAGTAAACACCAAAAAGCAGACACCAAACAGCAAACACCAAACACCAAACACCAAACACCAAACAGCAAACAGCAAACACCAAGCACCAAACACCAAGCACCAAGCACTAAACACCTAACACCAAGCACCAAGCACCAAGCACCAAACACCAAGCACCAAACACCAAACACCAAGCACCAAGCACCAAGCACCAAGTACAAACACCAAGCACCAAGCACCAAACACCAAGCACCAAACCCAAAACACCAAGCACCAAGCACCAAGCATCAAACACCAAGCAGCAAACACCAATCACCAAGCACCAAGCACCAAACACAAAGCACCCAGCACCAAACACCAAGGACCAAGCACCAAGCACCAAGCACCAAAAACCAAACACCAAACCCAAAACAACAAGCACCAAGCACCAAACACCAAACACCAAGCACCAAGCACCAAGCACCAGGCACCAAACACCAAGCACCAAGCACAAAACACCAAGCAACAAGCACCAAACACCAAATACCAAACACCAAACACCAAGAACCAAGAACCAAACACAAAGCACCAAAACCCAAACACCAAACACAAAACACCAAGCACCAAGCACCAAGCACCAAACACCAAACACCAAACACCAAGCACCAAGCACCAGGCACCAAACACCAAGCACCAAGCACCAAACACCAAGCACCAAGCACCAAACACCAAACACCAAACACCAAACAGCAAACAACATACAGCAAACACCAAACACCAAAAAGCAGACACGAAACAGCAAACACGAAACACCAAACAGCAAACACCAAACAACAAACACCAAACAACAAACACCAAACAGCAAACAGCAAACACCAAACACCAAGCACCAAACACCAAGCACCAAGCACCAAACACCAAGCACCAAGCACTAAACACCAAGCACCAAGCACCAAACACCAAGCACCAAGCACCAAAAACCAAACACCAAGCACCAAAGACCAAGCACCAAGCACCAAACACCAAGCACCCAGCACCAAACACCAAGCACCAAGCACCAAACACCAACACCAAGCATCAAACACCAAGCACCCAGCACCAAACACCAAGCACCAAGCACCAAACACCAAGCACCAAGCATCAAACACCAAGCACCCAGCACCAAACACCAAGGACCAAGCACCAAGCACCAAGCACCAGGCACCAAACACCAAGCACCAAGCACCAAACACCAAGCACCAAGCACCAAACACAAAACACCAAGCACCAAGCACCAAGCATCAAACACCAAGCAGCAAACACCAAACACCAAGCACCAAGTACCAAACACAAAGCACCCAGCACCAAACACCAAGGACCAAGCACCAAAAACCAAACACCAAACACAAAACACCAAGCACCAAGCACCAAGCACCAAACACCAAACACCAAGCACCAAGCACCAAGCACCAGGCACCAAACACCAAGCACCAAGCACCAAACACCAAGCACCAAGCACCAAACACCAAACACCAAACACCAAACAGCAAACAGCAAACAACATACAGCAAACACCAAACACCAAAAAGCAGACACGAAACAGCAAACACCAAACACCAAACAGAAAACACCAAACAACAAACACCAAACAACAAACACCAAACAGCAAACAGCAAACACCAAACACCAAGCACCAAGCACCAAACACCAAACACCAAGCACCAAGCACCAAACACCAAGCACCAAGCACCAAACACCAAACACCAAATACCAAGCACCAAGCACCGAACACGAAGCACCAAAGACTAAAGACCAAACAGGAAACACCAAACACCAAACACCAAACACCAAACAGCAAACAATAAACACGAAACAGCAAACACCATACATCAAACAACAAACACCAAAAAGCAGACAGCAAACAGCAAACAGCAAACAGCAAACACCAAACACCAAACACCAAACAGCAAACACCAAACACCAAGCACCAAACACCAAGCACCAAGCACCGAACACCAAGCACCAAGGACCAAACACCAAACCCCAAGCACCAAGCACCAAACACTAATCACCAAGCACCAAGCACCAAACACCAAGCACCAAGCACCAAGCACCAAACACCAAGCACCAAGCACCAAACGCCAACCACACAGCACCAAGCACCAAGCACCAAACACCAAGCACCAAACACCAAGCACCAAGCACCAAACACCAAACACGAAGCACCAAGCACCAAATACAAAGCCCCAAGTACCAAGCACGAAACACCAAACACCAAGCACCAAGCACCAAGCACCTAGCACCAAACACCAAGCACCAAGCACCAAACACCAAGCACCAATCACCAAGCACCAAACACCAAGCAGCAAGCAGCAAGCACCAAACACCAAACACCAAACACCAAGCACCAAGCACCAAACACCAAGCACCAAACACCAAACACCAAGCACCAAGCAACAAACACCATGCACCAGGCACCAAGCACCAAACACCAAGCACCAAGCACCAAACACCAAGCACCAGACATGAAGCACCAAACACCTAACACCAAGCACCAAGCACCAAGCACCAAACACCAAGCACCAAACACCAAACACCAAGCACCAAGCACCAAGCACCAAACACCAAGCACCAAGCACCAAACACCAAGCACCAAACACCAAGTACAAACACCAAGCACCAAGCACCAAACACCAAGCACCAAGCACCAAGCATCAAGCACCAAGCATCAAACACCAAACACCAAGAACCAAGCACCAAACACCAAACACCAAGCATCAAACACCAAACACAAAACACCAAGCACCAAGCACCAGCACCAAGCACCAAGCACGCAGCACCAAACAGCAAACACCAAGCACCAATCACCAAACAACAAGCACCAGGCACCGAGCACCAAACACCAAACACCAAGCACCAAGCACCAAACACCAAGCACGAAGCACCAAGCACCAAACACCAAGCCCCAAGTACCAAGCACCAAACACCAAACACCAAGCACCAAGCATGAAGCACCTAGCACCAAACACCAAGCACCAAACACCAAGCACCAAACACCAAACAGCAAACACCAAACACCAAACAGCAAACACCAAACATGAAACAGCAAACACCATAGAGCAAACAACAAACACCAAAAAGCAGACACCAAACAGCAAACAACAAACACCAAACACCAAACAGCAAACAGCAAACACCAAGCACCAAACACCAAGTACCAAGCACCAAACACCAAGCACCAAGCACCAAACACCAAGCACCAAGCACCAAGCATCAAGCAGCAAGCATCAAACACCAAACACCAAGCACCAAGCACCAAACACCAAACACCAAACACCAATCATCAAACACCAAACACCAAGCACCAAGCACCAAGCACCAAGCACCAAGCACGCAGCACCAAACACCAAGCCCCAAGCACCAAACAGCAAACACCAAGCACCAAGCACCAATCACCAAACAACAAGTACCAAGCACCAAACACCAAGCACCAAGCACCAAACACCAAACACCAAGCACCAAGCACCAATCACCAAAGACTAAACACCAAACAGGAAACACCAAACACCAAACACCAAACACCAAACAGCAAACAATAAACACGAAACAGCAAACACGATACAGCAAACACCAAACACCAAAAAGCAGACACCAAACAGCAAACAGCAAACAGCAAACACCAAACACCAAACAGTAAAAACCAAACACCAAGCACCAAACACCAAGCACCAAGCACCAAACACCAAACCCCAAGCACCAAGCACCAAACACTAATCACCAAGCACCAAACACCAAGCACCAAGCACCAAACATCAAGCCCCAAGTACCAAGCACCAAACACCAAGCACCAAGCACCAAACATCAAGCACCAAGCACCAAACACCAAGCACCAATCACCAAACACCTAACACCTAACACCAAGCACCAAGCACCAAGCACCAAACACCAAGCACCAAACACCAAACACCAAGCATCAAGCACCAAACACCATGCACCAGGCACCAAGCACCAAACACCAAGCACCAAGCACCAAACACCAAGCACCAAGCATGAAGCACCAAACACCAAACACCAAGCACCAAGCACCAAGCACCAAACACCAAGCACCAAACACCAAACACCAAGCACTAAGCACCGAACACCAAGCACCAAACACCAAGAATCAAGCACAAAACACCATGCACCAAGCACCAAGTACAAACACCAAGCATCAAGCACCATGCACCAAACACCAAGCACCAAGCACCAAACACCAAGCACCAAGCACCAAGCACTAAACACAAAACAGCAAACACCAAACACCAAACACCAAACAGGAAACACCAAGCACCAATCACCAGACAACAAGCACCAGGCACCAAGCACCAAACACCAAGCACCAAGCACCAAACACCAAGCACCAAAGACCAAGCACCAAAAACCAAACACCAAACAGCAAACACCAAACACCAAACAGCAAACTCCAAGCATCAAACACCTAACACCTAACACCAAGCACCAAGCACCAAGCACCAAACACCAAGCACCAAACACCAAACACCAAGCATCAAGCACCAAACACCATGCACCAGGCACCAAGCACCAAACACCAAGCACCAAGCACCAAACACCAAGCACCAAGCATGAAGCACCAAACACCAAACACCAAGCACCAATCACCAAACACCAAGCACCAGGTATGAAGCACCAAACACCTAACACCAAGCACCAAGCACCAAGCACCAAACACCAAGCACCAAACACCAAACACCAAGCACCAAGCACCAAACACCAAGCACCAAGCACCAAACACCAAGCACCAAACACCAAGTACAAACACCAAGCACCAAGCACCAAACACCAAGCACCAAGCACCAAGCATCAAGCACCAAGCATCAAACACCAAACACCAAGCATCAAGCACCAAACACCAAACACCAACATCAAACACCAAACACAAAACACCAAGCACCAAGCACCAAGAACCAAGCACCAAGCACGCAGCACCAAACAGCAAACACCAAGCACCAATCACCAAACAACAAGCACCAGGCACCAAGCACCAAACACCAAGCACGAAGCACCAAGCACCAAACACCAAGCCCCAAGTACCAAGCACCAAACACCAAACACCAAGCACCAAACACCAAGTACCAAGCACCAAACACCAAGCACCAAGCACCAAACACCAAGCACCAAGCACCAAGCATCAAGCAGCAAGCATCAAACACCAAACACCAAGCACCAAGCACCAAACACCAAACACCAAACACCAATCATCAAACACCAAACACCAAGCACCAAGCACCAAGCACCAAGCACCAAGCACGCAGCACCAAACACCAAGCCCCAAGCACCAAACACCAAACACCAAGCACCAAGCACCAAACACCAAACACCAAAGACTAAACACCAAACAGGAAACACCAAACACCAAACAACAAACACCAAACAGCAAACAATAAACACGAAACAGCAAACACGATACAGCAAACACCAAACACCAAAAAGCAGACACCAAACAGCAAACAGCAAACACCAAACACCAAACAGCAAAAACCAAACACCAAGCACCAAACACCAAGCACCAAGCACCAAACACCAAGCACCAAGCACCAAACACCAAACCCCAAGCACCAGGCACCAAACACTAATCACCAAGCACCAAACACCAAGCACCAAGCACCAAAGACCAAACACCAAGCACCAAAGACCAAGCACCAAGCGCCAAGCACCAAACACCAAGCACCAAGGACCAAGCACCAAACACCAAGCACCAAGCACCAAACACCAACCACCCAGCACCAAGCACCAAGCACCAAACACCAAGCACCAAACACCAAACACCAAGCACCAAGCACCAAACACCAAGCACCAAGCACCAAGCACCAAACACCAAGCCCCAAGTACCAAGCACCAAACACCAAGCACCAAACACCAAGCACCAAGCACCAAACATCAAGAACCAAGCACCAAACACCAAGCACCAATCACCAAACACCTAACACCTAACACCAAGCACCAAGCACCAAGCACCAAACACCAAGCACCAAACACCAAACACCAAGCATCAAGCACCAAACACCATGCACCAGGCACCAAGCACCAAACACCAAGCACCAAGCACCAAACACCAAGCACCAAGCATGAAGCACCAAACACCAAACACCAAGCACCAAGCACCAAGCACCAAACACCAAGCACCAAACACCAAACACCAAGCACTAAGCACCAAACACCAAGCACCAAACACCAAGAATCAAGCACATAACACCATGCACCAAGCACCAAGTACAAACACCAATCATCAAGCACCAAGCACCAAACACCAAGCACCAAGCACCAAACACCAAGCACCAAGCACCAAGCACCAAACACAAAACAGCAAACACCAAACACCAAACACCAAACAGGAAACACCAAGCACCAATCACCAAACAACAAGCACCAGGCACCAAGCACCAAACACCAAGCACCAAGCACCAAACACCATGCACCAAAGACCAAGCACCAAAGACCAAACACCAAACAGCAAACACCAAACACCAAACACCAAACACCAAGCACCAAGCATCAAACACCTAACACCTAACACCAAGCACCAAGCACCAAGCACCAAACACCAAGCACCAAACACCAAACACCAAGCATCAAGCACCAAACACCATGCACCAGGCACAAAGCACCAAACACCAAGCACCAAGCATGAAGCACCAAACATCAAACACCAAGCACCAAACACTTAACACCAAGCACCAAGCACCAAGCACCAAACACCAAGCACCAAACACCAAACATCAAGCACTAAGCAGCAAACACCAAGCACAAAACACCAAGAATCAAGCACAAAACACCAAGCACCAAGCACCAAGTACAAACACCAACCATCAAGCACCAAGCACCAAACACCAAGCACCAAGCACCAAACACCAAGCACCAAGCACCAAGCACCAAACACCAAACAGCAAACACCAAACACCAAACACCAAGCACCAAGCACCAAGCATCAAACACCAAGCATCAAACACCAAACACCAAGCACCCAGCACCAAACACCAAACAGCAAACAGCAAACACCAAACACCAAACAGCAAACACCAAGCACCAATCACCAAACAACAAGCACCAGGCACCAAGCACCAAACACCAAGCACCAAGCACCAAACACCAAGCACCAAGCACCAAACAACAAGCACCAAGCACCAAGCACCAAACACCAAACAGCAAACACCAAACACCAAACACCAAACAGCAAACACCAAGCACCAATCACCAAACAACAAGCACCAGTCACCAAGCACCAAACACCAAACACCAAGCACCAAGCACCAAACACCAAGCATCAAAGACCAAGCACCAAAGACCAAACACCAAACAGCAAAAACCAAACACCAAACAGCAAACACCAAACATGAAACAGCAAACACCATAGAGCAAACACCAAACACCAAAAAGCAGACACCAAACAGCAAACAGCAAACACCAAAAACACCAAACAGCAAACAGCAAACACCAAGCACCAAACACCAAGTACCAATCACCAAACACCAAGCACCAAGCACCAAACACCAAACCCCAAGCACCAAGCACCAAACACTAATCACAATGCACCAAGCACCAAGCACCAAACACCAAACACCAAGCACCAAGCACTAAACACCAAACACCAAAGACCAAGCACCAAGCACCAAGCACCAAACACCAAGCACCAAGCACTAAACACCAAACCCCAAGCACCTAGCACCAAACACTAAGCACCAAGCACCAAACACCAAGCACCAAGCACCAAACACCAAGCACCAAGCACCAAGCACCAAACACCAAACACCAAGCACCAAAGACCAAGCACCAAGCACCAAACACCAAGCACCCAGCACCAAACACCAAGCACCAAACACCAACCACCCAGCACCAAGCACCAAACACCAAGCACCAAGCACCAAACACCAAACACCAAGCACCAATCATCACCAAACACCAAGCACCAAGCACCTAGCACCAAACACCAAACACCAAGCACCAAACACCAAGCACCAATCACCAAGCACCAAACACCAAGCAGCCAGCAGCAAGCACCAAACACCAAACACCAAGCACCAAGCACCAAAAACCAAACACCACGCACCAAGCACCAAACACCTAACACCAAGCACCAAGCACCACGTAGCAAGCACCAAACACCAAGCACCAAACACCAAACACCAAGCACCAAGCACCAAATACCAAGCACCAAACACCAAACACCAAGCACCAAGCACCAAACTCCTAACACCAAGCACCAAACACCAAGCACCAAACACCAAGCACCATGCACCAAGCACCAAGCACCAAGCACCAAACACCAGGCACCAAGCACCAAGCACCAAACACCAAGAACCAAGCACCAAGCACCAAGCACCAAGCACCAAACACCAAACCCCAAGCACCAAGCACCAAACACTAATCACCAAGCACCAAGCACCAAACACCAAGCACCAAGCACCAAGCACCAAACACCAAACACCAATCACCAAACACCAAGCACCAAACACCAAGCACCAAACACCAAGCACCAAGCACCAAGCACCAAGCACCAAACACCAAGCACCAAACACCAAACACCAAGCACCAAGCACCAAACACCAAACACGAAGCACCAAGCACCAAACACCAAGCCCCAAGTACCAAGCACCAAACACCAAACACCAAGCACCAAGCACCAAGCACCTAGCACCAAACACCAAGCACCAAGAACCAAACACCAAGCACCAATCACCAAGCACCAAACACCAAGCAGCAAGCAGCAAGCGCCAAACACCAAGCACCAAACACCAAACACCAAGCACCAAGCAACAAACACCACGCACCAGGCACCAAGCACCAAACACCATGCACCAAGCACCAAACACCAAGCACCAGGCATGAAGCACCAAACACCTAACACCAAGCACCAAGCACCAAGCACCAAACACCAAGCACCAAACACCAAACACCAAGCACCAAGCACCAAACACCAAGCACCAAGCTCCAAACACCAAGCACCAAACACCAAGTACAAACACCAAGCACCAAGCACCAAACACCAAGCACCAAGCACCAAGCATCAAGCACCAAGCATCAAACACCAAACACAAAACACCAAGCACCAAGCACCAAGCACCAAGCACCAAGCACGCAGCACCAAACAGCAAACACCAAGCACCAATCACCAAACAACAAGCACCAGGCACCAAGCACCAAACACCAAGCACCAAGCACCAAGCACCAAACACCAAACACCAAACACCAAGCACCAAGCACCAGGCACCAAACATCAAGCACCAAGCACCAAACACCAAGCACCAAGCACCAAGCACCAAACACCAAACACCAAACACCAAGCACCAAGCACCAGGCACCAAACACCAAGCACCAAGCACCAAACACCAAGCACCAAGCACCAAACACCAAACACCACACACCAAACAGCAAACAACATACAGCAAACACCAAACACCAAAAAGCAGACACGAAACAGCAAACACGAAACACCAAACAGCAAACACCAAACAACAAACACCAAACAACAAACACCAAACAGCAAACAGCAAACACCAAACACCAAGCACCAAACACCAAGCACCAAGCACCAAACACCAAGCACCAAACACCAAACCCCAAGCACCTAGCACCAAACACTAAGCACCAAGCACTAAACACCAAGCACCAAGCACCAAACACCAAGCACCAAGCACCAAACACCAAACACCAAGCACCAAAGACCAAGCACCAAGCACGAAACACCAAGCACCCAGCACCAAACACCAAGCACCAAACACCAACCAACCAGCACCAAGCACCAAACACCAAGCACCAAGCACCAAACACCAAGCACCAAGCATCAAACACCAAGCACCCAGCACCAAACACCAAGGACCAAGCACCAAGCACCAAGCACCAGGCACCAAACACCAAGCACCAAGCACCAAACATCAAACACCAAGCAGCAAACACCAAACACAAAACACCAAGCACCAAGCACCAAACATCAAACACCAAGCAGCAAACACCAAACACCAAGCACCAAGCACCAAACACAAAGCACCCAGCACCAAACACCAAGGACCAAGCACCAAAAACCAAACACCAAACACAAAACACCAAGCACCAAGCACCAAGCACCAAACACCAAACACCAAGCACCAAGCACCAAGCACCAGGCACCAAACACCAAGCACCAAGCACCAAACACCAAGCAGCAAGCACCAAACACCAAACACCAAACACCAAACAGCAAACAGCAAACAACATACAGCAAACACCAAACACCAAAAAGCAGACACGAAACAGCAAACACCAAACACCAAACAGAAAACACCAAACAACAAACACCAAACAACAAACACCAAACAGCAAACAGCAAACACCAAACACCAAGCACCAAGCACCAAACACCAAACACCAAGCACCAAGCACCAAACACCAAGCACCAAGCACCAAACACCAAACACCAAATACCAAGCACCAAGCACCGAACACTAAGCACCAAAGACTAAAGACCAAACAGGAAACACCAAACACCAAACACCAAACACCAAACAGCAAACAATAAACACGAAACAGCAAACACCATACAGCAAACACCAAACACCAAAAAGCAGACACCAAACAGCAAACAGCAAACACCAAACACCAAACACCAAACAGCAAACACCAAACACCAAGCACCAAACACCAAGCACCAAGCACCAAACACCAAGCACCAAGCACCAAACACCAAACCCCAAGCACCAAGCACCAAACACTAATCACCAAGCACCAAGCACCAAACACCAAGCACCAAGCACCAAACACCAAACACCAAGCACCAAACACCAAGCACCAAGCACCAAGCACCAAACACCAAGCACCAAGCACCAAACGCCAACCACACAGCACCAAGCACCAAGCACCAAACACCAAGCACCAAACACCAGGCACCAAGCACCAAACACCAAACACCAAGCACCAAGCACCAAACACCAAGCACGAAGCACCAAGCACCAAACACCAAGCCCCAAGTACCAAGCACCAAACACCAAACACCACGCACCAAGCATGAAGCACCTAGCACCAAACACCAAGCACCAAGCACCAAACACCAAGCACCAAACACCAAACAGCAAACACCAAACACCAAACAGCAAACACCAAACATGAAACAGCAAACACCATAGAGCAAACACCAAACACCAAAAAGCAGACACCAAACAGCAAACAACAAACACCAAACACCAAACACCAAGTACCAAGCACCAAACACCAAGCACCAAGCACCAAACACCAAGCACCAAACACCAAACACCACGCACCAGGCACCAAGCACCAAGCACCATGCACCAAGCACCAAACACCAAGCACCAGGCATGAAGCACCAAACACCTAACACCAAGCACCAAGCACCAAGCACCAAACACCAAGCACCAAACACCAAACACCAAGCACCAAGCACCAAACACCAAGCACCAAGCTCCAAACACCAAGCACCAAACACCAAGTACAAACACCAAGCACCAAGCACCAAACACCAAGCACCAAGCACCAAGCATCAAGCACCAAGCATCAAACACC
The DNA here is from genome assembly GCA_964016885.1 of Eledone cirrhosa. Classification (NCBI taxonomy): domain Eukaryota; kingdom Metazoa; phylum Mollusca; class Cephalopoda; order Octopoda; family Eledonidae; genus Eledone; species Eledone cirrhosa. The sequence goes on along the minus strand of OZ024743.1, from coordinate 140,316,933 downwards.
AAACACCAAGCACCAAGCACCAAGCACCAAACACCAAGCCCCAAGTACCAAGCACCAAACACCAAACACCAAGCACCAAGCATGAAGCACCTAGCACCAAACACCAAGCACCAAGCACCAAACACCAAGCACCAAACACCAAACAGCAAACACCAAACACCAAGCAGCAAACACCAAACATGAAACAGCAAACACCATAGAGCAAACAACAAACACCAAAAAGCAGACACCAAACAGCAAACAACAAACACCAAACACCAAACACCAAGTACCACGCACCAAACACCAAGCACCAAGCACCAAACACCAAGCACCAAACACCAAACACCACGCACCAGGCACCAAGCACCAAGCACCATGCACCAAGCACCAAACACCAAGCACCAGGCATGAAGCACCAAACACCTAACACCAAGCACCAAGCACCAAGCACCAAACACGAAGCACCAAACACCAAACACCAAGCACCAAGCACCAAACACCAAGCACCAAGCTCCAAACACCAAGCACCAAACACCAAACACCAAACACCAAGCACCAAGCACCAAACACCAAGCACCAAGCACCAAACACCAAACACCAAACACCAAACAGCAAACAACATACAGCAAACACCAAACACCAAAAAGCAGACACGAAACAGCAAACACGAAACACCAAACAGCAAACACCAAACAACAAACACCAAACAACAAACACCAAACAGCAAACAGCAAACACCAAACACCAAGCACCAAACACCAAGCACCAAGCACCAAACACCAAGCACCAAACACCAAACCCCAAGCACCTAGCACCAAACACTAAGCACCAAGCACTAAACACCAAGCACCAAACACCAACCAACCAGCACCAAGCACCAAACACCAAGCACCAAGCACCAAATACCAAGCACCAAGCATCAAACACCAAGCACCCAGCACCAAACACCAAGGACCAAGCACCAAGCACCAAGCACCAGGCACCAAACACCAAGCACCAAGCACCAAACACCAAGCACCAAGCACCAAACACAAAACACCAAGCACCAAGCACCAAGCATCAAACACCAAGCAGCAAACACCAAACACCAAGCACCAAGCACCAAACACAAAGCACCCAGCACCAAACACCAAGGACCAAGCACCAAAAACCAAACACCAAACACAAAACACCAAGCACCAAGCACCAAGCACCAAACACCAAACACCAAGCACCAAGCACCAAGCACCAGGCACCAAACACCAAGCACCAAGCACCAAACACCAAGCAGCAAGCACCAAACACCAAACACCAAACACCAAACAGCAAACAGCAAACAACATACAGCAAACACCAAACACCAAAAAGCAGACACGAAACAGCAAACACCAAACACCAAACAGAAAACACCAAACAACAAACACCAAACAACAAACACCAAACAGCAAACAGCAAACACCAAACACCAAGCACCAAGCACCAAACACCAAACACCAAGCACCAAGCACCAAACACCAAGCACCAAGCACCAAACACCAAACACCAAATACCAAGCACCAAGCACCGAACACCAAGCACCAAAGACTAAAGACCAAACAGGAAACACCAAACACCAAACACCAAACACCAAACAGCAAACAATAAACACGAAACAGCAAACACCATACAGCAAACACCAAACACCAAAAAGCAGACACCAAACAGCAAACAACAAACACCAAACACCAAACACCAAACAGCAAACACCAAACACCAAGCACCAAACACCAAGCACCAAGCACCAAACACCAAGCACCAAGCACCAAACACCAAAGCCCCAGCACCAAGCACCAAACACTAATCACCAAGCACCAAGCACCAAACACCAAGCACCAAGCACCAAACACCAAACACCAAGCACCAAACACCAAGTACCAAGCACCAAGCACCAAACACCAAGCACCAAGCACCAAACGCCAACCACACAGCACCAAGCACCAAGCACCAAACACCAAGCACCAAACACCAAGCACCAAGCACCAAACACCAAACACGAAGCACCAAGCACCAAATACAAAGCCCCAAGTACCAAGCACAAAACACCAAACACCAAGCACCAAGCACCAAGCACCTAGCACCAAACACCAAGCACCAAGCACCAAACACCAAGCACCAATCACCAAGCACCAAACACCAAGCAGCAAGCAGCAAGCACCAAACACCAAACACCAAACACCAAGCACCAAGCACCAAACACCAAGCACCAAACACCAAACACCAAGCACCAAGCAACAAACACCATGCACCAGGCACCAAGCACCAAACACCAAGCACCAAGCACCAAACATCAAGCACCAGACATGAAGCACCAAACACCTAACACCAAGCACCAAGCACCAAGCACCAAACACCAAGCACCAAACACCAAACACCAAGCACCAAGCACCAAGCACCAAACACCAAGCACCAAGCACCAAACACCAAGCACCAAACACCAAGTACAAACACCAAGCACCAAGCACCAAACACCAAGCACCAAGCACCAAGCATCAAGCACCAAGCATCAAACACCAAACACCAAGAACCAAGCACCAAACACCAAACACCAAGCATCAAACACCAAACACAAGACACCAAGCACCAAGCACCAAGCACCAAGCACCAAGCACGCAGCACCAAACAGCAAACACCAAGCACCAATCACCAAACAACAAGCACCAGGCACCAAGCACCAAACACCAAACACCAAGCACCAAGCACCAAACACCAAGCACGAAGCACCAAGCACCAAACACCAAGCCCCAAGTACCAAGCACCAAACACCAAACACCAAGCACCAAGCATGAAGCACCTAGCACCAAACACCAAGCACCAAGCACCAAACACCAAGCACCAAACACCAAACAGCAAACACCAAACACCAAACAGCAAACACCAAACATGAAACAGCAAACACCATAGAGCAAACAACAACCACCAAAAAGCAGACACCAAACAGCAAACAACAAACACCAAACACCAAACAGCAAACAGCAAACACCAAGCACCAAACACCAAGTACCAAGCACCAAACACCAAGCACCAAGCACCAAACACCAAGCACCAAGCACCAAGCATCAAGCAGCAAGCATCAAACACCAAACACCAAGCACCAAGCACCAAACACCAAACACCAAACACCAATCATCAAACACCAAACACCAAGCACCAAGCACCAAGCACCAAGCACCAAGCACGCAGCACCAAACAACAAGCCCCAAGCACCAAACAGCAAACACCAAGCACCAAGCACCAATCACCAAACAACAAGTACCAAGCACCAAACACCAAGCACCAAGCACCAAACACCAAACACCAAACAGGAAACACCAAAACAACAAACACCAAACACCAAGCACCAAACACCTAACACCTAACACCAAGCACCAAGCACCAAGCACCAAACACCAAGCACCAAACACCAAACACCAAGCATCAAGCACCAAACACCATGCACCAGGCACCAAGCACCAAACACCAAGCACCAAGCACCAAACACCAAGCACCAAGCATGAAGCACCAAACACCAAACACCAAGCACCAAGCACCAAACACCAAGCACCAGGCATGAAGCACCAAACACCTAACACCAAGCACCAAGCACCAAGCACCAAACACCAAGCACCAAACACCAAACACCAAGCACCAAGCACCAAACACCAAGCACCAAGCACCAAACACCAAGCACCAAACACCAAGTACAAACACCAAGCACCAAGCAGCAAACACCAAGCACCAAGCACCAAGCATCAAGCACCAAGCATCAAACACCAAACACCAAGCATCAAGCACCATACACCAAACACCAAGCATCAAACACCAAACACAAAACACCAAGCACCAAGCACCAAGCACCAAGCACCAAGCACGCAGCACCAAACAGCAAACACCAAGCACCAATCACCAAACAACAAGCATCAGGCACCAAGCACCAAACACCAAGCACGAAGCACCAAGCACCAAACACCAAGCCCCAAGTACCAAGCACCAAACACCAAACACCAAGCACCAAACACCAAGCACCTAGCACCAAACACCAAGCACCAAGCACCAAACACCAAGCACCAAACACCAAACAGCAAACACCAAACACGAAACAGCAAACACCATAGAGCAAACAACAAACACCAAAAAGCAGACACCAAACAGCAAACAGCAAACACCAAACACCAAACAGCAAACAGCAAACACCAAGCACCAAACACCAAGTACCAAGCACCAAACACCAAGCACCAAGCACCAAACACCAAGCACCAAGCACCAAGCATCAAGCAGCAAGCATCAAACACCAAACACCAAGCACCAAGCACCAAACACCAAACACCAAACACCAATCATCAAACACCAAACACCAAGCACCAAGCACCAAGCACCAAGCACCAAGCACGCAGCACCAAACACCAAGCCCCAAGCACCAAACACCAAACACCAAGCACCAAGCACCAAACACCAAACACCAAAGACTAAACACCAAACAGGAAACACCAAACACCAAACAACAAACACCAAACAGCAAACAATAAACACGAAACAGCAAACACGATACAGCAAACACCAAACACCAAAAAGCAGACACCAAACAGCAAACAGCAAACAGCAAACACCAAACACCAAACAGTAAAAACCAAACACCAAGCACCAAACACCAAGCACCAAGCACCAAACACCAAACCCCAAGCACCAAGCACCAAACACTAATCACCAAGCACCAAACACCAAGCACCAAGCACCAAACACCAAACACCAAGCACCAAAGACCAAGCACCAAGCGCCAAGCACCAAACACCAAGCACCAAGCACCAAGCACCAAACACCAAGCACCAAGCACCAAACACCAACCACCCAGCACCAAGCACCAAGCACCAAACGCCAAGCACCAAACACCAAACACCAAGCACCAAGCACCAAACACCAAGCACCAAGCACCAAGCACCAAACACCAAGCCCCAAGTACCAAGCACCAAACACCAAGCACCAAACACCAAGCACCAAGCACCAAACATCAAGCACCAAGCACCAAACACCAAGCACCAATCACCAAACACCTAACACCTAACACCAAGCACCAAGCACCAAGCACCAAACACCAAGCACCAAACACCAAACACCAAGCATCAAGCACCAAACACCATGCACCAGGCACCAAGCACCAAACACTAAGCACCAAGAACCAAACACCAAGCACCAAGCATGAAGCACCAAACACCAAACACCAAGCACCAAGCACCAAGCACCAAACACCAAGCACCAAACACCAAACACCAAGCACTAAGCACCAAACACCAAGCACCAAACACCAAGAATCAAGCACAAAACACCATGCACCAAGCACCAAGTACAAACACCAAGCATCAAGCACCATGCACCAAACACCAAGCACCAAGCACCAAACACCAAGCACCAAGCACCAAGCACCAAACACAAAACAGCAAACACCAAACACCAAACACCAAACAGGAAACACCAAGCACCAATCACCAAACAACAAGCACCAGGCACCAAGCACCAAACACCAAGCACCAAGCACCAAACACCAAGCACCAAAGACCAAGCACCAAAGACCAAACACCAAACAGCAAACACCAAACACCAAACAGCAAACTCCAAGCATCAAACACCTAACACCTAACACCAAGCACCAAGCACCAAGCACCAAACACCAAGCACCAAACACCAAACACCAAGCATCAAGCACCAAACACCATGCACCAGGCACCAAGCACCAAACACCAAGCACCAAGCACCAAACACCAAGCACCAAGCATGAAGCACCAAACACCAAACACCAAGCACCAAGCACCAAACACCAAGCACCAGGCATGAAGCACCAAACACCTAACACCAAACACCAAGCACCAAACACCAAACACCAAGCACCAAGCACCAAACACCAAGCACCAAGCACCAAACACCAAGCACCAAACACCAAGTACAAACACCAAGCACCAAGCAGCAAACACCAAGCACCAAGCACCAAGCATCAAGCACCAAGCATCAAACACCAAACACCAAGCATCAAGCACCAAACACCAAACACCAAGCATCAAACACCAAACACAAAACACCAAGCACCAAGCACCAAGCACCAAGCACCAAGCACGCAGCACCAAACAGCAAACACCAAGCACCAATCACCAAACAACAAGCATCAGGCACCAAGCACCAAACACCAAGCACGAAGCACCAAGCACCAAACACCAAGCCCCAAGTACCAAGCACCAAACACCAAACACCAAGCACCAAACACCAAGCACCTAGCACCAAACACCAAGCACCAAGCACCAAACACCAAGCACCAAACACCACACAGCAAACACCAAACACGAAACAGCAAACACCATAGAGCAAACAACAAACACCAAAAAGCAGACACCAAACAGCAAACAGCAAACACCAAACACCAAACAGCAAACAGCAAACACCAAGCACCAAACACCAAGTACCAAGCACCAAACACCAAGCACCAAGCACCAAACACCAAGCACCAAGCACCAAGCATCAAGCAGCAAGCATCAAACACCAAACACCAAGCACCAAGCACCAAACACCAAACACCAAACACCAATCATCAAACACCAAACACCAAGCACCAAGCACCAAGCACCAAGCACCAAGCACGCAGCACCAAACACCAAGCCCCAAGCACCAAACACCAAACACCAAGCACCAAGCACCAAACACCAAACACCAAAGACTAAACACCAAACAGGAAACACCAAACACCAAACAACAAACACCAAACAGCAAACAATAAACACGAAACAGCAAACACGATACAGCAAACACCAAACACCAAAAAGCAGACACCAAACAGCAAACAGCAAACACCAAACACCAAACAGCAAAAACCAAACACCAAGCACCAAACACCAAGCACCAAGCACCAAACACCAAGCACCAAGCACCAAACACCAAACCCCAAGCACCAAGCACCAAACACTAATCACCAAGCACCAAACACCAAGCACCAAGCACCAAACACCAGACACCAAGCACCAAAGACCAAGCACCAAGCGCCAAGCACCAAACACCAAGCACCAAGCACCAAGCACCAAACACCAAGCACCAAGCACCAAACACCAACCACCCAGCACCAAGCCCCAAGCACCAAACACCAGGCACCAAACACCAAACACCAAGCACCAAGCACCAAACACCAAGCACCAAGCACCAAGCACCAAACACCAAGCCCCAAGTACCAAGCACCAAACACCAAGCACCAAACACCAAGCACCAAGCACCAAACATCAAGCACCAAGCACCAAACACCAAGCACCAATCACCAAACACCTAACACCTAACACCAAGCACCAAGCACCAAGCACCAAACACCAAGCACCAAACACCAAACACCAAGCATCAAGCACCAAACACCATGCACCAGGCACCAAGCACCAAACACCGAGCACCAAGCACCAAACACCAAGCACCAAGCATGAAGCACCAAACACCAAACACCAAGCACCAAGCACCAAGCACCAAGCACCAAACACCAAGCACCAAACACCAAACACCAAGCACTAAGCACCAAACACCAAGCACCAAACACCAAGAATCAAGCACAAAACACCATGCACCAAGCACCAAGTACAAACACCAAGCATCAAGCACCAAGCACCAAACACCAAGCACCAAGCACCAAACACCAAGCACCAAGCACCAAGCACCAAACACAAAACAGCAAACACCAAACACCAAACACCAAACAGGAAACACCAAGCACCAATCACCAAACAACAAGCACCAGGCACCAAGCACCAAACACCAAGCACCAAGCACCAAACACCATGCACCAGAGACCAAGCACCAAAGACCAAACACCAAACACCAAACACCAAACACCAAACACCAAACACCAAGCACCAAGCATCAAACACCTAACACCTAACACCAAGCACCAAGCACCAAGCACCAAGCACCAAACACCAAGCACCAAACACCAAACACCAAGCATCAAGCACCAAACACCATGCACCAGGCACCAAGCACCAAACACCAAGCACCAAGCATGAAGCACCAAACATCAAACACCAAGCACCAAACACTTAACACCAAGCACCAAGCACCAAGCACCAAACACCAAGCACCAAACACCAAACACCAAGCACTAAGCAGCAAACACCAAGCACCAAACACCAAGAATCAAGCACAAAACACCAAGCACCAAGCACCAAGTACAAACACCAACCATCAAGCACCAAGCACCAAACACGAAGCACCAAGCACCAAACACCAAGCACCAAGCACCAAGCACCAAACACCAAACAGCAAACACCAAACACCAAACACCAAGCACCAAGCACCAAGCATCAAACACCAAGCATCAAACAACAAACACCAAGCACCCAGCACCAAACACCAAACAGCAAACACCAAACACCAAACACCAGACAGCAAACACCAAGCACCAATCACCAAACAACAAGCACCAGGCACCAAGCACCAAACACCAAGCACCAAGCACCAAACACCAAGCACCAAGCACCAAACACCAAGCACCAAGCACCAAGCACCAAACACCAAACAGCAAACACCAAACACCAAACACCAAACAGCAAACACCAAGCACCAATCACCAAACAACAAGCACCAGTCACCACGCACCAAACACCAAACACCAAGCACCAAGCACCAAACACCAAGCATCAAAGACCAAGCACCAAAGACCAAACACCAAACAGCAAACACCAAACACCAAAAAGCAGACACCAAACAGCAAACAGCAAACACCAAAAACACCAAACAGCAAACAGCAAACACCAAGCACCAAACACCAAGTACCAATCACCAAACACCAAGCACCAAGCACCAAACACCAAACCCCAAGCACCAAGCACCAAACACTAATCACAATGCACCAAGCACCAAGCACCAAACACCAAGCACCAAGCACCAAGCACTAAACACCAAACACCAAAGACCAAGCACCAAGCGCCAAGCACCAAACACCAAGCACCAAGCACTAAACACCAAACCCCAAGCACCTAGCACCAAACACTAAGCACCAAGCACCAAACACCAAGCACCAAGCACCAAACACCAAGCACCAAGCACCAAGCACCAAACACCAAACACCAAGCACCAAAGACAAAGCACCAAGCACCAATCATCACCAAACGCCAAGCACCAAGCACCTAGCACCAAACACCAAACACCAAGCACCAAACACCAAGCACCAATCACCAAGCACCAAACACCAAGCAGCCAGCAGCAAGCACCAAACACCAAACACCAAGCACCAAGCACCGAAAAACCAAACACCACGCACCAAGCACCAAACACCTAACACCAAGCACCAAGCACCACGTAGCAAGCACCAAACACCAAGCACCAAACACCAAACACCAAGCACCAAGCACCAAATACCAAGCACCAAACACCAAACACCAAGCACCAAGCACCAAACTCCTAACACCAAGCACCAAACACCAAGCACCAAACACCAAGCACCATGCACCAAGCACCAAGCACCAAGCACCAAACACCAAGCACCAAACACCAAGCACCAAACACCAAGCACCAAGCACCAAACACCAAGCACCAAGCACCAAGCACCAAACACCAAGAACCAAGCACCAAGCACCAAGCACCAAGCACCAAACACCAAACCCCAAGCACCAAGCACCAAACACTAATCACCAAGCACCAAGCACCAAACACCAAGCACCAAGCACCAAACACCAAACACCAATCACCAAACACCAAGCACCAAGCACCAAGCACCAAACACCAAGCACCAAGCACCAAGCACCAAGCACCAAACACCAAGCACCAAACACCAAACACCAAGCACCAAGCACCAAACACCAAACACGAAGCACCAAGCACCAAACACCAAGCCCCAAGTACCAAGCACCAAACACCAAACACCAAGCACCAAGCACCAAGCACCTAGCACCAAACACCAAGCACCAAGCACCAAACACCAAGCACCAATCACCAAGTACCAAACACCAAGCAGCAAGCAGCAAGCGCCAAACACCAAACACCAAACACCAAGCACCAAGCACCAAGCACCAAACACCTAACACCTAACACCAAGCACCAAGCACCAAGCACCAAGCACCAAACACCAAACACCAAGCACCAAGCAACAAACACCATGCACCAGGCACCAAGCACCAAACACCATGCACCAAGCACCAAACACCAAGCACCAGGCATGAAGCACCAAACACCTAACACCAAGCACCAAGCACCAAGCACCAAACACCAAGCACCAAACACCAAACATCAAGCACCAAACACCAAGCACCAAGCTCCAAACACCAAGCACCAAACACCAAGTACAAACACCAAGCACCAAGCACCAAACACCAAGCACCAAGCACCAAGCATCAAGCACCAAGCATCAAACACCAAACACCAAGCACCAAGCACCAAACACCAAACACCAAGCATCAAACACCAAACACAAAACACCAAGCACCAAGCACCAAGCACCAAGCACCAAGCACGCAGCACCAAACAGCAAACACCAAGCACCAATCACCAAACAACAAGCACCAGGCACCAAGCACCAAACACCAAGCACCAAGCATCAAGCACCAAGCACCAAACACCAAGCACCAAGCACCAAACACCAAGCACCAAGCACCAAGCACCAAACACAAAACAGCAAACACCAAACACCAAACACCAAACAGGAAACACCAAGCACCAATCACCAAACAACAAGCACCAGGCACCAAGCACCAAACACCAAGCACCAAGCACCAAACACCATGCACCAGAGACCAAGCACCAAACACCAAACACCAAACACCAAACACCAAACACCAAACACCAAGCACCAAGCATCAAACACCTAACACCTAACACCAAGCACCAAGCACCAAGCACCAAACACCAAGCACCAAACACCAAACACCAAGCATCAAGCACCAAACACCATGCACCAGGCACCAAGCACCAAACACCAAGCACCAAGCATGAAGCACCAAACATCAAACACCAAGCACCAAACACTTAACACCAAGCACCAAGCACCAAGCACCAAACACCAAGCACCAAACACCAAACACCAAGCACTAAGCAGCAAACACCAAGCACCAAACACCAAGAATCAAGCACAAAACACCAAGCACCAAGCACCAAGTACAAACACCAACCATCAAGCACCAAGCACCAAACACCAAGCACCAAGCACCAAACACCAAGCACCAAGCACCAAGCACCAAACACCAAACAGCAAACACCAAACACCAAACACCAAGCACCAAGCACCAAGCATCAAACACCAAGCATCAAACAACAAACACCAAGCACCCAGCACCAAACACCAAACAGCAAACACCAAACACCAAACACCAGACAGCAAACACCAAGCACCAATCACCAAACAACAAGCACCAGGCACCAAGCACCAAACACCAAGCACCAAGCACCAAACACCAAGCACCAAGCACCAAACACCAAGCACCAAGCACCAAGCACCAAACACCAAACAGCAAACACCAAACACCAAACACCAAACAGCAAACACCAAGCACCAATCACCAAACAACAAGCACCAGTCACCACGCACCAAACACCAAACACCAAGCACCAAGCACCAAACACCAAGCATCAAACACCAAGCACCAAAGACCAAACACCAAACAGCAAACACCAAACACCAAAAAGCAGACACCAAACAGCAAACAGCAAACACCAAAAACACCAAACAGCAAACAGCAAACACCAAGCACCAAACACCAAGTACCAATCACCAAACACCAAGCACCAAGCACCAAACACCAAACCCCAAGCACCAAGCTCCAAACACTAATCACAATGCACCAAGCACCAAGCACCAAACACCAAGCACCAAGCACCAAGCACTAAACACCAAACACCAAAGACCAAGCACCAAGCGCCAAGCACCAAACACCAAGCACCAAGCACTAAACACCAAACCCCAAGCACCTAGCACCAAACACTAAGCACCAAGCACCAAACACCAAGCACCAAGCACCAAACACCAAGCACCAAGCACCAAGCACCAAACACCAAACACCAAGCACCAAAGACAAAGCACCAAGCACCAATCATCACCAAACACCAAGCACCAAGCACCTAGCACCAAACACCAAACACCAAGCACCAAACACCAAGCACCAATCACCAAGCACCAAACACCAAGCAGCCAGCAGCAAGCACCAAACACCAAACACCAAGCCCCAAGCACCGAAAAACCAAACACCACGCACCAAGCACCAAACACCTAACACCAAGCACCAAGCACCATGTAGCAAGCACCAAACACCAAGCACCAAACACCAAACACCAAGCACCAAGCACCAAATACCAAGCACCAAACACCAAACACCAAGCACCAAGCACCAAACTCCTAACACCAAGCACCAAACACCAAGCACCAAACACCAAGCACCATGCACCAAGCACCAAGCACCAAGCACCAAACACCAAGCACCAAACACCAAGCACCAAACACCAAGCACCAAGCACCAAACACCAAGCACCAAGCACCAAGCACCAAACACCAAGAACCAAGCACCAAGCACCAAGCACCAAGCACCAAGCACCAAACACCAAACCCCAAGCACCAAGCACCAAACACTAATCACCAAGCACCAAGCACCAAACACCAAGCACCAAGCACCAAACACCAAACACCAATCACCAAACACCAAGCACCAAGCACCAAGCACCAAACACCAAGCACCAAGCACCAAGCACCAAGCACCAAACACCAAGCACCAAACACCAAACACCAAGCACCAAGCACCAAACACCAAACACGAAGCACCAAGCACCAAACACCAAGCCCCAAGTACCAAGCACCAAACACCAAACACCAAGCACCAAGCACCAAGCACCTAGCACCAAACACCAAGCACCAAGCAGCAAACACCAAGCACCAATCACCAAGTACCAAACACCAAGCAGCAAGCAGCAAGCGCCAAACACCAAACACCAAACACCAAGCACCAAGCACCAAGCACCAAACACCTAACACCTAACACCAAGCACCAAGCACCAAACACCAAGCACCAAACACCAAACACCAAGCACCAAGCAACAAACACCATGCACCAGGCACCAAGCACCAAACACCATGCACCAAGCACCAAACACCAAGCACCAGGCATGAAGCACCAAACACCTAACACCAAGCACCAAGCACCAAGCACCAAACACCAAGCACCAAACACCAAACACCAAGCACCAAGCACCAAACACCAAGCACCAAGCTCCAAACACCAAGCACCAAACACCAAGTACAAACACCAAGCACCAAGCACCAAACACCAAGCACCAAGCACCAAGCATCAAGCACCAAGCATCAAACACCAAACACCAAGCACCAAGCACCAAACACCAAACACCAAGCATCAAACACCAAACACAAAACACCAAGCACCAAGCACCAAGCACCAAGCACCAAGCACGCAGCACCAAACAGCAAACACCAAGCACCAATCACCAAACAACAAGCACCAGGCACCAAGCACCAAACACCAAGCACCAAGCATCAAGCACCAAACACCATGCACCAGGCACCAAGCACCAAACACCAAGCACCAAGCACCAAACACCAAGCACCAAGCATGAAGCACCAAACACCAAACACCAAGCACCAAGCACCAAACACCAAGCACCAGGCATGAAGCACCAAACACCTAACACCAAGCACCAAGCACCAAGCACCAAACACCAAACACCAAGCACCAAGCACCAAACACCAAGCACCAAGCACCAAACACCAAGCACCAAACACCAAGTACAAACACCAAGCACCAAGCACCAAACACCAAGCACCAAGCACCAAGCATCAAGCACCAAGCATCAAACACCAAACACCAAGCATCAAGCACCAAACACCAAACACCAAGCATCAAACACCAAACACAAAACACCAAGCACCAAGCACCAAGCACCAAGCACCAAGCACGCAGCACCAAACAGCAAACACCAAGCACCAATCACCAAACAACAAGCACCAGGCACCAAGCACCAAACACCAAGCACGAAGCACCAAGCACCAAACACCAAGCCCCAAGTACCAAGCACCAAACACCAAACACCAAGCACCAAACACCAAGCACCTAGCACCAAACACCAAGCACCAAGCACCAAACACCAAGCACCAAACACCAAACAGCAAACACCAAACACCAAACAGCAAACACCAAACACGAAACAGCAAACACCATAGAGCAAACAACAAACAACAAAAAGCAGACACCAAACAGCAAACAGCAAACACCAAACACCAAACAGCAAACAGCAAACACCAAGCACCAAACACCAAGTACCAAGCACCAAACACCAAGCACCAAGCACCAAACACCAAGCACCAAGCACCAAGCATCAAGCAGCAAGCATCAAACACCAAACACCAAGCACCAAACACCAAACACCAAACACCAAACGCCAATCATCAAACACCAAACACCAAGCACCAAGCACCAAGCACGCAGCACCAAACACCAAGCCCCAAGCACCAAACAGCAAACACCAAGCACCAAGCACCAATCACCAAACAACAAGCACCAAGCACCAAACACCAAGCACCAAACACCAAACAGCAAACACCAAACACCAAACAGCAAACACCAAACATGAAACAGCAAACACCATAGAGCAAACAACAAACACCAAAAAGCAGACACCAAACAGCAAACAGCAAACACCAAACACCAAACAGCAAACAGCAAACACCAAGCACCAAACACCAAGTACCAAGCACCAAACACCAAGCACCAAGCACCAAACACCAAGCACCAAGCACCAAGCATCAAGCAGCAAGCATCAAACACCAAACACCAAGCACCAAGCACCAAACACCAAACACCAAACACCAATCATCAAACACCAAACACCAAGCACCAAGCACCAAGCACCAAGCACCAAGCACGCAGCACCAAACACCAAGCCCCAAGCACCAAACACCAAACACCAAGCACCAAGCACCAAACACCAAACACCAAAGACTAAACACCAAACAGGAAACACCAAACACCAAACAACAAACACCAAACAGCAAACAATAAACACGAAACAGCAAACACGATACAGCAAACACCAAACACCAGAAAGCAGACACCAAACAGCAAACACCAAACACCAAACATCAAAAACCAAACACCAAGCACCAAACACCGAGCACCAAGCACCAAACACCAAGCACCAAGCACCAAACACCAAACCCCAAGCACCAAGCACCAAACACTAATCACCAAGCACCAAACACCAAGCACCAAGCGCCAAGCACCAAACACCAAGCACCAAGCACCAAGCACCAAGCACCAAGCACCAAACACCAAGCACCAAGCACCAAGCACCAAACACCAAACAGCAAACACCAAACACCAAACACCAAGCACCAAGCACCAAGCATCAAACACCAAGCATCAAACAACAAACACCAAGCACCCAGCACCAAACACCAAACAGCAAACACCAAACACCAAACACCAGACAGCAAACACCAAGCACCAATCACCAAACAACAAGCACCAGGCACCAAGCACCAAACACCAAGCACCAAGCACCAAACACCAAGCACCAAGCACCAAACACCAAGCACCAAGCACCAAGCACCAAACACCAAACAGCAAACACCAAACACCAAACACCAAACAGCAAACACCAAGCACCAATCACCAAACAACAAGCACCAGTCACCACGCACCAAACACCAAACACCAAGCACCAAGCACCAAACACCAAGCATCAAAGACCAAGCACCAAAGACCAAACACCAAACAGCAAACACCAAACACCAAACAGCAAACACCAAACATGAAACAGCAAACACCATAGAGCAAACACCAAACACCAAAAAGCAGACACCAAACAGCAAACAGCAAACACCAAAAACACCAAACAACAAACAGCAAACACCAAGCACCAAACACCAAGTACCAATCACCAAACACCAAGCACCAAGCACCAAACACCAAACCCCAAGCACCAAGCACCAAACACTAATCACAATGCACCAAGCACCAAGCACCAAGCACCAAGCACCAAGCACCAAGCACTAAACACCAAACACCAAAGACCAAGCACCAAGCACCAAGCACCAAACACCAAGCACCAAGCACTAAACACCAAACCCCAAGCACCTAGCACCAAACACTAAGCACCAAGCACCAAACACCAAGCACCAAGCACCAAACACCAAGCACCAAGCACCAAGCACCAAACACCAAACACCAAGCACCAAAGACCAAGCACCAAGCACCAATCATCACCAAACACCAAGCACCAATCACCAAGCACCAAACACCAAGCAGCCAGCAGCAAGCACCAAACACCAAACACCAAGCACCAAGCACCGAAAAACCAAACACCACGCACCAAGCACCAAACACCTAACACCAAGCACCAAGCACCACGTAGCAAGCACCAAACACCAAGCACCAAACACCAAACACCAAGCACCAAGCACCAAATACCAAGCACCAAACACCAAACACCAAGCACCAAGCACCAAACTCCTAACACCAAGCACCAAACACCAAGCACCAAACACCAAGCACCATGCACCAAGCACCAAGCACCAAGCACCAAACACCAAGCACCAAACACCAAGCACCAAACACCAAGCACCAAGCACCAAACACCAAGCACCAAGCACCAAGCACCAAACACCAAGAACCAAGCACCAAGCACCAAGCACCAAGCACCAAACACCAAACCCCAAGCACCAAGCACCAAACACTAATCACCAAGCACCAAGCACCAAACACCAAGCACCAAGCACCAAACACCAAACACCAATCACCAAACACCAAGCACCAAGCACCAAGCACCAAACACCAAGCACCAAGCACCAAGCACCAAGCACCAAACACCAAGCACCAAACACCAAACACCAAGCACCAAGCACCAAACACCAAACACGAAGCACCAAGCACCAAACACCAAGCCCCAAGTACCAAGCACCAAACACCAAACACCAAGCACCAAGCACCAAGCACCTAGCACCAAACACCAAGCACCAAGCAGCAAACACCAAGCACCAATCACCAAGTACCAAACACCAAGCAGCAAGCAGCAAGCGCCAAACACCAAACACCAAACACCAAGCACCAAGCACCAAGCACCAAACACCTAACACCTAACACCAAGCACCAAGCACCAAACACCAAGCACCAAACACCAAACACCAAGCACCAAGCAACAAACACCATGCACCAGGCACCAAGCACCAAACACCATGCACCAAGCACCAAACACCAAGCACCAGGCATGAAGCACCAAACACCTAACACCAAGCACCAAGCACCAAGCACCAAACACCAAGCACCAAACACCAAACACCAAGCACCAGGCACCAAACACCAAGCACCAAGCTCCAAACACCAAGCACCAAACACCAAGTACAAACACCAAGCACCAAGCACCAAACACCAAGCACCAAGCACCAAGCATCAAGCACCAAGCATCAAACACCAAACACCAAGCACCAAGCACCAAACACCAAACACCAAGCATCAAACACCAAACACAAAACACCAAGCACCAAGCACCAAGCACCAAGCACCAAGCACGCAGCACCAAACAGCAAACACCAAGCACCAATCACCAAACAACAAGCACCAGGCACCAAGCACCAAACACCAAGCACCAAGCATCAAGCACCAAACACCATGCACCAGGCACCAAGCACCAAACACCAAGCACCAAGCACCAAACACCAAGCACCAAGCATGAAGCACCAAACACCAAACACCAAGCACCAAGCACCAAACACCAAGCACCAGGCATGAAGCACCAAACACCTAACACCAAGCACCAAGCACCAAGCACCAAACACCAAGCACCAAACACCAAACACCAAGCACCAAGCACCAAACACCAAGCACCAAGCACCAAACACCAAGCACCAAACACCAAGTACAAACACCAAGCACCAAGCACCAAACACCAAGCACCAAGCACCAAGCATCAAGCACCAAGCATCAAACACCAAACACCAAGCATCAAGCACCAAACACCAAACACCAAGCATCAAACACCAAACACAAAACACCAAGCACCAAGCACCAAGCACCAAGCACCAAGCACGCAGCACCAAACAGCAAACACCAAGCACCAATCACCAAACAACAAGCACCAGGCACCAAGCACCAAACACCAAGCACGAAGCACCAAGCACCAAACACCAAGCCCCAAGTACCAAGCACCAAACACCAAACACCAAGCACCAAACACCAAGCACCTAGCACCAAACACCAAGCACCAAGTACCAAACACCAAGCACCAAACACCAAACAGCAAACACCAAACACCAAACAGCAAACACCAAACACGAAACAGCAAACACCATAGAGCAAACAACAAACAACAAAAAGCAGACACCAAACAGCAAACAGCAAACACTAAACACCAAACAGCAAACAGCAAACACCAAGCACCAAACACCAAGTACCAAGCACCAAACACCAAGCACCAAGCACCAAACACCAAGCACCAAGCACCAAGCATCAAGCAGCAAGCATCAAACACCAAACACCAAGCACCAAGCACCAAACACCAAACACCAAACGCCAATCATCAAACACCAAACACCAAGCACCAAGCACCAAGCACGCAGCACCAAACACCAAGCCCCAAGCACCAAACAGCAAACACCAAGCACCAAGCACCAATCACCAAACAACAAGCACCAAGCACCAAACACCAAGCACCAAACACCAAACAGCAAACACCAAACACCAAACAGCAAACACCAAACATGAAACAGCAAACACCATAGAGCAAATAACAAACACCAAAAAGCAGACACCAAACAGCAAACAGCAAACACCAAACACCAAACAGCAAACAGCAAACACCAAGCACCAAACACCAAGTACCAAGCACCAAACACCAAGCACCAAGCACCAAACACCAAGCACCAAGCACCAAGCATCAAGCAGCAAGCATCAAACACCAAACACCAAGCACCAAGCACCAAACACCAAACACCAAACACCAATCATCAAACACCAAACACCAAGCACCAAGCACCAAGCACCAAGCACCAAGCACGCAGCACCAAACACCAAGCCCCAAGCACCAAACACCAAACACCAAGCACCAAGCACCAAACACCAAACACCAAAGACTAAACACCAAACAGGAAACACCAAACACCAAACAACAAACACCAAACAGCAAACAATAAACACGAAACAGCAAACACGATACAGCAAACACCAAACACCAGAAAGCAGACACCAAACAGCAAACACCAAACACCAAACAGCAAAAACCAAACACCAAGCACCAAACACCGAGCACCAAGCACCAAACACCAAGCACCAAGCACCAAACACCAAACCCCAAGCACCAAGCACCAAACACTAATCACCAAGCACCAAACACCAAGCACCAAGCGCCAAGCACCAAACACCAAGCACCAAGCACCAAGCACCAAGCACCAAGCACCAAACACCAAGCACCAAGCACCAAGCACCAAACACCAAACAGCAAACACCAAACACCAAACACCAAGCACCAAGCACCAAGCATCAAACACCAAGCATCAAACAACAAACACCAAGCACCCAGCACCAAACACCAAACAGCAAACACCAAACACCAAACACCAGACAGCAAACACCAAGCACCAATCACCAAACAACAAGCACCAGGCACCAAGCACCAAACACCAAGCACCAAGCACCAAACACCAAGCACCAAGCACCAAACACCAAGCACCAAGCACCAAGCACCAAACACCAAACAGCAAACACCAAACACCAAACACCAAACAGCAAACACCAAGCACCAATCACCAAACAACAAGCACCAGTCACCACGCACCAAACACCAAACACCAAGCACCAAGCACCAAACACCAAGCATCAAAGACCAAGCACCAAAGACCAAACACCAAACAGCAAACACCAAACACCAAACAGCAAACACCAAACATGAAACAGCAAACACCATAGAGCAAACACCAAACACCAAAAAGCAGACACCAAACAGCAAACAGCAAACACCAAAAACACCAAACAACAAACAGCAAACACCAAGCACCAAACACCAAGTACCAATCACCAAACACCAAGCACCAAGCACCAAACACCAAACCCCAAGCACCAAGCACCAAACACTAATCACAATGCACCAAGCACCAAGCACCAAGCACCAAGCACCAAGCACCAAGCACTAAACACCAAACACCAAAGACCAAGCACCAAGCACCAAGCACCAAACACCAAGCACCAAGCACTAAACACCAAACCCCAAGCACCTAGCACCAAACACTAAGCACCAAGCACCAAACACCAAGCACCAAGCACCAAACACCAAGCACCAAGCACCAAGCACCAAACACCAAACACCAAGCACCAAAGACCAAGCACCAAGCACCAATCATCACCAAACACCAAGCACCAAGCACCTAGCACCAAACACCAAACACCAAGCACCAAACACCAAGCACCAATCACCAAGCACCAAACACCAAGCAGCCAGCAGCAAGCACCAAACACCAAACACCAAGCACCAAGCACCAAAAACCAAACACCACGCACCAAGCACCAAACACCTAACACCAAGCACCAAGCACCACGTAGCAAGCACCAAACACCAAGCACCAAACACTAAACACCAAGCACCAAGCACCAAATACCAAGCACCAAACACCAAACACCAAGCACCAAGCACCAAACTCCTAACACCAAGCACCAAACACCAAGCACCAAACACCAAGCACCATGCACCAAGCACCAAGCACCAAGCACCAAACACCAAGCACCAAACACCAAGCACCAAACACCAAGCACCAAGCACCAAACACCAAGCACGAAGCACCAAGCACCAAACACCAAGAACCAAGCACCAAGCACCAAGCACCAAGCACCAAACACCAAACCCCAAGCACCAAGCACCAAACACTAATCACCAAGCACCAAGCACCAAACACCAAGCACCAAGCACCAAACACCAAACACCAATCACCAAACACCAAGCACCAAGCACCAAGCACCAAACACCAAGCACCAAGCACCAAGCACCAGGCACCAAACACCAAGCACCAAACACCAAACACCAAGCACCAAGCACCAAACACCAAACACGAAGCACCAAGCACCAAACACCAAGCCCCAAGTACCAAGCACAAAACACCAAACACCAAGCACCAAGCACCAAGCACCTAGCACCAAACACCAAGCACCAAGCACCAAACACCAAGCACCAATCACCAAGCACCAAACACCAAGCAGCAAGCAGCAAGCGCCAAACACCAAACACCAAACACCAAGCACCAAGCACCAAGCACCAAACACCTAACACCTAACACCAAGCACCAAGCACCAAACACCAAGCACCAAACACCAAACACCAAGCACCAAGCAACAAACACCATGCACCAGGCACCAAGCACCAAACACCATGCACCAAGCACCAAACACCAAGCACCAGGCATGAAGCACCAAACACCTAACACCAAGCACCAAGCACCAAGCACCAAACACCAAGCACCAAACACCAAACACCAAGCCCCAAGCACCAAACACCAAGCACCAAGCTCCAAACACCAAGCACCAAACACCAAGTACAAACACCAAGCACCAAGCACCAAACACCAAGCACCAAGCACCAAGCATCAAGCACCAAGCATCAAACACCAAACACCAAGCACCAAGCACCAAACACCAAACACCAAGCATCAAACACCAAACACAAAACACCAAGCACCAAGCACCAAGCACCAAGCACCAAGCACGCAGCACCAAACAGCAAACACCAAGCACCAATCACCAAACAACAAGCACCAGGCACCAAGCACCAAACACCAAGCACCAAGCATCAAGCACCAAACACCATGCACCAGGCACCAAGCACCAAACACCAAGCACCAAGCACCAAACACCAAGCACCAAGCATGAAGCACCAAACACCAAACACCAAGCACCAAGCACCAAACACCAAGCACCAGGCATGAGGCACCAAACACCTAACACCAAGCACCAAGCACCAAGCACCAAACACCAAGCACCAAACACCAAACTCCAAGCACCAAGCACCAAACACCAAGCACCAAGCACCAAACACCAAGCACCAAACACCAAGTACAAACACCAAGCACCAAGCACCAAACACCAAGCACCAAGCACCAAGCATCAAGCACCAAGCATCAAACACCAAACACCAAGCATCAAGCACCAAACACCAAACACCAAGCATCAAACACCAAACACAAAACACCAAGCACCAAGCACCAAGCACCAAGCACCAAGCACGCAGCACCAAACAGCAAACACCAAGCACCAATCACCAAACAACAAGCACCAGGCACCAAGCACCAAACACCAAGCACGAAGCACCAAGCACCAAACACCAAGCCCCAAGTACCAAGCACCAAACACCAAACACCAAGCACCAAACACCAAGCACCTAGCACCAAACACCAAGCACCAAGCACCAAACACCAAGCACCAAACACCAAACAGCAAACACCAAACACCAAACAGCAAACACCAAACACGAAACAGCAAACACCATAGAGCAAACAACAAACACCAAAAAGCAGACACCAAACAGCAAACAGCAAACACCAAACACCAAACAGCAAACAGCAAACACCAAGCACCAAACACCAAGTACCAAGCACCAAACACCAAGCACCAAGCACCAAACACCAAGCACCAAGCACCAAGCATCAAGCAGCAAGCATCAAACACCAAACACCAAGCACCAAGCACCAAACACCAAACACCAAACGCCAATCATCAAACACCAAACACCAAGCACCAAGCACCAAGCACGCAGCACCAAACACCAAGCCCCAAGCACCAAACAGCAAACACCAAGCACCAAGCACCAATCACCAAACAACAAGCACCAAGCACCAAACACCAAGCACCAAACACCAAACAGCAAACACCAAACACCAAACAGCAAACACCAAACATGAAACAGCAAACACCATAGAGCAAACAACAAACACCAAAAAGCAGACACCAAACAGCAAACAGCAAACACCAAACACCAAACAGCAAACAGCAAACACCAAGCACCAAACACCAAGTACCAAGCACCAAACACCAAGCACCAAGCACCAAACACCAAGCACCAAGCACCAAGCATCAAGCAGCAAGCATCAAACACCAAACACCAAGCACCAAGCACCAAACACCAAACACCAAACACCAATCA
Source organism: Eledone cirrhosa (assembly GCA_964016885.1). Lineage (NCBI taxonomy): Eukaryota > Metazoa > Mollusca > Cephalopoda > Octopoda > Eledonidae > Eledone > Eledone cirrhosa. The sequence continues at coordinate 140,293,839 of OZ024743.1, read as the reverse complement.
TCAAACACCAAACACCAAGCACCAAGCACCAAGCACCAAGCACCAAGCACGCAGCACCAAACACCAAGCCCCAAGCACCAAACACCAAACACCAAGCACCAAGCACCAAACACCAAACACCAAAGACTAAACACCAAACAGGAAACACCAAACACCAAACAACAAACACCAAACAGCAAACAATAAACACGAAACAGCAAACACGATACAGCAAACACCAAACACCAGAAAGCAGACACCAAACAGCAAACACCAAACACCAAACATCAAAAACCAAACACCAAGCACCAAACACCGAGCACCAAGCACCAAACACCAAGCACCAAGCACCAAACACCAAACCCCAAGCACCAAGCACCAAACACTAATCACCAAGCACCAAACACCAAGCACCAAGCGCCAAGCACCAAACACCAAGCACCAAGCACCAAGCACCAAACACCAAGCACCAAGCAGCAAACACCAACCACCCAGCACCAAGCACCAAGCACCAAACACCAAGCACCAAACACCAAACACCAAGCACCAAGCACCAAACACCAAGCCCCAAGTACCAAGCACCAAACACCAAGCACCAAACACCAAGCACCAAGCACCAAACATCAAGCACCAAGCACCAAACACCAAGCACCAATCACCAAACACCTAACACCTAACACCAAGCACCAAGCACCAAGCCCCAGACACCAAGCACCAAACACCAAACACCAAGCATCAAGCACCAAACACCATGCACCAGGCACCAAGCACCAAACACCAAGCACCAAGCACCAAACACCAAGCACCAAGCATGAAGCACCAAACACCAAACACCAAGCACCAAGCACCAAGCACCAAACACCAAGCACCAAACACCAAACACCAAGCACTAATCACCAAACACCAAGCACCAAACACCAAGAATCAAGCACAAAACACCATGCACCAAGCACCAAGTACAAACACCAAGCATCAAGCACCAAGCACCAAACACCAAGCACCAAGCACCAAACACCAAGCACCAAGCACCAAGCACCAAACACAAAACAGCAAACACCAAACACCAAACAACAAGCACCAGGCACCAAGCACCAAACACCAAGCACCAAGCACCAAACACCATGCACCAAAGACCAAGCACCAAAGACCAAACACCAAACAGCAAACACCAAACACCAAACACCAAACACCAAGCACCAAGCATCAAACACCTAACACCTAACACCAAGCACCAAGCACCAAGCACCAAACACCAAGCACCAAACACCAAACACCAAGCATCAAGCACCAAACACCATGCACCAGGCACCAAGCACCAAACACCAAGCACCAAGCATGAAGCACCAAACATCAAACACCAAGCACCAAACACCAAACAGCAAACACCAAACAGCAAACACCAAGCACCAAGCACCAAGCATCAAACACCAAGCATCAAACACCAAACACCAAGCACCCAGCACCAAACACCAAACAGCAAACACCAAACACCAAACACCAAACAGCAAACACCAAGCACCAATCACCAAACAACAAGCACCGGGCACCAAGCACCAAACACCAAGCACCAAGCACCAAACACCAAGCACCAAGCACCAAACACCAAGCACCAAGCACCAAGCACCAAACACCAAACAGCAAACACCAAACACCAAACACCAAACAGCAAACTCCAAGCACCAAACACCAAACACCAAGCACCAAGCACCAAACACCAAGCACCAAAGACCAAGCACCAAAGACAAACACCAAACAGCAAACACCAAACACCAAACAGCAAACACCAAACATGAAACAGCAAACACCATAGAGCAAACACCAAACACCAAAAAGCAGACACCAAACAGCAAACAGCAAATACCAAAAACACCAAACAGCAAACAGCAAACACCAAGCACCAAACACCAAGTACCAATCACCAAACACCAAGCACCAAGCACCAAACACCAAACCCCAAGCACCAATCACCAAACACTAATCACAATGCACCAAGCACCAAGCACCAAACACCAAGCACCAAGCACCAAGCACTAAACACCAAACACCAAAGACCAAGCACCAAGCACCAAGCACCAAACACCAAGCACCAAGCACTAAACACCAAACCCCAAGCACCTAGCACCAAACACTAAGCACCAAGCACCAAACACCAAGCACCAAGCACCAAACACCAAGCACCAAGCACCAAGCACCAAACAACAAACACCAAGCACCAAAGACCAAGCACCAATCACCAAACACCAAGCACCCAGCACCAAACACCAAGCACCAAACACCAACCACCCAGCACCAAGCACCAAACACCAAGCACCAAGCACCAAACACCAAACACCAAGCACCAATCATCACCAAACACCAAGCACAAAGCACCTAGCACAAAACACCAAACACCAAGCACCAAACACCAAGCACCATTCACCAAGCACCAAACACCAAGCAGCCAGCAGCAAGCACCAATCACCAAACACCAAGCACCAAGCACCAAAAACCAAACACCACGCACCAAGCACCAAACACCTAACACCAAGCACCAAGCACCACGTAGCAAGCACCAAACACCAAGCACCAAACACCAAACACCAATCACTAAGCACCAAATACCAAGCACCAAACACCAAACACCAAGCACCAAGCACCTAACTCCTAACACCAAGCACCAAACACCAAGCACCAAACACCAAGCACCATGCACCAAGCACCAAGCACCAAGCACCAAACGTAAAGCACCAAACACCAAGCACCAACCACCAAGCACCAAGCACCAAACACCAAGCACCAAGCACCGAGCACCAAACACCAAGAACCAAGCACCAAGCACCAAGCACCAAGCACCAAACACCAAACCCCAAGCACCAAGCACCAAACACTAATCACCAAGCACCAAACACCAAACACCAAGCACCAAGCACCAAACACCAAACACCAATCACCAAACACAAAGCACCAAGCACCAAGCACCAAACACCAAGCACCAAGCACCAAGCACCAAGCACCAAACACCAAGCACCAAACACCAAACACCAAGCACCAAGCACCAAACACCAAACACGAAGCACCAAGCACCAAACACCAAGCCCCAAGTACCAAGCACCAAACACCAAACACCAAGCACCAAGCACCAAGCACCTAGCACCAAACACCAAGCACCAAGCACCAAACACCAAGCACCAATCACCAAGCACCAAACACCAAGCAGCAAGCAGCAAGCGCCAAACACCAAACACCAAACACCAAGCACCAAGCACCAAGCACCAAACACCTAACACCTAACACCAAGCACCAAGCACCAAACACCAAGCACCAAACACCAAACACCAAGCACCAAGCAACAAACACCACGCACCAGGCACCAAGCACCAAACACCAAGCACCAAGCACCAAACACCAAGCACCAGGCATGAAGCACCAAACACCTAACACCAAGCACCAAGCACCAAGCACCAAACACCAAGCACCAAACACCAAACACCAAGCACCAAGCACCAAACACCAAGCACCAAGCTCCAAACACCAAGCACCAAACACCAAGTACAAACACCAAGCACCAAGCACCAAACACCAAGCACCAAGCACCAAGCATCAAGCACCAAGCATCAAACACCAAACACCAAGCACCAAGCACCAAACACCAAACACCAAGCATCAAACACCAAACACAAAACACCAAACACCAAACAGCAAACACCAAGCACGCAGTACCAAACAGCAAACACCAAGCACCAATCACCAAACAACAAGCACCAGGCACCAAGCACCAAACACCAAACACCAAGCACCAAGCACCAAACACCAAGCACGAAGCACCAAGCACCAAACACCAAGCCCCAAGTACCAAGCACCAAACACCAAACACCAAGCACCAAGCACCAAGCACCTAGCACCAAACACCAAGCACCAAGCACCAAACACCAAGCACCAAACACCAAACAACAAACACGAAACAGCAAACACGATACAGCAAACACCAAACACCAAAAAGCAGACACCAAACAGCAAACAGCAAACAGCAAACACCAGACACCAAACAGCAAAAACCAAACACCAAGCACCAAACACCAAGCACCAAGCACCAAACACCAAGCACCAAGCACCAAACACCAAACCCCAAGCACCAAGCACCAAACACTAATCACCAAGCACCAAAGACCAAGCACCAAGCGCCAAGCACCAAACACCAAGCACCAAGCACCAAACACCAAGCACCAAGCACCAAACACCAACCACCCAGCACCAAGCACCAAGCACCAAACACCAAGCACCAAACACCAAACACCAAGCACCAAACACCAAGCACCAAGCACCAAACACCAAGCCCCAAGTACCAAGCACCAAACACCAAGCACCAAACACCAAGCACCAAGCACCAAACATCAAGCACCAAGCACCAAACACCAAGCACCAATCACCAAACACCTAACACCTAACACCAAACACAAAGCACCAAGCACCAAACACCAAGCACCAAACACCAAACACCAAGCATCAAGCACCAAACACCATGCACCAGGCACCAAGCACCAAACACCAAGCACCAAGCACCAAACACCAAGCACCAAGCATGAAGCACCAAACACCAAACACCAAGCACCAAACACCTAACACCAAGCACCAAGCACCAAGCACCAAACACCAAGCACCAAACACCAAACACCAAGCACTAAGCACCAAACACCAAGCACCAAACACCAAGAATCAAGCACAAAACAGCAAACACCAAACACCAAACACCAAACAGCAAACACCAAGCACCAATCACCAAACAACAAGCACCAGGCACCAAGCACCAAACACCAAACACCAAGCACCAAGCACCAAACACCAAGCACCAAAGACCAAGCACCAAAGACCAAACACCAAACAGCAAACAACAAACACCAAACAGCAAACACCAAGCATCAAACACCTAATACCTAACACCAAGCACCAGGCACCAAGCACCAAACACCAAGCACCAAACACCAAACACCAAGCATCAAGCACCAAACACCATGCACCAGGCACCAAGCACCAAACACCAAGCACCAAGCACCAAACACCAAGCACCAAGCATGAAGCACCAAACACCAAACACCAAGCACCAAATACCTAACACCTAGCACCAAGCACCAAGCACCAAACACCAAGCACCAAACACCAAACACCAAGCACTAAGCAGCAAACACCTAGCACCAAACACCAAGAATCAAGCACAAAACACCAAGCACCAAGCACCAAGTACAAACACCAACCATCAAGCACCAAGCACCAAACACCAAGCACCAAACACCAAGCACCAAGCACCAAGCACCAAACACCAAACAGCAAACACCAAACACCAAACACCAAGCACCAAGCACCAAGCATCAAACACCAAGCATCAAACACCAAACACCAAGCACCCAGTACCAAACACCGAACAGCAAACACCAAACACCAAACACCAAACAGCAAACACCAAGCACCAATCACCAAACAACAAGCACCAGGCACCAAGCACCAAACACCAAGCACCAAGCACCAAACACCAAGCACCAAGCACCAAACACCAAGCACCAAGCACCAAGCACCAAACACCAAACAGCAAACACCAAACACCAAACACCAAACAGCAAACACCAAGCACCAATCACCAAACAACAAGCACCAGGCGCCAAGCACCAAACACCAAACACCAAGCACCAAGCACCAAACACCAGGCACCAAAGACCAAGCACCAAAGACCAAACACCAAACAGCAAACACCAAACACCAAACAGCAAACACCAAACATGAAACAGCAAACACCATAGAGCAAACACCAAACACCAAAAAGCAGACACCAAACAGCAAACAGCAAACACCAAAAACAGCAAACAGCAAACAGCAAACACCAAGCACCAAACACCAAGTACCAAGCACCAAATACCAAGCACCAAGCACCAAACACCAAACCCCAAGCACCAAGCACCAAACACTAATCACAATGCACCAAGCACCAAGCACCAAACACCAAGCACCAAGCACCAAGCACTAAACACCAAACAGCAAAGACCAAGCACCAAGCACCAAGCACCAAACACCAAGCACCAAGCACCAAACACCAAACCCCAAGCACCTAGCACCAAACACTAAGCACCAAGCACCAAACACCAAGCACCAAGCACCAAACACCAAGCACCAAGCACCAAGCACCAAACACCAAACACCAAGCACCAAAGACCAAGCACCAAGCACCAAACACCAAGCACCCAGCACCAAACAACAAACACCAAACAGCAAACACCAAACATGAAACAGCAAACACCATAGAGCAAACAACAAACACCAAAAAGCAGACACCAAACAGCAAACAGCAAACACCAAACACCAAACAGCAAACGGCAAACACCAAGAACCAAACACCAAGTACCAAGCACCAAACACCAAGCACCAAGCACCAAACACCAAGCACCAAGCACCAAGCATCAAGCAGGAAGCATCAAACACCAAACACCAAGCACCAAGCACCAAACACCAAACACCAAACACCAATCATCAAACACCAAACACCAAGCACCAAGCACCAAGCACCAAGCACCAAACACCAAGCCCCAAGCACCAAACACCAAACACCAAGCACCAAGCACCAATCACCAAACAACAAGCACCAAGCACCAAACACCAAGCACCAAGCACCAAACACCTAACACCAAGCACCAAGCACCAAACACCAAGCACCAAAGACTAAACACCAAACAGGAAACACCAAACACCAAACACCAAACACCAAACAGCAAACAATAAACACGAAACAGCAAACACGATACAGCAAACACCAAACACCAAAAAGCAGACACCAAACAGCAAACAGCAAACAGCAAACACCAAACACCAAACAGCAAAAACCAAACACCAAGCACCAAACACCAAGCACCAAACACCAAGCACCAAACACCAAACACCAAGCACCAAGCACCAAACACCAAGCACCAAGCTCCAAACACCAAGCACCAAACACCAAGTACAAACACCAAGCACCAAGCACCAAACACCAAGCACCAAGCACCAAGCATCAAGCACCAAGCATCAGACACCAAACACCAAGCACCAAGCACCAAACACCAAACACCAAGCATCAAACACCAAACACAAAACACCAAGCACCAAGCACCAAGCACCAAGCACCAAGCACGCAGCACCAAACAGCAAACACCAAGCACCAATCACCAAACAACAAGCACCAGGCACCAAGCACCAAACACCAAACACCAAGCACCAAGCACCAAACACCAAGCATGAAGCACCAAGCACCAAACACCAAGCCCCAAGTACCAAGCACCAAACACCAAACACCAAGCACCAAGCACCAAGCACCTAGCACCAAACACCAAGCACCAAGCACCAAACACCAAGCACCAAACACCAAACAACAAACACCAAACAGCAAACACCAAACATGAAACAGCAAACACCATAGAGCAAACAACAAACACCAAAAAGCAGACACCAAACAGCAAACAGCAAACACCAAACACCAAACAGCATACAGCAAACACCAAGAACCAAACACCAACTACCAAGCACCAAACACCAAGCACGAAGCACCAAACACCAAGCACCAAGCATCAAGCAGGAAGCATCAAACACCAAACACCAAGCACCAAGCACCAAACACCAAACACCAAACACCAATCATCAAACACCAAACACCAAGCACCAAGCACCAAGCACCAAGCACCAAGCACCAAACACCAAGCCCCAAGCACCAAACACCAAACACCAAGCACCAAGCACCAATCACCAAACAACAAGCACCAAGCACCAAACACCAAGCACCAAGCACCAAACACCAAACACCAAGCACCAAGCACCAAACACCAAGCACCAAAGACTAAACACCAAACAGGAAACACCAAACACCAAACACCAAACACCAAACAGCAAACAATAAACACGAAACAGCAAACACGATACAGCAAACACCAAACACCAAAAAGCAGACACAAAACAGCAAACAGCAAACAGCAAACACCAGACACCAAACAGCAAAAACCAAACACCAAGCACCAAACACCAAGCACCAAGCACCAAACACCAAGCACCAAGCACCAAACACCAAACCCCAAGCACCAAGCACCAAACACTAATCACCAAGCACCAAAGACCAAGCACCAAGCGCCAAACACCAAACACCAAGCACCAAGCACCAAACACCAAGCACCAAGCACCAAACACCAACCACCCAGCACCAAGCACCAAGCACCAAACACCAAGCACCAAACACCAAACACCAAGCACCAAACACCAAGCACCAAGCACCAAACACCAAGCCCCAAGTACCAAGCACCAAACACCAAGCACCAAACACCAAGCACCAACCACCAAACATCAAGCACCAAGCACCAAACACCAAGCATCAATCACCAAACACCTAACACCTAACACCAAACACAAAGCACCAAGCACCAAACACCAAGCACCAAACACCAAACACCAAGCATCAAGCACCAAACACCATGCACCAGGCACCAAGCACCAAACACCAAGCACCAAGCACCAAACACCAAGCACCAAGCATGAAGCACCAAACACCAAACACCAAGCACCAAACACCTAACACCAAGCACCAAGCACCAAGCACCAAACACCAAGCACCAAACACCAAACACCAAGCACTAAGCACCAAACACCAAGCACCAAACACCAAGAATCAAGCACAAAACAGCAAACACCAAACACCAAACACCAAACAGCAAACACCAAGCACCAATCACCAAACAACAAGCACCAGGCACCAAGCACCAAACACCAAACACCAAGCACCAAGCACCAAACACCAAGCACCAAAGACCAAGCACCAAAGACCAAACACCAAACAGCAAACAACAAACACCAAACAGCAAACACCAAGCATCAAACACCTAACACCTAACACCAAGCACCAAGCACCAAGCACCAAACACAAAGCACCAAACACCAAACACCAAGCATCAAGCACCAAACACCATGAACCAGGCACCAAGCACCAAACACCAAGCACCAAGCACCAAACACCAAGCACGAAGCATGAAGCACCAAACACCAAACACCAAGCACCAAATACCTAACACCTAGCACCAAGCACCAAGCACCAAACACCAAGCAGCAAACACCAAACACCAAGCACTAAGCAGCAAACACCTAGCACCAAACACCAAGAATCAAGCACAAAACACCAAGCACCAAGCACCAAGTACAAACACCAACCATCAAGCACCAAGCACCAAACACCAAGCACCAAACACCAAGCACCAAGCACCAAGCACCAAACACCAAACAGCAAACACCAAACACCAAACACCAAGCACCAAGCACCAAGCATCAAACACCAAGCATCAAACACCAAACACCAAGCACCCAGCACCAAACACCGAACAGCAAACACCAAACACCAAACACCAAACAGCAAACACCAAGCACCAATCACCAAACAACAAGCACCAGGCACCAAGCACCAAACACCAAGCACCAAGCACCAAACACCAAGCACCAAGCACCAAACACCAAGCACCAAGCACCAAGCACCAAACACCAAACAGCAAACACCAAACACCAAACACCAAACAGCAAACACCAAGCACCAATCACCAAACAACAAGCACCAGGCGCCAAGCACCAAACACCAAACACCAAGCACCAAGCACCAAACACCAGGCACCAAAGACCAAGCACCAAAGACCAAACACCAAACAGCAAACACCAAACACCAAACAGCAAACACCAAACATGAAACAGCAAACACCATAGAGCAAACACCAAACACCAAAAAGCAGACACCAAACAGCAAACAGCAAACACCAAAAACAGCAAACAGCAAACAGCAAACACCAAGCACCAAACACCAAGTACCAAGCACCAAATACCAAGCACCAAGCACCAAACACCAAACCCCAAGCACCAAGCACCAAACACTAATCACAATGCACCAAGCACCAAGCACCAAACACCAAGCACCAAGCACCAAGCACTAAACACCAAACAGCAAAGACCAAGCACCAAGCACCAAGCACCAAACACCAAGCACCAAGCACCAAACACCAAACCCCAAGCACCTAGCACCAAACACTAAGCACCAAGCACCAAACACCAAGCACCAAGCACCAAACACCAAGCACCAAGCACCAAGCACCAAACACCAAACACCAAGCACCAAAGACCAAGCACCAAGCACCAAACACCAAGCACCCAGCACCAAACAACAAACACCAAACAGCAAACACCAAACATGAAACAGCAAACACCATAGAGCAAACAACAAACACCAAAAAGCAGACACCAAACAGCAAACAGCAAACACCAAACACCAAACAGCAAACGGCAAACACCAAGAACCAAACACCAAGTACCAAGCACCAAACACCAAGCACCAAGCACCAAACACCAAGCACCAAGCACCAAGCATCAAGCAGGAAGCATCAAACACCAAACACCAAGCACCAAGCACCAAACACCAAACACCAAACACCAATCATCAAACACCAAACACCAAGCATCAAGCACCAAGCACCAAGCACCAAACACCAAGCCCCAAGCACCAAACACCAAACACCAAGCACCAAGCACCAATCACCAAACACCAAGCACCAAGCACCAAACACCAAGCACCAAGCACCAAACACCAAACACCAAGCACCAAGCACCAAACACCAAGCACCAAAGACTAAACACCAAACAGGAAACACCAAACACCAAACACCAAACACCAAACAGCAAACAATAAACACGAAACAGCAAACACGATACAGCAAACACCAAACACCAAAAAGCAGACACCAAACAGCAAACAGCAAACAGCAAACACCAAACACCAAACAGCAAAAACCAAACACCAAGCACCAAACACCAAGCACCAAACACCAAGCACCAAGCACCAAACACCAAACCCCAAGCTACAAGCACCAAACACTAATCACCAAGCACCAAAGACCAAGCACCAAGCGCCAAGCACCAAACACCAAGCACCAAGCACCAAACACCAAGCACCAAGCACCAAACACCAACCACCCAGCACCAAGCACCAAGCACCAAACACCAAGCACCAAACACCAAACACCAAGCACCAAACACCAAGCACCAAGCACCAAACACCAAGCCCCAAGTACCAAGCACCAAACACCAAGCACCAAACACCAAGCACCAAGCACCAAACATCAAGCACCAAGCACCAAACACCAAGCACCAATCACCAAACACCTAACACCTAACACCAAGCACCAAGCACCAAGCACCAAACACCAAGCACCAAACACCAAACACCAAGCATCAAGCACCAAACACCATGCACCAGGCACCAAGCACCAAACACCAAGCATCAAGCACCAAACACCAATCACCAAGCACCAAGCACCAAACACCAAGCACCAAACACCAAACACCAAGCACTAAGAACCAAACACCAAGCACCAAACACCAAGAATCAAGCACAAAACACCAAGCACCAAGCACCAAGTACAAACACCAAGCATCAAGCACCAAGCACCAAACACCAAGCACCAAGCACAAAACACCAAGCACCAAAGACCAAGCACCAAAGACCAAACACCAAACAGCAAACAACAAACACCAAACAGCAAACACCAAGCATCAAACACCTAACACCTAACACCAAGCACCAAGCACCAAGCACCAAACACCAGGCACCAAACACCAAACACCAAGCATCAAGCACCAAACACCATGCACCAGGCACCAAGCACCAAACACCAAGCACCAAGCACCAAACACCAAGCACCAAGCATGAAGCACCAAACACCAAACACCAAGCACGAAATACCTAACACCAAGAACCAAGCACCAAGCACCAAACACCAAGCACCAAACACCAAACACCAAGCACTAAGCAGCAAACACCTAGCACCAAACACCAAGAATCAAGCACAAAACACCAAGCACCAAGCACCAAGTACAAACACCAACCATCAAGCACCAAGCACCAAACACCAAGCACCAAACACCAAGCACCAAGCACCAAGCACCAAACACCAAACAGCAAACACCAAACACCAAACACCAACCACCAAGCACCAAGCATCAAACACCAAGCACCAAACACCAAACAGCAAACACCAAACACCAAACACCAAACAGCAAACACCAAGCACCAATCACCAAACAACAAGCAGCAGGCACCAAGCACCAAGCACCAAACACCAACCACCAAGCACCAAGCACCAAACACCAAACAGCAAACACCAAGCACCAAACACCAAACAGCAAACACCAAGCACCAATCACCAAACAACAAGCACCAGGCACCAAGCACCAAACACCAAACACCAAGCACCAAGCACCAAACACCAAGCACCAAAGACCAAGCACCAAAGACCAAACACCAAACAGCAAACACCAAACACCAAACAGCAAACACCAAACATGAAACAGCAAACACCATAGAGCAAACACCAAACACCAAAAAGCAGACACCAAACAGCAAACAGCAAACACCAAAAACAGCAAACAGCAAACAGCAAACACCAAGCACCAAACACCAAGTACCAAGCACCAAATACCAAGCACCAAGCACCAAACACCAAACCCCAAGCACCAAGCACCAAACACTAATCACAATGCACCAAGCACCAAGCACCAAACACCAAGCACCAAGCACCAAGCACTAAACACCAAACAGCAAAGACCAAGCACCAAGCACCAAGCACCAAACACCAAGCACCAAGCACCAAACACCAAACCCCAAGCACCTAGCACGAAACACTAAGCACCAAGCACCAAACACCAAGCACCAAGCACCAAACACCAAGCACCAAGCACCAAGCACCAAACACCAAACACCAAGCACCAAAGACCAAGCACCAAGCACCAAACACCAAGCACCCAGCACCAAACACCAAGCACCAAACACCAACCACCCAGCACCAAGCACCAGACACCAAGCACAAAGCACCAAACACCAAACACCAAGCACCAAGCACCAAACACCAAGCACCAAGCACCTAGCACCAAACACCAAACACCAAGCACCAAACACCAAGCACCAATCACCAAGCACCAAACACCAAGCAGCCAGCAGCAAGCACCAAACACCAAACACCAAGCACCAAGCACCAAAAACCAAAAACCACGCACCAAGAACCAAACACCTAACACCAAGCACCAAGCACCACGTAGCAAGCACCAAACACCAAGCACCAAACACCAAACACCAAGCACCAAGCACCAAAAACCAAGCACCAAACACCAAACACCAAGCACCAAGCACCAAACACCTAACACCAAGCACCAAACACCAAGCACCAAACACCAAGCACCATGCACCAAGCACCAAGCACCAAGCACCAAACACCAAGCACCAAACACCAAGCACCAAACACCAAGCACCAAGCACCAAACACCAAGCACCAAGCACCAAGCACCAAACACCAAGAACCATGCACCAAGCACCAAGTACAAACACCAAGCACCAAGCACCAAACACCAAGCACCAAGCACCAAGCATCAAACACCAAGCACCAAACACCAAACACCAAGCACCAAGCACCAAGCATCAAACACCAAGCATATAACACCAAACACCAAGCACCAAGCACCAAACACCAAACACCAAGCACCAAGCACCATGCACCAAGCACCAAGCACCCAGCACCCAGCACCAAACACCAAGCACCAAGCACCAAACACCAAGCACCAAGCACCAAGCAACAAGCACCAAACACCAAACACCAAACACCAAGCACCAAACACCAAACACCAAACACCAAGCACCAAACACCAAGCACCAGACACCAAGCAGCAAACACCAAATACCAAGCACCAAGCACAAAGCACCAAGCACCAAACACCAAGCACCCAGCACCAAACACCAAGCACCAAGCACCAAACACCAAGCACCAAGCACCAAGCACCAAACACCAAAAACCAAGCACCAAGCACCAAGCACCAAATACCAAACACCAAGCACCAAGCACCAAACACCAAACACCAAGCACCAAACACCAAGCACCAAAGACCAAACACCAAACAGCAAACACCAAACACCAAACAGCAAACACCAAACACGAAACAGCAAACACCATACAGCAAACACCAAACACCAAAAAGCAGACACCAAACAGCAAACACCAAACACCAAACATCAAACACCAAACACCAAGCACCAAGCACCAAACACCAAACACCAAACACCAAGCACCAAACACCAAGCACCAGACACCAAGCACCAAACACCAAATACCAAGCACCAAGCACCAAACACCAAACACCAAACACCAAGCACCAAACACCAAGCACCAGACACCAAGCACCAAACACCAAATACCAAGCACCAAGCACCAAGCACCAAACACCAAACACCAAGCACCAAGCACCAAACACCAAACACCAAGCACCAAGCACCAAACACCAAGCACCAAAGACCAAACACCAAACAGCAAACACCAAACACGAAACAGCAAACACCATACAGCAAACACCAAACACCAAAAAGCAGACACCAAACAGCAAACAGCAAACAGCAAACACCAAACACCAAACACCAAGCACCAAGCACCAAACACCAAGCACCAAACACCAAGCACCAAGCACCAAACACCAAGCACCAAACACCAACCACCAAGCAGCAAGCACCAAGTACCAAACACCAAGAACCAAGAACCAAACACCAAGCACCAAGCACCAAGTACAAACACCAAGCACCAAGCACCAAACACAAAACACCAAGCACGAAGCACCAAGCACCAAACACCAAGCAGCAAACACCAAACACCAAGCACGAAGCACCAAGCACCAAACACAAAGCACCCAGCACCAAACACCAAGGACCAAGCACCAAGCACCAAGCACCAAAATCCAAACACCAAACACAAAACACCAAGCAACAAGCACCAAACACCAAACTCCAAGCACCAAGCACCAAGCACCAAACACCAAACACCAAGCACCAAGCACCAGGCACCAAACACCAAGCACCAATCACCAAACACCAAGCACCAAGCACCAAACACCAAATACCAAACACCAAACACCAAACAGCAAACAACATACAGCAAACACCAAACACCAAAAAGCAGACACCAAACAGCAAACACCAAACAACAAACACCAAACACCAAACAGCAAACACCAAACAACAAACACCAAGCACCAAGCACCAAACACCAAGCACCAAGCACCAAGCACCAAACACAAAACAGCAAACACCAAACACCAAACACCAAACAGCAAACACCAAGCACCAATCACCAAACAACAAGCACCAGGCACCAAGCACCAAACACCAAACACCAAGCACCAAGCACCAAACACCAAGCACCAAAGACCAAGCACCAAACACCAAACACCAAAGAGCAAACAACAAACACCAAACAGCAAACACCAAGCATCAAACACCTAACACCTAACACCAAGCACCAAGCACCAAGCACCAAACACCAGGCACCAAACACCAAACACCAAGCATCAAGCACCAAACACCATGCACCAGGCACCAAGCACCAAACACCAAGCACCAAGCACCAAACACCAAGCACCAAGCATGAAGCACCAAACACCAAACACCAAGCACGAAATACCTAACACCAAGAACCAAGCACCAAGCACCAAACACCAAGCACCAAACACCAAACACCAAGCACTAAGCAGCAAACACCTAGCACCAAACACCAAGAATCAAGCACAAAACACCAAGCACCAAGCACCAAGTACAAACACCAACCATCAAGCACCAAGCACCAAACACCAAGCACCAAACACCAAGCACCAAGCACCAAGCACCAAACACCAAACAGCAAACACCAAACACCAAACACCAAGCACCAAGCACCAAGCATCAAACACCAAGCACCAAACACCAAACAGCAAACACCAAACACCAAACACCAATCAGCAAACACCAAGCACCAATCACCAAACAACAAGCAGCAGGCACCAAGCACCAAGCACCAAACACCAAGCACCAAGCACCAAGCACCAAACACCAAACAGCAAACACCAAGCACCAAACACCAAACAGCAAACACGAAGCACCAATCACCAAACAAGAAGCACCAGGCACCAAGCACCAAACACCAAACACCAAGCACCAAGCACCAAACACCAAGCACCAAAGACCAAGCACCAAAGACCAAACACCAAACAGCAAACACCAAACACCAAACAGCAAACACCAAACATGAAACAGCAAACACCATAGAGCAAACACCAAACACCAAAAAGCAGACACCAAACAGCAAACAGCAAACACCAAAAACAGCAAACAGCAAACAGCAAACACCAAGCACCAAACACCAAGTACCAAGCACCAAATACCAAGCACCAAGCACCAAACACCAAACCCCAAGCACCAAGCACCAAACACTAATCATAATGCACCAAGCACCAAGCACCAAACACCAAGCACCAAGCACCAAGCACTAAACACCAAACAGCAAAGACCAAGCACCAAGCACCAAGCACCAAACACCAAGCACCAAGCACCAAACACCAAACCCCAAGCACCTAGCACCAAACACTAAGCACCAAGCACCAAACACCAAGCACCAAGCACCAAACACCAAGCACCAAGCACCAAGCACCAAACACCAAACACCAAGCACCAAAGACCAAGCACCAAGCACCAAACACCAAGCACCCAGCACCAAACACCAAGCACCAAACACCAACCACCCAGCACCAAGCACCAGACACCAAGCACAAAGCACCAAACACCAAACACCAAGCACCAAGCACCAAACACCAAGCACCAAGCACCTAGCACCAAACACCAAACACCAAGCACCAAACACCAAGCACCAATCACCAAGCACCAAACACCAAGCAGCCAGCAGCAAGCACCAAACACCAAACACCAAGCACCAAGCACCAAAAACCAAACACCACGCACCAAGAACCAAACACCTAACACCAAGCACCAAGCACCACGTAGCAAGCACCAAACACCAAGCACCAAACACCAAACACCAAGCACCAAGCACCAAAAACCAAGCACCAAACACCAAACACCAAGCACCAAGCACCAAACACCTAACACCAAGCACCAAACACCAAGCACCAAACACCAAGCACCATGCACCAAGCACCAAGCACCAAGCACCAAACACCAAGCACCAAACACCAAGCACCAAACACCAAGCACCAAGCACCAAACACCAAGCACCAAGCACCAAGCACCAAACACCAAGAACCATGCACCAAGCACCAAGTACAAACACCAAGCACCAAGCACCAAACACCAAGCACCAAGCACCAAGCATCAAACACCAAGCACCAAACACCAAACACCAAGCAACAAGCACCAAGCATCAAACACCAAGCATATAACACCAAACACCAAGCACCAAGCACCAAACACCAAACACCAAGCACCAAGCACCATGCACCAAGCACCAAGCACCCAGCACCCAGCACCAAACACCAAGCACCAAGCACCAAACACCAAGCACCAAGTACCAAGCAACAAGCACCAAACACCAAACACCAAACACCAAGCACCAAACACCAAGCAACAAGCACCAAGCATCAAACACCAAGCATATAACACCAAACACCAAGCACCAAGCACCAAGCACCAAGCACCAAACACCAAGCACCCAGCACCAAACACCAAGCACCAAGCACCAAACACCAAGCACCAAGCACCAAGCACCAAACACCAAACACCAAGCACCAAGCACCAAGCACCAAATACCAAACACCAAGCACCAAGCACCAAACACCAAACACCAAGCACCAAACACCAAGCACCAAAGACCAAACACCAAACAGCAAACACCAAACACCAAACAGCAAACACCAAACACGAAACAGCAAACACCATACAGCAAACACCAAACACCAAAAAGCAGACACCAAACAGCAAACACCAAACACCAAACACCAAACACCAAACACCAAGCACCAAGCACCAAACACCAAACACCAAACACCAAGCACCAAACACCAAGCACCAGACACCAAGCACCAAACACCAAATACCAAGCACCAAGCACCAAACACCAAACACCAAACACCAAGCACCAAACACCAAGCACCAGACACCAAGCACCAAACATCAAATACCAAGCACCAAGCACCAAGCACCAAACACCAAACACCAAGCACCAAGCACCAAACACCAAACACCAAGCACCAAGCACCAAACACCAAGCACCAAAGACCAAACACCAAACAGCAAACACCAAACACGAAACAGCAAACACCATACAGCAAACACCAAACACCAAAAAGCAGACACCAAACAGCAAACAGCAAACAGCAAACACCAAACACCAAACACCAAGCACCAAGCACCGAACACCAAACACCAAGCACCAAACACCAAGCACCAAGCACCAAACACCAAGCACCAAACACCAACCACCAAGCAGCAAGCACCAAGTACCAAACACCAAGAACCAAGAACCAAACACCAAGCACCAAGCACCAAGTACAAACACCAAGCACCAAGCACCAAACACAAAACACCAAGCACCAAGCACCAAGCACCAAACACCAAGCAGCAAACACCAAACACCAAGCACGAAGCACCAAGCACCAAACACAAAGCACCCAGCACCAAACACCAAGGACCAAGCACCAAGCACCAAGCACCAAAATCCAAACACCAAACACAAAACACCAAGCAACAAGCACCAAACACCAAACTCCAAGCACCAAGCACCAAGCACCAAACACCAAACACCAAGCACCAAGCACCAGGCACCAAACACCAAGCACCAATCACCAAACACCAAGCACCAAGCACCAAACACCAATTACCAAACACCAAACACCAAACAGCAAACAACATACAGCAAACACCAAACACCAAAAAGCAGACACCAAACAGCAAACACCAAACAACAAACACCAAACACCAAACAGCAAACACCAAACAACAAACACCAAACAACAAACACCAAACAACAAACACCAAACAACAAACACCAAACAGTAAACAGCAAACACCAAATACCAAGCACCAAGCACCAAACACCAAACACCAAACACCAAGCACCAAGCACCAAACACCAAGCACCAAACACCAAACCCCAAGCACCTAGCACCAAACACTAAGCACCAAGCACCAAACACCAAGCACCAAGCACCAAACACCAAGCACCAAGCACCAAGCACCAAACACCAAACACCAAGCACCAAAGACCAAGCACCAAGCACCAAACACCAAGCACCCAGCACCAAACACCAAGCACCAAACACCAACCACCCAGCACCAAGCACCAAACACCAAGCACCAAGCACCAAACACCAAACACCAAGCACCAATCATCACCAAACACCAAGCACCAAGCACCTAGCACCAAACACCAAACACCAAGCACCAAACACCAAGCACCAATCACCAAGCACCAAACACCAAGCAGCCAGCAGCAAGCACCAAACACCAAACACCAAGCACCAAGCACCAAAAACCAAACACCACGCACCAAGCACTAAACACCTAACACCAAGCACCAAGCACCACGTAGCAAGCACCAAACACCAAGCACCAAACACCAAACACCAAGCACCAAGCACCAAATACCAAGCACCAAACACCAAACACCAAGCACCAAGCACCAAACTCCGAAAACCAAGCACCAAACACCAAGCACCAAACACCAAGCACCATGCACCAAGCACCAAGCACCAAGCACCAAACACCAAGCACCAAACACCAAGCACCAAACACCAAGCACCAAGCACCAAACACCAAACACCAAGCACCAAGCACCAAACACCAAGAACCAAGCACCAAGCACCAAGCACCAAGCACCAAACACCAAACCCCAAGCACCAAGCACCAAACACTAATCACCAAGCACCAAGCACCAAACACCAAGCACCAAGCACCAAACACCAAACACCAATCACCAAACACCAAGCACCAAGCACCAAGCACCAAACACCAAGCACCAAGCACCAAGCACCAAGCACCAAACACCAAGCACCAAACACTAAACGCCAAGCACCAAGCACCAAACACCAAACACGAAGCACCAAGCACCAAACACCAAGCCCCAAGTACCAAGCACCAAACACCAAACACCAAGCACCAAGCACCAAGCACCTAGCACCAAACACCAAGCACCAAGCACCAAACACCAAGCACCAATCACCAAGCACCAAACACCAAGCAGCAAGCAGCAAGCGCCAAACACCAAACACCAAACACCAAGCACCAAGCACCAAGCACCAAACACCTAACACCTAACACCAAGCACCAAGCACCAAACACCAAGCACCAAACACCAAACACCAAGCACCAAGCAACAAACACCACGCACCAGGCACCAAGCACCAAACACCAAGCACCAAGCACCAAACACCAAGCACCAGGCATGAAGCACCAAACACCTAACACCAAGCACCAAGCACCAAGCACCAAACACCAAGCACCAAACACCAAACACCAAGCACCAAGCACCAAACACCAAGCACCAAGCTCCAAACACCAAGCACCAAACACCAAGTACAAACACCAAGCACCAAGCACCAAACACCAAGCACCAAGCACCAAGCATCAAGCACCAAGCATCAAACACCAAACACCAAGCAACAAGCACCAAACACCAAACACCAAGCATCAAACACCAAACACAAAACACCTAACACCAAACACCAAGCACCAAGCACCAAGCATCAAGCACCAAGCATCAAACACCAAGCACCAAGCACCAAGCACGCAGCACCAAACAGCAAACACCAAGCACCAATCACCAAACAACAAGCACCAGGCACCAAGCACCAAACACCAAACACCAAGCACCAAGCACCAAACACCAAGCACGAAGCACCAAGCACCAAACACCAAGCCCCAAGTACCAAGCACCAAACACCAAACACCAAGCACCAAGCACCAAGCACCTAGCACCAAACACCAAGCACCAAGCACCAAACACCAAGCACCAAACACCAAACAACAAACACCAAACAGCAAACACCAAACATGAAACAGCAAACACCATAGAGCAAACAACAAACACCAAAAAGCAGACACCAAACAGCAAACAGCAAACACCAAAGACCAAACAGCAAACAGCAAACACCAAGAACCAAACACCAAGTACCAAGCACCAAACACCAAGCACCAAGCACCAAACACCAAGCACCAAGCACCAAGCATCAAGCAGGAAGCATCAAACACCAAACACCAAGCACCAAGCACCAAACACCAAACACCAAACACCAATCATCAAACACCAAACACCAAGCACCAAGCACCAAGCACCAAGCACCAAGCACCAAACACCAAGCCCCAAGCACCAAACACCAAACACCAAGCACCAAGCACCAATCACCAAACAACAAGCACCAAGCACCAAACACCAAGCACCAAGCACCAAACACCAAACACCAAGCACCAAGCTCCAAACACCAAGCACCAAAGACTAAACACCAAACAGGAAACACCAAACACCAAACACCAAACACCAAACAGCAAACAATAAACACGAAACAGCAAACACGATACAGCAAACACCAAACACCAAAAAGCAGACACCAAACAGCAAACAGCAAACAGCAAACACCAAACACCAAACAGCAAAAACCAAACACCAAGCACCAATCACCAAGCACCAAGCACCAAACACCAAGCACCAAGCACCAAACACCAAACCCCAAGCACCAAGCACCAAACACTAATCACCAAGCACCAAAGACTAAGCACCAAGCGCCAAGCACCAAACACCAAGCACCAAGCACCAAACACCAAGCACCAAGCACCAAACACCAACCAACCAGCACCAAGCACCAAGCTCCAAACACCAAGCACCAAACACCAAACACCAAGCACCAAACACCAAGCTCCAAGCACCAAACACCAAGCCCCAAGTACCAAGCACCAAACACCAAGCACCAAACACCAAGCACCAAGCACCAAACATCAAGCACCAAGCACCAAACACCAAGCACCAATCACCAAACACCTAACACCTAACACCAAACACAAAGCACCAAGCACCAAACACCAAGCACCAAACACCAAACACCAAGCATCAAGCACCAAACACCATGCACCAGGCACCAAGCACCAAACACCAAGCACCAAGCACCAAACACCAAGCACCAAGCATGGAGCACCAAACACCAAACACCAATCACCAAACACCTAACACCAAGCACCAAGCACCAAGCACCAAACACCAAGCACCAAACACCAAACACCAAGCACTAAGCACCAAGCACCAAGCACCAAACACCAAGAATCAAGCACAAAACACCAAGCACCAAGCACCAAGTACAAACACCAAGCATCAAGCACCAAGCACCAAACACCAAGCACCAAGCACCAAACACCAAGCACCAAGCACCAAGCACCAAACACAAAACAGCAAACACCAAACACCAAACACCAAACAGCAAACACCAAGCACCAATCACCAAACAACAAGCACCAGGCACCAAGCACCAAACACCAAACACCAAGCACCAACCACCAAACACCAAGCACCAAAGACCAAGCACCAAAGACCAAACACCAAACAGCAAACAACAAACACCAAACAGCAAACACCAAGCATCAAACACCTAACACCTAACACCAAGCACCAAGCACCAAGCACCAAACACCAAGCACCAAACACCAAACACCAAGCATCAAGCACCAAACACCATGCACCAGGCACCAAGCACCAAACACCAAGCACCAAGCACCAAACACCAAGCACCAAGCATGAAGCACCAAACACCAAACACCAAGCACGAAATACCTAACACCAAGCACCAAGCACCAAGCACCAAACACCAAGCACCAAACACCAAACACCAAGCACTAAGCAGCAAACACCTAGCACCAAACACCAAGAATCAAGCACAAAACACCAAGCACCAAGCACCAAGTACAAACACCAACCATCAAACACCAAGCACCAAACACCAAGCACCAAACACCAAGCACCAAGCACCAAGCACCTAACACCAAACAGCAAACAGCAAACACCAAACACCAAGCACCAAGCACCAAGCATCAAACACCAAGCATCAAACACCAAACACCAAGCACCCAGCACCAAACACCAAACAGCAAACACCAAACACCAAACACCAAACAGCAAACACCAAGCACCAATCACCAAACAACAAGCACCAGGCACCAAGCACCAAACACCAAGCACCAAGCACCAAACACCAAGCACCAAGCACCAAACACCAAGCACCAAGCACCAAGCACCAAACACCAAACAGCAAACACCAAACACCAAACACCAAACAGCAAACACCAAGCACCAAAGACCAAGCGCCAAGCACCAAACACCAAGCACCAAGCACCAAACACCAAGCACCAAGCACCAAACACCAACCACCCAGTACCAAGCACCAAGCACCAAACACCAAGCACCAAACACCAAGCACCAAACACCAAGCACCAAGCACCAAACACTAAGCCCCAAGTACCAAGCACCAAACACCAAGCACCAAACACCAAGCACCAAGCACCAAACATCAAGCACCAAGCACCAAACACCAAGCACCAATCACCAAACACCTAACACCTAACACCAAGCACCAAGCACCAAGCACCAAACACCAAGCACCAAACACCTAACACCAAGTACCAAGCACCAAGCACCAAACACCAAGCACCAAACACCAAACACCAAGCACTAAGCACCAAACACCAAGCACCAAACACCAAGAATCAAGCACGAAACACCAAGCACCAAGCACCAAGTACAAACACCAAGCATCAAGCACCAAGCACCAAACACCAAGCACCAAGCACCAAACACCAAGCACCAAGCACCAAGCACCAAACACAAAACAGCAAACACCAAACACCAAACACCAAACAGCAAACACCAAGCACCAATCACCAAACAACAAGCACCAGGCACCAAGCACCAAACACCAAACACCAAGCACCAAGCACCAAACACCAAGCACCAAAGACCAAGCACCAAAGACCAAACACCAAGCACCAAGCATGAAGCACCAAACACCAAACACCAAGCACCAAATACCTAACACCAAGCACCAAGCACCAAGCACCAAACACCAAGTACCAAACACCAAACACCAAGCACTAAGCAGCAAACACCTAGCACCAAACACCAAGAATCAAGCACAAAACACCAAGCACCAAGCACCAAGTACAAACACCAACCATCAAGCACCAAGCACCAAACACCAAGCACCAAACACCAAGCACCAAGCACCAAGCACCAAACAGCAAACAGCAAACACCAAACACCAAACACCAAGCACCAAGCACCAAGCATCAAACACCAAGCACCAAACACCAAACAGCAAACACCAAACACCAAACACCAAACACCAAACACCAAGCACCAATCACCAAACAACAAGCACCAGGCACCAAGCACCAAACACCAAGCACCAAGCACCAAACACCAAGCACCAAGCACCAAACACCAAGCACCAAGCACCAAGCACCAAACACCAAACAGCAAACACCAAACACCAAACACCAAACAGCAAACACCAAGCACCAATCACCAAACAACAAGCACCAGGCACCAAGCACCAAACACCAAACACCAAGCACCAAGCACCAAACACCAAGCACCAAAGACCAAGCACCAAAGACCAAACACCAAACAGCAAACACCAAACACCAAACAGCAAACACCAAACATGAAACAGCAAACACCATAGAGCAAACACCAAACACCAAAAAGCAGACACCAAACAGCAAACAGCAAACACCAAAAACAGCAAACAGCAAACAGCAAACACCAAGCACCAAACACCAAGTACCAAGCACCAAATACCAAGCACCAAGCACCAAACACCAAACCCCAAGCACCAAGCACCAAACACTAATCACAATGCACCAAGCACCAAGCACCAAACACCAAGCACCAAGCACCAAGCACTAAACACCAAACACCAAAGACCAAGCACCAAGCACCAAGCACCAAACACCAAGCACCAAGCACCAAACACCTAACCCCAAGCACCTAGCACCAAACACTAAGCACCAAGCACCAAACGCCAAGCACCAAGCACCAAACACCAAGCACCAAGCACCAAGCACCAAACACCAAACACCAAGCACCAAAGACCAAGCACCAAGCACCAAGCACCAAACACCAAGCACCCAGCACCAAACACCAAGCACCAAACACCAACCACCCAGCACCAAGCACCAAACACCAAGCACAATGCACCAAACACCAAACACCAAGCACCAAGCACCAAACACCAAGCACCAAGCACCTAGCACCAAACACCAAACACCAAGCACCAAACACCAAGCACCAATCACCAAGCACCAAACACCAAGCAGCCAGCAGCAAGCACCAAACACCAAACACCAAGCACCAAGCACCAAAAAACCAAACACCACGCACCAAGCACCAAACACCTAACACCAAGCACCAAGCACCACGTAGCAAGCACCAAACACCAAGCACCAAACACCAAACACCAAGCACCAAGCACCAAACACCAAGCACCAAACACCAAACACCAAGCACCAAGCACCAAACACCTAACACCAAGCACCAAACACCAAGCACCAAACACCAAGCACCATGCACCAAGCACCAAGCACCAAGCATCAAACACCAAGCATCAAACACCAAGCACCAAACACCAAACAACAAGCACCAAGCACCAAGCATCAAACACCAAGCATATAACACCAAACACCAAACACCAAGCACCCAGCACCAAACACCAAGCACCAAGCACCAAGCACCAAACACCAAGCACCCAGCACCAAACACCAAGCACCAAGCACCAAACACCAAGCACCAAGCACCAAGCACCAAACACCAAACACCAAGCACCAAGCACCAAGCACCAAATACCAAACACCAAGCACCAAGCACCAAACACCAAACACCAAGCACCAAACACCAAGCACCAAAGACCAAACACCAAACAGCAAACACCAAACACCAAACAGCAAACACCAAACACGAAACAGCAAACACCATACAGCAAACACCAAACACCAAACACCAAACACCAAACACCAAGCACCAAGCACCAAACACCAAATACCAAGCACCAAGCACCAAACACCAAACACCAAACACCAAGCACCAAACACCAAGCACCAGACACCAAGCACCAAACACCAAATACCAAGCACCAAGCACCAAGCACCAAACACCAAACACCAAGCACCAAGCACCAAACACCAAACACCAAGCACCAAGCACCAAACACCAAGCACCAAAGACCAAACACCAAACAGCAAACACCAAACACGAAACAGCAAACACCATACAGCAAACACCAAACACCAAAAAGCAGACACCAAAGAGCAAACAGCAAACAGCAAACACCAAACACCAAACACCAAGCACCAAGCACCAAACACCAAACACCAAGCACCAAACACCAAGCACCAAGCACCAAACACCAAGCACCAAACACCAAGCACCAAGCAGCAAGCACCAAGTACCAAACACCAAGAACCAAGAACCAAACACCAAGCACCAAGCACCAAGTACAAACACCAAGCACCAAGCACCAAACACAAAACACCAAGCACCAAGCACCAAGCACCAAACGCCAAGCAGCAAACACCAAACACCAAGCACGAAGCACCAAGCACCATACACAAAGCACCCAGCACCAAACACCAAGGACCAAGCACCAAGCACCAAGCACCAAAAACCAAACACCAAACACAAAACACCAAGCAACAAGCAGCAAACACCAAACTCCAAGCACCAAGCACCAAGCACCAAACACCAAACACCAAGCACCAAGCACCAGGCACCAAACACCAAGCACCAAGCACCAAACACCAAGCACCAAGCACCAAACACCAAATACCAAACACCAAACACCGAACAGCAAACAACATACAGCAAACACCAAACACCAAAAAGCAGACACCAAACAGCAAACACCAAACAACAAACACCAAACACCAAACAGCAAACACGAAACAACAAACACCAAACAACAAACACCAAACAACAAACACCAAACAACAAACACCAAACAGTAAACAGCAAACACCAAATACCAAGCACCAAGCACCAAACACCAAACACCAAACACCAAGCACCAAGCACCAAACACCAAGCACCAAACACCAAACCCCAAGCACCTAGCACCAAACACTAAGCACCAAGCACCAAACACCAAGCACCAAAGACCAAGCACCAAGCACCAAACACCAAGCACCCAGCACCAAACACCAAGCACCAAACACAAACCACCCAGCACCAAGCACCAAACACCAAGCACCAAGCACCAAACACCAAACACCAAACACCAAGCACCAAACACCAAGCACCAAGCACCTAGAACCAAACACCAAACACCAAGCACCAAACACCAAGCCCCAATCACCAAGCACCAAGCAGCCAGCAGCAAGCACCAAACACCAAACACCAAGCACCAAGCACCAAAAACCAAACACCAAGCAACAAACACCTAACACCAAGCACCAAGCACCAAGTACCAAGCACCAAACACCAAGCACCAAACACCAAACACCAAGCACCAAGCACCAAACACCAAGCACCAAACACCAAACACCAAGCACCAAGCACAAAACACCTAACACCAAGCACCAAACACCAAGCACCAAACACCAAGCACCAAGCACCAAAGCACCAGGCACCAAGCACCAAACACCAAGCACCAAACACCAAGCACCAAACACAAAGCACCAAGCACCAAGCACCAAGCACCAAACACAAAGAACCAAGCACCAAGCACCAAGTACAAACACCAAGCTCCAAGCACCAAACACCAAGCACCAAGCACCAAGCATCAAACACCAAGCATCAAACACCAAGCACCAAACACCAAACAACAAGCACCAAGCACCAAGCATCAAACACCAAGCATATAACACCAAACACCAAACACCAAGCACCCAGCACAAAACACCAAGCACCAAGCACCAAGCACCAAACACCAAGCACCCAGCACCAAACACCAAGCACCAAGCACCAAACACCAAGCACCAAGCACCAAGCACCAAACACCAAACACCAAGCACCAAGCACCAAGCACCAAATACCAAACACCAAGCACCAAGCACCAAACACCAAACACCAAGCACCAAACACCAAGCACCAAAGACCAAACACCAAACAGCAAACACCAAACACCAAACAGCAAACACCAAACACGAAACAGCAAACACCATACAGCAAACACCAAACACCAAAAAGCAGACACCAAACAGCAAACATCAAACACCAAACACCAAACACCAAACAGCAAACAGCAAACACCAAGCACCAAACACCAAGTACCAAGCACCAAACACCAAGCACCAAGCACCAAACACCAAACCCCAAGCACCAAGCACCAAAAACTAATCACCAAGCACCAAACACCAAGCACCAAGCACCAAACACCAAGCACCAAGCACCAAACACCAAGCACCAAGCACCAAGCACCAAACACCAAACACCAAGCACCAAAGACCAAGCACCAAGCACCAAGCACCAAACACCAAGCACCAAGCACCAAACACCAAGCACCCAGCACCCAGCACCAAACACCAAGCACCAAGCACCAAACACCAAGCACCAAGCACCAAGCAACAAGCACCAAACGCCAAACACCAAGCACCAAACACCAAGCACCAAGATCCAAGCACCAAACACCAAACACCAAACACCAAGCACCAAGCACCAAGCACCAGACACCAAGCACCAAGCACCAAACACCAAACACCAAGCACCAAGCACCAAACACCAAACACCAAGCACCAAGCACCAAACACCAAGCACCAAGCACCAAGCACCAAGTACCAAACACCAAGAACCAAGAAACAAACACCAAGCACCAAAAACCAAACACCAAACACAAAACACCAAGCAACAAGCACCAAACACCAAACTCCAAACACCAAAAAGCAGACACCAAACAGCAAACAGCAAACACCAAACACCAAACAGCAAACAGCAAACACCAAACACCAAACACCAAACACCAAGCACCAAGCACCAAACACCAAACACCAAGCACCAAACACCAAGCACCAAGCACCAAACACCAAGCACCAAACACCAAGCACCAAGCACCAAGCACCAAGTACCAAACACCAAGAACCAAGAACCAAACACCAAGCACCAAGCACCAAGTACAAACACCAAGCACCAAGCACCAAGCACCAAACACCAAGCACCAAGCACCAAACACAAAACACTAAGCATCAAGCACCAAGCACCAAACACCAAGCAGCAAACACCAAACACCAAGCACAAAGCACCAAGCACCAAACACAAAGCACCCAGCACCAAACACCAAGGACCAAGCACCAAGCACCAAGCACCAAAAACCAAACACAAAACACCAAGCACCAAGCACCAAACACCAAACACCAAGCACCAAGCACCAGGCACCAAACACCAAGCAACAAGCACCAAACACCAAGCACCAAGCACCAAACACCAAGCACCAAACACCAAACACCAAACAGCAAACAACATACAGCAAACACCAAACACCAAAAAGCAGACACCAAACAGCAAACACCAAACACCAAACACCAAACAGCAAACACCAGACAACAAACACCAAACAACAAACACCAAACAGCAAACAGCAAACACCAAATACCAAGCACCAAGCACCAAACACCAAACACCAAACACCAAGCACCAAACACCAAACCCCAAGCACCTAGCACCAAACACGAAGCACCAAGCACCAAACACCAAGCACCAAGCACCAAACACCAAGCACCAAGCACCAAACACCAAACACCAAGCACCAAGCACCAAGCACCAAGCACCAAACACCAAGCACCCAGCACCAAACACCAAGCACCAAACACCAACCACCCAGCACCAAGCACCAAGCACCAAACACCAAGCACCAAGCACCAAACACCAAACACCAAACACCAAGCACCAAGCACCAAACACCAAGCACCAAGCACCTAGCACCAAACACCAAACACCAAGCACTAAACACCAAGCACCAATCACCAAGCAGCCAGCAGCAAGCACCAAACACCAAACACCAAGCACCAAGCACCAAAAACCAAACACCAAGCACCAAGCACCAAACACCTAACACCAAGCACCAAGCACCAAGTAGCAAGCACCAAACACCAAGCACCAAACACCAAACACCAAGCACCAAGCACAAAACACCAAGCACCAAACACCAAGCACCAAGCATCAAACACCTAACACCAAGCACCAAACACCAAGCACCAAACACCAAGCACCAAGCACCAAGCACCAAGCACCAGGCACCAAGCACCAAACACGAAGCACCAAACACCAAGCACCAAACACAAAGCACCAAGCACCAAACACCAAGCACCAAACACCAAGAACCAAGCACCAAGCACCAAGTACAAACACCAAGCACCAAGCACCAAACACCAAGCACCAAGCACCAAGCATAAAACACCAAGCATCAAACACCAAGCACCAAACACCAAACACCAAGCACCAAGCACCAAGCATCAAACACCAAGCATATAACACCAAACAACAAGCACCAAGCACCAAACACGAAACACCAAGCACCAAGCGCCAAGCACTAAACACCAAGCACCCAGCACCAAACACCAGGCACCAAACACCAAACACCAAGCACCAAACACCAAACACCAAACACCAAGCACCAAACAACAAACACCAAGCACCAAGCACCAAACACCAAGCACCAAAGACCAAACACCAAACAGCAAACAGCAAACACCAAACAGCAAACACCAAACGCGAAACAGCAAACACCATACAGCAAACACCAAACACCAAAAAGCAGACACCAAACAGCAAACACCAAACACCAAACACCAAACACCAAACACCAAACACCAAACAGCAAACACCAAACACCAAGCACGAAACACCAAGTACCAAGCACCAAACACCAAGCGCCAAGCACCAAACACCAAACCCCAAGCACCAAGTACCAAACACTAATCACCAAGCACCAATCACCAAGCACCAAGCACCAAGCACCAAACACCAAACACCAAGCACCAAAGACCAAGCACCAAGCACCAAGCACCAAACACCAAGCACCAAGCACCAAGCACCAAACACCAAGCACCCAGCACCCAGCACCAAACACCAAGCATCAAGCACCAAACACCAAGCACCAAGCACCAAGCAACAAGGACCAAACACCAAACACCAAGCACCAAACACCAAGCACCAAGCACCAAGCACCAAACACCAAACACCAAACACCAAGCACCAAACACCAAACACCAAGCACCAGACACCAAGCACCAAACACCAAACACCAAGCACCAAGCACCAAGCACCAAACACCAAACACCAAACACCAAGCACCAAACACCAAACACCAAACACCAAGCACCAAGCACCAAACACCAAGCACCAAAGACCAAACACCAAACAACAAACACCAAACACCAAAAAGCAGACACCAAACAGCAAACAGCAAACACCAAACACCAAACAGCAAACAGCAAACACCAAACACCAAACACCAAGCACCAAGCACCAAACACCAAACACCAAGCACCAAACACCAAGCAACAAGCACCAAACACCAAGCACCAAACACCAAGCACCAAGCACCAAGCACCAAGTACCAAACACCAAGAACCAAGAACCAAACACCAAGCACCAAGCACCATGTACAAACACCAAGCACCAAGCACCAAGCACCAAACACCAAGCACCAAGCACCAAACTCAAAACACCAAGCACCAAGCACCAAGCACCAAACACCAAGCAGCAAAGACCAAACACCAAGCACGAAGCACCAAGCACCAAACACAAAGCACCCAGCACCAAACACCAAGGACCAAGCACCAAGCACCAAGCACCAAAAACCAAACACCAAACACAAAACACCAAGCAACAAGCACCAAACACCAAACTCCAAGCACCAGGCACCAAACACCAAGATCCAAGCACCAAACACCAAGCACCAAGCACCAAACACCAAATACCAAACACCAAACACCAAACAGCAAACAACATACAGCAAACACCAAACACCAAACAGCAAACACCAAACAACAAACACCAAACAACAAACACCAAACAGCAAACATCAAACACCAAATACCAAGCACCAAGCACCAAACACCAAACACCAAACACCAAGCAACAAGCACCAAACACCAAGCACCAAACACCAAACCCCAAGCATCTAGCACCAAACACTAAGCACCAAGCACCAAACACCAGGCACCAAGCACCAAACACCAAGCACCAAGCTCCAAACACCAAACACCAAGCACCAAACACCAAGCACCAAGCACCAAACACCAAGCACCCAGCACCAAACACCAAGCACCAAACACCAACCACCCAGCACCAAGCACCAAGCACCAAACACCAGGCACCAAGCACCAAACACCAAACAACAAACACTAAACACGAAACAGCAAACACCATACAGCAAACACCAAACACCAAAAAGCAGACACCAAACAGCAAACACCAAACACCAAACACCAAACACCAAACAGCAAACACCAAACACCAAGCACCAAACACCAAGTACCAAGCACCAAACACCAAGCACCAAGCACCAAACACCAAACCCCAAGCACCAAGCACCAAACACTAATCACCAAGCACCAAACACGAAGCACCAAGCACCAAGCACCAAACAGCAAACACCAAGCACCAAAGACCAAGCACCAAGCACCAAGCACCAAGCACCAAACACCAAGCACCCAGCACCCAGCACCAAACACCAAGCACCAAGCACCAAACGCCAAGCACCAAGCACCAAGCAACAAGCACCAAACACCAAACACCAAGCACCAAACACCAAACACCAAGCACCAAGCACCAAACACCAAACACCAAACACCAAGCACCAAACACCAAGCACCAAGCACCAGACACCAAGCACCAAACACCAAACGCCAAACACCAAGCACCAAGCACCAAGCACCAAACACCAAACACCAAACACCAAGCACCAAACACCAAACACCAAGCACCAAGCACCAAACACCAAGCACCACAGACCAAACACCAAACAGCAAACACCAAACACCAAAACAGCAAACACCATACAGCAAACACCAAACACCAAAAAGCAGACACCAAACAGCAAACAGCAAACACCAAACACCAAACAGCAAACAGCAAACACCAAACACCAAACACCAAGCACCAAGCACCAAACACCAAACACCAAGCACCAAACACCAAGCAACAAGCACCAAACACCAAGCACCAAACACCAAGCACCAAGCACCAAGCACCAAGTACCAAACACCAAGAACCAAGAACCAAACACCAAGCACCAAGCACCAAGCACCAAACACCAAGCACCAAGCACCAAACTCAAAACACCAAGCACCAAGCACCAAGCACCAAACACCAAGCAGCAAACACCAAACACCAAGCACAAAGCACCAAGCACCAAACACCAAGCAACATGCACCAAACACCAAACTCCAAGCACCAAGAACCAAGCACCAAACACCAAACACCAAGCACCAAGCACCAAGCACCAGACACCAAGTACCAAGTACAAACACCTAGCACCAAGCACCAAACACCAAGCACCAAGCACCAAACACAAAACACCAAGCATCAAGCACCAAGCACCAAACACCAAACAGCAAACACCAAACAGCAAACACCAAACAACAAACACCAAACAACAAACACCAAACAGCAAACAGCAAACACCAAATACCAAGCACCAAGCACCAAACACCAAACACCAAACACCAAGCACCAAGCACCAAACACCAAGCACTAAACACCAAACCCCAAGCACCTAGCACCAAACACTAAGCACCAAGCACCAAACACCAAGCACCAACCACCAAACACCAAGCACCAAGCACCAAACACCAAACACCAAGCACCAAACACCAAGCACCAAGCACCAAACACCAAGCACCCAGCACCAAACACCAAGCACCAAACACCAACCACCCAGCACCAAGCACCAAGCACCAAACACCAAGCACCAAGCACCAAACACCAAACACCAAACACCAAGCACCAAGCACCAAACACCAAGCACCAAGCACCTAGCACCAAACACCAAACACCAAGCACCAAACACCAAGCACCAATCACCAAGCACCAAGCAGCCAGCAGCAAGCACCAAACACCAAACACCAAGCACCAAGCACCAAAAACCAAACACCAAAGACCAAACACCAAACAGCAAACACCAAACACCAAGCACCAAGCACCAGGCACCAAACACCAAGATCCAAGCACCAAACACCAAGCACCAAGCACCAAACACCAAATACCAAACACCAAACACCAAACAGCAAACAACATACAGCAAACACCAAACACCAAAAAGCAGACACCAAACAGCAAACACCAAACACCAAACACCAAACAGCAAACACCAAACAACAAACACCAAACAACAAACACCAAACAGCAAACATCAAACACCAAATACCAAGCACCAAGCACCAAACACAAAACACCAAACACCAAGCAACAAGCACCAAACACCAAGCACCAAACACCAAACCCCAAGCATCTAGCACCAAACACTAAGCACCAAGCACCAAACACCAGGCACCAAGCACCAAACACCAAGCACCAAGCACCAAACACCAAACACCAAGCACCAAACACCAAGCACCAAGCACCAAACACCAAGCACCCAGCACCAAACACCAAGCACCAAACACCAACCACCCAGTACCAAGCACCAAGCACCAAACACCAAGCACCAAGCACCAAACACCAAACAGCAAACACTAAACACGAAACAGCAAACACCATACAGCAAACACCAAACTCCAAAAAGCAGACACCAAACAGCAAACACCAAACACCAAACACCAAACACCAAACAGCAAACACCAAACACCAAGCACCAAACACCAAGTACCAAGCACCAAACACCAAGCACCAAGCACCAAACACCAAACCCCAAGAACCAAGCACCAAACACTAATCACCAAGCACCAAACACGATGCACCAAGCACCAAGCACCAAACAGCAAACACCAAACACCAAAGACCAAGCACCAAGCACCAAGCACCAAACACCAAGCACCAAGCACCAAGCACCAAACACCAAGCACCCAGCACCCAGCACCAAACACCAAGCACCAAGCACCAAACACCAAGCACCAAGCACCAAGCAACAAGCACCAAACACCAAACACCAAGCACCAAACACCAAACACCAAGCACCAAGCACCAAACACCAAACACCAAACACCAAGCACCAAACACCAAGCACCAAGCACCAGACACCAAGCACCAAACACCAAACACCAAACACCAAGCACCAAGCACCAAGCACCAAACACCAAACACCAAACACCAAGCACCAAACACCAAACACCAAGCACCAAGCACCAAACACCAAGCACCAAAGACCAAACACCATACAGCAAACACCAAACACCAAAAAGCAGACACCAAACAGCAAACAGCAAACACCAAACACCAAACAGCAAACAGCAAACACCAAACACCAAACACCAAACACCAAGCAACAAGCACCAAACACCAAGCACCAAACACCAAGCACCAAGCACCAAGCACCAAGTACCAAATACCAAGAACCAAGAACCAAACACCAAGCACCAAGCACCAAGTACAAACACCAAGCACCAAGCACCAAGCACCAAACACCAAGCACCAAGCACCAAACTCAAAACACCAAGCACCAAGCACCAAGCACCAAACACCAAGCAGCAAACACCAAACACCAAGCACAAAGCACCAAGCACCAAACACCAAGCAACAATCACCAAACACCAAACTCCAAGCACCAAGAACCAAGCACCAAACACCAAACACCAAGCACCAAGCACCAAGCACCAAACACCAAGCACTAAGTACAAACACCTAGAACCAAGCACCAAGCACCAAACACCAAGCACCAAGCACCAAACACAAAACACCAAGCATCAAGCACCAAGCACCAAACACCAAGCAGCAAACACCAAACAGCAAACACCAAACAACAAACACCAAACAACAAACACCAAACAGCAAACAGTAAACACCAAATACCAAGCACCAAGCACCAAACACCAAACACCAAACACCAAGCACCAAGCACCAAACACCAAGCACCAAACACCAAACCCCAAGCACCTAGCACCAAACACTAAGCACCAAGCACCAAACACCAAGCACCAAGCACCAAACACCAAGCACCAAGCACCAAACACCAAACACCAAGCACCAAACACCAAGCACCAAGCACCAAACACCAAGCACCCAGCACCAAACACCAAGCACCAAACACCAACCACCCAGCACCAAGCACCAAGCACCAAACACCAAGCACCAAGCACCAAACACCAAACACCAAACACCAAGCACCAAGCACCAAACACCAAGCACCAAGCACCTAGCACCAAACACCAAACACCAAGCACCAAACACCAATCACCAATCACCAAGCACCAAGCAGCCAGCAGCAAGCACCAAACACCAAACACCAAGCACCAAGCACCAAAAACCAAACACCAAGCACCAAGCACCATACACCTAACACCAAGCACCAAGCACCAAGTACCAAGCACCAAACACCAAGCACCAAACACCAAACACCAAGCACCAAGCACCAAACACCAAGCACCAAACACCAAACACCAAGCACCAAGCACCAAACACCTAACACCAAGCACCAAAAACCAAACACCAAACACCAAGCACCAAGCAGCAGGCACCAAGCACCAAACACAAAGCACCAAGCACCAAGCACCAAACACCAAGAACCAAGCACCAAGCACCAAGTACAAACACCAAGCACCAAGCACCAAACACCAAGCACCAAGCACCAAGCATCAAACACCAAGCATCAAACACCAAGCACCAAACACCAAACTCCAAGCACCAAGCACCAAGCATCAAACACCAAGCATATAACACCAAACACCAAGCACCAAGCACCATGCACCAAACACCAAGCACCCAGCACCAAACCCCAAGCACCAAACACCAAACACCAAGCACCAAGCACCAAGCAACAAGCAATAAACACCAAACACCAGGCACCAAACACCAAGATCCAAGCACCAAACACCAAGCACCAAGCACCAAACACCAAATACCAAACACCAAACACCAAAAAGCAGACACCAAACAGCAAACACCAAACACCAAACACCAAACAGCAAACACCAAACAACAAACACCAAACAACAAACACCAAACAGCAAACATCAAACACCAAATACCAAGCACCAAGCACCGAACACCAAACACCAAACACCAAGCACCAAGCACCAAACACCAAGCACCAAACACCAAACCCCAAGCACCTAGCACCAAACACTAAGCACCAAGCACCAAACACCAAGCACCAAGCACCAAACACCAAGCACCAAGCACCAAACACCAAACACCAAGCACCAAACACCAAGCACCAAGCACCAAACACCAAGCACCCAGCACCAAACACCAAGCACCAAACACCAACCACCCAGCACCAAGCACCAAGCACCAAACACCAAGCACCAAGCACCAAACACCAAACAGCAAACACCAAACACGAAACAGCAGACACCATACAGCAAACACCAAACACCAAAAAGCAGACACCAAACAGCAAACACCAAACACCAAACACCAAACAGCAAACACCAAACAGCAAGCACCAAACACCAAGTACCAAGCACCAAACACTAATCACCAAGCACCAAACACCAAGCACCAAGCACCAAGCACCAAACAGCAAACACCAAGCACCAAAGACCAAGCACAAAGCACCAAGCACCAAACACCAAGCACCAAGCACCAAACACCAAGCACCCAGCACCCAGCACCAAACAGCAAGCACCAAGCACCAAACACCAAGCACCAAGCACCAAGCAACAAGCACCAAACACCAAACACCAAGCACCAAACACCAAACACCAAGCACCAAGCACCAAACACCAAACACCAAACACCAAGCACCAAACACCAAACACCGAGCACCAGACACCAAGCACCAAACACCAAACACCAAGCACCAAGCACCAAGCACCAAACACCAAACACCAAGCACCAAAGACCAAACACCAAACAGCAAACACCAAACACCAAAACAGCAAACACCATACAGCAAACACCAAACACCAAAAAGCAGACACCAAACAGCAAACAGCAAACACCAAACACCAAACAGCAAACACCAAACACCAAACACCAAACACCAAGCACCAAGCACCAAACACCAAACACCAAGCACCAAACACCAAGCAACAAGCACCAAACACCAAGCACCAAACACCAAGCACCAAGCACCAAGTACCAAACACCAAGAACCAAGAACCAAACACCAAGCACCAAGCACCAAGTAAAAACACCAAGCACCAAGCACAAAGCACCAAACACCAAGCACCAAGCACCAAACTCAAAACACCAAACACCAAGCACCAAGCACCAAACACCAAGCAGCAAACACCAAACACCAAGCACGAAGCACCAAGCACCAAACACAAAGCACCCAGCATCAAACACCAAGGACCAAGCACCAAGCACCAAGCACCAAACACCAAACACCAAGCACCAAGCACCAGGCACCAAACACCAAGCACCAAGCACCAAACACCAAGCACCAAGCACCAAACACCAAATACCAAACACCAAACACCAAACAGCAAACAACATACAGCAAACACCAAACACCAAAAAGCAGACACCAAACAGCAAACACCAAACACCAAACAACAAACACCAAACAACAAACACCAAACAGCAAACAGCAAACACAAAATACCAAGCACCAAGCACCAAACACCAAACACCAAACACCAAGCAGCAAGCACCAAACACCAAGCACCAAACACCAAACCCCAAGCACCTAGCACCAAACACTAAGCACCAAGCACCAAACACCAAGAACCAAGCACCAAACACCAAGCACCAAGCACCAAACACCAAACACCAAGCACCAAACACCAAGCACCAAACACCAAGCACCCAGCACCAAACACCAAGCACCAAACACCAACCACCCAGCACCAAGCACCAAGCACCAAACACCAAGCACCAAGCACCAAACACCAAACACCAAACACCAAGCACCAAGCACCAAACACCAAGCACCAAGCACCTAGCACCAAACACCAAACACCAAGCACCAAACACCAAGCACCAATCACCAAGCACCAAGCAGCCAGCAGCAAGCACCAAACACCAAACACCAAGCACCAAGCACCAAAAACCAAACACCAAGCACCAAGCACCAAACACCTAACACCAAGCACCAAGCACCAAGTACCAAGCACCAAACACCAAGCACCAAACACCAAACACCAAGCACCAAGCACCAAACACCAAGCACCAAACACCAAACACCAAGCACCAAGCACCAAACACCTAACACCAAGCCCCAAACACCAAACACCAAACACCAAGGACCAAGCAGCAGGCACCAAGCACCAAACACCAAGCACCAAACAGCAAGCACCAAACACAAAGCACCAAGCACCAAGCACCAAGCACCAAACACCAAGAACCAAGCACCAAGCACCAAGTACAAACACAAAGCACCAAGCACCAAACACCAAGTACCAAGCACCAAGCATCAAACACCAAGCAGCAAACACCAAGCACCAAACACCAAACACCAAGCACCAAGCACTAAGCATCAAACACCAAGCATATAACACCAAACACGAAACACCAAGCACCCAGCACCAAACACGAAACACCAAGCACCAAGCACCAAGCACCAAGCACCAAACACCAAGCACCCAGCACCAAACCCCAAGCACCAAACACCAAACACCAAGCACCAAGCACCAAGCAACCAGCAATAAACACCAAACACCAGGCACCAAACACCAAACACCAAGCACCAAACACCAAACACCAAACACCAAGCACCAAACACCAAACACCAAGCACCAAGCACCAAGCAACAAACACCAAACACCAAGCACCAAGCACCAAGCACCAAACACCAAGCACCAAACACCAAACACCAAGCACCAAGCACCAAACACCTAACACCAAGCCCCAAACACCAAACACCAAACACCAAGCACCAAGCAGCAGGCACCAAGCACCAAACACCAAGCACCAAACACCAAGCACCAAACACAAAGCACCAAGCACCAAGCACCAAGCACCAAACACCAAGAACCAAGCACCAAGCACCAAGTACAAACACCAAGCACCAAGCACCAAACACCAAGTACCAAGCACCAAGCATCAAACACCAAGCAGCAAACACCAAGCACCAAACACCAAACACCAAGCACCAAGCACTAAGCATCAAACACCAAGCATATAACACCAAACACCAAACACCAAGCACCTAGCACCAAACACGAAACACCAAGCACCAAGCACCAAGCACCAAGCACCAAACACCAAGCACCCAGCACCAAACCCCAAGCACCAAACACCAAACACCAAGCACCAAGCACCAAGCAACAAGCAATAAACACCAAACACCAGGCACCAAACACCAAACACCAAGCACCAAACACCAAACACCAAACACCAAGCACCAAACACCAAACACCAAGCACCAAGCACCAAGCACCAAACACCAAACACCAAGCACCAAGC
The DNA here is from genome assembly GCA_964016885.1 of Eledone cirrhosa. NCBI lineage: Eukaryota > Metazoa > Mollusca > Cephalopoda > Octopoda > Eledonidae > Eledone > Eledone cirrhosa. The sequence continues at coordinate 140,253,577 of OZ024743.1, read as the reverse complement.
ACCAAATACCAAACACCAAGCACCAAACACCAAGCACCAAGCATCAAGCACCAAGCATCAAACACCAAACACCAAGCACCAGGCACCAAGCACCAAAATCCAAGCACCAAGCACCAAACACCAAACACCAAGCACCAAACACCAAACACCAAGCACCAAGCACCAAGCACCAAACACCAAACAGCAAACAGCAAACACCAAACAGCAAACACCAAACACGAAACAGCAAACACCATACAGAAAACACCAAACACCAAAAAGCAGACACCAAACAGCAAACAGCAAACACCAAACAGCAAAATTCAAACACCAAACACCAAACACCAAACACCAAGCACCAAACACCAAACACCAAGCACCAAACACCAAGCACCAAGCACCAAGCGACAAACACCAAGCACCAAGCACCATGCACCAAACACCAAGCACCAAGCACCAAGCACCAAGCACCAAACACCAAGCCCCAAGCACCAAGCAACAAGCACCAAACACCAAGCACCAAACACCAAGCACCAAGCACCAAGTACCAAACACCAAGAACCAAGAACCAAACACCAAGCACCAAGCACCAAGTAAAAACACCAAGCACCAAGCACAAAGCACCAAACACCAAGCACCAAGCACCAAACTCAAAACACCAAACACCAAGCACCAAGCACCAAACACCAAGCAGCAAACACCAAACACCAAGCACGAAGCACCAAGCACCAAACACAAAGCACCCAGCATCAAACACCAAGGACCAAGCACCAAGCACCAAGCACCAAAAACCAAACACCAAACACAAAACACCAAGCAACAAGCACCAAACACCAAACTCCAAGCACCAAGCACCAAGCACCAAACACCAAACACCAAGCACCAAGCACCAGGCACCAAACACCAAGCACCAAGCACCAAACACCAAGCACCATGCACCAAACACCAAATACCAAACACCAAACACCAAACAGCAAACAACATACAGCAAACACCAAACACCAAAAAGCAGACACCAAACAGCAAACAGCAAACACCAAACACCAAACAACAAACACCAAACAACAAACACCAAACAGCAAACAGCAAACACCAAATACCAAGCACCAAGCACCAAACACCAAACACCAAACACCAAGCAGCAAGCACCAAACACCAAGCACCAAACACCAAACCCCAAGCACCTAGCACCAAACACTAAGCACGAAGCACCAAGCACCAAACACAAAGCACCCAGCATCAAACACCAAGGACCAAGCACCAAGCACCAAGCACCAAACACCAAACACCAAGCACCAAGCACCAGGCACCAAACACCAAGCACCAAGCACCAAACACCAAGCACCAAGCACCAAACACCAAATACCAAACACCAAACACCAAACAGCAAACAACATACAGCAAACACCAAACACCAAAAAGCAGACACCAAACAGCAAACACCAAACACCAAACAACAAACACCAAACAACAAACACCAAACAGCAAACAGCAAACACAAAATACCAAGCACCAAGCACCAAACACCAAACACCAAACACCAAGCAGCAAGCACCAAACACCAAGCACCAAACACCAAACCCCAAGCACCTAGCACCAAACACTAAGCACCAAGCACCAAACACCAAGAACCAAGCACCAAACACCAAGCACCAAGCACCAAACACCAAACACCAAGCACCAAACACCAAGCACCAAACACCAAGCACCCAGCACCAAACACCAAGCACCAAACACCAACCACCCAGCACCAAGCACCAAGCACCAAACACCAAGCACCAAGCACCAAACACCAAACACCAAACACCAAGCACCAAGCACCAAACACCAAGCACCAAGCACCTAGCACCAAACACCAAACACCAAGCACCAAACACCAAGCACCAATCACCAAGCACCAAGCAGCCAGCAGCAAGCACCAAACACCAAACACCAAGCACCAAGCACCAAAAACCAAACACCAAGCACCAAGCACCAAACACCTAACACCAAGCACCAAGCACCAAGTACCAAGCACCAAACACCAAGCACCAAACACCAAACACCAAGCACCAAGCACCAAACACCAAGCACCAAACACCAAACACCAAGCACCAAGCACCAAACACCTAACACCAAGCCCCAAACACCAAACACCAAACACCAAGGACCAAGCAGCAGGCACCAAGCACCAAACACCAAGCACCAAACAGCAAGCACCAAACACAAAGCACCAAGCACCAAGCACCAAGCACCAAACACCAAGAACCAAGCACCAAGCACCAAGTACAAACACAAAGCACCAAGCACCAAACACCAAGTACCAAGCACCAAGCATCAAACACCAAGCAGCAAACACCAAGCACCAAACACCAAACACCAAGCACCAAGCACTAAGCATCAAACACCAAGCATATAACACCAAACACGAAACACCAAGCACCCAGCACCAAACACGAAACACCAAGCACCAAGCACCAAGCACCAAGCACCAAACACCAAGCACCCAGCACCAAACCCCAAGCACCAAACACCAAACACCAAGCACCAAGCACCAAGCAACCAGCAATAAACACCAAACACCAGGCACCAAACACCAAACACCAAGCACCAAACACCAAACACCAAACACCAAGCACCAAACACCAAACACCAAGCACCAAGCACCAAGCAACAAACACCAAACACCAAGCACCAAGCACCAAGCACCAAACACCAAGCACCAAACACCAAACACCAAGCACCAAGCACCAAACACCTAACACCAAGCCCCAAACACCAAACACCAAACACCAAGCACCAAGCAGCAGGCACCAAGCACCAAACACCAAGCACCAAACACCAAGCACCAAACACAAAGCACCAAGCACCAAGCACCAAGCACCAAACACCAAGAACCAAGCACCAAGCACCAAGTACAAACACCAAGCACCAAGCACCAAACACCAAGTACCAAGCACCAAGCATCAAACACCAAGCAGCAAACACCAAGCACCAAACACCAAACACCAAGCACCAAGCACTAAGCATCAAACACCAAGCATATAACACCAAACACCAAACACCAAGCACCTAGCACCAAACACGAAACACCAAGCACCAAGCACCAAGCACCAAGCACCAAACACCAAGCACCCAGCACCAAACCCCAAGCACCAAACACCAAACACCAAGCACCAAGCACCAAGCAACAAGCAATAAACACCAAACACCAGGCACCAAACACCAAACACCAAGCACCAAACACCAAACACCAAACACCAAGCACCAAACACCAAACACCAAGCACCAAGCACCAAGCACCAAACACCAAACACCAAGCACCAAGCACCAAATACCAAACACCAAGCACCAAACACCAAGCACCAAGCATCAAGCACCAAGCATCAAACACCAAACACCAAGCACCAGGCACCAAGCACCAAAATCCAAGCACCAAGCACCAAACACCAAACACCAAGCACCAAACACCAAACACCAAGCACCAAGCACCAAGCACCAAACACCAAACAGCAAACAGCAAACACCAAACAGCAAACACCAAACACGAAACAGCAAACACCATACAGAAAACACCAAACACCAAAAAGCAGACACCAAACAGCAAACAGCAAACACCAAACAGCAAAATTCAAACACCAAACACCAAACACCAAACACCAAGCACCAAACACCAAACACCAAGCACCAAACACCAAGCACCAAGCACCAAGCGACAAACACCAAGCACCAAGCACCATGCACCAAACACCAAGCACCAAGCACCAAGCACCAAGCACCAAACACCAAGCCCCAAGCACCAAGCAACAAGCACCAAACACCAAGCACCAAACACCAAGCACCAAGCACCAAGTACCAAACACCAAGAACCAAGAACCAAACACCAAGCACCAAGCACCAAGTAAAAACACCAAGCACCAAGCACAAAGCACCAAACACCAAGCACCAAGCACCAAACTCAAAACACCAAACACCAAGCACCAAGCACCAAACACCAAGCAGCAAACACCAAACACCAAGCACGAAGCACCAAGCACCAAACACAAAGCACCCAGCATCAAACACCAAGGACCAAGCACCAAGCACCAAGCACCAAAAACCAAACACCAAACACAAAACACCAAGCAACAAGCACCAAACACCAAACTCCAAGCACCAAGCACCAAGCACCAAACACCAAACACCAAGCACCAAGCACCAGGCACCAAACACCAAGCACCAAGCACCAAACACCAAGCACCATGCACCAAACACCAAATACCAAACACCAAACACCAAACAGCAAACAACATACAGCAAACACCAAACACCAAAAAGCAGACACCAAACAGCAAACAGCAAACACCAAACACCAAACAACAAACACCAAACAACAAACACCAAACAGCAAACAGCAAACACCAAATACCAAGCACCAAGCACCAAACACCAAACACCAAACACCAAGCAGCAAGCACCAAACACCAAGCACCAAACACCAAACCCCAAGCACCTAGCACCAAACACTAAGCACCAAGCACCAAACACCAAGAACCAAGCACCAAACACCAAGCACCAAGCACCAAACACCAAACACCAAGCACCAAACACCAAGCACCAAACACCAAGCACCCAGCACCAAACACCAAGCACCAAACACCAACCACCCTGCACCAAGCACCAAGCACCAAACACCAAGCACCAAGCACCAAACACCAAACACCAAACACCAAGCACCAAGCACCAAACACCAAGCACCAAGCACCTAGCACCAAACACCAAACACCAAGCACCAAACACCAAGCACCAATCACCAAGCACCAAGCAGCCAGCAGCAAGCACCAAACACCAAACACCAAGCACCAAGCACCAAAAACCAAACACCAAGCACCAAGCACCAAACACCTAACACCAAGCACCAAGCACCAAGTACCAAGCACCAAACACCAAGCACCAAACACCAAACACCAAGCACCAAGCACCAAACACTAAGCACCAAACACCAAACACCAAGCACCAAGCACCAAACACCTAACACCAAGCCCCAAACACCAAACACCAAACACCAAGCACCAAGCAGCAGGCACCAAGCACCAAACACCAAGCACCAAACACCAAGCACCAAACACAAAGCACCAAGCACCAAGCACCAAGCACCAAACACCAAGAACCAAGCACCAAGCACCAAGTACAAACACCAAGCACCAAGCACCAAACACCAAGTACCAAGCACCAAGCATCAAACACCAAGCAGCAAACACCAAGCACCAAACACCAAACACCAAGCACCAAGCACTAAGCATCAAACACCAAGCATATAACACCAAACACGAAACACCAAGTACCCAGCACCAAACACGAAACACCAAGCACCAAGCACCAAGCACCAAGCACCAAACACCAAGCACCCAGCACCAAACCCCAAGCACCAAACACCAAACACCAAGCACCAAGCACCAAGCAACAAGCAATAAACACCAAACACCAGGCACCAAACACCAAACACCAAGCACCAAACACCAAACACCAAACACCAAGCACCAAACACCAAACACCAAGCACCAAGCACCAAGCACCAAACACCAAACACCAAGCACCAAGCACCAACCACCAAACACCAAGCACCAAACACCAAACACCAAGCACCAAGCACCAAACACCTAACACCAAGCCCCAAACACCAAACACCAAACACCAAGCACCAAGCAGCAGGCACCAAGCACCAAACACCAAGCACCAAACACCAAGCACCAAACACAAAGCACCAAGCACCAAGCACCAAGCACCAAACACCAAGAACCAAGCACCAAGCACCAAGTACAAACACCAAGCACCAAGCACCAAACACCAAGTACCAAGCACCAAGCATCAAACACCAAGCAGCAAACACCAAGCACCAAACACCAAACACCAAGCACCAAGCACTAAGCATCAAAGACCAAGCATATAACACCAAACACCAAACACCAAGCACCCAGCACCAAACACGAAACACCAAGCACCAAGCACCAAGCACCAAGCACCAAACACCAAGCACCCAGCACCAAACCCCAAGCACCAAACACCAAACACCAAGCACCAAGCACCAAGCAACAAGCAATAAACACCAAACACCAGGCACCAAGCACCAAGCACCAAACACCAAATACCAAGCACCAAGCACCAAACACCAAACACCAAGCACCAAACACCAAGCACCAAAGACCAAACACCTAACAGCAAACACCAAACACCAAACAGCAAACACCAAACACGAAACAGCAAACACCATGCAGCAAACACCAAACACCAAAAAGCAGACACCAAACAGCAAACACCAAACACCAAACACCAAACAGCAAACACCAAACACCAAGCACCAAACACCAAGTACCAAGCACCAAACACCAAGCACCAAGCACCAAACACCAAACCCCAAGCACCAAGCACCAAACACTAATCACCAAGCACCAAACACCAAGCACCAAGCACCAAGCACCAAACACCATACACCAAGCACCAAAGACCAAGCACCAAGCACCAAGCACCAAACACCAAGCACCAAGCACCAAGCACCAAACACCAAGCACCAAGCACCAAATACCAACCACCCAGCACCAAGCACCAAGCACCAAACACCAAGCACCAAGCACCAAACACGAAACACCAAACACCAAGCACCAAGCACCAAAGACCAAGCACCAAGCACCAAGCACCAAACACCAAACCCCAAGCACGAAGCACCAAACACCAAACACCAAACACCAAACACCAAGCACCAAGCATCTAGCACCAAACAGCAAACACCAAGCACCAAGCACCAAACACCAAGCACCAATGACCAAGCACCAAACACCAAGCAGCAAGCAGAAAGCACCAAACAACAAACACCAAGCACCAAGCACCAAACACCAAGCACCAAGCACCAAGCACCAAACACCAAGCACCAAGCACCAAATACCAACCACCCAGCACCAAGCACCAAGCACCAAACACCAAGCACCAAACACGAAATACCAAACACCAAGCACCAAGCACCAAAGACCAAGCACCAAGCACCAAGCACCAAACACCAAACCCCAAGCACGAAGCACCAAACACCAAACACCAAACACCAAACACCAAGCACCAAGCATCTAGCACCAAACAGCAAACACCAAGCACCAACCACCAAACACCAAGCACCAAAGACCAAACACCAAGCACCAAGCACCAAACACCTAACACCAAGCACCAAGCACCAAGCACCAAACACCAAACACCAAGAACTAAGCACAAAACACCAAGCACCAAGCACCAAGTACAAACACCAAGCACCAAACACCAACCACCAAGCACCAAGCATCAAACACCAAACACCAAACACCAAGCACCAAGCACCAAACACCAAGCACCAAACACCAAGCACCCAGCACCAAACACCATGCACCAAGTACCAAGCAACAAACACCAAGCACCAAGCACCAAACACCAAACACCAAGCACTAAACACCAAACACTAAGCACCAAGCACCAAACACCAAACACCAAGCACCAAGCACCAAACACCAAACACCAAGCACAAAACACCAGACACCAAGCACCAAACACCAGACACCAAGCACCAAGTAACAAGTACAAACACCAAGCACCAAGCACCAAACACCAAGCACCAAGCATCAAGCACCAAGCATCAAACACCAAACACCAAGCACCAGGCACCAAGCACCAAAATCCAAGCACCAAGCACCAAACACCAAACACCAAGCACCAAACACCAAACACCAAGCACCAAGCACCAAGCACCAAACACCAAACAGCAAACAGCAAACACCAAACAGCAAACACCAAACACGAAACAGCAAACACCATACAGAAAACACCAAACACCAAAAAGCAGACACCAAACAGCAAACAGCAAACACCAAACAGCAAAATTCAAACACCAAACACCAAACACCAAACACCAAGCACCAAACACCAAACACCAAGCACCAAACACCAAGCACCAAGTACCAAGCGACAAACACCAAGCACCAAGCACCATGCACCAAACACCAAGCACCAAGCACCAAGCACCAAGCACCAAACACCAAGCCCCAAGCACCAAGCACCAAACACCAAACACCAAACACTAAGCACCAAGCACCAAACACCAAGCACCAAACAGCAAGCACCAAACACCAAACAGCAAACACCAAACAGCAAACACCAAACAACAAACACCAAACAGCAAACACCAAGCACCAAACAGCAAACAGCAAACACCAAACACCAAGCACCAAAAACCAAGCACCAAACATCAAGCACCAAGCAACAAGTACAAACACCAAGCACCAAGCACCAAACACCAAGCACCAAGCACCAAACACCAAACACCAAACACCAAGCATCAAACACCAAACACCAAGCACCAAGCACCAATCACCAAACAACAAGTACCAAGCACCAAGCACCAAACACCAAGCACCAAATACCAAACACCAAGCACCAAGCACCAAACACCAAGCACCAAAGACTAAAGACCAAACAGGAAACAGCAAACACCAAACACCAAACACCAAACAGCAAACAATAAACACGAAACAGCAAACACCATACAGCAAACACCAAACATCAAAAAGCCAACAGCAAACAGCAAACACCAAACACCAAGCACCAAACACCAAGCACCAAGCACCAAACACCAAGCACCAAGCACCAAACACCAAACCCCAAGCAGCAAGCACCAAACACTAATCACCAAGCACCAAGCACCAAACACCAAGCACCAAGCACCAAACACCAAACACCAAGCACCAAAGACCAAGCACCAAGCACCAAGCACCAAACACCAAGCACCAAGCACCAAGCACCAAACACCAAGCACCAAGCACCAAACACCAAGCACCAAACACCAAGCACCAAACACCAAACACCAAGCACCAAGCACCAAACACCAAGCACCAAGCACCAAGCACCAAACACCAAGCCCCAAGTGCCAAGCACCAAACACCAAGCACCAAACACCAAGCACCAAGCACCAAGCACCTAGCACCAAACACCAAGCACCAAGCACCATACACCAAGCACCAATCACCAGGCACCAAACACCAAACACCAAGCACCAAGCACCAAGCACCAAACACCTAACACCAAACACCAATCACCAAGCATCAAGCACCAAACACCATGTACCAGGCACCAATCACCAAACACCAAGCACCAAGCACCAAACACCAAGCACCAAGCACGAAACACCAAGCACCAAACACCAAGAACCAAGCAACAAGCATCAAACACCAAGCATCAAACACCAAACACCAAGCACCCAGCACCAAAGACCAAGCACCAATCACCAAGCACCAAACACCAAGCACCAAGCACCAAGCACCAGACACCAAGCAGCAAACACCAAACACCAAGCACCAAGCACCAAGCATCAAACACCAAACACCAAGCACCAAGCACCAAACACCAAACACCAAGCACCAAACACCAAACACCAAACACCAAGCACCAAACAACAAGCACCAGGCACCAAGCACCAAACACCAAGCACCAAACACCAAACACCAAGCACTAAACACCAAACACCAAAGACCAAGCACCAAGCACCAAGCACCAAACACCAAGCACCATGCACCAAGCACAAAACACCAAGCACCAAGCACCAAACACCAACCACCCAGCACCAAGCACCAAGCACCAAACACCAAGCACCAAGCACCAAACACCAAACACCAAACACCAAGCACCAAGCACCAAACACCAAGCACCAAGCACCAAGTACCAAAAACCAAGCACCAAGCACCTAGCACCAAAAACCAAACACCAAGCACCAAGCACCAAACACCAAGCATCAATCAACAAGCAACAAACACCAAGCACCAAGCACAAAGCACCAAATACCAAGCACCAAGAACCAAACGCCAAACACCAAGCACCAAGCACCAAACACCTAGCACCAAGCACCAAACACCAAACACCAAGCACCAAGCACCAAACACCAAGCACCAAGCTCCAAACACCAAGCACCAAACACCAAGAACCAAGCACCAAACACCAAGCAACAAGCACCAAGTACAAACACCAAGCACCAAGCACCAAACACCAAGCACCAAGCTCCAAACACCAAGCACCAAACACCAAGAACCAAGCACCAAACACCAAGCACCAAGCACCAAGTACAAACACCAAGCACCAAGCACCAAACACCAAGCACCAAGCACCAAACACCAAACACCAAGCACCAAACACCAAACACCAAGTTCCAGACACCAAGCACCAAACACCAAACACAAAGCACCAAGCACCAAGCACCAAACACCAAACACCAAGCACCAAGCACCAAACACCAAGGACCAAGCACCAAGCACCAAGCACCAAGCACCAAGCACTAAACACCAAACACCAAAGACCAAGCACCAAGCACCAAGCACCAAACACCAAGCACCATGCACCTAGCACCAAACACCAAGCACCAAGCACCAAACACCAACCACCCAGCACCAAGCACCAAGCACCAAACACCAAGCACCAAGCACCAAACACCAAACACCAAACACCAAGCACCAAGCACCAAACACCAAGCACCAAGCACCAAGTACCAAACACCAAGCACCAAGCACCAAACACCAAACACCAAGCACCAAACACCAAGCACCAAGCACCTAGCACCAAAAACCAAACACCAAGCACCAAGCACCAAACACCAAGCATCAATCACCAAGCACCAAACACCAAGCAGCAAGCACCAAGCACCAAATACCAAGCACCAAGAACCAAACACCAAACACCAAGCACCAAGCACCAAACACCTAACACCAAGCACCAAGCACCAAGCACCAAACACCAAACACCAAGCACCAAGCACCAAACACCAAGCACCAAGCACCAAACACCAAGCACCAAACACCAAGAACCAAGCACCAAACACCAAGCACCAAGCACCAAGTACAAACACCAAGCACCAAGCACCAAACACCAAGCACCAAGCACCAAACACCAAACACCAAGCACCAAGCACCAAGCAACAAGCAATAAACACCAAACACCAGCCACCAAACACCAAACACCAAGCACCAAACACCAAACAGCAAACACCAAACACGAAACAGCAAACACCATACAGCAAACACCAAACACCAAAAAGCAGACACCAAACAGCAAACACCAAACACCAAACACCAAACAGCAAACACCAAACACCAAGCACCAAACACCAAGTACCAAGCACCAAACACCAAGCACCAAGCACCAAACACCAAACCCCAAGCACCAAGCACCAAACACTAATCACCAAGCACCAAACACCAAGCACCAAGCACCAAGCACCAAACACCAAACACCAAGCACCAAAGACCAAGCACCAAGCACCAAGCACCAAACACCAAGCACCAAGCACCAAGCACCAAACACCAAGCACCAAGCACCAAATACCAACCACCCAGCACCAAGCACCAAGCACCAAACACCAAGCACCAAGCACCAAACACGAAACACCAAACACCAAGCACCAAGCACCAAAGACCAAGCACCAAGCACCAAGCACCAAACACCAAACCCCAAGCACGAAGCACCAAACACCAAACACCAAACACCAAACACCAAGCACCAAGCATCTAGCACCAAACAGCAAACACCAAGCACCAAGCACCAAACACCAAGCACCAATGACCAAGCACCAAACACCAAGCAGCAAGCAGAAAGCACCAAACAACAAACACCAAGCACCAAGCACCAAACACCAAGCACCAAGCACCAAGCACCAAACACCAAGCACCAAGCACCAAATACCAACCACCCAGCACCAAGCACCAAGCACCAAACACCAAGCACCAAACACGAAATACCAAACACCAAGCACCAAGCACCAAAGACCAAGCACCAAGCACCAAGCACCAAACACCAAACCCCAAGCACGAAGCACCAAACACCAAACACCAAACACCAAACACCAAGCACCAAGCATCTAGCACCAAACAGCAAACACCAAGCACCAAGCACCAAACACCAAGCACCAAAGACCAAACACCAAGCACCAAGCACCAAACACCTAACACCAAGCACCAAGCACCAAGCACCAAACACCAAACACCAAGAACTAAGCACAAAACACCAAGCACCAAGCACCAAGTACAAACACCAAGCACCAAACACCAACCACCAAGCACCAAGCATCAAACACCAAACACCAAACACCAGGCACCAAGCACCAAACACCAAGCACCAAACACCAAGCACCCAGCACCAAACACCATGCACCAAGTACCAAGCAACAAACACCAAGCACCAAGCACCAAACACCAAACACCAAGCACTAAACACCAAACACCAAGCACCAAGCACCAAACACCAAACACCAAGCACCAAGCACCAAACACAAAACACCAAGCACAAAACACCAGACACCAAGCACCAAACACCAGACACCAAGCACCAAGTAACAAGTACAAACACCAAGCACCAAGCACCAAACACCAAGCACCAAGCATCAAGCACCAAGCATCAAACACCAAACACCAAGCACCAGGCACCAAGCACCAAAATCCAAGCACCAAGCACCAAACACCAAACACCAAGCACCAAACACCAAACACCAAGCACCAAGCACCAAGCACCAAACACCAAGAGCAAACAGCAAACACCAAACAGCAAACACCAAACACGAAACAGCAAACACCATACAGAATACACCAAACACCAAAAAGCAGACACCAAACAGCAAACAGCAAACACCAAACAGCAAAATTCAAACACCAAACACCAAACACCAAACACCAAACACCAAGCACCAAACACCAAACACCAAGCACCAAACACCAAGCACCAAGTACCAAGCGACAAACACCAAGCACCAAGCACCATGCACCAAACACCAAGCACCAAGCACCAAGCACCAAGCACCAAACACCAAGCCCCAAGCACCAAGCACCAAACACCAAACACCAAACACTAAGCACCAAGCACCAAACACCAAGCACCAAACAGCAAGCACCAAACACCAAACAGCAAACACCAAACAGCAAACACCAAACAACAAACACCAAACAGCAAACACCAAGCACCAAACAGCAAACAGCAAACACCAAACACCAAGCACCAAAAACCAAGCACCAAACATCAAGCACCAAGCAACAAGTACAAACACCAAGCACCAAGCACCAAACACCAAGCACCAAGCACCAAACATCAAGCACCAAGCATCAAACACCAAACACGAAGCACCAAGCACCAAACACCAAACACCAAGCATCAAACACCAAACACCAAGCACCAAGCACCAATCACCAAACAACAAGTACCAAGCACCAAGCACCAAACACCAAGCACCAAATACCAAACACCAAGCACCAAGCACCAAACACCAAGCACCAAAGACTAAAGACCAAACAGGAAACAGCAAACACCAAACACCAAACACCAAACAGCAAACAATAAACACGAAACAGCAAACACCATACAGCAAACACCAAACATCAAAAAGCCAACAGCAAACAGCAAACACCAAACACCAAACACCAAACAGCAAAAACCAAACACCAAGCACCAAACACCAAGCACCAAGCACCAAACACCAAGCACCAAGCACCAAACACCAAACCCCAAGCAGCAAGCACCAAACACTAATCACCAAGCACCAAGCACCAAACACCAAGCACCAAGCACCAAACACCAAACACCAAGCACCAAAGACCAAGCACCAAGCACCAAGCACCAAACACCAAGCACCAAGCACCAAGCACCAAACACCAAGCACCAAGCACCAAACACCAAGCACCAAACACCAAGCACCAAACACCAAACACCAAGCACCAAGCACCAAACACCAAGCACCAAGCACCAAGCACCAAACACCAAGCCCCAAGTGCCAAGCACCAAACACCAAGCACCAAACACCAAGCACCAAGCACCAAGCACCTAGCACCAAACACCAAGCACCAAGCACCATACACCAAGCACCAATCACCAGGCACCAAACACCAAACACCAAGCACCAAGCACCAAGCACCAAACACCTAACACCAAACACCAATCACCAAGCATCAAGCACCAAACACCATGTACCAGGCACCAATCACCAAACACCAAGCACCAAGCACCAAACACCAAGCACCAAGCACGAAACACCAAGCACCAAACACCAAGAACCAAGCAACAAGCATCAAACACCAAGCATCAAACACCAAACACCAAGCACCCAGCACCAAAGACCAAGCACCAATCACCAAGCACCAAACACCAAGCACCAAGCACCAAGCACCAGACACCAAGCAGCAAACACCAAACACCAAGCTCCAAGCACCAAGCATCAAACACCAAACACCAAGCACCAAGCACCAAACACCAAACACCAAGCACCAAACACCAAACACCAAACACCAAGCACCAAACAACAAGCACCAGGCACCAAGCACCAAACACCAAGCACCAAACACCAAACACCAAGCACTAAACACCAAACACCAAACACCAAGCACCAAGCACCAAGCACCAAACACCAAGCACCATGCACCAAGCACCAAACACCAAGCACCAAGCACCAAACACCAACCACCCAGCACCAAGCACCAAGCACCAAACACCAAGCACCAAGCACCAAACACCAAACACCAAACACCAAGCACCAAGCACCAAACACCAAGCACCAAGCACCAAGTACCAAAAACCAAGCACCAAGCACCTAGCACCAAAAACCAAACACCAAGCACCAAGCACCAAACACCAAGCATCAATCACCAAGCACCAAACACCAAGCACCAAGCACAAAGCACCAAATACCAAGCACCAAGAACCAAACACCAAACACCAAGCACCAAGCACCAAACACCTAGCACCAAGCACCAAACACCAAACACCAAGCACCAAGCACCAAACACCAAGCACCAAGCTCCAAACACCAAGCACCAAACACCAAGAACCAAGCACCAAACACCAAGCAACAAGCACCAAGTACAAACACCAAGCACCAAGCACCAAACACCAAGCACCAAGCTCCAAACACCAAGCACCAAACACCAAGAACCAAGCACCAAACACCAAGCACCAAGCACCAAGTACAAACACCAAGCACCAAGCACCAAACACCAAGCACCAAGCACCAAACACCAAACACCAAGCACCAAACACCAAACACCAAGTTCCAGACACCAAGCACCAAACACCAAACACAAAGCACCAAGCACCAAGCACCAAACACCAAACACCAAGCACCAAGCACCAAACACCAAGGACCAAGCACCAAGCACCAAGCACCAAGCACCAAGCACTAAACACCAAACACCAAAGACCAAGCACCAAGCACCAAGCACCAAACACCAAGCACCATGCACCTAGCACCAAACACCAAGCACCAAGCACCAAACACCAACCACCCAGCACCAAGCACCAAGCACCAAACACCAAGCACCAAGCACCAAACACCAAACACCAAACACCAAGCACCAAGCACCAAACACCAAGCACCAAGCACCAAGTACCAAACACCAAGCACCAAGCACCAAACACCAAACACCAAGCACCAAACACCAAGCACCAAGCACCTAGCACCAAAAACCAAACACCAAGCACCAAGCACCAAACACCAAGCATCAATCACCAAGCACCAAACACCAAGCAGCAAGCACCAAGCACCAAATACCAAGCACCAAGAACCAAACACCAAACACCAAGCACCAAGCACCAAACACCTAACACCAAGCACCAAGCACCAAGCACCAAACACCAAACACCAAGCACCAAGCACCAAACACCAAGCACCAAGCACCAAACACCAAGCACCAAACACCAAGAACCAAGCACCAAACACCAAGCACCAAGCACCAAGTACAAACACCAAGCACCAAGCACCAAACACCAAGCACCAAGCACCAAACACCAAACACCAAGCACCAAGCACCAAGCAACAAGCAATAAACACCAAACACCAGCCACCAAACACCAAACACCAAGCACCAAACACCAAACACCAAACACCAAGCACCAAACACCAAACACCAAGCACCAAGCACCAAGCACCAAACACCAAACACCAAGCACCAAGCACCAAACACCAAACACCAAGCACCAAACACCAAGCACCAAAGACCAAACACCTAACAGCAAACACCAAACACGAAACAGCAAACACCATACAGAAAACACCAAACACCAAAAAGCAGACACCAAACAGCAAACACCAAACACCAAACACCAAACACCAAACAGCAAACACCAAACACCAAGCACCAAACACCAACTACCAAGCACCAAACACCAAGCACCAAGCACCAAACACCAAACCCCAAGCACCAAGCACCAAACACTAATCACCAAGCACCAAACACCAAGCACCAAGCACCAAGCACCAAACACCAAACACCAAGCACCAAAGACCAAGCACAAAGCACCAAGCACCAAACACCAAGCACCAAGCACCAAGCACCAAGCACCAAACACCAAGCACCAAGCACCAAATACCAACCACCCAGCACCAAGCACGAAGCGCCAAACACCAAGCACCAAGCACCAAACACGAAACACCAAACACCAAGCACCAAGCACCAAAGACCAAGCACCAAGCACCAAGCACCAAACACCAAACCCCAAGCACGAAGCACCAAACACCAAACACCAAACACCAAACACCAAGCACCAAGCATCTAGCACCAAACAGCAAACACCAAGCACCAAGCACCAAACACCAAGCACCAATGACCAACCACCAAACACCAAGCAGCAAGCAGAAAGCACCAAACAACAAACACGAAGCACCAAGCACTAAACACGAAGCACCAAGGACCAAACACCAAACACCAAGCACCAAGCACCAAACACCTAACACCAAGCACCAAGCACCAAGCACCAAACACCAAACACCAAGAACTAAGCACAAAACACCAAGCACCAAGCACCAAGTACAAACACCAAGCACCAAACACCAAGCACCAAGCATCAAACACCAAACACCAAACACCAAGCACCAAGCACCAAACACCAAGCATCAAACACCAAGCACCCAGCACCAAACACCATGCACCAAGTACCAAGCAACAAACACCAAGCACCAAGCACCAAACACCAAACACCAAACACCAAGCACCAAGCACCAAACACCAAGCACCAAGCACCAAGTACCAAAAACCAAGCACCAAGCACCTAGCACCAAAAACCAAACACCAAGCACCAAGCACCAAACACCAAGCATCAATCACCAAGCACCAAACACCAAGCACCAAGCACAAAGCACCAAATACCAAGCACCAAGAACCAAACACCAAACACCAAGCACCAAGCACCAAACACCTAGCACCAAGCACCAAACACCAAACACCAAGCACCAAGCACCAAACACCAAGCACCAAGCTCCAAACACCAAGCACCAAACACCAAGAACCAAGCACCAAACACCAAGCAACAAGCACCAAGTACAAACACCAAGCACCAAGCACCAAACACCAAGCACCAAGCTCCAAACACCAAGCACCAAACACCAAGAACCAAGCACCAAACACCAAGCACCAAGCACCAAGTACAAACACCAAGCACCAAGCACCAAACACCAAGCACCAAGCACCAAACACCAAACACCAAGCACCAAACACCAAACACCAAGTTCCAGACACCAAGCACCAAACACCAAACACAAAGCACCAAGCACCAAGCACCAAACACCAAACACCAAGCACCAAGCACCAAACACCAAGGACCAAGCACCAAGCACCAAGCACCAAGCACCAAGCTCTAAACACCAAACACCAAAGACCAAGCACCAAGCACCAAGCACCAAACACCAAGCACCATGCACCTAGCACCAAACACCAAGCACCAAGCACCAAACACCAACCACCCAGCACCAAGCACCAAGCACCAAACACCAAGCACCAAGCACCAAACACCAAACACCAAACACCAAGCACCAAGCACCAAACACCAAGCACCAAGCACCAAGTACCAAACACCAAGCACCAAGCACCAAACACCAAACACCAAGCACCAAACACCAAGCACCAAGCACCTAGCACCAAAAACCAAACACCAAGCACCAAGCACCAAACACCAAGCATCAATCACCAAGCACCAAACACCAAGCAGCAAGCACCAAGCACCAAATACCAAGCACCAAGAACCAAACACCAAACACCAAGCACCAAGCACCAAGCAACAAGCAATAAACACCAAACACCAAGCAGCAAGCACCAAGCACCAAATACCAAACACCAAGCACCAAGCACCAAACACCAAGCATCAATCACCAAGCACCAAACACCAAGCAGCAAGCACCAAGCACCAAATACCAAGCACCAAGAACCAAACACCAAGCACCAAGCACCAAACACCAAGCATCAATCACCAAGCACCAAACACCAAGCAGCAAGCACCAAGCACCAAATACCAAGCACCAAGCACCAAACACCAAACACCAAGCACCAAGCACCAAGCAACAAGCAATAAACACCAAACACCAGCCACCAAACACCAAACACCAAGCACCAAACACCAAACACCAAACACCAAGCACCAAACACCAAACACCAAGCACCAAGCACCAAGCACCAAACACCAAACACCAAGCACCAAGCACCAAACACCAAACACCAAGCACCAAACACCAAGCACCAAAGACCAAACACCTAACAGCAAACACCAAACACGAAACAGCAAACACCATACAGAAAACACCAAACACCAAAAAGCAGACACCAAACAGCAAACACCAAACACCAAACACCAAACACCAAACAGCAAACACCAAACACCAAGCACCAAACACCAACTACCAAGCACCAAACACCAAGCACCAAGCACCAAACACCAAACCCCAAGCACCAAGCACCAAACACTAATCACCAAGCACCAAACACCAAGCACCAAGCACCAAGCACCAAACACCAAACACCAAGCACCAAAGACCAAGCACATAGCACCAAGCACCAAACACCAAGCACCAAGCACCAAGCACCAAGCACCAAACACCAAGCACCAAGCACCAAATACCAACCACCCAGCACCAAGCACGAAGCGCCAAACACCAAGCACCAAGCACCAAACACGAAACACCAAACACCAAGCACCAAGCACCAAAGACCAAGCACCAAGCACCAAGCACCAAACACCAAACCCCAAGCACGAAGCACCAAACACCAAACACCAAACACCAAACACCAAGCACCAAGCATCTAGCACCAAACAGCAAACACCAAGCACCAAGCACCAAACACCTAGCACCAATGACCAACCACCAAACACCAAGCAGCAAGCAGAAAGCACCAAACAACAAACACGAAGCACCAAGCACTAAACACGAAGCACCAAGGACCAAACACCAAACACCAAGCACCAAGCACCAAACACCTAACACCAAGCACCAAGCACCAAGCACCAAACACCAAACACCAAGAACTAAGCACAAAACACCAAGCACCAAGCACCAAGTACAAACACCAAGCACCAAACACCAAGCACCAAGCATCAAACACCAAACACCAAACACCAAGCACCAAGCACCAAACACCAAGCATCAAACACCAAGCACCCAGCACCAAACACCATGCACCAAGTACCAAGCAACAAACACCAAGCACCAAGCACCAAACACCAAACACCAAACACCAAGCACCAAGCACCAAACACCAAGCACCAAGCACCAAGTACCAAAAACCAAGCACCAAGCACCTAGCACCAAAAACCAAACACCAAGCACCAAGCACCAAACACCAAGCATCAATCACCAAGCACCAAACACCAAGCACCAAGCACAAAGCACCAAATACCAAGCACCAAGAACCAAACACCAAACACCAAGCACCAAGCACCAAACACCTAGCACCAAGCACCAAACACCAAACACCAAGCACCAAGCACCAAACACCAAGCACCAAGCTCCAAACACCAAGCACCAAACACCAAGAACCAAGCACCAAACACCAAGCAACAAGCACCAAGTACAAACACCAAGCACCAAGCACCAAACACCAAGCACCAAGCTCCAAACACCAAGCACCAAACACCAAGAACCAAGCACCAAACACCAAGCACCAAGCACCAAGTACAAACACCAAGCACCAAGCACCAAACACCAAGCACCAAGCACCAAACACCAAACACCAAGCACCAAACACCAAACACCAAGTTCCAGACACCAAGCACCAAACACCAAACACAAAGCACCAAGCACCAAGCACCAAACACCAAACACCAAGCACCAAGCACCAAACACCAAGGACCAAGCACCAAGCACCAAGCACCAAGCACCAAGCTCTAAACACCAAACACCAAAGACCAAGCACCAAGCACCAAGCACCAAACACCAAGCACCATGCACCTAGCACCAAACACCAAGCACCAAGCACCAAACACCAACCACCCAGCACCAAGCACCAAGCACCAAACACCAAGCACCAAGCACCAAACACCAAACACCAAACACCAAGCACCAAGCACCAAACACCAAGCACCAAGCACCAAGTACCAAACACCAAGCACCAAGCACCAAACACCAAACACCAAGCACCAAACACCAAGCACCAAGCACCTAGCACCAAAAACCAAACACCAAGCACCAAGCACCAAACACCAAGCATCAATCACCAAGCACCAAACACCAAGCAGCAAGCACCAAGCACCAAATACCAAGCACCAAGAACCAAACACCAAACACCAAGCACCAAGCACCAAACACCTAACACCAAGCACCAAGCACCAAGCACCAAACACCAAACACCAAGCACCAAGCACCAAACACCAAGCACCAAGCACCAAACACCAAGCACCAAACACCAAGAACCAAGCACCAAACACCAAGCACCAAGCACCAAGTACAAACACCAAGCACCAAGCACCAAACACCAAGCACCAAGCACCAAACACCAAACACCAAGCACCAAGCACCAAGCAACAAGCAATAAACACCAAACACCAGCCACCAAACACCAAACACCAAGCACCAAACACCAAACACCAAACACCAAGCACCAAACACCAAACACCAAGCACCAAGCACCAAGCACCAAACACCAAACACCAAGCACCAAGCACCAAACACCAAACACCAAGCACCAAACACCAAGCACCAAAGACCAACACCTAACAGCAAACACCAAACACGAAACAGCAAACACCATACAGAAAACACCAAACACCAAAAAGCAGACACCAAACAGCAAACACCAAACACCAAACACCAAACACCAAACAGCAAACACCAAACACCAAGCACCAAACACCAACTACCAAGCACCAAACACCAAGCACCAAGCACCAAACACCAAACCCCAAGCACCAAGCACCAAACACTAATCACCAAGCACCAAACACCAAGCACCAAGCACCAAGCACCAAACACCAAACACCAAGCACCAAAGACCAAGCACAAAGCACCAAGCACCAAACACCAAGCACCAAGCACCAAGCACCAAGCACCAAACACCAAGCACCAAGCACCAAATACCAACCACCCAGCACCAAGCACGAAGCGCCAAACACCAAGCACCAAGCACCAAACACGAAACACCAAACACCAAGCACCAAGCACCAAAGACCAAGCACCAAGCACCAAGCACCAAACACCAAACCCCAAGCACGAAGCACCAAACACCAAACACCAAACACCAAACACCAAGCACCAAGCATCTAGCACCAAACAGCAAACACCAAGCACCAAGCACCAAACACCAAGCACCAATGACCAACCACCAAACACCAAGCAGCAAGCAGAAAGCACCAAACAACAAACACGAAGCACCAAGCACTAAACACGAAGCACCAAGGACCAAACACCAAACACCAAGCACCAAGCACCAAACACCTAACACCAAGCACCAAGCACCAAGCACCAAACACCAAACACCAAGAACTAAGCACAAAACACCAAGCACCAAGCACCAAGTACAAACACCAAGCACCAAACACCAAGCACCAAGCATCAAACACCAAACACCAAACACCAAGCACCAAGCACCAAACACCAAGCATCAAACACCAAGCACCCAGCACCAAACACCATGCACCAAGTACCAAGCAACAAACACCAAGCACCAAGCACCAAACACCAAACACCAAGCACTAAACACCAAACACCAAGCAGCAAGCACCAAACACCAAACACCAAGCACCAAGCACCAAACACCAAACACCAAGCACAAAACACCAGACACCAAGCACCAAACACCAGACACCAAGCACCAAGTAACAAGTACAAACACCAAGCACCAAGCACCAAACACCAAGCACCAGGCACCAAACACCAAACACCAAACACCAAGCACCAAGCACCAAACACCAAGCACCAAGCACCAAGTACCAAACACCAAGCACCAAGCACCAAACACCAAACACCAAGCACCAAACACCAAGCACCAAGCACCAAGTACCAAACACCAAGCACCAAGCACCAAACACCAAACACCAAGCACCAAACACCAAGCACCAAGCACCTAGAACCAAAAACCAAACACCAAGCACCAAGCACCAAACACCAAGCATCAATCACCAAGCACCAAACACCAAGCAGCAAGCACCAAGCACCAAATACCAAGCACCAAGAACCAAACACCAAACACCAAGCACCAATAACCAAACACCTAACACCAAGCACCAAGCACCAAGCACCAAACACCAAGCACCAAGCACCAAACCCCAAGCACCAAACACCAAGAACCAAGCACCAAACACCAAGCACCAAGCACCAAGTACAAACACCAAGCACCAAGCACCAAACACCAAGTACCAAGCACCAAACACCAAACACCAAGCACCAAGCACCAAGCAACAAGCAATAAACACCAAACACCAGGCACCAAACACCAAACACCAAGCACCAAACACCAAACACCAAACACCAAGCACCAAACACCAAACACCAAGCACCAAGCACCAAACACCAAACACCAAGCACCAAACACCAAGCACCAAAGACCAGACACCTAACAGCAAACACCAAACACCAAACAGCAAACACCAAACACGAAACAGCAAACACCATACAGCAAACACCAAACACCAAAAAGCAGACACCAAACAGCAAACACCAAACACCAAACACCAAACACCAAACAGCAAACACCAAACACCAAGCACCAGACACCAAGTACCAAGCACCAAACACCAAACCCCAAGCACCAAGCACCAAACACTAATCACCAAGCACCAAACACCAAGCACCAAGCACCAAGCACCAAACACCAAACACCAAGCACCAAAGACCAAGCACCAAGCACCAAGCACCAAACACCAAGCACCAAGCACCAAGCACCAAACACCAAGCACCAAGCACCAAATACCAACCACCCAGCACCAAGCACCAAGCACCAAACACCAAGCACCAAGCACCAAACACGAAACACCAAACACCAAGCACCAAGCACCAAGCACCAAACACCAAGCACCAAGCACCAAATACCAACCACCCAGCACCAAGCACCAAGCACCAAACACCAAGCACCAAGCACCAAACACGAAACACCAAACACCAAGCACCAAGCACCAAAGACCAAGCACCAAGCACCAAGCACCAAACACCAAACCCCAAGCACGAAGCACCAAACACCAAACACCAAACACCAAACACCAATGACCAAGCACCAAACACCAAGCAGCAAGCAGAAAGCACCAAACAACAAACACCAAGCACCAAGCACTAAACACGAAGCACCAAGGACCAAACACCAAACACCAAGCACCAAGCGCCAAACACCAAACACCAAGAACTAAGCACAAAACACCAAGCACCAAGCACCAAGTACAAACACCAAGCACCAAACACCAAGCACCAAGCATCAAACACCAAACACCAAACACCAAGCACCAAGCACCAAACACCAAGCACCAAACACCAAGCACCCAGCACCAAACACCATGCACCAAGTACCAAGCAACAAACACCAAGCACCAAGCACCAAACACCAAACACCAAGCACTAAACACCAAACACCAAGCACCAAGCACCAAACACCAAGCACCAAGCACCAAACACCAAGCACCAAGCACCAAGCACCAAACACCAAGCCCCAAGTGCCAAGCACCAAACACCAAGCACCAAACACCAAGCACCAAGCACCACGCACCTAGCACCAAACACCAAGCACTAAGCACCATACACCAAGCACCAATCACCAGGCACCAAACACCAAACACCAAGCACCAAGCACCAAACACCAAGCACCAAGCACCAAACACCTAACAGCAAACACCAATCACCAAGCATCAAGCACCAAACACCATGCACCAGGCACCAAGCACCAAACACCAAGCACCAAGCACCAAACACCAAGCACCAAGCATGAAGCACCAAACACCAAACACCAAGCACCAAACACCTAACACCAAGCACCAAGCACCAAGCACCAAACACCAAGCACCAAACACCAAGCACCCAGCACCAGGAACCAGACACCAAGCAGCAAACACCAAACACCAAGCACCAAGCACCAAGCATCAAACACCAAACACCAAGCACCAAGCACCAAACACCAAACACCAAGCACCAAACACCAAGCACCAAACACCAAACACCAAACACCAAGCACCAAACAACAAGCACCAGGCACCAAGCACCAAACACCAAGCACCAAACACCAAACACCAAGCACCAAGCACCAAACACCAAGCACCAAGCACCAAGCACCAAACACCAAACAGCAAACACCAAACATCAAACACCAAACAGCAAACACCAAGCACCAATCACCAAACTACAAGCACCAGGCACCAAGCACCAAACACCACAACACCAAACACCAAGCACCAAGCACCAAGCACCAAACACCAAACACCATGCACCAAAGACCAAACACCAAACAGCAAACACCAAACACCAAACAGCAAACACCAAACATGAAACAGCAAACACCATAGAGCAAACACCAAACACCAAAAAGCAGACACCAAACAGCAAACAGCAAACACCAAAAACACCAAACAGCAAACAGCAAACACCAAGCACCAAACACCAAGTACCCAGCACCAAACACCAAGCACCAAGCACCAAACACCAAACCCCAAGGACCAAGCACCAAACACTAATCACAATGCACCAAGCACCAAGCACCAAGCACCAAGCACTAAACACCAAACACCAAAGACCAAGCACCAAGCACCAAGCACCAAACACCAAGCACCATGCACCAAGCACCAAACACCAAGCACCAAGCACCAAACACCAACCACCCAGCACCAAGCACCAAGCACCAAACACCAAGCACCAAGCACCAAACACCAAACACCAAACACCAAGCACCAAGCACCAAACACCAAGCACCAAGCACCAAGTACCAAACACCAAGCCCCAAGCACCAAGCACCAAACACCAAACACCAAGCAACAAACACCAAGCACCAAGCACCTAGCACCAAAAACCAAACACCAAGCACCAAGCACCAAACACCAAGCATCAATCACCAAGCACCAAACACCAAGCAGCAAGCACAAAGCACCAAATACCAAGCACCAAGAACCAAACACCAAACACCAAGCACCAAGCACCAAACACCTAGCACCAAGCACCAAACACCAAACACCAAGCACCAAGCACCAAACACCAAGCACCAAGCTCCAAACACCAAGCACCAAACACCAAGAACCAAGCACCAAACACCAAGCACCAAGCACCAAGTACAAACACCAAGCACCAAGCACCAAACACCAAGCACCAAGCTCCAAACACCAAGCACCAAACACCAAGAACCAAGCACCAAACACCAAGCACCAAACACCAAGTACAAACACCAAGCACCAAGCACCAAACACCAAGCACCAAGCACCAAACACCAAACACCAAGCACCAAACACCAAACACCAAGCTCCAGACACCAAGCACCAAACACCAAACACGAAGCACCAAGCACCAAGCACCAAACACCAAACACCAAGCACCAAGCACCAAACACCAAGGACCAAGCACCAAGCACCAAGCACCAAGCACCAAGCACTAAACACCAAACACCAAGCACCATGCACCTAGCACCAAACACCAAGCACCAAGCACCAAACACCAACCACCCAGCACCAAGCACCCAGCACCAAACACCAAGCACCAAGCACCAAACACCAAACACCAAACACCAAGCACCAAGCACCAAACACCAAGCACCAAGCACCAAGTACCAAACACCAAGCACCAAGCACCAAACACCAAACACCAAGCACCAAACACCAAGCACCAAGCACCTAGCACCAAAAACCAAACACCAAGCACCAAGCACCAAACACCAAGCATCAATCACCAAGCACCAAACACCAAGCAGCAAGCACCAAGCACCAAATACCAAGCACCAAGAACCAAACACCAAACACCAAGCACCAAGCACCAAACACCTAACACCAAGCACCAAGCACCAAGCACCAAGCACCAAACACCAAGCACCAAGCACCAAACACCAAGCACCAAACACCAAGAAACAAGCACCAAACACCAAGCACAAAGCACCAAGTACAAACACCAAGCACCAAGCACCAAACACCAAACACCAAGCACAAAACACCAGACACCAAGCACCAAACACCAGACACCAAGCACCAAGTAACAAGTACAAACACCAAGCACCAAGCACCAAACACCAAGCACCAAGCATCAAGCTCCAAGCATCAAACACCAAACACCAAGCACCAGGCACCAAGCACCAAAATCCAAGCACCAAGAACCAAACACCAAACACCAAGCACCAAATACCAAACACCAAGCACCAAGCACCAAGCACCAAACACCAAACAGCAAACCGCAAACACCAAACAGCAAACACCAAGCACGAAACAGCAAACACCATACAGAAAACACCAAACACCAAAAAGCAGACACCAAACAGCAAACAGCAAACACCAAACACCAAACACCAAACACCAAACACCAAACACCAAACACCAAGCACCAAACACCAAACACCAAGCACCAAACACCAAGCACCAAGCACCAAGCGACAAACACCAAGCACCAAGCACCATGCACCAAGCACCAAGCACCAAGCACCAAGCACCAAACACCAAGCCCCAAGCACCAAGCACCAAACACCAAACACCAAACACTAAGCACCAAGCACCAAACACCAAGCACAAAACAGCAAGCACCAAACACCAAACAGCAAACACCAAACAGCAAACACCAAACAACAAACACCAAACAGCAAACACCAAGCACCAAACAGCAAACAGCAAACACCAAACACCAAGCACCAAAAACCAAGCACCAAACACCAAGCACCAAGCAACAAGTACAAACACCAAGCACCAAGCACCAAACACCAAGCACCAAGCACCAAGCATCAAGCACCAAGCATCAAACACCAAACACCAAGCACCAAGCACCAAACACCAAACACCAAGCATCAAACACCAAACACAAAACACCAAGCACCAAGCACCAATCACCAAGCACGCAGCACCAAACACCAAGCCCCAAGCACCAAACACCAAACACCAAGCACAAAGCACCAATCACCAAGCCCCAAATACCAAACACCAAGCACCAAGCACCAAACACCAAGCACCAAATACCAAACACCAAGCACCAAGCACCAAACACCAAGCACCAAAGACTAAAGACCAAACAGGAAACAGCAAACACCAAACACCAAACACCAAACAGCAAACAATAAACACGAAACAGCAAACACCATACAGCAAACACCAAACACCAAAAAGCAAACAGCAAACAGCAAACACCAAACACCAAACACCAAACAGCAAAAACCAAACACCAAGCACCAAACACCAAGCACCAAGCACCAAACACCAAGCACCAAGCACCAAACACCAAGCCCCAAGCAGCAAGCACTAAACACTAATCACCAAGCACCAAGCACCAAACACCAAGCACCAAGCACCAAACACCGAACACCAAGCACCAAAGACCAAGCACCAAGCACCAAGCACCAAACACCAAGCACCAAGCACCAAGCACCAAACACCAAACACCAAGCACCAAGCACCAAACACCAATCACCCAGCACCAAGCACCAAGCACCAAACACCAAGCACCAAACACCAAACACCAAGCACCAAGCACCAAACACCAAGCACCAAGCACCAAGCACCAAACACCAAGCCCCAAGTGCCAAGCACCAAACACCAAGCACCAAACACCAAGCACCAAGCACCACGCACCTAGCACCAAACACCAAGCACCAAGCACCATACACCAAGCACCAATCACCAGGCACCAAACACCAAACACCAAGCACCAAGCACCAAACACCAAGCACCAAGCACCAAACACCTAACAGCAAACACCAATCACCAAGCATCAAGCACCAAACACCATGCACCAGGCACCAAGCACCAAACACCAAGCACCAAGCACCAAACACCAAGCACCAAGCATGAAGCACCAAACACCAAACACCAAGCACCAAACACCTAACACCAAGCACCAAGCACCAAGCACCAAACACAAAGCACCAAACACCAAGCACCCAGCACCAAGCACCAGACACCAAGCAGCAAACACCAAACACCAAGCACCAAGCACCAAGCATCAAACACCAAACACCAAGCACCAAGCACCAAACACCAAACACCAAGCACCAAACACCAAGCACCAAACACCAAACACCAAACACCAAGCACCAAACAACAAGCACCAGGCACCAAGCACCAAACACCAAGCACCAAACACCAAACACCAAGCACCAAGCACCAAACACCAAGCACCAAGCACCAAGCACCAAACACCAAACAGCAAACAGCAAACACCAAACACCAAACAGCAAACACCAAGCACCAATCACCAAACTACAAGCACCAGGCACCAAGCACCAAACACCAAACACCAAACACCAAGCACCAAGCACCAAGCACCAAACACCAAACACCATGCACCAAAGACCAAACACCAAACAGCAAACACCAAACACCAAACAGCAAACACCAAACATGAAACAGCAAACACCATAGAGCAAACACCAAACAGCAAACAGCAAACACCAAAAACACCAAACAGCAAACAGCAAACACCAAGCACCAAACACCAAGTACCAAGCACCAAACCCCAAGCACCAAGCACCAAACACCAAACCCCAAGGACCAAGCACCAAACACTAATCACAGTGCACCAAGCACCAAGCACCAAGCACCAACCACTAAACACCAAACACCAAAGACCAAGCACCAAGCACCAAGCACCAAACACCAAGCACCATGCACCAAGCACCAAACACCAAGCACCAAGCACCAAACACCAACCACCCAGCACCAAGCACCAAGCACCAAACACCAAGCACCAAGCACCAAACACCAAACACCAAACACCAAGCACCAAGCACCAAACACCAAGCACCAAGCACCAAGTACCAAACACCAAGCCCCAAGCACCAAGCACCAAACACCAAAAACCAAGCAACAAACACCAAGCACCAAGCACCTAGCACCAAAAACCAAACACCAAGCACCAAGCACCAAACACCAAGCATCAATCACCAAGCACCAAACACCAAGCAGCAAGCACAAAGCACCAAATACCAAGCACCAAGAACCAAACACCAAACACCAAGCACCAAGCACCAAACACCTAGCACCAAGCACCAAACACCAAACACCAAGCACCAAGCACCAAACACCAAGCACTAAGCTCCAAACACCAAGCACCAAACACCAAGAACCAAGCACCAAACACCAAGCACCAAGCACCAAGTACAAACACCAAGCACCAAGCACCAAACACCAAGCACCAAGCTCCAAACACCAAGCACCAAACACCAAGAACCAAGCACCAAACACCAAGCACCAAACACCAAGTACAAACACCAAGCACCAAGCACCAAACACCAAGCACCAAGCACCAAACACCAAGCACCAAGCACCAAACACCAAACACCAAGCTCCAGACACCAAGCACCAAACACCAAACACGAAGCACCAAGCACCAAGCACCAAACACCAAACACCAAGCACCAAGCACCAAACACCAAGGACCAAGCACCAAGCACCAAGCACCAAGCACCAAGCACTAAACACCAAATACCAAAGACCTAGCACCAAGCACCAAGCACCAAACACCAAGCACCATGCACCTAGCACCAAACACCAAGCACCAAGCACCAAACACCAACCACCCAGCACCAAGCACCCAGCACCAAACACCAAGCACCAAGCACCAAACACCAAACACCAAACACCAAGCACCAAGCACCAAACACCAAGCACCAAGCACCAAGTACCAAACACCAAGCACCAAGCACCAAACACCAAACACCAAGCACCAAACACCAAGCACCAAGCACCTAGCACCAAAAACCAAACACCAAGCACCAAGCACCAAAGACCAAGCATCAATCACCAAGCACCAAACACCAAGCAGCAAGCACCAAGCACCAAATACCAAGCACCAAGAACCAAACACCAAACACCAAGCACCAAGCACCAAACACCTAACACCAAGCACCAAGCACCAAGCACCAAGCACCAAACACCAAGCACCAAGCACCAAACACCAAGCACCAAACACCAAGAAACAAGCACCAAACACCAAGCACCAAGCACCAAGTACAAACACCAAGCACCAAGCACCAAACACCAAGCACCAAGCACCAAACACCAAACACCAAGCACCAAACACCAAACACCAAGCTCCAGACACCAAGCACCAAACACCAAACACGAAGCACCAAGCACCAAGCACCAAACACCAAACACCAAGCACCAAGCACCAAACACCAAGCACCAAAGACCAAACACCAAACAGCAAACACCAAACAGAAAACAGCAAACACCAAACACGAAACAGCAAACACCATACAGCAAACACCAAACACCAAACACCAAACACCAAACAGCAAACACCAAACACCAAACACCAAACACCAAACACCAAGCACCAAACACCAAACACCAAGCACCAAACACCAAGCACCAAGCACCAAACACCTAACACCAAGCACCAAGCACCAAGCACCAAACACCAAGCACCAAACACCAAACACCAAGCACCAAGCACCAAGCACCAAGTACCAAACACCAAGAACCAAGAACCAAACACCAAGCACCAAGCACCAAGTACAAACACCAAGCACCAAGCACCAAACACCAAGGACCAAGCACCAAGCACCAAGCACCAAGCACCAAACACCAAACTCCAAGCACCAAGCACCAAACACCAAACACCAAGCCCCAAGCACCAGGCACCAAACACCAAGTACCAAGCACCAAACACCAAGCACCAAGCACCAAACACCAAACACCAAACACCAAACAGCAAATAACATACAGCAAACACCAAACCCCAAAAAGCAGACACCAAACAGCAAACACCAAACACCAAACACCAAACAGCAAACAGGAAACACCAAACACCAAGCACCAAGCACCAAACACCAAACACCAAGCACCAAGCACCAAACACCAAGCACCAAGCACCAAACACCAAGCCCCAAGCACCAAGCACCAAACACCAAAAACCAAGCAACAAACACCAAGCACCAAGCACCTAGCACCAAAAACCAAACACCAAGCACCAAGTACAAACACCAAGCACCAAGCACCAAACACCAAGGACCAAGCACCAAGCACCAAGCACCAAGCACCAAACACCAAACTCCAAGCACCAAGCACCAAACACCAAACACCAAGCACCAAACACCAAACACCAAACACCAAACAGCAAACACCATACAGCAAACACCAAACACCAAAAAGCAGACACCAAACAGCAAACACCAAACACCAAACACCAAACAGCAAACACCAAACACCAAGCACCAAACACCAAGTACCAAGCACCAAACACTAATCACCAAGCACCAAACACCAAACACCAAGCACCAAACACCAAACACCAAGCACCAAGCACCAAACACCAAACACCAAGCACCAAAAACCAAACACCAAGCACCAAGCTCCAAACACCAAGCACCAAACACCAAGAACCAAGCACCAAACACCAAGCACCAAGCACCAAGTACAAACACCAAGCACCAAGCACCAAACACCAAGCACCAAGCTCCAAACACCAAGCACCAAACACCAAGAACCAAGCACCAAACACCAAGCACCAAGCACCAAGTACAAACACCAAGCACCAAGCACCAAACACCAAGCACCAAGCACCAAACACCAAACACCAAGCACCAAACACCAAACACCAAGCTCCAGACACCAAGCACCAAACACCAAACACGAAGCACCAAGCACCAAGCACCAAACACCAAACACCAAGCACCAAGCACCAAACACCAAGGACCAAGCACCAAGCACCAAGCACCAAGCACCAAGCACTAAACACCAAACACCAAAGACCAAGCACCAAGCACCAAGCACCAAACACCAAGCACCATGCACCTAGCACGAAACACCAAGCACCAAGCACCAAACACCAACCACCCAGCACCAAGCACCAAACACCAAGCACCAAGCACCAAACACCAAACACCAAACACCAAGCACCAAGCACCAAACACCAAACACCAAGCACCAAGCACCAAACACCAAACCCCAAGCACCTAGCACCAAACACTAAGCACCAAGCACCAAGCCCCAAACACCAAACACCAAACACCAAAGACCAAGCACCAAGCACCAAACACCAAGCACCCAGCACCAAACACCAAGCACCAAACACCAACCACCCAGAACCCAGCACCAAGCACCAAACACCAAGCACCAAGCACCAAACACCAAACACCAAGCACCAAGCACCAAACACCAAGCACCAAGCACCTAGTACCAAACACCAAACACCAAGCACCAAACACCAAGCACCAATCACCAAGCACCAAACACCAAGCAGCCAGCAGCAAGCACCAAACACCAAACACCAAGCACCAAGCACCAAAAACCAAACACCAAGCACAAAGCACCAAACACCTAACACCAAGCACCAAGCACCAAGTACCAAGCACCAAACACCAAGCACCAAACACCAAACACCAAGCACCAAACACCAAGCACCAAACACCAAACACCAAGCACCAAGCACCAAACACCTAATACCAAGCACCAAACACCAAGCACCAAACACCAAGCACCAAGCACCAAGCACCAGGCAGCAAGCACCGAACACCAAGCACCAAACCCCAAGCACCAAACACCAAGCACCAAGCACCAAGCACCAAGCACCAAACACCAAGAACCAAGCACCAAGCACCAAGTACAAACACCAAGCACCAAGCACCAAACACCAAGCACCAAGCACCAAACATCAAACACCAAGCATAAAACACCAATCACCAAACACGAAACACCAAGCACCAAGCACCAAGCATCAAACACCAAGCATATAACACCAAAGACCAAACACCAAGCACCAAGCACCAAACACCAAACACCGAGCACCAAGCACCAAGCACCAAACACCAAGCACCCAGCACCAAACACCAAGCACCAAGCACCAAACACCAAGCACCAAGCACCAAGCAACAAGCACCAAACACCAAACACCAAACACCAAACACCAAGCACCAAACACCAAACACCAAACACCAAGCACCAGACACCAAGCACCAGACACCAAGCACCAAACACCAAGCACCAAGCACCAAGCACCAAACACCAAACACCAAGCACCAAGCACCAAACACCAAGCACCAAAGACCAAACACCAAACAGCAAACACCAAACACCAAACAGCAAACACCAAACACGAAACAGCAAACACCATACAGCAAACACCAAACACCAAAAAGCAGACACCAAACAGCAAACACCAAACACCAAACACCAAACAGCAAACACCAAACACCAAGCACCAAACACCAAGTACCAAGCACCAAACACTAATCACCAAGCACCAAACACAAAGCACCAAGCACCAAACACCAAACACCAAGCACCAAAGACCAAGCACCAAGCACCAAGCACCAAACACCAAGCACCAAGCACCAAGCACCAAACACCAAGCACCAAGCACCAAATACCAACCACCCAGCACCAAGCACCAAGCACCAAACACCAAGCACCAAGCACCAAACACCAAACACCAAACACCAAGCACCAAGCACCAAACACCAAGCACCAAGCACCAAGCACCAAACACCAAGCCCCAGGCACCAAGCACCAAACACCAAGCACCAAACACCAAGCATCAAACACCAAACACCAAACACCAAGCACCTAGCACCAAACACCAAACACCAAGCACCAAGCACCAAGCAGCAAACACCAAGCAGCAAACAGAAAGCACCAAACAACAAACACCAAGCACCAAGCACTAAACACCAAGGACCAAGCACCAAGGACCAAACACCAAACACCAAGCACCAAGCACCAAACACCTAACACCAAGCACCAAGTACCAAGCACCAAACACCAAACACCAAGAACCAAGCACAAAACACCAAGCACCAAGCACCAAATACAAACACCAAGCACCAAACACCAAGCACCAAGCATAAAACACCAAGCATCAAACACCAAACACCAAACACCAAGCACCAAGCACCAAACACCAAGCACCAAACACCAAACACCAAGCTCCAGACACCAAGTACCAAGCACCAAACACCAAACACCAAGAACCAAGCACAAAACACCAAGCACACAGCACCAAACACCATGCACCAAGTACCAAGCAACAAACACCAAGCACCAAGCACCAAACACCAAACACCAAGCACCAAACACCAAACACCAAGCACCAAGCACCAAACACCAAACACCAAGCACCAAGCACCAAACACCAAGCACCAAGCTCCAAACACCAAGCACCAAACACCAAGAACCAAGCACCAAACACCAAGCACCAAGCACCAAGTACAAACACCAAGCACCAAGCACCAAACACCAAGCACCAAGCTCCAAACACCAAGCACCAAACACCAAGAACCAAGCACCAAACACCAAGCACCAAGCACCAAGTACAAACAGCAAGCACCAAGCACCAAACACCAAGCACCAAGCACCAAACACCAAACACCAAGCACCAAACACCAAACACCAAGCTCCAGACACCAAGCACCAAACACCAAACACGAAGCACCAAGCACCAAGCACCAAACACCAAACACCAAGCACCAAGCACCAAACACCAAGGACCAAGCACCAAGCACCAAGCACCAAGCACCAAGCACTAAACACCAAACACCAAAGACCAAGCACCAAGCACCAAGCACCAAACACCAAGCACCATGCACCTAGCACGAAAAACCAAGCACCAAGCACCAAACACCAACCACCCAGCACCAAGCACCAATCACCAAGCACCAAGCACCAAACACCAAACACCAAACACCAAGCACCAAGCACCAAACACCAAGCACCAAGCACCAAGCACCAAACACCAAACACCAAGCACCAAGCACCAAACACCAAGCAACAAAGACCAAACACCAAGCACCAAACACCAAACACCAAGCTCCAGACACCAAGTACCAAGCACCAAACACCAAGCACCAAGCACCAAGCAGCAAACACCAGGCAGCAAACAGAAAGCACCAAACAACAAACACCAAGCACCAAGCACTAAACACCAAGCACCAAGCACCAAGGACCAAACACCAAACACCAAGCACCAAGCACCAAACACCTAACACCAAGCACCAAGTACCAAGCACCAAACACCAAACACCAAGAACCAAGCACAAAACACCAAGCACCAAGCACCAAATACAAACACCAAGCAGCAAACACCAAGCACCAAGCATAAAACACCAAGCATCAAACACCAAACACCAAACACCAAGCACCAAGCACCAAACACCAAGCACCAAACACCAAACACCAAGCTCCAGACACCAAGTACCAAGCACCAAACACCAAACACCAAGAACCAAGCACAAAACACCAAGCACCCAGCACCAAACACCATGCACCAAGTACCAAGCAACAAACACCAAGCACCAAGCACCAAACACCAAACACCAAGCACCAAACACCAAACACCAAGCACCAAGCACCAAACACCAAACTCCAAGCACCAAGCACCAAACACCAAGCACCAAGCTCCAAACACCAAGCACCAAACACCAAGAACCAAGCACCAAACACCAAGCACCAAGCACCAAGTACAAACACCAAGCACCAAGCACCAAACACCAAGCACCAAGCTCCAAACACCAAGCACCAAACACCAAGAACCAAGCACCAAACACCAAGCACCAAGCACCAAGTACAAACACCAAGCACCAAGCACCAAACACCAAGCACCAAGCACCAAACACCAAACACCAAGCACCAAACACCAAACACCAAGCTCCAGACACCAAGCACCAAACACCAAACACGAAGCACCAAGCACCAAGCACCAAACACCAAACACCAAGCACCAAGCACCAAACACCAAGGACCAAGCACCAAGCACCAAGCACCAAGCACCAAGCACTAAACACCAAACACCAAAGACCAAGCACCAAGCACCAAGCACCAAACACCAAGCACCATGCACCTAGCACGAAACACCAAGCACCAAGCACCAAACACCAACCACCCAGCACCAAGCACCAAACACCAAGCACCAAGCACCAAACACCAAACACCAAACACCAAGCACCAAGCACCAAACACCAAGCACCAAGCACCAAGCACCAAACACCAAACACCAAGCACCAAGCACCAAACACCAAGCACCAAAGACCAAACACCAAACAGCAAACACCAAACACCAAACAGCAAACACCAAACACGAAACAGCAAACACCATACAGCAAACACCAAACACCAAAAAGCAGACACCAAACAGCAAACAGCAAACAGCAAACACCAAACAGCAAACACCAAACACCAAGCACCAAACACCAATCACCAAGCACCAAACACTAATCACCAAGCACCAAACACAAAGCACCAAGCACCAAACACCAAACACCAAGCACCAAAGACAAGCACCAAGCACCAAGCACCAAACACCAAGCACCAAGCCCCAGGCACCAAACACCAAGCACCAAGCACCAAATACCAACCACCCAGCACCAAGCACCAAGCACCAAACACCAAGCACCAAGCACCAAACACCAAACACCAAACACCAAGCACCAAGCACCAAACACCAAGCACCAAGCACCAAGCACCAAACACCAAGCCCCAAGCACCAAGCACCAAACACCAAGCACCAAACACCAAGCATCAAACACCAAACACCAAACACCAAGCACCTAGCACCAAACACCAAACACCAAGCACCAAGCACCAAGCAGCAAACACCAAGCAGCAAACAGAAAGCACCAAACAACAAACACCAAGCACCAAGCACTAAACACCAAGCACCAAGCACCAAGGACCAAACACCAAACACCAAGCACCAAGCACCAAACACCTAACACCAAGCACCAAGTACCAAGCACCAAACACCAAACACCAAGAACCAAGCACAAAACACCAAGCACCAAGCACCAAATACAAACACCAAGCACCAAACACCAAGCACCAAGCATAAAACACCAAGCATCAAACACCAAACACCAAACACCAAGCACCAAGCACCAAACACCAAGCACCAAACACCAAACACCAAGCTCCAGACACCAAGTACCAAGCACCAAACACCAAACACCAAGAACCAAGCACAAAACACCAAGCACCCAGCACCAAACACCATGCACCAAGTACCAAGCAACAAACACCAAGCACCAAGCACCAAACACCAAACACCAAGCACCAAACACCAAACACCAAGCACCAAGCACCAAACACCAAACACCAGGCAGCAAGCACCAAACACCAAGCACCAAGCTCCAAACACCAAGCACCAAACACCAAGAACCAAGCACCAAACACCAAGCACCAAGCACCAAGTACAAACACCAAGCACCAAGCACCAAACACCAAGCACCAAGCTCCAAACACCAAGCACCAAACACCAAGAACCAAGCACCAAACACCAAGCACCAAGCACCAAGTACAAACACCAAGCACCAAGCACGAAACACCAAGCACCAAGCACCAAACACCAAACACCAAGCACCAAACACCAAACACCAAGCTCCAGACACCAAGCACCAAACACCAAACACGAAGCACCAAGCACCAAGCACCAAGTACCAAACACCAAGCACCAAGCACCAAACACCAAACACCAAGCACCAAACACCAAGCACCAAGCACCTAGCACCAAAAACCAAACACCAAGCACCAAGCACCAAACACCAAGCATCAATCACCAAGCACCAAACACCAAGCAGCAAGCACCAAGCACCAAATACCAAGCATCAAGAACCAAACACCAAACACCAAGCACCAAGCACCAAACACCAAGCATATAACACCAAACACCAAACACCAAGCAGCAAGCACCAAACACCAAACACCAAGCACCAAGCACCAAACACCAAGCACCCAGCACCAAACACCAAGCACCAAGCACCAAACACCAAGCACCAAGCACCAAGCAACAAGCACCAAACACCAAACACCAAACACCATACACCAAGCACCAAACACCAAACACCAAACACCAAGCACCAGACACCAAGCACCAGACACCAAGCACCAAACACCAAGCACCAAGCACCAAGCACCAAACACCAAACACCAAGCACCAAACACCAAACACCAAGCACCAAGCACCAAACACCAAGCACCAAAGACCAAACACCAAACAGCAAACACCAAACACCAAACAGCAAACACCAAACACGAAACAGCAAACACCATACAGCAAACACCAAACACCAAAAAGCAGACACCAAACAGCAAACACCAAACACCAAACACCAAACAGCAAACACCAAGCACCAAACACCAAGTACCAAGCACCAAACACTAATCACCAAGCACCAAACACAAAGCACCAAGCACCAAACACCAAACACCAAGCACCAAAGACCAAGCACCAAGCACCAAGCACCAAACACCAAGCACCAAGCACCAAGCACCAAACACCAAGCACCAAGCACCAAATACCAACCACCCAGCACCAAGCACCAAGCACCAAACACCAAGCACCAAGCACCAAACACCAAACACCAAACACCAAGCACCAAGCACCAAACACCAAGCACCAAGTACCAAACACCAAGAACCAAGAACCAAACACCAAGCACCAAGCACCAAGTACAAACACCAAGCACCAAGCACCAAACACCAAGGACCAAGCACCAAGCACCAAGCACCAAGCACCAAAAACCAAACACCAAACACAAAACACCAATTACCAAGCACCAAACACCAAACTCCAAGCACCAATCACCAAACACCAAACACCAAGCCCCAAGCACCAGGCACCAAACACCAAGCACCAAGCACCAAACACCAAGCACCAAGCACCAAACACCAAACACCAAACACCAAACAGCAAATAACATACAGCAAACACCAAACACCAAAAAGCAGACACCAAAGAACAAACACCAAACACCAAACACCAAACAGCAAACAGGAAACACCAAACACCAAGCACCAAGCACCAAACACCAAACACCAAGCACCAAGCACCAAACACCAAGCACCAAGCACCAAACACCAAACCCCAAGCACCTAACACCAAACACTAAGCACCAAGCACCAAACACCAAGCACCAAGCACCAAACACCAAGCACCAAGCACCAAGCCCCAAACACCAAACACCAAACACCAAAGACCAAGCACCAAGCACCAAACACCAAGCACCCAGCACCAAACACCAAGCACCAAACACCAACCACCCAGAACCCAGCACCAAGCACCAAACACCAAGCACCAATCACCAAACACCAAACACCAAGCACCAAGCACCAAACACCAAGCACCAAGCACCTAGTACCAAACACCAAACACCAAGCACCAAACACCAAGCACCAATCACCAAGCACCAAACACCAAGCAGCCAGCAGCAAGCACCAAACACCAAACACCAAGCACCAAGCACCAAAAACCAAACACCAAGCACCAAGCACCAAAGACCTAACACCAAGCACCAAGCACCAAGTACCAAGCACCAAACACCAAGCACCAAACACCAAACACCAAGCACCAAACACCAAGCACCAAACACCAAACACCAAGCACCAAGCACCAAACACCTAATACCAAGCACCAAACACCAAGCACCAAACACCAAGCACCAAACACCAAGCACCAAACACCAAGCACCAAGCACCTAGCACCAAGCACCAAACACCAAGAACCAAGCACCAAGCACCAAGTAGAAACACCAAGCACCAAGCACCAAACACCAAGCACCAAGCACCAAACATCAAACACCAAGCATAAAACACCAAGCACCAAACACCAAACACCAAGCACCAAGCACCAAGCATCAAACACCAAGCATATAACACCAAACACCAAACACCAAGCACCAAGCACCAAACACCAAACACCAAGCACCAAGCACCAAGCACCAAACACCAAGCACCCAGCACCAAACACCAAGCACCAAGCACCAAACACCAAGCACCAAGCACCAAGCAACAAGCACCAAACACCAAACACCAAACACCAAACACCAAGCACCAAACACCAAACACCAAACACCAAGCACCAGACACCAAGCACCAGACACCAAGCACCAAACACCAAGCACCAAGCACCAAGCACCAAACACCAAACACCAAGCACCAAGCACCAAACACCAAGCACCAAAGACCAAACACCAAACAGCAAACACCAAACACCAAACAGCAAACACCAAACACGAAACAGCAAACACCATACAGCAAACACCAAACACCAAAAAGCAGACACCAAACATCAAACAGCAAACACCAAACACCAAACAGCAAACACCAAACACCAAGCACCAAACACCAAGTACCAAGCACCAAACACTAATCACCAAGCACCAAACACAAAGCACCAAGCACCAAACACCAAACACCAAGCACCAAAGACCAAGCACCAAGCACCAAGCACCAAACACCAAGCACCAAGCACCAAGCACCAAACACCAAGCACCAAGCACCAAACACCAAACACAAAGCACCAAACACCAAACACCAAGCTCCAGACACCAAGCACCAAACACCAAACACCAAGCACCAAGCACCAAACACCAAGGACCAAGCACCAAGCACCAAGCACCAAGCACCAAGCACCAAGCACTAAACACCAAACACCAAAGACCAAGCACCAAGCACCAAGCACCAAACACCAGGCACCATGCACCTAGCACAAAACACCAAGCACCAAGCACCAAACACCAACCACCCAGCACCAAGCACCAAACACCAAGCACCAAGCACCAAACACCAAACACCAAACACCAAGCACCAAGCACCAAACACCAAGCACCAAGCACCAAGTCCCAAACACCAAGCACCAAGCACCAAACACCAAACACCAAGCACCAAACACCAAGCACCAAGCACCTAGCACCAAAAACCAAACACCAAGCACCAAGCACCAAACACCAAGCATCAATCACCAAGCACCAAACACCAAGCAGCAAGCACCAAGCACCAAATACCAAGCATCAAGAACCAAACACCAAACACCAAGCACCAAGCACCAAACACCAAACACCAAGCACCAAGCACCAAACACCTAATACCAAGCACCAAACACCAAGCACCAAACACCAAGCACCAAGCACCAAGCACCAGGCACCAAGCACCAAACACCAAGCACCAAACACCAAGCACCAAACACCAAGCACCAAGCACCAAGCACCAAGCACCAAACACCAAGAACCGAGCACCAAGCACCAAGTAGAAACACCAAGCACCAAGAACCAAACACCAAGCACCAAGCACCAAACATCAAACACCAAGCATAAAACACCAAGCACCAAACACCAAACACCAAGCACCAAGCACCAAGCATCAAACACCAAGCATATAACACCAAACACCAAACACCAAGCACCAAGCACCAAACACCAAACACCAAGCACCAAGCACCAGGCACCAAACACCAAGCACCCAGCACCAAACACCAAGCACCAAGCACCAAACACCAAGCACCAAGCACCAAGCAACAAGCACCAAACACCAAACACCAAACACCAAACACCAAGCACCAAACACCAAACACCAAACACCAAGCACCAGACACCAAGCACCAGACACCAAGCACCAAACACCAAGCACCAAGCACCAAGCACCAAACACCAAACACCAAGCACCAAGCACCAAACACCAAGCACCAAAGACCAAACACCAAACAGCAAACACCAAACACCAAACAGCAAACACCAAACACGAAACAGCAAACACCATACAGCAAACACCAAACACCAAAAAGCAGACACCAAACATCAAACAGCAAACACCAAACACCAAACAGCAAACACCAAACACCAAGCACCAAACACCAAGTACCAAGCACCAAACACTAATCACCAAGCACCAAACACAAAGCACCAAGCACCAAACACCAAACACCAAGCACCAAAGACCAAGCACCAGGCACCAAGCACCAAACACCAAGCACCAAGCACCAAGCACCAAACACCAAGCACCAAGCACCAAACACCAAACACCAAGCACCAAACACCAAACACCAAGCTCCAGACAACAAGCACCAAACACCAAACACCAAGCACCAAGCACCAAACACCAAGGACCAAGCACCAAGCACCAAGCACCAAGCACCAAGCACTAAACACCAAACACCAAAGACCAAGCACCAAGCACCAAGCACCAAACACCAGGCACCATGCACCTAGCACAAAACACCAAGCACCAAGCACCAAATACCAACCACCCAGCACCAAGCACCAACCACCAAGCACCAAGCACCAAACACCAAACACCAAACACCAAGCACCAAGCACCAAACACCAAGCACCAAGCACCAAGTACCAAACACCAAGCACCAAGCACCAAACACCAAACA
This sequence comes from Eledone cirrhosa, assembly GCA_964016885.1. Lineage (NCBI taxonomy): Eukaryota > Metazoa > Mollusca > Cephalopoda > Octopoda > Eledonidae > Eledone > Eledone cirrhosa. Next base: position 140,211,117 of record OZ024743.1, on the reverse strand, counting down.
CCAAGCACCAAACACCAAGCACCAAGCACCTAGCACCAAAAACCAAACACCAAGCACCAAGCACCAAACACCAAGCATCAATCACCAAGCACCAAACACCAAGCAGCAAGCACCAAGCACCAAATACCAAGCATCAAGAACCAAACACCAAACACCAAGCACCAAGCACCAAACACCAAGCATATAACACCAAACACCAAACACCAAGCACCAAGCACCAAACACCAAACACCAAGCACCAAGCACCAAACACCAAGCACCCAGCACCAAACACCAAGCACCAAGCACCAAACACCAAGCACCAAGCACCAAGCAACAAGCACCAAACACCAAACACCAAACACCAAACACCAAGCACCAAACACCAAACACCAAACACCAAGCACCAGACACCAAGCACCAGACACCAAGCACCAAACACCAAGCACCAAGCACCAAGCACCAAAGACCAAACACCAAGCACCAAACACCAAACACCAAGCACCAAGCACCAAACACCAAATACCAAGCATCAAGAACCAAACACCAAACACCAAGCACCAAGCACCAAACACCAAGCACCCAGCACCAAACACCAAGCACCAAACACCAAGCACCAAACACCAAACACCAAGCACCAAGCACCAAACACCAAGCACCAAAGACCAAACACCAAACAGCAAACACCAAACACGAAACAGCAAACACCATACAGCAAACACCAAACAGCAAAAAGCAGACACCAAACAGCAAACACCAAACACCAAACACCAAACAGCAAACACCAAACACCAAGCATATAACACCAAACACCAAACACCAAGCACCAAGCACCAAACACCAAACACCAAGCACCAAGCACCAAACACCAAGCACCCAGCACCAAACACCAAGCTCCAAGCACCAAACACCAAGCACCAAGCACCAAGCAACAAGCACCAAACACCAAACACCAAACACCAAACACCAAGCACCAAACACCAAACACCAAACACCAAGCACCAGACACCAAGCACCAGACACCAAGCACCAAACACCAAGCACCAAGCACCAAGCACCAAACACCAAACACCAAGCACCAAACACCAAACACCAAGCACCAAGCACCAAACACCAAGCACCAAAGACCAAACACCAAACAGCAAACACCAAACACGAAACAGCAAACACCATACAGCAAACACCAAACAGCAAAAAGCAGACACCAAACAGCAAACACCAAACACCAAACACCAAACAGCAAACACCAAACACCAAGCACCAAACACCAAGTACCAAGCACCAAACACTAATCACCAAGCACCAAACACAAAGCACCAAGCACCAAACACCAAACACCAAGCACCAAAGACCAAGCACCAAGCACCAAGCACCAAACACCAAGCACCAAGCACCAAGCACCAAACACCAAGCACCAAGCACCAAATACCAACCACCCAGCACCAAGCACCAAGCACCAAACACCAAGCACCAAGCACCAAACACCAAACACCAAACACCAAGCACCAAGCACCAAACACCAAGCACCAAGCACCAAGTACCAAACACCAAGAACCAAGAACCAAACACCAAGCACCAAGCACCAAGTACAAACACCAAGCACCAAGCACCAAACACCAAGGACCAAGCACCAAGCACCAAGCACCAAGCACCAAAAACCAAACACCAAACACAAAACACCAAGCACCAAGCACCAAACACCAAACTCCAAGCACCAAGCACCAAACACCAAGCACCAAGCACCAAGTACCAAACACCAAGAACCAAGAACCAAACACCAAGCACCAAGCACCAAGTAGAAACACCAAGCACCAAGCACCAAACACCAAGCACCAAGCACCAAACATCAAACACCAAGCATAAAACACCAAGCACCAAACACCAAACACCAAGCACCAAGCACCAAGCATCAAACACCAAGCATATAACACCAAACACCAAACACCAAGCACCAAGCACCAAACACCAAACACCAAGCACCAAGCACCAAGCACCAAACACCAAGCACCCAGCACCAAACACCAAGCACCAAGCACCAAGCAACAAGCACCAAACACCAAACACCAAACACCAAACACCAAGCACCAAACACCAAACACCAAACACCAAGCACCAGACACCAAGCACCAGACACCAAGCACCAAACACCAAGCACCAAGCACCAAGCACCAAACACCAAACACCAAGCACCAAGCACCAAACACCAAGCACCAAAGACCAAACACCAAACAGCAAACACCAAACACCAAACAGCAAACACCAAACACGAAACAGCAAACACCATACAGCAAACACCAAACACCAAAAAGCAGACACCAAACAGCAAACAGCAAACACCAAACACCAAACAGCAAACACCAAACACCAAGCACCAAACACCAAGTACCAAGCACCAAACACTAATCACCAAGCACCAAACACAAAGCACCAAGCACCAAACACCAAACACCAAGCACCAAAGACCAAGCACCAAGCACCAAGCACCAAACACCAAGCACCAAGCACCAAGCACCAAACACCAAGCACCAAGCACCAAACACCAAACACCAAGCACCAAACACCAAACACCAAGCTCCAGACACCAAGCACCAAACACCAAACACGAAGCACCAAGCACCAAGCACCAAACACCAAACACCAAGCACCAAGCACCAAACACCAAGGACCAAGCACCAAGCACCAAGCACCAAGCAGCAAGCAACAAGCACCAAACACCAAACACCAAACACCAAACACCAAGCACCAAACACCAAACACCAAACACCAAGCACCAGACACCAAGCACCAGACACCAAGCACCAAACACCAAGCACCAAGCACCAAGCACCAAACACCAAACACCAAGCACCAAGCACCAAACACCAAGCACCAAAGACCAAACACCAAACAACAAACACCAAACACCAAACAGCAAACACCAAACACGAAACAGCAAACACCATACAGCAAACACCAAACACCAAAAAGCAGACACCAAACAGCAAACAGCAAACACCAAACACCAAACAGCAAACACCAAACACCAAGCACCAAACACCAAGTACCAAGCACCAAACACTAATCACCAAGCACCAAACACAAAGCACCAAGCACCAAACACCAAACACCAAGCACCAAAGACCAAGCACCAAGCACCAAGCACCAAACACCAAGCACCAAGCACCAAGCACCAAACACCAAGCACCAAGCACCAAACACCAAACACCAAGCACCAAACACCAAACACCAAGCTCCAGACACCAAGCACCAAACACCAAACACGAAGCACCAAACACCAAGCACCAAACACCAAACACCAAGCACCAAGCACCAAACACCAAGGACCAAGCACCAAGCACCAAGCACCAAGCACCAAGCACCAAGCACTAAACACCAAACACCAAAGACCAAGCACCAAGCACCAAGCACCAAACACCAGGCACCATGCACCTAGCACAAAACACCAAGCACCAAGCACCAAACACCAACCACCCAGCACCAAGCACCAAACACCAAGCACCAAGCACCAAACACCAAACACCAAACACCAAGCACCAAGCACCAAACACCAAGCACCAAGCACCAAGTACCAAACACCAAGCACCAAGCACCAAACACCAAACACCAAGCACCAAACACCAAGCACCAAGCACCTAGCACCAAAAACCAAACACCAAGCACCAAGCACCAAACACCAAGCATCAATCACCAAGCACCAAACACCAAGCAGCAAGCACCAAGCACCAAATACCAAGCATCAAGAACCAAACACCAAACACCAAGCACCAAGCACCAAACACCAAGCATATAACACCAAACACCAAACACCAAGCACCAAGCACCAAACACCAAACACCAAGCACCAAGCACCAAACACCAAGCACCCAGCACCAAACACCAAGCACCAAGCACCAAACACCAAGCACCAAGCACCAAGCAACAAGCACCAAACACCAAACACCAAACACCAAACACCAAGCACCAAACACCAAACACCAAACACCAAGCACCAGACACCAAGCACCAGACACCAAGCACCAAACACCAAGCACCAAGCACCAAGCACCAAACACCAAACACCAAGCACCAAACACCAAACACCAAGCACCAAGCACCAAACACCAAGCACCAAAGACCAAACACCAAACAGCAAACACCAAACACCAAACAGCAAACACCAAACACGAAACAGCAAACACCATACAGCAAACACCAAACACCAAAAAGCAGACACCAAACAGCAAACACCAAACACCAAACACCAAACAGCAAACACCAAACACCAAGCACCAAACACCAAGTACCAAGCACCAAACACTTATCACCAAGCACAAAACACAAAGCACCAAGCACCAAACACCAAACACCAAGCACCAAAGACCAAGCACCAAGCACCAAGCACCAAACACCAAGCACCAAGCACCAAGCACCAAACACCAAGCACCAAGCACCAAATACCAACCACCCAGCACCAAGCACCAAGCACCAAACACCAAGCACCAAGCACCAAACACCAAACACCAAACACCAAGCACCAAGCACCAAACACCAAGCACCAAGCACCAAGTACCAAACACCAAGAACCAGGAACCAAACACCAAGCACCAAGCACCAAGTACAAACACCAAGCACCAAGCACCAAACACCAAGGACCAAGCACCAAGCACCAAGCACCAAAAACCAAACACCAAACACAAAACACCAAGCACCAAGTACCAAACACCAAACTCCAAGCACCAAGCACCAAACACCAAACACCAAGCCCCAAGCACAAGGCACCAAACACCAAGCACCAAGCACCAAACACCAAGCACCAAGCACCAAACACCAAACACCAAACACCAAACAGCAAATAACATACAACAAACACCAAACACCAAAAAGCAGACACCAAACAGCAAACAGCAAACACCAAACACCAAACAGCAAACAGGAAACACCAAACACCAAGCACCAAGCACCAAACACCAAACACCAAGCACCAAGCACCAAACACCAAGCACCAAGCACCAAACACCAAACCCCAAGCACCTAGCACCAAACACTAAGCACCAAGCACCAAACACCAAGCACCAAGCACCAAACACCAAGCACCAAGCACCAAGCCCCAAACACCAAACACCAAACACCAAAGACCAAGCACCAAGCACCAAACACCAAGCACCCAGCACCAAACACCAAGCACCAAACACCAACCACCCAGAACCCAGCACCAAGCACCAAACACCAAGCACCAATCACCAAACACCAAACACCAAGCACCAAGCACCAAACACCAAGCACCAAGCACCTAGTACCAAACACCAAACACCAAGCACCAAACACCAAGCACCAATCACCAAGCACCAAACACCAAGCAGCCAGCAGCAAGCACCAAACACCAAACACCAAGCACCAAGCACCAAGCACCAAACACCAAGCACCAAACACCAAACACCAAGCACCAAACACCAAGCACCAAACACCAAACACCAAGCACCAAGCACCAAACACCTAATACCAAGCACCAAACACCAAGCACCAAACACCAAGCACCAAGCACCAAGCACCAGGCACCAAGCACCAAACACCAAGCACCAAACACCAAGCACCAAACACCAAGCACCAAGCACCAAGCACCAAGCACCAAACACCAAGAACCAAGCACCAAGCACCAAGTAGAAACACCAAGCACCAAGCACCAAAAACCAAGCACCAAGCACCAAACATCAAACACCAAGCATAAAACACCAAGCACCAAACACCAAACACCAAGCACCAAGCACCAAGCATCAAACACCAAGCATATAACACCAAACACCAAACACCAAGCACCAAGCACCAAACACCAAACACCAACCACCAAGCACCAAGCACCAAACACCAAGCACCCAGCACCAAACACCAAGCACCAAGCACCAAACACCAAGCACCAAGCACCAAGCAACAAGCACCAAACACCAAACACCAAACACCAAACACCAAGCACCAAATACCAAACACCAAACACCAAGCACCAGACACCAAGCACCAGACACCAAGCACCAAACACCAAGCACCAAGCACCAAGCACCAAACACCAAACACCAAGCACCAAGCACCAAACACCAAGCACCAAAGACCAAACACCAAACAGCAAACACCAAACACCAAACAGCAAACACCAAACACGAAACAGCAAACACCATACAGCAAACACCAAACACCAAAAAGCAGACACCAAACAGCAAACAGCATACACCAAACACCAAACACCAAACACCAAACACCAAGCACCAAACACCAAGTACCAAGCACCAAACACTAATCACCAAGCACCAAACACAAAGCACCAAGCACCAAACATCAAACACCAAGCATAAAACACCAAGCACCAAACACCAAACACCAAGCACCAAGCACCAAGCATCAAACACCAAGCATATAACACCAAACACCAAACACCAAGCACCAAGCACCAAACACCAAACACCAAGCACCAAGCACCAAGCACCAAACACCAAGCACCCAGCACCAAACACCAAGCACCAAGCACCAAGCACCAAGCACCAAGCACCAAGCAACAAGCACCAAACACCAAACACCAAACACCAAACACCAAGCACCAAACACCAAACACCAAACACCAAGCACCAGACACCAAGCACCAGACACCAAGCACCAAACACCAAACACCAAGCACCAAAGACCAAGCACCAAGCACCAAGCACCAAGCACCAAACACCAAGCACCAAGCACCAAGCACCAAACACCAAGCACCAAGCACCAAACACCAAACACCAAGCACCAAACACCAAACACCAAGCTCCAGACACCAAGCACCAAACACCAAACACGAAGCACCAAGCACCAAGCACCAAACACCAAACACCAAGCACCAAGCACCAAACACCAAGGACCAAGCACCAAGCACCAAGCACCAAGCAGCAAGCAACAAGCACCAAACACCAAACACCAAACACCAAACACCAAGCACCAAACACCAAACACCAAACACCAAGCACCAGACACCAAGCACCAGACACCAAGCACCAAACACCAAGCACCAAGCACCAAGCACCAAACACCAAACACCAAGCACCAAGCACCAAACACCAAGCACCAAAAACCAAACACCAAACAACAAACACCAAACACCAAACAGCAAACACCAAACACGAAACAGCAAACACCATACAGCAAACACCAAACACCAAAAAGCAGACACCAAACAGCAAACAGCAAACACCAAACACCAAACAGCAAACACCAAACACCAAGCACCAAACACCAAGTACCAAGCACCAAACACTAATCACCAAGCACCAAACACAAAGCACCAAGCACCAAACACCAAACACCAAGCACCAAAGACCAAGCACCAAGCACCAAGCACCAAACACCAAGCACCAAGCACCAAGCACCAAACACCAAGCACCAAGCACCAAACACCAAACACCAAGCACCAAACACCAAACACCAAGCTCCAGACACCAAGCACCAAACACCAAACACGAAGCACCAAGCACCAAGCACCAAACACCAAACACCAAGCACCAAGCACCAAACACCAAGGACCAAGCACCAAGCACCAAGCACCAAGCACCAAGCACCAAGCACTAAACACCAAACACCAAAGACCAAGCACCAAGCACCAAGCACCAAACACCAGGCACCATGCACCTAGCACAAAACACCAAGCACCAAGCACCAAACACCAACCACCCAGCACCAAGCACCAAACACCAAGCACCAAGCACCAAACACCAAACACCAAACACCAAGCACCAAGCACCAAACACCAAGCACCAAGCACCAAGTACCAAACACCAAGCACCAAGCACCAAACACCAAACACCAAGCACCAAACACCAAGCACCAAGCACCTAGCACCAAAAACCAAACACCAAGCACCAAGCACCAAACACCAAGCATCAATCACCAAGCACCAAACACCAAGCAGCAAGCACCAAGCACCAAATACCAAGCATCAAGAACCAAACACCAAACACCAAGCACCAAGCACCAAACACCAAGCATATAACACCAAACACCAAACACCAAGCACCAAGCACCAAACACCAAACACCAAGCACCAAGCACCAAACACCAAGCACCCAGCACCAAACACCAAGCACCAAGCACCAAACACCAAGCACCAAGCACCAAGCAACAAGCACCAAACACCAAACACCAAACACCAAACACCAAGCACCAAACACCAAACATCAAACACCAAGCACCAGACACCAAGCACCAGACACCAAGCACCAAACACCAAGCACCAAGCACCAAGCACCAAACACCAAACACCAAGCACCAAACACCAAACACCAAGCACCAAGCACCAAACACCAAGCACCAAAGACCAAACACCAAACAGCAAACACCAAACACCAAACAGCAAACACCAAACACGAAACAGCAAACACCATACAGCAAACACCAAACACCAAAAAGCAGACACCAAACAGCAAACACCAAACACCAAACACCAAACAGCAAACACCAAACACCAAGCACCAAACACCAAGTACCAAGCACCAAACACTTATCACCAAGCACAAAACACAAAGCACCAAGCACCAAACACCAAACACCAAGCACCAAAGACCAAGCACCAAGCACCAAGCACCAAACACCAAGCACCAAGCACCAAGCACCAAACACCAAGCACCAAGCACCAAATACCAACCACCCAGCACCAAGCACCAAGCACCAAACACCAAGCACCAAGCACCAAACACCAAACACCAAACACCAAGCACCAAGCACCAAACACCAAGCACCAAGCACCAAGTACCAAACACCAAGAACCAAGAACCAAACACCAAGCACCAAGCACCAAGTACAAACACCAAGCACCAAGCACCAAACACCAAGGACCAAGCACCAAGCACCAAGCACCAAAAACCAAACACCAAACACAAAACACCAAGCACCAAGCACCAAACACCAAACTCCAAGCACCAAGTACCAAACACCAAACACCAAGCCCCAAGCACCAGGCACCAAACACCAAGCACCAAGCACCAAACACCAAGCACCAAGCACCAAACACCAAACACCAAACACCAAACAGCAAATAACATACAACAAACACCAAACACCAAAAAGCAGACACCAAACAGCAAACAGCAAACACCAAACACCAAACAGCAAACAGGAAACACCAAACACCAAGCACCAAGCACCAAACACCAAACACCAAGCACCAAGCACCAAACACCAAGCACCAAGCACCAAACACCAAACCCCAAGCACCTAGCACCAAACACTAAGCACCAAGCACCAAACACCAAGCACCAAGCACCAAACACCAAGCACCAAGCACCAAGCCCCAAACACCAAACACCAAACACCAAAGACCAAGCACCAAGCACCAAACACCAAGCACCCAGCACCAAACACCAAGCACCAAACACCAACCACCCAGAACCCAGCACCAAGCACCAAACACCAAGCACCAATCACCAAACACCAAACACCAAGCACCAAGCACCAAACACCAAGCACCAAGCACCTAGTACCAAACACCAAACACCAAGCACCAAACACCAAGCACCAATCACCAAGCACCAAACACCAAGCAGCCAGCAGCAAGCACCAAACACCAAACACCAAGCACCAAGCACCAAAAACCAAACAACAAGCACCAAGCACCAAACACCTAACACCAAGCACCAAGCACCAAGTACCAAGCACCAAACACCAAGCACCAAACACCAAACACCAAGCACCAAACACCAAGCACCAAACACCAAACACCAAGCACCAAGCACCAAACACCTAATACCAAGCACCAAACACCAAGCACCAAACACCAAGCACCAAGCACCAAGCACCAGGCACCAAGCACCAAACACCAAGCACCAAACACCAAGCACCAAACACCAAGCACCAAGCACCAAGCACCAAGCACCAAACACCAAGAACCAAGCACCAAGCACCAAGTAGAAACACCAAGCACCAAGCACCAAAAACCAAGCACCAAGCACCAAACATCAAACACCAAGCATAAAACACCAAGCACCAAACACCAAACACCAAGCACCAAGCACCAAGCATCAAACACCAAGCATATAACACCAAACACCAAACACCAAGCACCAAGCACCAAACACCAAACACCAACCACCAAGCACCAAGCACCAAACACCAAGCACCCAGCACCAAACACCAAGCACCAAGCACCAAACACCAAGCACCAAGCACCAAGCAACAAGCACCAAACACCAAACACCAAACACCAAACACCAAGCACCAAACACCAAACACCAAACACCAAGCACCAGACACCAAGCACCAGACACCAAGCACCAAACACCAAGCACCAAGCACCAAGCACCAAACACCAAACACCAAGCACCAAGCACCAAACACCAAGCACCAAAGACCAAACACCAAACAGCAAACACCAAACACCAAACAGCAAACACCAAACACGAAACAGCAAACACCATACAGCAAACACCAAACACCAAAAAGCAGACACCAAACAGCAAACAGCATACACCAAACACCAAACACCAAACACCAAACACCAAGCACCAAACACCAAGTACCAAGCACCAAACACTAATCACCAAGCACCAAACACAAAGCACCAAGCACCAAACACCAAACACCAAGCACCAAAGACCAAGCACCAAGCACCAAGCACCAAACACCAAGCACCAAGCACCAAGCACCAAACACCAAGCACAAAGCACCAAATACCAACCACCCAGCACCAAGCACCAAGCACCAAACACCAAGCACCAAGCACCAAACACCAAACACCAATCACCAAGCACCAAGCACCAAACACCAAGCACCAAGCACCAAGCACCAAACACCAAGCCCCAAGCACCAAGCACCAAACACCAAGCACCAAACACCAAGCATCAAACACCAAACACCAAACACCAAGCACCTAGCACCAAACACCAAACACCAAGCACCAAGCACCAAGCAGCAAACACCAAGCAGCAAACAGAAAGCACCAAACAACAAACACCAAGCACCAAGCACTAAACACCAAGCACCAAGCACCAAGGACCAAACACCAAACACCAAGCACCAAACACCAAACACCTAACACCAAGCACCAAGTACCAAGCACCAAACACCAAACACCAAGAACCAAGCACAAAACACCAAGCACCAAGCACCAAATACAAACACCAAGCACCAAACACCAAGCACCAAGCATAAAACACCAAGCATCAAACACCAAGCACAAAACACCAAGCACCCAGCACCAAACACCAAGCACCAAACACCAAGAACCAAGCACCAAACACCAAGCACCAAGCACCAAGTACAAACACCAAGCACCAAGCACCAAACACCAAGCACCAAGCTCCAAACACCAAGCACCAAACACCAAGAACCAAGCACCAAACACCAAGCACCAAGCACCAAGTACAAACACCAAGCACCAAGCACCAAACACCAAGCACCAAGCACGAAACACCAAACACCAAGCACCAAACACCAAACACCAAGCTCCAGACACCAAGCACCAAACACCAAACACGAAGCACCAAGCACCAAGCACCAAACACCAAACACCAAGCACCAAGCACCAAACACCAAGGACCAAGCACCAAGCACCAAGCACCAAGCACCAAGCACTAAACACCAAAAACCAAAGACCAAGCACCAAGCACCAATCACCAAACACCAAGCACCATGCACCTAGCACGAAACACCAAGCACCAAGCACCAAACACCAACCACCCAGCACCAAGCACCAAACACCAAGCACCAAGCACCAAACACCAAACACCAAACACCAAGCACCAAGCACCAAACACCAAGCACCAAGCACCAAGCACCAAACACCAAACACCAAGCACCAAGCACCAAACACCAAGCACCAAAGACCAAACACCAAACAGCAAACACCAAACACCAAACAGCAAACACCAAACACGAAACAGCACACACCATACAGCAAACACCAAACACCAAAAAGCAGACACCAAACAGCAAACACCAAACACCAAACACCAAACACCAAACACCAAACACCAAGCACCAAACACCAAGTACCAAGCACCAAACACTAATCACCAAGCACCAAACACAAAGCACCAAGCACCAAACACCAAACACCAAGCACCAAAGACCAAGCACCAAGCACCAAGCACCAAACACCAAGCACCAAGCACCAAGCACCAAACACCAAGCACCAAGCACCAAATACCAACCACCCAGCACCAAGCAACAAGCACCAAACACCAAACACCAAACACCAAACACCAAGCACCAAACACCAAACACCAAACACCAAGCACCAGACACCAAGCACCAGACACCAAGCACCAAACACCAAGCACCAAGCACTAAGCACCAAACACCAAACACCAAGCAGAAAACACCAAACACCAAGCACCAAGCACCAAACACCAAGCACCAAAGACCAAACACCAAACAGCAAACACCAAACACCAAACAGCAAACACCAAACACGAAACAGCAAACACCATACAGCAAACACCAAACACCAAAAAGCAGACACCAAACAGCAAACACCAAACACCAAACACCAAACAGCAAACACCAAACACAAAGCACCAAACACCAAGTACCAAGCACCAAACACTAATCACCAAGCACCAAACACAAAGCACCAAGCACCAAACACCAAACACCAAGCACCAAAGACCAAGCACCAAGCACCAAGCACCAAACACCAAGCACCAAGCACCAGGCACCAAACACCAAGCACCAAGCACCAAATACCAACCACCCAGCACCAAGCACCAAACACCAAACACCAAGCACCAAGCACCAAAAACCAAACACCAAGCACCAAGCACCAAACACCAAGCATCAATCACCAAGCACCAAACACCAAGCAGCAAGCACCAAGCACCAGATACCAAGCATCAAGAACCAAACAGCAAACACCAAGCACCAAGCACCAAACACCAAGCATATAACACCAAACACCAAACACCAAGCACCAAGCACCAAACGCCAAACACCAAGCACCAAGCACCAAACACCAAGCACCCAGCACCAAACACCAAGCACCAAGCACCAAACACCAAGCACCAAGCACCAAGCAACAAGCACCAAACACCAAACACCAAACACCAAACACCAAGCACCAAACACCAAACACCAAACACCAAGCACCAGACACCAAGCACCAGACACCAAGCACCAAACACCAAGCACCAAGCACCAAGCACCAAACACCAAACACCAAGCACCAAACACCAAACACCAAGCACCAAGCACCAAACACCAAGCACCAAAGACCAAACACCAAACAGCAAACACCAAACACCAAACAGCAAACACCAAACACGAAACAGCAAACACCATACAGCAAACACCAAACACCAAAAAGCAGACACCAAACAGCAAACACCAAACACCAAACACCAAACAGCAAACACCAAACACCAAGCACCAAACACCAAGTACCAAGCACCAAACACTAATCACCAAGCACCAAACACAAAGCACCAAGCACCAAACACCAAACACCAAGCACCAAAGAACAAGCACCAAGCACCAAGCACCAAACACCAAGCACCAAGCACCAAGCACCAAACACCAAGCACCAAGCACCAAATACCAACCACCCAGCACCAAGCACCAAGCACCAAACACCAAGCACCAAGCACCAAACACCAAACACCAAACACCAAGCACCAAGCACCAAACACCAAGCACCAAGCAGCAAGTACCAAACACCAAGAACCAAGAACCAAACACCAAGCACCAAGCACCAAGTACAAACACCAAGCACCGAGCACCAAACACCAAGGACCAAGCACCAAGCACCAAGCACCAAGCACCAAAAACCAAACACCAAACACAAAACACCAAGCACCAAGCACCAAACACCAAACTCCAAGCACCAAGCACCAAACACCAAGCACCAAGCACCAAGTACCAAACACCAAGAACCAAGAACCAAACACCAAGCACCAAGCACCAAGTAGAAACACCAAGCACCAAGCAACAAACACCAAGCACCAAGCACCAAACATCAAACACCAAGCATAAAACACCAAGCACCAAACACCAAACACCAAGCACCAAGCACCAAGCATCAAACACCAAGCATATAACACCAAACACCAAACACCAAGCACCAAGCACCAAACACCAAACACCAAGCACCAAGCACCAAGCACCAAACACCAAGCACCCAGCACCAAACACCAAGCACCAAGCACCAAACACCAAGCACCAAGCACCAAGCAACAAGCACCAAACACCAAACACCAAACACCAAACACCAAGCACCAAACACCAAACACCAAACACCAAGCACCAGACACCAAGCACCAGACACCAAGCACCAAACACCAAGCACCAAGCACCAAGCACCAAACACCAAACACCAAGCACCAAGCACCAAACACCAAGCACCAAAGACCAAACACCAAGCATCAAACACCAAACACCAAACACCAAGCACCTAGCACCAAACACCAAACACCAAGCACCAAGCACCAAGCAGCAAACACCAAGCAGCAAACAGAAAGCACCAAACAACAAACACCAAGCACCAAGCACTAAACACCAAGCACCAAGCACCAAGGACCAAACACCTAACACCAAGCACCAAGTACCAAGCACCAAACACCAAACACCAAGACCCAAGCACAAAACACCAAGCACCAAGCACCAAATACAATCACCAAGCACCAAACACCAAGCACCAAGCATAAAACACCAAGCATCAAACACCAAACACCAAATACCAAGCACCAAGCACCAAACACCAAGCACCAAACACCAAACACCAAGCTCCAGACACCAAGTACCAAGCACCAAACACCAAACACCAAGAACCAAGCACAAAACACCAAACACCCAGCACCAAACACCATGCACCAAGTACCAAGCAACAAACACCAAGCACCAAGCACCAAACACCAAACACCAAGCACCAAACACCAAACACCAAGCACCAAGCACCAAACACCAAACACCAAGCACCAAGCACCAAACACCAAGCACCAAGCTCCAAACACCAAGCACCAAACACCAAGAACGAAGCACCAAACACCAAGCACCAAGCACCAAGTACAAACACCAAGCACCAAGCACCAAACACCAAGCACCAAGCTCCAAACACCAAGCACCAAACACCAAGAACCAAGCACCAAACACCAAGCACCAAACACCAAGCACCAAGCACCAAACACCAAGCACCAAGCACGAAACACCAAACACCAAGCACCAAACACCAAACACCAAGCTCCAGACACCAAGCACCAAACACCAAACACGAAGCACCAAGCACCAAGCACCAAACACCAAACACCAAGCACCAAGCACCAAACACCAAGCACCAAAGACCAAACACCAAACAGCAAACACCAAACACCAAACAGCAAACACCAAACACGAAACAGCAAACACCATACAGCAAACACCAAACACCAAAAAGCAGACACCAAACAGCAAACACCAAACACCAAACACCAAACAGCAAACACCAAACACCAAGCACCAAACACCAAGTACCAAGCACCAAACACTAATCACCAAGCACCAAACACAAAGCACCAAGCACCAAACACCAAACACCAAGCACCAAAGACCAAGCACCAAGCACCAAGCACCAAACACCAAGCACCAGGCACCAAGCACCAAACACCAAGCACCAAGCACCAAATACCAACCACCCAGCACCAAGCACCAAGCACCAAACACCAAGCACCAAGCACCAAAAACCAAACACCAAGCACCAAGCACCAAACACCAAGCATCAATCACCAAGGACCAAACACCAAGCAGCAAGCACCAAGCACCAGATACCAAGCATCAAGAACCAAACAGCAAACACCAAGCACCAAGCACCAAACACCAAGCATATAACACCAAACACCAAACACCAAGCACCAAGCACCAAACACCAAACACCAAGCACCAAGCACCAAACACCAAGCACCCAGCACCAAACACCAAGCACCAAGCACCAAACACCAAGCACCAAGCACCAAGCAACAAGCACCAAACACCAAACACCAAACACCAAACACCAAGCACCAAACACCAAACACCAAACACCAAGCACCAGACACCAAGCACCAGACACCAAGCACCAAACACCAAGCACCAAGCACCAAGCACCAAACACCAAACACCAAGCACCAAACACCAAACACCAAGCACCAAGCACCAAACACCAAGCACCAAAGACCAAACACCAAACAGCAAACACCAAACACCAAACAGCAAACACCAAACACGAAACAGCAAACAGCATACAGCAAACACCAAACACCAAAAAGCAGACACCAAACAGCAAACACCAAACACCAAACACCAAACAGCAAACACCAAACACCAAGCACCAAACACCAAGTACCAAGCACCAAACACTAATCACCAAGCACCAAACACAAAGCACCAAGCACCAAACACCAAACACCAAGCACCAAAGACCAAGCACCAAGCACCAGGCACCAAACACCAAGCACCAAGCACCAAGCACCAAACACCAAGCACCAAGCACCAAATACCAACCACCCAGCACCAAGCACCAAACACCAAACACAAAACACCAAGCACCAAGCACCAAACACCAAACTCCAAGCACCAAGCACCAAACACCAAGCACCAAGCACCAAGTACCAAACACCAAGAACCTAGAACCAAACACCAAGCACCAAGCACCAAGTAGAAACACCAAGCACCAAGCACCAAACACCAAGCACCAAGCACCAAACATCAAACACCAAGCATAAAACACCAAGCACCAAACACCAAACACCAAGCACCAAGCACCAAGCAACAAGCACCAAACACCAAACACCAAACACCAAACACCAAGCACCAAACACCAAACACCAAACACCAAGCACCAGACACCAAGCACCAGACACGAAGCACCAAACACCAAGCACCAAGCACCAAGCACCAAACACCAAACACCAAGCACCAAGCACCAAACACCAAGCACCAAAGACCAAACACCAAACAGCAAACACCAAACACCAAACAGCAAACACCAAACACGAAACAGCAAACACCATACAGCAAACACCAAACACCAAAAAGCAGACACCAAACAGCAAACAGCAAACACCAAACACCAAACAGCAAACACCAAACACCAAGCACCAAACACCAAGTACCAAGCACCAAACACTAATCACCAAGCACCAAACACAAAGCACCAGGCACCAAACACCAAACACCAAGCACCAAAGACCAAGCACCAAGCACCAAGCACCAAACACCAAGCACCAAGCACCAAGCACCAAACACCAAGCACCAAGCACCAAACACCAAACACCAAGCTCCAGACACCAAGCACCAAACACCAAACACGAAGCACCAAGCACCAAGCACCAAACACCAAACACCAAGCACCAAGCACCAAACACCAAGGACCAAGCACCAAGCACCAAGCACCAAGCACCAAGCACTAAACACCAAACACCAAAGACCAAGCACCAAGCACCAATCACCAAACACCAAGCACCATGCACCTAGCACGAAACACCAAGCACCAAGCACCAAACACCAACCACCCAGCACCAAGCACCAAACACCAAGCACCAAGCACCAAACACCAAACACCAAACACCAAGCACCAAGCACCAAACACCAAGCACCAAGCACCAAGCACCAAACACCAAACACCAAGCACCAAGCACCAAACACCAAGCACCAAAGACCAAACACCAAACAGCAAACACCAAACACCAAACAGCAAACACCAAACACGAAACAGCACACACCATACAGCAAACACCAAACACCAAAAAGCAGACACCAAACAGCAAACACCAAACACCAAACACCAAACACCAAACACCAAACACCAAGCACCAAACACCAAGTACCAAGCACCAAACACTAATCACCAAGCACCAAACACAAAGCACCAAGCACCAAACACCAAACACCAAGCACCAAAGACCAAGCACCAAGCACCAAGCACCAAACACCAAGCACCAAGCACCAAGCACCAAACACCAAGCACCAAGCACCAAATACCAACCACCCAGCACCAAGCAACAAGCACCAAACACCAAACACCAAACACCAAACACCAAGCACCAAACACCAAACACCAAACACCAAGCACCAGACACCAAGCACCAGACACCAAGCACCAAACACCAAGCACCAAGCACTAAGCACCAAACACCAAACACCAAGCAGCAAACACCAAACACCAAGCACCAAGCACCAAACACCAAGCACCAAAGACCTAACACCAAACAGCAAACACCAAACACCAAACAGCAAACACCAAACACGAAACAGCAAACACCATACAGCAAACACCAAACACCAAAAAGCAGACACCAAACAGCAAACACCAAACACCAAACACCAAACAGCAAACACCAAACACCAAGCACCAAACACCAAGTACCAAGCACCAAACACTAATCACCAAGCACCAAACACAAAGCACCAAGCACCAAACACCAAACACCAAGCACCAAAGACCAAGCACCAAGCACCAAGCACCAAACACCAAGCACCAAGCACCAAGCACCAAACACCAAGCACCAAGCACCAAATACCAACCACCCAGCACCAAGCACCAAACACCAAACACCAAGCACCAAGCACCAAAAACCAAACACCAAGCACCAAGCACCAAACACCAAGCATCAATCACCAAGCACCAAACACCAAGCAGCAAGCACCAAGCACCAGATACCAAGCATCAAGAACCAAACAGCAAACACCAAGCACCAAGCACCAAACACCAAGCATATAACACCAAACACCAAACACCAAGCACCAAGCACCAAACACCAAACACCAAGCACCAAGCACCAAACACCAAGCACCCAGCACCAAACACCAAGCACCAAGCACCAAACACCAAGCACCAAGCACCAAGCAACAAGCACCAAACACCAAACACCAAACACCAAACACCAAGCACCAAACACCAAACACCAAACACCAAGCACCAGACACCAAGCACCAGACACCAAGCACCAAACACCAAGCACCAAGCACCAAGCACCAAACACCAAACACCAAGCACCAAACACCAAACACCAAGCACCAAGCACCAAACACCAAGCACCAAAGACCAAACACCAAACAGCAAACACCAAACACCAAACAGCAAACACCAAACACGAAACAGCAAACACCATACAGCAAACACCAAACACCAAAAAGCAGACACCAAACAGCAAACACCAAACACCAAACACCAAACAGCAAACACCAAACACCAAGCACCAAACACTAATCACCAAGCACCAAACACAAAGCACCAAGCACCAAACACCAAACACCAAGCACCAAAGAACAAGCACCAAGCACCAAGCACCAAACACCAAGCACCAAGCACCAAGCACCAAACACCAAGCACCAAGCACCAAATACCAACCACCCAGCACCAAGCACCAAGCACCAAACACCAAGCACCAAGCACCAAACACCAAACACCAAACACCAAGCACCAAGCACCAAACACCAAGCACCAAGCAGCAAGTACCAAACACCAAGAACCAAGAACCAAACACCAAGCACCAAGCACCAAGTACAAACACCAAGCACCGAGCACCAAACACCAAGGACCAAGCACCAAGCACCAAGCACCAAGCACCAAAAACCAAACACCAAACACAAAACACCAAGCACCAAGCACCAAACACCAAACTCCAAGCACCAAGCACCAAACACCAAGCACCAAGCACCAAGTACCAAACACCAAGAACCAAGAACCAAACACCAAGCACCAAGCACCAAGTAGAAACACCAAGCACCAAGCAACAAACACCAAGCACCAAGCACCAAACATCAAACACCAAGCATAAAACACCAAGCACCAAACACCAAACACCAAGCACCAAGCACCAAGCATCAAACACCAAGCATATAACACCAAACACCAAACACCAAGCACCAAGCACCAAACACCAAACACCAAGCACCAAGCACCAAGCACCAAACACCAAGCACCCAGCACCAAACACCAAGCACCAAGCACCAAACACCAAGCACCAAGCACCAAGCAACAAGCACCAAACACCAAACACCAAACACCAAACACCAAGCACCAAACACCAAACACCAAACACCAAGCACCAGACACCAAGCACCAGACACCAAGCACCAAACACCAAGCACCAAGCACCAAGCACCAAACACCAAACACCAAGCACCAAGCACCAAACACCAAGCACCAAAGACCAAACACCAAGCATCAAACACCAAACACCAAACACCAAGCACCTAGCACCAAACACCAAACACCAAGCACCAAGCACCAAGCAGCAAACACCAAGCAGCAAACAGAAAGCACCAAACAACAAACACCAAGCACCAAGCACTAAACACCAAGCACCAAGCACCAAGGACCAAACACCTAACACCAAGCACCAAGTACCAAGCACCAAACACCAAACACCAAGACCCAAGCACAAAACACCAAGCACCAAGCACCAAATACAAACACCAAGCACCAAACACCAAGCACCAAGCATAAAACACCAAGCATCAAACACCAAACACCAAACACCAAGCACCAAGCACCAAACACCAAGCACCAAACACCAAACACCAAGCTCCAGACACCAAGTACCAAGCACCAAACACCAAACACCAAGAACCAAGCACAAAACACCAAACACCCAGCACCAAACACCATGCACCAAGTACCAAGCAACAAACACCAAGCACCAAGCACCAAACACCAAACACCAAGCACCAAACACCAAACACCAAGCACCAAGCACCAAACACCAAACACCAAGCACCAAGCACCAAACACCAAGCACCAAGCTCCAAACACCAAGCACCAAACACCAAGAACCAAGCACCAAACACCAAGCACCAAGCACCAAGTACAAACACCAAGCACCAAGCACCAAACACCAAGCACCAAGCTCCAAACACCAAGCACCAAACACCAAGAACCAAGCACCAAACACCAAGCACCAAACACCAAGCACCAAGCACCAAACACCAAGCACCAAGCACGAAACACCAAACACCAAGCACCAAACACCAAACACCAAGCTCCAGACACCAAGCACCAAACACCAAACACGAAGCACCAAGCACCAAGCACCAAACACCAAACACCAAGCACCAAGCACCAAACACCAAGCACCAAAGACCAAACACCAAACAGCAAACACCAAACACCAAACAGCAAACACCAAACACGAAACAGCAAACACCATACAGCAAACACCAAACACCAAAAAGCAGACACCAAACAGCAAACAGCAAACACCAAACACCAAACAGCAAACACCAAACACCAAGCACCAAACACCAAGTACCAAGCACCAAACACTAATCACCAAGCACCAAACACAAAGCACCAGGCACCAAACACCAAACACCAAGCACCAAAGACCAAGCACCAAGCACCAAGCACCAAACACCAAGCACCAAGCACCAAGCACCAAACACCAAGCACCAAGCACCAAACACCAAACACCAAGCTCCAGACACCAAGCACCAAACACCAAACACGAAGCACCAAGCACCAAGCACCAAACACCAAACACCAAGCACCAAGCACCAAACACCAAGGACCAAGCACCAAGCACCAAGCACCAAGCACCAAGCACTAAACACCAAACACCAAAGACCAAGCACCAAGCACCAATCACCAAACACCAAGCACCATGCACCTAGCACGAAACACCAAGCACCAAGCACCAAACACCAACCACCCAGCACCAAGCACCAAACACCAAGCACCAAGCACCAAACACCAAACACCAAACACCAAGCACCAAGCACCAAACACCAAGCACCAAGCACCAAGCACCAAACACCAAACACCAAGCACCAAGCACCAAACACCAAGCACCAAAGACCAAACACCAAACAGCAAACACCAAACACCAAACAGCAAACACCAAACACGAAACAGCACACACCATACAGCAAACACCAAACACCAAAAAGCAGACACCAAACAGCAAACACCAAACACCAAACACCAAACACCAAACACCAAACACCAAGCACCAAACACCAAGTACCAAGCACCAAACACTAATCACCAAGCACCAAACACAAAGCACCAAGCACCAAACACCAAACACCAAGCACCAAAGACCAAGCACCAAGCACCAAGCACCAAACACCAAGCACCAAGCACCAAGCACCAAACACCAAGCACCAAGCACCAAATACCAACCACCCAGCACCAAGCAACAAGCACCAAACACCAAACACCAAACACCAAACACCAAGCACCAAACACCAAACACCAAACACCAAGCACCAGACACCAAGCACCAGACACCAAGCACCAAACACCAAGCACCAAGCACTAAGCACCAAACACCAAACACCAAGCAGCAAACACCAAACACCAAGCACCAAGCACCAAACACCAAGCACCAAAGACCTAACACCAAACAGCAAACACCAAACACCAAACAGCAAACACCAAACACGAAACAGCAAACACCATACAGCAAACACCAAACACCAAAAAGCAGACACCAAACAGCAAACACCAAACACCAAACACCAAACAGCAAACACCAAACACCAAGCACCAAACACCAAGTACCAAGCACCAAACACTAATCACCAAGCACCAAACACAAAGCACCAAGCACCAAACACCAAACACCAAGCACCAAAGACCAAGCACCAAGCACCAAGCACCAAACACCAAGCACCAAGCACCAAGCACCAAACACCAAGCACCAAGCACCAAATACCAACCACCCAGCACCAAGCACCAAACACCAAACACCAAGCACCAAGCACCAAAAACCAAACACCAAGCACCAAGCACCAAACACCAAGCATCAATCACCAAGCACCAAACACCAAGCAGCAAGCACCAAGCACCAGATACCAAGCATCAAGAACCAAACAGCAAACACCAAGCACCAAGCACCAAACACCAAGCATATAACACCAAACACCAAACACCAAGCACCAAGCACCAAACACCAAACACCAAGCACCAAGCACCAAACACCAAGCACCCAGCACCAAACACCAAGCACCAAGCACCAAACACCAAGCACCAAGCACCAAGCAACAAGCACCAAACACCAAACACCAAACACCAAACACCAAGCACCAAACACCAAACACCAAACACCAAGCACCAGACACCAAGCACCAGACACCAAGCACCAAACACCAAGCACCAAGCACCAAGCACCAAACACCAAACACCAAGCACCAAACACCAAACACCAAGCACCAAGCACCAAACACCAAGCACCAAAGACCAAACACCAAACAGCAAACACCAAACACCAAACAGCAAACACCAAACACGAAACAGCAAACACCATACAGCAAACACCAAACACCAAAAAGCAGACACCAAACAGCAAACACCAAACACCAAACACCAAACAGCAAACACCAAACACCAAGCACCAAACACTAATCACCAAGCACCAAACACAAAGCACCAAGCACCAAACACCAAACACCAAGCACCAAAGAACAAGCACCAAGCACCAAGCACCAAACACCAAGCACCAAGCACCAAGCACCAAACACCAAGCACCAAGCACCAAATACCAACCACCCAGCACCAAGCACCAAGCACCAAACACCAAGCACCAAGCACCAAACACCAAACACCAAACACCAAGCACCAAGCACCAAACACCAAGCACCAAGCAGCAAGTACCAAACACCAAGAACCAAGAACCAAACACCAAGCACCAAGCACCAAGTACAAACACCAAGCACCGAGCACCAAACACCAAGGACCAAGCACCAAGCACCAAGCACCAAGCACCAAAAACCAAACACCAAACACAAAACACCAAGCACCAAGCACCAAACACCAAACTCCAAGCACCAAGCACCAAACACCAAG
Source organism: Eledone cirrhosa (assembly GCA_964016885.1). Lineage (NCBI taxonomy): Eukaryota > Metazoa > Mollusca > Cephalopoda > Octopoda > Eledonidae > Eledone > Eledone cirrhosa. Next base: position 140,187,422 of record OZ024743.1, on the reverse strand, counting down.
CACCAAGCACCAAGTACCAAACACCAAGAACCAAGAACCAAACACCAAGCACCAAGCACCAAGTAGAAACACCAAGCACCAAGCAACAAACACCAAGCACCAAGCACCAAACATCAAACACCAAGCATAAAACACCAAGCACCAAACACCAAACACCAAGCACCAAGCACCAAGCATCAAACACCAAGCATATAACACCAAACACCAAACACCAAGCACCAAGCACCAAACACCAAACACCAAGCACCAAGCACCAAGCACCAAACACCAAGCACCCAGCACCAAACACCAAGCACCAAGCACCAAACACCAAGCACCAAGCACCAAGCAACAAGCACCAAACACCAAACACCAAACACCAAACACCAAGCACCAAACACCAAACACCAAACACCAAGCACCAGACACCAAGCACCAGACACCAAGCACCAAACACCAAGCACCAAGCACCAAGCACCAAACACCAAACACCAAGCACCAAGCACCAAACACCAAGCACCAAAGACCAAACACCAAGCATCAAACACCAAACACCAAACACCAAGCACCTAGCACCAAACACCAAACACCAAGCACCAAGCACCAAGCAGCAAACACCAAGCAGCAAACAGAAAGCACCAAACAACAAACACCAAGCACCAAGCACTAAACACCAAGCACCAAGCACCAAGGACCAAACACCTAACACCAAGCACCAAGTACCAAGCACCAAACACCAAACACCAAGACCCAAGCACAAAACACCAAGCACCAAGCACCAAATACAAACACCAAGCACCAAACACCAAGCACCAAGCATAAAACACCAAGCATCAAACACCAAACACCAAACACCAAGCACCAAGCACCAAACACCAAGCACCAAACACCAAACACCAAGCTCCAGACACCAAGTACCAAGCACCAAACACCAAACACCAAGAACCAAGCACAAAACACCAAACACCCAGCACCAAACACCATGCACCAAGTACCAAGCAACAAACACCAAGCACCAAGCACCAAACACCAAACACCAAGCACCAAACACCAAACACCAAGCACCAAGCACCAAACACCAAACACCAAGCACCAAGCACCAAACACCAAGCACCAAGCTCCAAACACCAAGCACCAAACACCAAGAACCAAGCACCAAACACCAAGCACCAAGCACCAAGTACAAACACCAAGCACCAAGCACCAAACACCAAGCACCAAGCTCCAAACACCAAGCACCAAACACCAAGAACCAAGCACCAAACACCAAGCACCAAACACCAAGCACCAAGCACCAAACACCAAGCACCAAGCACGAAACACCAAACACCAAGCACCAAACACCAAACACCAAGCTCCAGACACCAAGCACCAAACACCAAACACGAAGCACCAAGCACCAAGCACCAAACACCAAACACCAAGCACCAAGCACCAAACACCAAGCACCAAAGACCAAACACCAAACAGCAAACACCAAACACCAAACAGCAAACACCAAACACGAAACAGCAAACACCATACAGCAAACACCAAACACCAAAAAGCAGACACCAAACAGCAAACACCAAACACCAAACACCAAACAGCAAACACCAAACACCAAGCACCACACACCAAGTACCAAGCACCAAACACTAATCACCAAGCACCAAACACAAAGCACCAAGCACCAAACACCAAACACCAAGCACCAAAGACCAAGCACCAAGCACCAAGCACCAAACACCAAGCACCAGGCACCAAGCACCAAACACCAAGCACCAAGCACCAAATACCAACCACCAAGCACCAAGCACCAAGCACCAAACACCAAGCACCAAGCACCAAAAACCAAACACCAAGCACCAAGCACCAAACACCAAGCATCAATCACCAAGCACCAAACACCAAGCAGCAAGCACCAAGCACCAGATACCAAGCATCAAGAACCAAACAGCAAACACCAAGCACCAAGCACCAAACACCAAGCATATAACACCAAACACCAAACACCAAGCACCAAGCACCAAACACCAAACACCAAGCACCAAGCACCAAACACCAAGCACCCAGCACCAAACACCAAGCACCAAGCACCAAACACCAAGCACCAAGCACCAAGCAACAAGCACCAAACACCAAACACCAAACACCAAACACCAAGCACCAAGCACCAAACACCAAACACCAAACACCAAGCACCAGACACCAAGCACCAGACACCAAGCACCAAACACCAAGCACCAAGCACCAAGCACCAAACACCAAACACCAAGCACCAAACACCAAACACCAAGCACCAAGCACCAAACACCAAGCACCAAAGACCAAACACCAAACAGCAAACACCAAACACCAAACAGCAAACACCAAACACGAAACAGCAAACACCATACAGCAAACACCAAACACCAAAAAGCAGACACCAAACAGCAAACACCAAACACCAAACACCAAACAGCAAACACCAAACACCAAGCACCAAACACTAATCACCAAGCACCAAACACAAAGCACCAAGCACCAAACACCAAACACCAAGCACCAAAGAACAAGCACCAAGCACCAAGCACCAAACACCAAGCACCAAGCACCAAGCACCAAACACCAAGCACCAAGCACCAAATACCAACCACCCAGCACCAAGCACCAAGCACCAAACACCAAGCACCAAGCACGAAACACCAAACACCAAACACCAAGCACCAAGCACCAAACACCAAGCACCAAGCAGCAAGTACCAAACACCAAGAACCAAGAACCAAACACCAAGCACCAAGCACCAAGTACAAACACCAAGCACCGAGCACCAAACACCAAGGACCAAGCACCAAGCACCAAGCACCAAGCACCAAAAACCAAACACCAAACACAAAACACCAAGCACCAAGCACCAAACACCAAACTCCAAGCACCAAGCACCAAACACCAAGCACCAAGCACCAAGTACCAAACACCAAGAACCAAGAACCAAACACCAAGCACCAAGCACCAAGTAGAAACACCAAGCACCAAGCAACAAACACCAAGCACCAAGCACCAAACATCAAACACCAAGCATAAAACACCAAGCACCAAACACCAAACACCAAGCACCAAGCACCAAGCATCAAACACCAAGCATATAACACCAAACACCAAACACCAAGCACCAAGCACCAAACACCAAACACCAAGCACCAAGCACCAAGCACCAAACACCAAGCACCCAGCACCAAACACCAAGCACCAAGCACCAAACACCAAGCACCAAGCACCAAGCAACAAGCACCAAACACCAAACACCAAACACCAAACACCAAGCACCAAACACCAAACACCAAACACCAAGCACCAGACACCAAGCACCAGACACCAAGCACCAAACACCAAGCACCAAGCACCAAGCACCAAACACCAAACACCAAGCACCAAGCACCAAACACCAAGCACCAAAGACCAAACACCAAGCATCAAACACCAAACACCAAACACCAAGCACCTAGCACCAAACACCAAACACCAAGCACCAAGCACCAAGCAGCAAACACCAAGCAGCAATCAGAAAGCACCAAACAACAAACACCAAGCACCAAGCACTAAACACCAAGCACCAAGCACCAAGGACCAAACACCTAACACCAAGCACCAAGTACCAAGCACCAAACACCAAACACCAAGACCCAAGCACAAAACACCAAGCACCAAGCACCAAATACAAACACCAAGCACCAAACACCAAGCACCAAGCATAAAACACCAAGCATCAAACACCAAACACCAAACACCAAGCACCAAGCACCAAACACCAAGCACCAAACACCAAACACCAAGCTCCAGACACCAAGTACCAAGCACCAAACACCAAACACCAAGAACCAAGCACAAAACACCAAACACCCAGCACCAAACACCATGCACCAAGTACCAAGCAACAAACACCAAGCACCAAGCACCAAACACCAAACACCAAGCACCAAACACCAAACACCAAGCACCAAGCACCAAACACCAAACACCAAGCACCAAGCACCAAACACCAAGCACCAAGCTCCAAACACCAAGCACCAAACACCAAGAACCAAGCACCAAACACCAAGCACCAAGCACCAAGTACAAACACCAAGCACCAAGCACCAAACACCAAGCACCAAGCTCCAAACACCAAGCACCAAACACCAAGAACCAAGCACCAAACACCAAGCACCAAACACCAAGCACCAAGCACCAAACACCAAGCACCAAGCACGAAACACCAAACACCAAGCACCAAACACCAAACACCAAGCTCCAGACACCAAGCACCAAACACCAAACACGAAGCACCAAGCACCAAGCACCAAACACCAAACACCAAGCACCAAGCACCAAACACCAAGCACCAAAGACCAAACACCAAACAGCAAACACCAAACACCAAACAGCAAACACCAAACACGAAACAGCAAACACCATACAGCAAACACCAAACACCAAAAAGCAGACACCAAACAGCAAACACCAAACACCAAACACCAAACAGCAAACACCAAACACCAAGCACCACACACCAAGTACCAAGCACCAAACACTAATCACCAAGCACCAAACACAAAGCACCAAGCACCAAACACCAAACACCAAGCACCAAAGACCAAGCACCAAGCACCAAGCACCAAACACCAAGCACCAGGCACCAAGCACCAAACACCAAGCACCAAGCACCAAATACCAACCACCAAGCACCAAGCACCAAGCACCAAACACCAAGCACCAAGCACCAAAAACCAAACACCAATCACCAAGCACCAAACACCAAGCATCAATCACCAAGCACCAAACACCAAGCAGCAAGCACCAAGCACCAGATACCAAGCATCAAGAACCAAACAGCAAACACCAAGCACCAAGCACCAAACACCAAGCATATAACACCAAACACCAAACACCAAGCACCAAGCACCAAACACCAAACACCAAGCACCAAGCACCAAACACCAAGCACCCAGCACCAAACACCAAGCACCAAGCACCAAACACCAAGCACCAAGCACCAAGCAACAAGCACCAAACACCAAACACCAAACACCAAACACCAAGCACCAAACACCAAACACCAAACACCAAGCACCAGACACCAAGCACCAGACACCAAGCACCAAACACCAAGCACCAAGCACCAAGCACCAAACACCAAACACCAAGCACCAAACACCAAACACCAAGCACCAAGCACCAAACACCAAGCACCAAAGACCAAACACCAAACAGCAAACACCAAACACGAAACAGCAAACACCATACAGCAAACACCAAACACCAAAAAGCAGACACCAAACAGCAAACACCAAACACCAAACACCAAACAGCAAACACCAAACACCAAGCACCAAACACCAAGTACCAAGCACCAAACACTAATCACCAAGCACCAAACACAAAGCACCAAGCACCAAACACCAAACACCAAGCACCAAAGACCAAGCACCAAGCACCAGGCACCAAACACCAAGCACCAAGCACCAAGCACCAAACACCAAGCACCAAGCACCAAATACCAACCACCCAGCACCAAGCACCAAGCACCAAACACCAAGCACCAAGCACCAAACACCAAACACCAAACACCAAGCACCAAGCACCAAACACCAAGCACCAAGCACCAAGTACCAAACACCAAGAACCAAGAACCAAACACCAAGCACCAAGCACCAAGTACAAACACCAAGCACCGAGCACCAAACACCAAGGACCAAGCACCAAGCACCAAGCACCAAGCACCAAAAACCAAACACCAAACACAAAACACCAAGCACCAAGCACCAAACACCAAACTCCAAGCACCAAGCACCAAACACCAAGCACCAAGCACCAAGTACCAAACACCAAGAACCTAGAACCAAACACCAAGCACCAAGCACCAAGTAGAAACACCAAGCACCAAGCACCAAACACCAAGCACCAAGCACCAAACATCAAACACCAAGCATAAAACACCAAGCACCAAACACCAAACACCAAGCACCAAGCACCAAGCAACAAGCACCAAACACCAAACACCAAACACCAAACACCAAGCACCAAACACCAAACACCAAACACCAAGCACCAGACACCAAGCACCAGACACCAAGCACCAAACACCAAGCACCAAGCACCAAGCACCAAACACCAAACACCAAGCACCAAGCACCAAACACCAAGCACCAAAGACCAAACACCAAACACCAAGCACCAAAGACCAAACACCAAACAGCAAACACCAAACACCAAACAGCAAACACCAAACACGAAACAGCAAACACCATACAGCAAACACCAAACACCAAAAAGCAGACACCAAACAGCAAACAGCAAACACCAAACACCAAACAGCAAACACCAAACACCAAGCACCAAACACCAAGTACCAAGCACCAAACACTAATCACCAAGCACCAAACACAAAGCACCAGGCACCAAACACCAAACACCAAGCACCAAAGACCAAGCACCAAGCACCAAGCACCAAACACCAAGCACCAAGCACCAAGCACCAAACACCAAGCACCAAGCACCAAACACCAAACACCAAGCTCCAGACACCAAGCACCAAACACCAAACACGAAGCACCAAGCACCAAGCACCAAACACCAAACACCAAGCACCAAGCACCAAACACCAAGGACCAAGCACCAAGCACCAAGCACCAAGCACCAAGCACTAAACACCAAACACCAAAGACCAAGCACCAAGCACCAATCACCAAACACCAAGCACCATGCACCTAGCACGAAACACCAAGCACCAAGCACCAAACACCAACCACCCAGCACCAAGCACCAAACACCAAGCACCAAGCACCAAACACCAAACACCAAACACCAAGCACCAAGCACCAAACACCAAGCACCAAGCACCAAGCACCAAACACCAAACACCAAGCACCAAGCACCAAACACCAAGCACCAAAGACCAAACACCAAACAGCAAACACCAAACACCAAACAGCAAACACCAAACACGAAACAGCACACACCATACAGCAAACACCAAACACCAAAAAGCAGACACCAAACAGCAAACACCAAACACCAAACACCAAACACCAAACACCAAACACCAAGCACCAAACACCAAGTACCAAGCACCAAACACTAATCACCAAGCACCAAACACAAAGCACCAAGCACCAAACACCAAACACCAAGCACCAAAGACCAAGCACCAAGCACCAAGCACCAAACACCAAGCACCAAGCACCAAGCACCAAACACCAAGCACCAAGCACCAAATACCAACCACCCAGCACCAAGCAACAAGCACCAAACACCAAACACCAAACACCAAACACCAAGCACCAAACACCAAACACCAAACACCAAGCACCAGACACCAAGCACCAGACACCAAGCACCAAACACCAAGCACCAAGCACTAAGCACCAAACACCAAACACCAAGCAGCAAACACCAAACACCAAGCACCAAGCACCAAACACCAAGCACCAAAGACCTAACACCAAACAGCAAACACCAAACACCAAACAGCAAACACCAAACACGAAACAGCAAACACCATACAGCAAACACCAAACACCAAAAAGCAGACACCAAACAGCAAACACCAAACACCAAACACCAAACAGCAAACACCAAACACCAAGCACCAAACACCAAGTACCAAGCACCAAACACTAATCACCAAGCACCAAACACAAAGCACCAAGCACCAAACACCAAACACCAAGCACCAAAGACCAAGCACCAAGCACCAAGCACCAAACACCAAGCACCAAGCACCAAGCACCAAACACCAAGCACCAAGCACCAAATACCAACCACCCAGCACCAAGCACCAAACACCAAACACCAAGCACCAAGCACCAAAAACCAAACACCAAGCACCAAGCACCAAACACCAAGCATCAATCACCAAGCACCAAACACCAAGCAGCAAGCACCAAGCACCAGATACCAAGCATCAAGAACCAAACAGCAAACACCAAGCACCAAGCACCAAACACCAAGCATATAACACCAAACACCAAACACCAAGCACCAAGCACCAAACACCAAACACCAAGCACCAAGCACCAAACACCAAGCACCCAGCACCAAACACCAAGCACCAAGCACCAAACACCAAGCACCAAGCACCAAGCAACAAGCACCAAACACCAAACACCAAACACCAAACACCAAGCACCAAACACCAAACACCAAACACCAAGCACCAGACACCAAGCACCAGACACCAAGCACCAAACACCAAGCACCAAGCACCAAGCACCAAACACCAAACACCAAGCACCAAACACCAAACACCAAGCACCAAGCACCAAACACCAAGCACCAAAGACCAAACACCAAACAGCAAACACCAAACACCAAACAGCAAACACCAAACACGAAACAGCAAACACCATACAGCAAACACCAAACACCAAAAAGCAGACACCAAACAGCAAACACCAAACACCAAACACCAAACAGCAAACACCAAACACCAAGCACCAAACACTAATCACCAAGCACCAAACACAAAGCACCAAGCACCAAACACCAAACACCAAGCACCAAAGAACAAGCACCAAGCACCAAGCACCAAACACCAAGCACCAAGCACCAAGCACCAAACACCAAGCACCAAGCACCAAATACCAACCACCCAGCACCAAGCACCAAGCACCAAACACCAAGCACCAAGCACCAAACACCAAACACCAAACACCAAGCACCAAGCACCAAACACCAAGCACCAAGCAGCAAGTACCAAACACCAAGAACCAAGAACCAAACACCAAGCACCAAGCACCAAGTACAAACACCAAGCACCGAGCACCAAACACCAAGGACCAAGCACCAAGCACCAAGCACCAAGCACCAAAAACCAAACACCAAACACAAAACACCAAGCACCAAGCACCAAACACCAAACTCCAAGCACCAAGCACCAAACACCAAGCACCAAGCACCAAGTACCAAACACCAAGAACCAAGAACCAAACACCAAGCACCAAGCACCAAGTAGAAACACCAAGCACCAAGCAACAAACACCAAGCACCAAGCACCAAACATCAAACACCAAGCATAAAACACCAAGCACCAAACACCAAACACCAAGCACCAAGCACCAAGCATCAAACACCAAGCATATAACACCAAACACCAAACACCAAGCACCAAGCACCAAACACCAAACACCAAGCACCAAGCACCAAGCACCAAACACCAAGCACCCAGCACCAAACACCAAGCACCAAGCACCAAACACCAAGCACCAAGCACCAAGCAACAAGCACCAAACACCAAACACCAAACACCAAACACCAAGCACCAAACACCAAACACCAAACACCAAGCACCAGACACCAAGCACCAGACACCAAGCACCAAACACCAAGCACCAAGCACCAAGCACCAAACACCAAACACCAAGCACCAAGCACCAAACACCAAGCACCAAAGACCAAACACCAAGCATCAAACACCAAACACCAAACACCAAGCACCTAGCACCAAACACCAAACACCAAGCACCAAGCACCAAGCAGCAAACACCAAGCAGCAAACAGAAAGCACCAAACAACAAACACCAAGCACCAAGCACTAAACACCAAGCACCAAGCACCAAGGACCAAACACCTAACACCAAGCACCAAGTACCAAGCACCAAACACCAAACACCAAGACCCAAGCACAAAACACCAAGCACCAAGCACCAAATACAAACACCAAGCACCAAACACCAAGCACCAAGCATAAAACACCAAGCATCAAACACCAAACACCAAACACCAAGCACCAAGCACCAAACACCAAGCACCAAACACCAAACACCAAGCTCCAGACACCAAGTACCAAGCACCAAACACCAAACACCAAGAACCAAGCACAAAACACCAAACACCCAGCACCAAACACCATGCACCAAGTACCAAGCAACAAACACCAAGCACCAAGCACCAAACACCAAACACCAAGCACCAAACACCAAACACCAAGCACCAAGCACCAAACACCAAACACCAAGCACCAAGCACCAAACACCAAGCACCAAGCTCCAAACACCAAGCACCAAACACCAAGAACCAAGCACCAAACACCAAGCACCAAGCACCAAGTACAAACACCAAGCACCAAGCACCAAACACCAAGCACCAAGCTCCAAACACCAAGCACCAAACACCAAGAACCAAGCACCAAACACCAAGCACCAAACACCAAGCACCAAGCACCAAACACCAAGCACCAAGCACGAAACACCAAACACCAAGCACCAAACACCAAACACCAAGCTCCAGACACCAAGCACCAAACACCAAACACGAAGCACCAAGCAACAAGCACCAAACACCAAACACCAAGCACCAAGCACCAAACACCAAGCACCAAAGACCAAACACCAAACAGCAAACACCAAACACCAAACAGCAAACACCAAACACGAAACAGCAAACACCATACAGCAAACACCAAACACCAAAAAGCAGACACCAAACAGCAAACACCAAACACCAAACACCAAACAGCAAACACCAAACACCAAGCACCACACACCAAGTACCAAGCACCAAACACTAATCACCAAGCACCAAACACAAAGCACCAAGCACCAAACACCAAACACCAAGCACCAAAGACCAAGCACCAAGCACCAAGCACCAAACACCAAGCACCAGGCACCAAGCACCAAACACCAAGCACCAAGCACCAAATACCAACCACCAAGCACCAAGCACCAAGCACCAAACACCAAGCACCAAGCACCAAAAACCAAACACCAAGCACCAAGCACCAAACACCAAGCATCAATCACCAAGCACCAAACACCAAGCAGCAAGCACCAAGCACCAGATACCAAGCATCAAGAACCAAACAGCAAACACCAAGCACCAAGCACCAAACACCAAGCATATAACACCAAACACCAAACACCAAGCACCAAGCACCAAACACCAAACACCAAGCACCAAGCACCAAACACCAAGCACCCAGCACCAAACACCAAGCACCAAGCACCAAACACCAAGCACCAAGCACCAAGCAACAAGCACCAAACACCAAACACCAAACACCAAACACCAAGCACCAAGCACCAAACACCAAACACCAAACACCAAGCACCAGACACCAAGCACCAGACACCAAGCACCAAACACCAAGCACCAAGCACCAAGCACCAAACACCAAACACCAAGCACCAAACACCAAACACCAAGCACCAAGCACCAAACACCAAGCACCAAAGACCAAACACCAAACAGCAAACACCAAACACCAAACAGCAAACACCAAACACGAAACAGCAAACACCATACAGCAAACACCAAACACCAAAAAGCAGACACCAAACAGCAAACACCAAACACCAAACACCAAACAGCAAACACCAAACACCAGGCACCAAACACTAATCACCAAGCACCAAACACAAAGCACCAAGCACCAAACACCAAACACCAAGCACCAAAGAACAAGCACCAAGCACCAAGCACCAAACACCAAGCACCAAGCACCAAGCACCAAACACCAAGCACCAAGCACCAAATACCAACCACCCAGCACCAAGCACCAAGCACCAAACACCAAGCACCAAGCACGAAACACCAAACACCAAACACCAAGCACCAAGCACCAAACACCAAGCACCAAGCAGCAAGTACCAAACACCAAGAACCAAGAACCAAACACCAAGCACCAAGCACCAAGTACAAACACCAAGCACCGAGCACCAAACACCAAGGACCAAGCACCAAGCACCAAGCACCAAGCACCAAAAACCAAACACCAAACACAAAACACCAAGCACCAAGCACCAAACACCAAACTCCAAGCACCAAGCACCAAACACCAAGCACCAAGCACCAAGTACCAAACACCAAGAACCAAGAACCAAACACCAAGCACCAAGCACCAAGTAGAAACACCAAGCACCAAGCAACAAACACCAAGCACCAAGCACCAAACATCAAACACCAAGCATAAAACACCAAGCACCAAACACCAAACACCAAGCACCAAGCACCAAGCATCAAACACCAAGCATATAACACCAAACACCAAACACCAAGCACCAAGCACCAAACACCAAACACCAAGCACCAAGCACCAAGCACCAAACACCAAGCACCCAGCACCAAACACCAAGCACCAAGCACCAAACACCAAGCACCAAGCACCAAGCAACAAGCACCAAACACCAAACACCAAACACCAAACACCAAGCACCAAACACCAAACACCAAACACCAAGCACCAGACACCAAGCACCAGACACCAAGCACCAAACACCAAGCACCAAGCACCAAGCACCAAACACCAAACACCAAGCACCAAGCACCAAACACCAAGCACCAAAGACCAAACACCAAGCATCAAACACCAAACACCAAACACCAAGCACCTAGCACCAAACACCAAACACCAAGCACCAAGCACCAAGCAGCAAACACCAAGCAGCAATCAGAAAGCACCAAACAACAAACACCAAGCACCAAGCACTAAACACCAAGCACCAAGCACCAAGGACCAAACACCTAACACCAAGCACCAAGTACCAAGCACCAAACACCAAACACCAAGACCCAAGCACAAAACACCAAGCACCAAGCACCAAATACAAACACCAAGCACCAAACACCAAGCACCAAGCATAAAACACCAAGCATCAAACACCAAACACCAAACACCAAGCACCAAGCACCAAACACCAAGCACCAAACACCAAACACCAAGCTCCAGACACCAAGTACCAAGCACCAAACACCAAACACCAAGAACCAAGCACAAAACACCAAACACCCAGCACCAAACACCATGCACCAAGTACCAAGCAACAAACACCAAGCACCAAGCACCAAACACCAAACACCAAGCACCAAACACCAAACACCAAGCACCAAGCACCAAACACCAAACACCAAGCACCAAGCACCAAACACCAAGCACCAAGCTCCAAACACCAAGCACCAAACACCAAGAACCAAGCACCAAACACCAAGCACCAAGCACCAAGTACAAACACCAAGCACCAAGCACCAAACACCAAGCACCAAGCTCCAAACACCAAGCACCAAACACCAAGAACCAAGCACCAAACACCAAGCACCAAACACCAAGCACCAAGCACCAAACACCAAGCACCAAGCACGAAACACCAAACACCAAGCACCAAACACCAAACACCAAGCTCCAGACACCAAGCACCAAACACCAAACACGAAGCACCAAGCACCAAGCACCAAACACCAAACACCAAGCACCAAGCACCAAACACCAAGCACCAAAGACCAAACACCAAACAGCAAACACCAAACACCAAACAGCAAACACCAAACACGAAACAGCAAACACCATACAGCAAACACCAAACACCAAAAAGCAGACACCAAACAGCAAACACCAAACACCAAACACCAAACAGCAAACACCAAACACCAAGCACCACACACCAAGTACCAAGCACCAAACACTAATCACCAAGCACCAAACACAAAGCACCAAGCACCAAACACCAAACACCAAGCACCAAAGACCAAGCACCAAGCACCAAGCACCAAACACCAAGCACCAGGCACCAAGCACCAAACACCAAGCACCAAGCACCAAATACCAACCACCAAGCACCAAGCACCAAGCACCAAACACCAAGCACCAAGCACCAAAAACCAAACACCAATCACCAAGCACCAAACACCAAGCATCAATCACCAAGCACCAAACACCAAGCAGCAAGCACCAAGCACCAGATACCAAGCATCAAGAACCAAACAGCAAACACCAAGCACCAAGCACCAAACACCAAGCATATAACACCAAACACCAAACACCAAGCACCAAGCACCAAACACCAAACACCAAGCACCAAGCACCAAACACCAAGCACCCAGCACCAAACACCAAGCACCAAGCACCAAACACCAAGCACCAAGCACCAAGCAACAAGCACCAAACACCAAACACCAAACACCAAACACCAAGCACCAAACACCAAACACCAAACACCAAGCACCAGACACCAAGCACCAGACACCAAGCACCAAACACCAAGCACCAAGCACCAAGCACCAAACACCAAACACCAAGCACCAAACACCAAACACCAAGCACCAAGCACCAAACACCAAGCACCAAAGACCAAACACCAAACAGCAAACACCAAACACCAAACAGCAAACACCAAACACGAAACAGCAAACACCATACAGCAAACACCAAACACCAAAAAGCAGACACCAAACAGCAAACACCAAACACCAAACACCAAACAGCAAACACCAAACACCAAGCACCAAACACCAAGTACCAAGCACCAAACACTAATCACCAAGCACCAAACACAAAGCACCAAGCACCAAACACCAAACACCAAGCACCAAAGACCAAGCACCAAGCACCAGGCACCAAACACCAAGCACCAAGCACCAAGCCCCAAACACCAAGCACCAAGCACCAAATACCAACCACCCAGCACCAAGCACCAAGCACCAAACACCAAGCACCAAGCACCAAACACCAAACACCAAACACCAAGCACCAAGCACCAAACACCAAGCACCAAGCACCAAGTACCAAACACCAAGAACCAAGAACCAAACACCAAGCACCAAGCACCAAGTACAAACACCAAGCACCGAGCACCAAACACCAAGGACCAAGCACCAAGCACCAAGCACCAAGCACCAAAAACCAAACACCAAACACAAAACACCAAGCACCAAGCACCAAACACCAAACTCCAAGCACCAAGCACCAAACACCAAGCACCAAGCACCAAGTACCAAACACCAAGAACCTAGAACCAAACACCAAGCACCAAGCACCAAGTAGAAACACCAAGCACCAAGCACCAAACACCAAGCACCAAGCACCAAACATCAAACACCAAGCATAAAACACCAAGCACCAAACACCAAACACCAAGCACCAAGCACCAAGCAACAAGCACCAAACACCAAACACCAAACACCAAACACCAAGCACCAAACACCAAACACCAAACACCAAGCACCAGACACCAAGCACCAGACACCAAGCACCAAACACCAAGCACCAAGCACCAAGCACCAAACACCAAACACCAAGCACCAAGCACCAAACACCAAGCACCAAAGACCAAACACCAAACAGCAAACACCAAACACCAAACAGCAAACACCAAACACGAAACAGCAAACACCATACAGCAAACACCAAACACCAAAAAGCAGACACCAAACAGCAAACAGCAAACACCAAACACCAAACAGCAAACACCAAACACCAAGCACCAAACACCAAGTACCAAGCACCAAACACTAATCACCAAGCACCAAACACAAAGCACCAGGCACCAAACACCAAACACCAAGCACCAAAGACCAAGCACCAAGCACCAAGCACCAAACACCAAGCACCAAGCACCAAGCACCAAACACCAAGCACCAAGCACCAAACACCAAACACCAATCTCCAGACACCAAGCACCAAACACCAAACACGAAGCACCAAGCACCAAGCACCAAACACCAAACACCAAGCACCAAGCACCAAACACCAAGGACCAAGCACCAAGCACCAAGCACCAAGCACCAAGCACCAAGCACTAAACACCAAACACCAAAGACCAAGCACCAAGCACCAAGCACCAAACACCAGGCACCATGCACCTAGCACAAAACACCAAGCACCAAGCACCAAACACCAACCACCCAGCACCAAGCACCAAACACCAAGCACCAAGCACCAAACACCAAACACCAAACACCAAGCACCAAGCATCAAGCACCAAGCACCAAACACCAAGCACCAAGCACCGAACGCCAACCACCCAGCACCAAGCACCAAGCACCAAGCACCTAGAACCAAACACCAAACCAAGCATCAAGCACCAAACACCAAGCACCAATCACCAAGCACCAAACACCAAGCAGCAAGCAGCAAGCACCAAACACCAAACACCAAGCACCAAGCACCAAACACCAAGCACCAAGCACCAAACACCTAACACCTAACACCAAGCACCAAGCACCAAGCACCAAACACCAAGCACCAAAGACCAAGCACCAAACACCAAACACCAAGCACCAAGCAGCAAACACCAAGCACGAAGCACCAAGCACCAAACACCAAGCCCCAAGTACCAAGCACCAAACACCAAGCACCAAACACCAAGCACCAAGCACCAAGCACCTAGCACCAAACACCAAACCAAGCACCAAGCACCAAACACCAAGCACCAATCACCAAGCACCAAACACCAAGCAGCAAGCAGCAAGCACCAAACACCAAACACCAAGCACCAAGCACCAAACACCAAGCACCAAGCACCAAACACCTAACACCTAACACCAAGCACCAAGCACCAAACACCAAGCACCAAACACCAAACACAAAGCACCAAGCAACAAACACCTTGCACCAGGCACCAAGCACCAAACACCAAGCACCAAGCACCAAACACCAAGCACCAAGCATGAAGCACCAAACACCTAACACCAAGCACCAAGCACCAAGCACCAAACACCAAGCACCAAACACCAAACACCAAGCACCAAACACCAAGCACCAAGCACCAAACACCAAGCACCAAACACCAAGAACCAAGCACAAAAAACCCAAGCACCAAGTACAAACAGCAAGCATCAAGCACCAAGCACGAAGCAGCAAGCATCAAACACCAAGCATCAAACACCAAACACCAAATACCAAGCACCAAGCACCAAGCACCAAACACCAAGCACCCAGCACCAAACACCAAGCACCAATCACCAAGCACCAAACACCAAGCACCAAGCACCAAGCACCAAGCTCCAAGCACCAAACACCAAACACCAAACACCAAGCACCAAACAACAAGCACCAGGCACCAAGCACCAAACACTAAGCACCAAGCACCAAGCATCAAACACCAAACACCAAGCACCAAGCACCAAACACCAAACACCAAGCACCAAACACCAAACACCAAACACCAAGCACCAAACAGCAAACACCAAACATGAAACAGCAAACACCATAGAGCAAACACCAAACACCAAAAAGCAGACACCAAACAGCAAACACCAAGCACCAAACACCAAGTTCCAAGCACCAAACACCAAGCGCCAAGCACCAAACACCAATCCCCAAGCACCAAGCACCAAACACTAATCACAATGCACCAAGCACCAAGCACTAAACACCAAGAACCAAGCACAAAACACCAAACACCCAGCACCAAACACCATGCACCAAGTACCAAGCAACAAACACCAAGCACCAAGCACCAAACACCAAACACCAAGCACCAAACACCAAACACCAAGCACCAAGCACCAAACACCAAACACCAAGCACCAAGCACCAAACACCAAGCACCAAGCTCCAAACACCAAGCACCAAACACCAAGAACCAAGCACCAAACACCAAGCACCAAACACCAAGCACCAAGCACCAAACACCAAGCACCAAGCACGAAACACCAAACACCAAGCACCAAACACCAAACACCAAGCTCCAGACACCAAGCACCAAACACCAAACACGAAGCACCAAGCACCAAGCACCAAACACCAAACACCAAGCACCAAGCACCAAACACCAAGCACCAAAGACCAAACACCAAACAGCAAACACCAAACACCAAACAGCAAACACCAAACACGAAACAGCAAACACCATACAGCAAACACCAAACACCAAAAAGCAGACACCAAACAGCAAACACCAAACACCAAACACCAAACAGCAAACACCAAACACCAAGCACCAAACACCAAGTACCAAGCACCAAACACTAATCACCAAGCACCAAACACAAAGCACCAAGCACCAAACACCAAACACCAAGCACCAAAGACCAAGCACCAAGCACCAAGCACCAAACACCAAGCACCAGGCACCAAGCACCAAACACCAAGCACCAAGCACCAAATACCAACCACCAAGCACCAAGCACCAAGCACCAAACACCAAGCACCAAGCACCAAAAACCAAACACCAAGCACCAAGCACCAAACACCAAGCATCAATCACCAAGCACCAAACACCAAGCAGCAAGCACCAAGCACCAGATACCAAGCATCAAGAACCAAACAGCAAACACCAAGCACCAAGCACCAAACACCAAGCATATAACACCAAACACCAAACACCAAGCACCAAGCACCAAACACCAAACACCAAGCACCAAGCACCAAACACCAAGCACCCAGCACCAAACACCAAGCACCAAGCACCAAACACCAAGCACCAAGCACCAAGCAACAAGCACCAAACACCAAACACCAAACACCAAACACCAAGCACCAAACACCAAACACCAAACACCAAGCACCAGACACCAAGCACCAGACACCAAGCACCAAACACCAAGCACCAAGCACCAAGCACCAAACACCAAACACCAAGCACCAAACACCAAACACCAAGCACCAAGCACCAAACACCAAGCACCAAAGACCAAACACCAAACAGCAAACACCAAACACCAAACAGCAAACACCAAACACGAAACAGCAAACACCATACAGCAAACACCAAACACCAAAAAGCAGACACCAAACAGCAAACACCAAACACCAAACACCAAGCACCAAACACCAAGTACCAAGCACCAAACACTAATCACCAAGCACCAAACACAAAGCACCAAGCACCAAACACCAAACACCAAGCACCAAAGACCAAGCACCAAGCACCAGGCACCAAACACCAAGCACCAAGCACCAAGCACCAAACACCAAGCACCAAGCACCAAATACCAACCACCCAGCACCAAGCACCAAGCACCAAACACCAAGCACCAAGCACCAAACACCAAACACCAAACACCAAGCACCAAGCACCAAACACCAAGCACCAAGCACCAAGTACCAAACACCAAGAACCAAGAACCAAACACCAAGCACCAAGCACCAAGTACAAACACCAAGCACCGAGCACCAAACACCAAGGACCAAGCACCAAGCACCAAGCACCAAGCACCAAAAACCAAACACCAAACACAAAACACCAAGCACCAAGCACCAAACACCAAACTCCAAGCACCAAGCACCAAACACCAAGCACCAAGTACCAAGTACCAAACACCAAGAACCTAGAACCAAACACCAAGCACCAAGCACCAAGTAGAAACACCAAGCACCAAGCACCAAACACCAAGCACCAAGCACCAAACATCAAACACCAAGCATAAAACACCAAGCACCAAACACCAAACACCAAGCACCAAGCACCAAGCAACAAGCACCAAACACCAAACACCAAACACCAAACACCAAGCACCAAACACCAAACACCAAACACCAAGCACCAGACACCAAGCACCAGACACCAAGCACCAAACACCAAGCACCAAGCACCAAGCACCAAACACCAAACACCAAGCACCAAGCACCAAACACCAAGCACCAAAGACCAAACACCAAACAGCAAACACCAAACACCAAACAGCAAACACCAAACACGAAACAGCAAACACCATACAGCAAACACCAAACACCAAAAAGCAGACACCAAACAGCAAACAGCAAACACCAAACACCAAACAGCAAACACCAAACACCAAGCACCAAACACCAAGTACCAACACCAAACACTAATCACCAAGCACCAAACACAAAGCACCAGGCACCAAACACCAAACACCAAGCACCAAAGACCAAGCACCAAGCACCAAGTACCAAACACCAAGCACCAAGCACCAAGCACCAAACACCAAGCACCAAGCACCAAACACCAAACACCAAGCTCCAGACACCAAGCACCAAACACCAAACACGAAGCACCAAGCACCAAGCACCAAACACCAAACACCAAGCACCAAGCACCAAACACCAAGGACCAAGCACCAAGCACCAAGCACCAAGCACCAAGCACCAAGCACTAAACACCAAACACCAAAGACCAAGCACCAAGCACCAAGCACCAAACACCAGGCACCATGCACCTAGCACAAAACACCAAGCACCAAGCACCAAACACCAACCACCCAGCACCAAGCACCAAACACCAAGCACCAAGCACCAAACACCAAACACCAAACACCAAGCACCAAGCATCAAGCACCAAGCACCAAACACCAAGCACCAAGCACCGAACGCCAACCACCCAGCACCAAGCACCAAGCACCAAGCACCTAGAACCAAACACCAAACCAAGCATCAAGCACCAAACACCAAGCACCAA
Source organism: Eledone cirrhosa (assembly GCA_964016885.1). Lineage (NCBI taxonomy): Eukaryota > Metazoa > Mollusca > Cephalopoda > Octopoda > Eledonidae > Eledone > Eledone cirrhosa. The sequence goes on along the minus strand of OZ024743.1, from coordinate 140,167,368 downwards.
TCACCAAGCACCAAACACCAAGCAGCAAGCAGCAAGCACCAAACACCAAACACCAAGCACCAAGCACCAAACACCAAGCACCAAGCACCAAACACCTAACACCTAACACCAAGCACCAAGCACCAAGCACCAAACACCAAGCACCAAAGACCAAGCACCAAACACCAAACACCAAGCACCAAGCAGCAAACACCAAGCACGAAGCACCAAGCACCAAACACCAAGCCCCAAGTACCAAGCACCAAACACCAAGCACCAAACACCAAGCACCAAGCACCAAGCACCTAGCACCAAACACCAAACCAAGCACCAAGCACCAAACACCAAGCACCAATCACCAAGCACCAAACACCAAGCAGCAAGCAGCAAGCACCAAACACCAAACACCAAGCACCAAGCACCAAACACCAAGCACCAAGCACCAAACACCTAACACCTAACACCAAGCACCAAGCACCAAACACCAAGCACCAAACACCAAACACAAAGCACCAAGCAACAAACACCTTGCACCAGGCACCAAGCACCAAACACCAAGCACCAAGCACCAAACACCAAGCACCAAGCATGAAGCACCAAACACCTAACACCAAGCACCAAGCACCAAGCACCAAACACCAAGCACCAAACACCAAACACCAAGCACCAAACACCAAGCACCAAGCACCAAACACCAAGCACCAAACACCAAGAACCAAGCACAAAAAACCCAAGCACCAAGTACAAACAGCAAGCATCAAGCACCAAGCACGAAGCAGCAAGCATCAAACACCAAGCATCAAACACCAAACACCAAATACCAAGCACCAAGCACAAAGCACCAAACACCAAGCACCCAGCACCAAACACCAAGCACCAATCACCAAGCACCAAACACCAAGCACCAAGCACCAAGCACCAAGCTCCAAGCACCAAACACCAAACACCAAACACCAAGCACCAAACAACAAGCACCAGGCACCAAGCACCAAACACTAAGCACCAAGCACCAAGCATCAAACACCAAACACCAAGCACCAAGCACCAAACACCAAACACCAAGCACCAAACACCAAACACCAAACACCAAGCACCAAACAGCAAACACCAAACATGAAACAGCAAACACCATAGAGCAAACACCAAACACCAAAAAGCAGACACCAAACAGCAAACACCAAGCACCAAACACCAAGTTCCAAGCACCAAACACCAAGCGCCAAGCACCAAACACCAATCCCCAAGCACCAAGCACCAAACACTAATCACAATGCACCAAGCACCAAGCACTAAACACCAAACACCAAGCACAAAGCACTAAAGACCAAACACCAAGGACAAAGCACCAAGCACCAAGAACCAAACAGCAAGCAGCAAGCACCAAACACCAAACACCAAGCACCAAACACCAAGCACCAAGAACCAAACACCAAGCACCAAGCACCAAACACCAAGCACCTAGCACCAAACACCAACCACCCAGCACCAAGCACCAAGCACCAAACACCAAGCACCAAGCACCAAACACCAAACACCAAACACCAAGCATCAAACACCAAGCACCAAGCACCAAGCACCAAACACCAAGCCCCAAGCACCAAACACCAAACACCAAACACCAAACACCAAGCACCAAACACCAAGCAGCAATCACCAAGCACCAAACACCAAGCAGCAGCACCAAGCACCAAACACCAAGCCCCAAGCACCAAACACCTAACACCAAGCACCAAGCACCAAACACCAAGCACCAAGCACGAAGGACAAAACACCAAGCACCAAGCACCAAACACCTAACACCAACCACGAAGCACCAAACACCAAGCACCAAGCACCAAACTCCAAACACCAAACACCAAGCACCAAGCACCAAACACCAAGCACCAAGCGCCAAACACCAAGCCCCAAGCACCAAGCACCAAACACCAAGCACCAAACACCAAACACCAAGCACCAAGCACCAAACACCAAGCACCAAACACCAAGAACCAAGCACCAAACACCAAGCACCAAGCACCAAGTACAAACACCAAGCACCAAGCACCAAACACCCAGCACCAAGCACCAAGCATCAAACACGAAGCATCAAACACCAAGCATCAAACACCAAACACCAAACACCAAGCAACAAGCACCAAACACCAAGCACCAAGCAGCAAACACCAAGCAGCAAGCAGAAAGCACCAAACAACAAACACCAAGCACAAAGCACCAAACACCAAGCCCCAAGGACCAAACACCAAACACCAAGCACCAAGCACCAAACACCTAACACCAAGCACCAAGCACCAAACACGAAACACCAAGCACCAAGCACCAAACACCAAGCACCAAGCACCAAACACCAAGCACCAAGCATAAAACACCAAGCACCAAGCACCAAACACCTAACACCAAGCACCAAGCACCAAGCACCAAACACCAAGCACCAAACACCAAACACCAAGCACCAAGCACCAAGCACCAAGCACCAAACACCAAGCCCCAAGCACCAAGCACCAAACACCAAACACCAAGCACCAAGCAACAAACACCTTGCACCAGGCACCAAGCACCAAACACCAAGCACCAATCACCAAACACCAAGCACCAAGCATGAAGCACCAAACACCTAACACCAAGCACCAAGCACCAAGCACCAAACACCAAGCACCAAACACCAAACACCAAGCACCAAACACCAAGCACCAAGCACCAAACACCAAGCACCAAACACCAAGTACCAAGCACAAAAAACCCAAGCACCAAGTACAAACAGCAAGCATCAAGCACCAAGCACGAAGCAGCAAGCATCAAACACCAAGCATCAAACACCAAACACCAAATACCAAGCACCAAGCACCAAGCACCAAACACCAAGCACCCAGCACCAAACACCAAGCACCAATCAACAAGCACCAAACACCAAGCACCAAGCACCAAGCACCAAGCTCCAAGCACCAAACACCAAACACCAAACACCAAGCACCAAACAACAAGCACCAGGCACCAAGCACCAAACACCAAGCACCAAGCACCAAGCATCAAAGACCAAACACCAAGCACCAAGCACCAAACACCAAACACCTAGCACCAAACACCAAACAGCAAACACCAAACATGAAACAGCAAACACCATAGAGCAAACACCAAACACCAAAAAGCAGACACCAAACAGCAAACACCAAGCACCAAACAGCAAGTTCCAAGCACCAAACACCAAGCACCAAGCACCAAACACCAATCCCCAAGCACCAAGCACCAAACACTAATCACAATGCACCAAGCACCAAGCACTAAACACCAAGCACCAAGCACAAAGCACTAAAGACCAAACACCAAGGACAAAGCACCAAGCACCAAGAACCAAACAGCAAGCAGCAAGCACCAAACACCAAGCACCAAGCACCAAACACCAACCACCCAGCACCAAGCACCAAGCACCAAAAACCAAGCACCAAGCACCAAACACCAAACACCAAACACCAAGCACCAAGCACCAAACACCAAGCACCAAACACCATGCACCAAACAACAAGCACCAGGCACCAAGCACCAAACACCAAACACCAAGCACCAAGCACAACACACCAAGCACGAAGCACCAAGCACCAAACACCAAACAGCAAACACCAAACACCAAACACCAAACAGCAAACAGCAAACACCAACCACCAATCACCAAACAACAAGCACCAGGCACCAAGCGCCAAGCACCAAACACCAAGCACCAAGCACCAAACACCAAACACCAAGCACCAAACACCAAACACCAAACAGCAAACACCAAACAGCAAACACCAAACATGAAACAGCAAACACCATAGAGCAAACACCAAACACCAAAAAGCAGACACCAAACAGCAAACCCCAAACACCAAACACCAAACACTAAACAGCAAACAGCAAACACCAAGCACCAAACACCAAGTTCCAAGCACCAAACACCAAGCACCAAGCACCAAACACCAAACCCCAAGCACCAAGCACCAAACTCTAATCACAATGCACCAAGCACTAAGCACTAAACACCAAGCACCAAGCACCAAGCACTAAACACCAAGCACCAAGCACCAAGCACTAAACACCAAACACCAAGGACCAAGCACCAAGCACCAAGGACCAAACACCAAGCACCAAGCACCAAACACCAAGCACCAAGCACCAAACACCAACCACCCAGCACCAAGCACCAAGCACCAAACACCAAGCACCAAGCACCAAACACCAAACACCAAACACCAAGCATCAAACACCAAGCACCAAGCACCAAGCACCAAACACCAAACCCCAAGCACCAAACACCAAACACCAAACACCAAGCACCAAACACCAAGCAGCAATCACCAAGCACCAAACACCAAGCAGCAGCACCAAGCACCAAACACCAAGCCCCAAGCACCAAACACCTAACACCAAGCACCAAGCACCAAACACCAAGCACCAAGCACGAAGGACAAAACACCAAGCACCAAGCACCAAACACCTAACACCAACCACGAAGCACCAAACACCAAGCACCAAGCACCAAACACCAAACACCAAACACCAAGCACCAAGCACCAAACACCAAGCACCAAGCGCCAAACACCAAGCCCCAAGCACCAAGCACCAAACACCAAGCACCAAACACCAAACACCAAGCACCAAGCACCAAACACCAAGCACCAAACACCAAGAACCAAGCACCAAACACCAAGCACCAAGCACCAAGTACAAACACCAAGCACCAAGCACCAAACACCCAGCACCAAGCACCAAGCATCAAACACGAAGCATCAAACACCAAGCAACAAGCACCAAACACCAAGCACCAAGCAGCAAACACCAAGCAGCAAGCAGAAAGCACCAAACAACAAACACCAAGCACAAAGCACCAAACACCAAGCACCAAGGACCAAACACCAAACACCAAGCACCAAGCACCAAACACCTAACACCAAGCACCAAGCACCAAACACGAAACACCAAGCACCAAGCACCAAACACCAAGCACCAAGCACCAAACACCAAGCACCAAGCATAAAACACCAAGCACCAAGCACCAAACACCTAACACCAAGCACCAAGCACCAAGCACCAAACACCAAGCACCAAACACCAAACACCAAGCACCAGGCACCAAGCACCAAGCACCAAACACCAAGCCCCAAGCACCAAGCACCAAACACCAAACACCAAGCACCAAGCAACAAACACCTTGCACCAGGCACCAAGCACCAAACACCAAGCACCAAGCACCAAACACCAAGCACCAAGCATGAAGCACCAAACACCTAACACCAAGCACCAAGCACCAAGCACCAAACACCAAGCACCAAACACCAAACACCAAGCACCAAACACCAAGCACCAAGCACCAAACACCAAGCACCAAACACCAAGAACCAAGCACAAAAAACCCAAGCACCAAGTACAAACAGCAAGCATCAAGCACCAAGCACGAAGCAGCAAGCATCAAACACCAAGCATCAAACACCAAACACCAAATACCAAGCACCAAGCACCAAGCACCAAACACCAAGCACCCAGCACCAAACACCAAGCACCAATCACCAAGCACCAAACACCAAGCACCAAGCACCAAGCACCAAGCTCCAAGCACCAAACACCAAACACCAAACACCAAGCACCAAACAACAAGCACCAGGCACCAAGCACCAAACACCAAGCACCAAGCACCAAGCATCAAACACCAAACACCAAGCACCAAGCACCAAACACCAAACACCAAGCACCAAACACCAAACAGCAAACACCAAACATGAAACAACAAACACCAAACACCAAAAAGCAGACACCAAACAGCAAACACCAAGCACCAAACACCAAGTTCCAAGCACCAAACACCAAGCACCAAGCACCAAACACCAATCCCCAAGCACCAAGCACCAAACACTAATCACAATGCACCAAGCACCAAGCACTAAACACCAAGCACCAAGCACAAAGCACTAAAGACCAAACACCAAGGACAAAGCACCAAGCACCAAGAACCAAACAGCAAGCACCAAACACCAAGCACCAAGCACCAAACACCAAACACCAAGCACCAAACACCAAACACCAAACAGCAAACACCAAACAGCAAACACCAAACATGAAACAGCAAACACCATAGAGCAAACACCAAACACCAAAAAGCAGACACCAAACAGCAAACCCCAAACACCAAACACCAAACACTAAACAGCAAACAGCAAACACCAAGCACCAAACACCAAGTTCCAAGCACCAAACACCAAGCACCAAGCACCAAACACCAAACCCCAAGCACCAAGCACCAAACTCTAATCACAATGCACCAAGCACTAAGCACTAAACACCAAGCACCAAGCACCAAGCACTAAACACCAAGCACCAAGCACCAAGCACTAAACACCAAACACCAAGGACCAAGCACCAAGCACCAAGGACCAAACACCAAGCACCAAGCACCAAACACCAAGCACCAAGCACCAAACACCAACCACCCAGCACCAAGCACCAAGCACCAAACACCAAGCACCAAGCACCAAACACCAAACACCAAACACCAAGCATCAAACACCAAGCACCAAGCACCAAGCACCAAACACCAAACCCCAAGCACCAAACACCAAACACCAAACACCAAGCACCAAACACCAAGCAGCAATCACCAAGCACCAAACACCAAGCAGCAGCACCAAGCACCAAACACCAAGCCCCAAGCACCAAACACCTAACACCAAGCACCAAGCACCAAACACCAAGCACCAAGCACGAAGGACAAAACACCAAGCACCAAGCACCAAACACCTAACACCAACCACGAAGCACCAAACACCAAGCACCAAGCACCAAACACCAAACACCAAACACCAAGCACCAAGCACCAAACACCAAGCACCAAGCGCCAAACACCAAGCCCCAAGCACCAAGCACCAAACACCAAGCACCAAACACCAAACACCAAGCACCAAGCACCAAACACCAAGCACCAAACACCAAGAACCAAGCACCAAACACCAAGCACCAAGCACCAAGTACAAACACCAAGCACCAAGCACCAAACACCCAGCACCAAGCACCAAGCATCAAACACGAAGCATCAAACACCAAGCAACAAGCACCAAACACCAAGCACCAAGCAGCAAACACCAAGCAGCAAGCAGAAAGCACCAAACAACAAACACCAAGCACAAAGCACCAAACACCAAGCACCAAGGACCAAACACCAAACACCAAGCACCAAGCACCAAACACCTAACACCAAGCACCAAGCACCAAACACGAAACACCAAGCACCAAGCACCAAACACCAAGCACCAAGCACCAAACACCAAGCACCAAGCATAAAACACCAAGCACCAAGCACCAAACACCTAACACCAAGCACCAAGCACCAAGCACCAAACACCAAGCACCAAACACCAAACACCAAGCACCAGGCACCAAGCACCAAGCACCAAACACCAAGCCCCAAGCACCAAGCACCAAACACCAAACACCAAGCACCAAGCAACAAACACCTTGCACCAGGCACCAAGCACCAAACACCAAGCACCAAGCACCAAACACCAAGCACCAAGCATGAAGCACCAAACACCTAACACCAAGCACCAAGCACCAAGCACCAAACACCAAGCACCAAACACCAAACACCAAGCACCAAACACCAAGCACCAAGCACCAAACACCAAGCACCAAACACCAAGAACCAAGCACAAAAAACCCAAGCACCAAGTACAAACAGCAAGCATCAAGCACCAAGCACGAAGCAGCAAGCATCAAACACCAAGCATCAAACACCAAACACCAAATACCAAGCACCAAGCACCAAGCACCAAACACCAAGCACCCAGCACCAAACACCAAGCACCAATCACCAAGCACCAAACACCAAGCACCAAGCACCAAGCACCAAGCTCCAAGCACCAAACACCAAACACCAAACACCAAGCACCAAACAACAAGCACCAGGCACCAAGCACCAAACACCAAGCACCAAGCACCAAGCATCAAACACCAAACACCAAGCACCAAGCACCAAACACCAAACACCAAGCACCAAACACCAAACAGCAAACACCAAACATGAAACAACAAACACCAAACACCAAAAAGCAGACACCAAACAGCAAACACCAAGCACCAAACACCAAGTTCCAAGCACCAAACACCAAGCACCAAGCACCAAACACCAATCCCCAAGCACCAAGCACCAAACACTAATCACAATGCACCAAGCACCAAGCACTAAACACCAAGCACCAAGCACAAAGCACTAAAGACCAAACACCAAGGACAAAGCACCAAGCACCAAGAACCAAACAGCAAGCACCAAACACCATGCACCAAACAACAAGCACCAGGCACCAAGCACCAAACACCAAACACTAAGCACCAAGCACAAAACACCAAGCACGAAGCACCAAGCACCAAACACCAAACAGCAAACACCAAACACCAAACACCAAACAGCAAACAGCAAACACCAACCACCAATCACCAAACAACAAGAACCAGGCACCAAGCACCAAGCACCAAACACCAAGCACCAAGCACCAAACACCAAACACCAAGCACCAAAGACCAAACACCAAACAGCAAACACCAAACAGCAAACACCAAACATGAAACAGCAAACACCATAGAGCAAACACCAAACACCAAAAAGCAGACACCAAACAGCAAACCCCAAACACCAAACACCAAACACTAAACAGCAAACAGCAAACACCAAGCACCAAACACCAAGTTCCAAGCACCAAACACCAAGCACCAAGCACCAAACACCAAACCCCAAGCACCAAGCACCAAACTCTAATCACAATGCACCAAGCACTAAGCACTAAACACCAAGCACCAAGCACCAAGCACTAAACACCAAGCACCAAGCACTAAACACCAAACACCAAGGACCAAGCACCAAGCACCAAGAACCAAACACCAAGCACCAAGCACCAAACACCAAGCACCAAGCACCAAACACCAACCACCCAGCACCAAGCACCAAGCACCAAACACCAAGCACCAAGCACCAAACACCAAACACCAAACACCAAGCATCAAACACCAAGCACCAAGCACCTAGCACCAAACACCAAGCCCCAAGCACCAAACACCAAACACCAAACACCAAGCACCAAACACCAAGCAGCAATCACCAAGCACCAAACACCAAGCAGCAGCACCAAGCACCAAACACCAAGCCCCAAGCACCAAACACCTAACACCAAGCACCAAGCACCAAACACCAAGCACCAAGCACGAAGGACAAAACACCAAGCACCAAGCACCAAACACCTAACACCAACCACGAAGCACCAAACACCAAGCACCAAGCACCAAACACCAAACACCAAACACCAAGCACCAAGCACCAAACACCAAGCACCAAGCGCCAAACACCAAGCCCCAAGCACCAAGCACCAAACACCAAGCACCAAACACCAAACACCAAGCACCAAGCACCAAACACCAAGCACCAAACACCAAGAACCAAGCACCAAACACCAAGCACCAAGCACCAAGTACAAACACCAAGCACCAAGCACCAAACACCCAGCACCAAGCACCAAGCATCAAACACGAAGCATCAAACACCAAGCAACAAGCACCAAACACCAAGCACCAAACACCAAACAGCAAACACCAAACATGAAACAACAAACACCAAACACCAAAAAGCAGACACCAAACAGCAAACACCAAGCACCAAACACCAAGTTCCAAGCACCAAACACCAAGCACCAAGCACCAAACACCAATCCCCAAGCACCAAGCACCAAACACTAATCACAATGCACCAAGCACCAAGCACTAAACACCAAGCACCAAGCACAAAGCACTAAAGACCAAACACCAAGGACAAAGCACCAAGCACCAAGAACCAAACAGCAAGCACCAAACACCATGCACCAAACAACAAGCACCAGGCACCAAGCACCAAACACCAAACACTAAGCACCAAGCACAAAACACCAAGCACGAAGCACCAAGCACCAAACACCAAACAGCAAACACCAAACACCAAACACCAAACAGCAAACAGCAAACACCAACCACCAATCACCAAACAACAAGAACCAGGCACCAAGCACCAAGCACCAAACACCAAGCACCAAGCACCAAACACCAAACACCAAGCACCAAAGACCAAACACCAAACAGCAAACACCAAACAGCAAACACCAAACATGAAACAGCAAACACCATAGAGCAAACACCAAACACCAAAAAGCAGACACCAAACAGCAAACCCCAAACACCAAACACCAAACACTAAACAGCAAACAGCAAACACCAAGCACCAAACACCAAGTTCCAAGCACCAAACACCAAGCACCAAGCACCAAACACCAAACCCCAAGCACCAAGCACCAAACTCTAATCACAATGCACCAAGCACTAAGCACTAAACACCAAGCACCAAGCACCAAGCACTAAACACCAAGCACCAAGCACTAAACACCAAACACCAAGGACCAAGCACCAAGCACCAAGAACCAAACACCAAGCACCAAGCACCAAACACCAAGCACCAAGCACCAAACACCAACCACCCAGCACCAAGCACCAAGCACCAAACACCAAGCACCAAGCACCAAACACCAAACACCAAACACCAAGCATCAAACACCAAGCACCAAGCACCTAGCACCAAACACCAAGCCCCAAGCACCAAACACCAAACACCAAACACCAAGCACCAAACACCAAGCAGCAATCACCAAGCACCAAACACCAAGCAGCAGCACCAAGCACCAAACACCAAGCCCCAAGCACCAAACACCTAACACCAAGCACCAAGCACCAAACACCAAGCACCAAGCACGAAGGACAAAACACCAAGCACCAAGCACCAAACACCTAACACCAACCACGAAGCACCAAACACCAAGCACCAAGCACCAAACACCAAACACCAAACACCAAGCACCAAGCACCAAACACCAAGCACCAAGCGCCAAACACCAAGCCCCAAGCACCAAGCACCAAACACCAAGCACCAAACACCAAACACCAAGCACCAAGCACCAAACACCAAGCACCAAACACCAAGAACCAAGCACCAAACACCAAGCACCAAGCACCAAGTACAAACACCAAGCACCAAGCACCAAACACCCAGCACCAAGCACCAAGCATCAAACACGAAGCATCAAACACCGAGCATCAAACACCAAACACCAGACACCAAGCAACAAGCACCAAACACCAAGCACCAAGCAGCAAACACAAAGCAGCAAGCAGAAAGCACCAAACAACAAACACCAAGCACAAAGCACCAAACACCAAGCACCAAGGACCAAACACCAAACACCAAGCACCAAGCACCAAACACGAAACACCAAGCACCAAGCACCAAACACCAAGCACCAAGCACCAAACACCAAGCACCAAGCATAAAACACCAAGCACCAAGCACCAAACACCTAACACCAAGCACCAAGCACCAAGCACCAAACACCAAGCACCAAACACCAAACACCAAGCACCAAGCACCAAGCACCAAGCACCAAACACCAAGCCCCAAGCACCAAGCACCAAACACAAAATACCAAGCACCAAGCACCAAACACCAAGCACCAAACAGCAAGTACCAAACACCAAACACCAAACAGCAAACACCAAACAGCAAACACCAAACACCAAACAGCAAACAGCAAACACCAAACACAAAGCACCAAGCACCAAGCACCAAACACCAAGCACCAAACGCCAAGCATCAAGCACCAAGCACCAAACACCAAGCACCAAACACCAAGCACCAAGCATCAAACACAAAGCATCAAACACCAAACACCAAGCACCAAGCACCAAACACCAAACACCAAGTACCAAGCACCAAAGATCAAACACCAAACACCAAACACCAAGCACAAAGCACCAAGCACGAAGCACCAAACACCAAGCACCAAGCACCAAACAACAAGCACCAAGCACCAAACACCAAACACCAAACACCAAGCATCAAGCACCAAGCACCAAACACCAAGCACCAAGCCCCAGACACCAAGCACCAAGTACAAACACCAAGCACCAAGCACCAAACACCAAGCACCAAGCACCAAGCATCAAACACCAAACATCAAACACCAAACACCAAACACCAAGCACCAAGCACCAAACACCAAACACCAAGCACCAAGCACCAAGCACCAAACACCAAGTACCAAGCACCAAACACCAAACACCAAGCACCAAACACCAAACACCAAGCACCAAGCACCAAACACCAAACACCAAGCACCAAGCACCAAACACCAAGCACCAAGCACCAAACACCAGACACCAAGCACCAAACACCAAACATCAAGCACCAAGCACCAAACACCAAACATCAAGCACCAGGCACCAAGCACCAAACACCAAACACCAAGCACTAAGCACCAAACACCAAGCACCAAGCACCAAACACCAAACACCAAGCACCAAGCACCAAACACCAAACAGCAAACAGGAAACACCAAACAGCAAACAGCAAACTCCATACATGAAACAGCAAACACCATACAGCAAACACCAAACACCAAAAAGCAGACACCAAACAGCAAACACCAAACACCAAACACCAAACACCAAACAGAAAACACCAAACACCAAGCACCAAACACCAAGCACCAAGCACTAAACACCAAGCACCAAGCACCAAACACCAAACCCCAAGCACCAAGCACCAAACACTAATCACCCAGCACCAAGCACCAAACACCAAGCACCAAGCACCAGACACCAAACACCAAGCACCAAAGACCAAGCACCAAGCACCAAGCAACAAACACCAAGCACCAAGCACCAAGCACCAAACACCAAGCCCCAAGCACCAAACGCAAACCACCCAGCACCAAGCACCAATCACCAACCACCAAGCACCAAGAACCAAACACCAAACACAAAACACCAAGCACCAAGCACCAAGCAGCACACACCAAGCATCAAACACCAAACACCAAACACCAAGCACCAAACACCAAGCACCAAGCACTAAGCACCAAGCACCAAGCACCAAACTCCAAGCACCCAGCACCAAACACCAAACACCAAGCACCAACCACCAAACACCAAACACCAAGCACCAAACACCAGACACCAGGCACCAAACACCAAGCACCAAGCACCAAGCACCAAACACCAAACAACAAGCACCAGGTACCAAGCACCAAACACCAAAAACCAAGCACCAAGCACCAAACACCAAGCACCAAGCACCAAATGCCAAACACCAGGCACCAAGCACAAAACACCAAACACCAAAAAGCAGACACCAAACAGCAAACACCAAACACCAAGCACCAGGCACCAAGCACCAAACACCAAACACCAAACACCAAGCACCAAGAACCAAACACCAAACACCAAACAGCAAGCACCAAGCACCAAACACCAAGCACCAAACACCAAACCCCAAGCACCAATCACCAAACACTAATCACCAAGCAGCAAGCACCAAACACCAAGCACCAAGCACCAAACACCAAACCCCAAGCACCAAAGACCAAGCACCAAGCACCAAGGACCAGACACCAAGCACCAAGCACCAAACACCAAGCACCAAACACCAAGCACCAGGCACCAAACACCAAACACCAAACACCAAGCACCAAGCACCAAACAGCAAGCACCAAACACCAAACAACAAACAGCAAACACCAAACAGCAAACATCAAACAGCAAACAGCAAACAGCAAACGCCAAACACCAAGCACCAAGCACCAAGCACCAAACACCAAGCACCAAGCACCAAGCACAAAACACCAAACACCAAGCACCAAGGACCAAACATCAAACACCAAGCACCAAGCACCAAGCACCAAGCACAAAGCACCGAACACCAAGCACCAAGCACCAAGCACCAAACACCAAGAACCAAACAACCAAGGACCAGGCACCAAGCACCAAACACCAAGCACCATGCACCAAACACCAAGCACCAAGCACGAAGCACCTAACACCAAGCACCAAGCACCAAACACTTAACACCAAGCACCAAGCACCAAGCACCAAACACAAAGCACCAAACACCAAACACCAAACACCAAACACCAAGCACCAATCACCAAGCACCAAACACCAAGCAGCAAGCAGCAAGCACCAAACACCAAACACCAAGCACCAAGCACCAAACACCTAACACCAAGCACCAAGCACCAAGCACCAAGCACCGAACACCAAGCACCAAACAGCAAGCACCAAACACCAAGCACCAATCACCAAGCACCAAACACCAAGCAGCAAGCAGCAAGCACCAAACACCAAACACCAAGCACCAAGCACCAAACACCTAACACCAAGCACCAAGCACCAAGCACCAAGCACCGAACACCAAGCACCAAACAGCAAGCACCAAACACCAAGCACCAAGCACCGAACACCAAGCACCAAACACCAAGCACCAATCACCAAGCACCAGACACCAAGCACCAGGCACCAAGCACCAAACACCAAGCACCATGCACCAAACACCAAGCACCAAGCACGAAGCACCAAAGACCAAGCACCAAGCACCAAACACTTAACACCAAGCACCAAGCACCAAGCACCAAACACCAAGCACCTAACACCAAACACCAAGCACCAAGTACCAAACACCAAGCACCAAGCACCAAGCACCAAGCACCAAGCACCAAACACCAAGTACCAAGCACCAAACACCAAACACCAAGCACCAAACACCAAACACCAAGCACCAAGCACCAAACACCAAACACCAAGCACCAAGCACCAAACACCAGACACCAAGCACCAAACACCAGACACCAAGCACCAAACACCAAACATCAAGCACCAAGCACCAAACACCAAACATCAAGCACCAGGCACCAAGCACCAAACACCAAACACCAAGCACTAAGCACCAAACACCAAGCTCCAAGCACCAAACACCAAACACCAAGCACCAAGCACCAAACACCAAACACCAAACAGGAAACACCAAACAGCAAACAGCAAACTCCATACATGAAACAGCAAACACCATACAGCAAACACCAAACACCAAAAAGCAGACACCAAACAGCAAACACCAAACACCAAACACCAAACACCAAACAGAAAACACCAAACACCAAGCACCAAACACCAAGCACCAAGCACTAAACACCAAGCACCAAGCACCAAACACCAAACCCCAAGCACCAAGCACCAAACACTAATCACCCAGCACCAAGCACCAAACACCAAGCACCAAGCACCAGACACCAAACACCAAGCACCAAAGACCAAGCACCAAGCACCAAGCAACAAACACCAAGCACCAAGCACCAAGCACCAAACACCAAGCACCAAGCACCAAACGCAAACCACCCAGCACCAAGCACCAAGCACCAACCACCAAGCACCAAGAACCAAACACCAAACACAAAACACCAAGCACCAAGCACCAAGCAGCACACACCAAGCATCAAACACCAAACACCAAACACCAAGCACCAAACACCAAGCACCAAGCACTAAGCACCAAGCACCAAGCACCAAACTCCAAGCACCCAGCACCAAACACCAAACACCAAGCACCAACCACCAAACACCAAACACCAAGCACCAAACACCAGACACCAGGCACCAAACACCAAGCACCAAGCACCAAGCACCAAACACCAAACAACAAGCACCAGGTACCAAGCACCAAACACCAAAAACCAAGCACCAAGCACCAAACACCAAGCACCAAGCACCAAATGCCAAACACCAGGCACCAAGCACAAAACACCAAACACCAAAAAGCAGACACCAAACAGCAAACACCAAACACCAAGCACCAGGCACCAAGCACCAAACACCAAACACCAAACACCAAGCACCAAGAACCAAACACCAAACACCAAACAGCAAGCACCAAGCACCAAACACCACGCACCAAACACCAAACCCCAAGCACCAATCACCAAACACTAATCACCAAGCAGCAAGCACCAAACACCAAGCACCAAGCACCAAACACCAAACCCCAAGCACCAAAGACCAAGCACCAAGCACCAAGGACCAGACACCAAGCACCAAGCACCAAACACCAAGCACCAAACACCAAGCACCAGGCACCAAACACCAAACACCAAACACCAAGCACCAAGCACCAAACAGCGAGCACCAAACACCAAACACCAAACAGCAAACACCAAACAGCAAACATCAAACAGCAAACAGCAAACAGCAAACGCCATACACCAAGCACCAAGCACCAAGCACCAAACACCAAGCACCAAGCACCAAGCACAAAACACCAAACACCAAGCACCAAGGACCAAACATCAAACACCAAGCACCAAGCACCAAGCACCAAGCACAAAGCACCGAACACCAAGCACCAAGCACCAAGCACCAAACACCAAGAACCAAACAACCAAGGACCAGGCACCAAGCACCAAACACCAAGCACCATGCACCAAACACCAAGCACCAAGCACGAAGCACCTAACACCAAGCACCAAGCACCAAACACTTAACACCAAGCACCAAGCACCAAGCACCAAACACAAAGCACCAAACACCAAACACCAAACACCAAACACCAAGCACCAATCACCAAGCACCAAACACCAAGCAGCAAGCAGCAAGCACCAAACACCAAACACCAAGCACCAAGCACCAAACACTTAACACCAAGCACCAAGCACCAAGCACCAAGCACCGAACACCAAGCACCAAACAGCAAGCACCAAACACCAAGCACCAAGCACCGAACACCAAGCACCAAACACCAAGCACCAATCACCAAGCACCAGACACCAAGCACCATGCACCAAACACCAAGCACCAAGCACGAAGCACCAAAGACCAAGCACCAAGCACCAAACACTTAACACCAAGCACCAAGCACCAAGCACCAAACACCAAGCACCTAACACCAAACACCAAGCACCAAGTACCAAACACCAAGCACCAAGCACCAAGCACCAAGCACCAAGCACCAAACACCAAGTACCAAGCACCAAACACCAAACACCAAGCACCAAACACCAAACACCAAGCACCAAGCACCAAACACCAAACACCAAGCACCAAGCACCAAACACCAGACACCAAGCACCAAACACCAGACACCAAGCACCAAACACCAAACATCAAGCACCAAGCACCAAACACCAAACATCAAGCACCAGGCACCAAGCACCAAACACCAAACACCAAGCACTAAGCACCAAACACCAAGCTCCAAGCACCAAACACCAAACACCAAGCACCAAGCACCAAACACCAAACACCAAACAGGAAACACCAAACAGCAAACAGCAAACTCCATACATGAAACAGCAAACACCATACAGCAAACACCAAACACCAAAAAGCAGACACCAAACAGCAAACACCAAACACCAAACACCAAACACCAAACAGAAAACACCAAACACCAAGCACCAAACACCAAGCACCAAGCACTAAACACCAAGCACCAAGCACCAAACACCAAACCCCAAGCACCAAGCACCAAACACTAATCACCCAGCACCAAGCACCAAACACCAAGCACCAAGCACCAGACACCAAACACCAAGCACCAAAGACCAAGCACCAAGCACCAAGCAACAAACACCAAGCACCAAGCACCAAGCACCAAACACCAAGCACCAAGCACCAAACGCAAACCACCCAGCACCAAGCACCAAGCACCAACCACCAAGCACCAAGAACCAAACACCAAACACAAAACACCAAGCACCAAGCACCAAGCAGCACACACCAAGCATCAAACACCAAACACCAAACACCAAGCACCAAACACCAAGCACCAAGCACTAAGCACCAAGCACCAAGCACCAAACTCCAAGCACCCAGCACCAAACACCAAACACCAAGCACCAACCACCAAACACCAAACACCAAGCACCAAACACCAGACACCAGGCACCAAACACCAAGCACCAAGCACCAAGCACCAAACACCAAACAACAAGCACCAGGTACCAAGCACCAAACACCAAAAACCAAGCACCAAGCACCAAACACCAAGCACCAAGCACCAAATGCCAAACACCAGGCACCAAGCACAAAACACCAAACACCAAAAAGCAGACACCAAACAGCAAACACCAAACACCAAGCACCAGGCACCAAGCACCAAACACCAAACACCAAACACCAAGCACCAAGAACCAAACACCAAACACCAAACAGCAAGCACCAAGCACCAAACACCACGCACCAAACACCAAACCCCAAGCACCAATCACCAAACACTAATCACCAAGCAGCAAGCACCAAACACCAAGCACCAAGCACCAAACACCAAACCCCAAGCACCAAAGACCAAGCACCAAGCACCAAGGACCAGACACCAAGCACCAAGCACCAAACACCAAGCACCAAACACCAAGCACCAGGCACCAAACACCAAACACCAAACACCAAGCACCAAGCACCAAACAGCGAGCACCAAACACCAAACACCAAACAGCAAACACCAAACAGCAAACATCAAACAGCAAACAGCAAACAGCAAACGCCATACACCAAGCACCAAGCACCAAGCACCAAACACCAAGCACCAAGCACCAAGCACAAAACACCAAACACCAAGCACCAAGGACCAAACATCAAACACCAAGCACCAAGCACCAAGCACCAAGCACAAAGCACCGAACACCAAGCACCAAGCACCAAGCACCAAACACCAAGAACCAAACAACCAAGGACCAGGCACCAAGCACCAAACACCAAGCACCATGCACCAAACACCAAGCACCAAGCACGAAGCACCTAACACCAAGCACCAAGCACCAAACACTTAACACCAAGCACCAAGCACCAAGCACCAAACACAAAGCACCAAACACCAAACACCAAACACCAAACACCAAGCACCAATCACCAAGCACCAAACACCAAGCAGCAAGCAGCAAGCACCAAACACCAAACACCAAGCACCAAGCACCAAACACTTAACACCAAGCACCAAGCACCAAGCACCAAGCACCGAACACCAAGCACCAAACAGCAAGCACCAAACACCAAGCACCAAGCACCGAACACCAAGCACCAAACACCAAGCACCAATCACCAAGCACCAGACACCAAGCACCAGGCACCAAGCACCAAACACCAAGCACCATGCACCAAACACCAAGCACCAAGCACGAAGCACCAAAGACCAAGCACCAAGCACCAAACACTTAACACCAAGCACCAAGCACCAAGCACCAAACACCAAGCACCAAACACCAAACACCAAGCACCAAGTACCAAACACCAAGCACCAAGCACCAAACACCAAGCACCAAGCACCAATCACCAAACACCAAGAACCAACACCAAACACCAAGCACCAAGCACCAAACACCAAGCACCAAACACCAAACACCAAGCACCAAACACCAAACACCAACAACCAAGCCCCAAAACCCAAACACCAAGCACCAAGCACCAAACACCAAACACCAAACACCAGACACCAAGCACCAAACACCAAACACCAAACACCAAGCACCAAGCACCAAACACCAAGTACCAAACAGCAAACCCCAAGCACCAAGCACAAAACACTAATCACCAAGCACCAAGCACCAAACAACAAGCACCAAGCACCAAGAACCAGGCACCAAGCACCAAACACCAAACACAAAACACCAAGCACCAAGCACCAAGCAGCACACACCAAGCATCAAACACCAAACACCAAGCACCAAGTACCAAACACCAAACACCAAGCACCAAGCACCAAGCACCAAGCACCAAACACCAAGCACCCAGCACCAAACACCAAGCACCGAGCACCCAGCACAAAACACCAAGCACCAAACACCAAACACCAAGCACCAAACACCAAACACCAACAACCAAGCACCAAAACCCAAACACCAAGCACCAAGCACCAAACACCAAACACCAAACACCAGACACCAAGCACCAAACACCAAACACCAAACACCAAGCACCAAGCACCAAACACCAAGTACCAAACAGCAAACCCCAAGCACCAAGCACAAAACACTAATCACCAAGCACCAAGCACCAAACAACAAGCACCAAGCACCAAGAACCAGGCACCAAGCACCAAACACCAAACACAAAACACCAAGCACCAAGCACCAAGCAGCACACACCAAGCATCAAACACCAAACACCAAACACCAAGCACCAAGCACCAAACTCCAAGCACCCAGCACCAAACACCAAACACCAAGCACCAACCACCAAACACCAAACACCAAGCACCAAACACCAGACACCAGGCACCAAACACCAAGCACCAAGCACCAAGCACCAAACACCAAACAACAAGCACCAGGTACCAAGCACCAAACACCAAAAACCAAGCACCAAGCACCAAACACCAAGCACCAAGCACCAAATGCCAAACACCAGGCACCAAGCACAAAACACCAAACACCAAAAAGCAGACACCAATCAGCAAACACCAAACACCAAGCACCAGGCACCAAGCACCAAACACCAAGCACCAAGCAAGAAACACCAAGCATGAAGACCGAAGCACCAAACACCAAGCACCAAGCTCCAAACACAAAACACCAAGCACCAAGCACCAAGCACCAAACACCAAACACCAAGCACCAAGAACCAAACACCAAACACCAAGCACCAAGGACCAAACATCAAGCACAAGCACCAAGCACCAAACACCTTACACCAAGCACCAAGCACCAAGCACCAAGCACCAAACACCAAGCACCAAACACCAAGCACCAAGCACCAAATACCAAGCAACAAGCATCAAACACCAAGCACCAAGCACCAAGCACCAAACACCAAGCACCAAGCACCAAACACCAAACCCCAAGCACCAAACACCAAACCGCAAGCACCAAGCACCAAACACTAATCACCAAGCACCAAGCACCAAACAACAAGAACGAAGCACCAAGCACCAGGCACCAAGCAACAAGCACCAAACACAAAACACCAAGCACCAAGCACCAAGCAGCAAACACCAAGCATCAAACACCAAACACCAACCACCAAGCACCAAACACCAAGCACCAAACACCAAGCACCAGGAACCAAGCACCAAGCACGAAGCACCAAACACCAAACACCAAGCACCAAATACCAGATACCAAGCACCAAGCACCAAACACCAAACACCAAGCACCAAGCACCAAACACTAAACAACAAGCACCAGGCACCAAGCACCAAACACCAAACACCAAGCACCAAGCCCCAAACACCAAACACCAAGCACGCAGCATCAAACACCAAGCACCAAGCACCAAGCACCAAACACCAAGCACCAAGCACCAAGCACCAAGTAACAAACACCAAACACCAAGCAACAAACACCAAACACCAAGGACCAAACACCAAGCACCAAGCACCAAACACCAAGCACCAAGCACCAAACACCCAGCACCAAGCACCAAGCACCAAACACCAAGCACCAAGCACCAAACACAAAACACCAAACACCAAACAGCAAACACCAAACACCAAACAGCAAAAACCAAATACGAAACAGCAAACACCATACAGCAAACACCAAACACCAAAAAGCAGACACCAAACAGCAAACACAAAACACCAAACACCAAACACCAAACACCAAGCACCAAGCACCAACCACCAAACCCCAAGCACCAAGCAACAAACACTAATCACCAAGCACCAAGCACCAAACACCAAGCACCAAGCACCAAGCACCAAACACCAAGCACCAAGCACCAAACGCCAAACACCAAGCACCAAAGACCAAGCACCAAGCACCAAGCACCAAACAACAAGCACCAAACACCAAGCACCAAACACCAAGCACCAAGCACCAAACACCCACCACCCAGCACCAAACACCAAGCACCAAACACCAAGCACCAAACACCAAACACCAAGCACCAAGCACCAAGCACCAAACACCAAGCCCCAAGCACCAAGCACCAAACACCAAACACCAAGCACCAAGCACCAAACAACAAGCACCAAGCACCAATCACAAAGAACGAAACAACAAGCAGCAAGCAGCAAGCACCAAACACCAAACACCAAGCACCAAACACCAAACACCAAGCACCAAGGACCCAATATCAAACACCAAGCACCAAGCACCAAACACCAAACACCAAGCACCAAGCACCAAGCACCAAGCACCGAACACCATGCCCCAAACACCAAGCACCAAACACCAAGCACCAAACACCAAACACGAATTCCCACGCACCAAGCACCAAACACCAAACAGCAAGCACCAAGCACCAAACACCAAGCACCAAGCACCAAGCCCCTAGCACCAAACACCAAACACCAAGCACCAATCACAAAATACCAAGCACCAATCACCAAGCACCAAACACCAAGGAGCAAGCAGCAAGCACCAAACACCAAACACCAAGCACCAAGCACCAAACACCAAACACCAAGCACCAAGCACCAAACATCAAACACCAAGCACCAAGCACCAAACACTTAACACCAAGCACCAAGCACCAAGCACCAAACACCAAGCACCAATCACAAAGAACGAAACAAGCAGCAAGCAGCAAGCACCAAACACCAAACACCAAGCACCAAACACCAAACACCAAGCACCAAGGACCCAACATCAAACACCAAGCACCAAGCACCAAGCACCGAACACCAAGCACCAAACACCAAGCACCAATCACCAAGCACCAGACACCAAGCACCAGGCACCAAGCACCAAACACCAAGCACCATGCACCAAACACCAAGCACCAAGCACGAAGCACCAAAGACCAAGCACCAAGCACCAAACACTTAACACCAAGCACCAAGCACCAAGCACCAAACACCAAGCACCAAACACCAAACACCAAGCACCAAGTACCAAACACCAAGCACCAAGCACCAAACACCAAGCACCAAGCACCAATCACCAAACACCAAGAACCAACACCAAACACCAAGCACCAAGCACCTAGTACATACACCAAGCACCAAACACCAAACACAAAACAACAAGCACCCAGCAAAAAGCATCAAACACCAAGCATCAAACACCAAACACCAAGCACCAAGTACCAAACACCAAACACCAAGCACCAAGCACCAAGCACCAAGCACCAAACACCAAGCACCCAGCACCAAACACCAAGCACCAAGAACCCAGCACCAAACACCAAGCACCAAACACCAAACACCAAGCACCAAACACCAAACACCAACAACCAAGCACCAAAACCCAAACACCAAGCACCAAGCACCAAACACCAAACACCAAACACCAGACAAGAAGCACCAAACACCAAACACCAAACACCAAGCACCAAGCACCAAACACCAAGCACCAAACAGCAAACCCCAAGCACCAAGCACCAAACACTAATCACCAAGCACCAAGCACCAAACAACAAGCACCTAGTACATACACCAAGCACCAAACACCAAACACAAAACAACAAGCACCCAGCAAAAAGCATCAAACACCAAGCATCAAACACCAAACACCAAGCACCAAGTACCAAACACCAAACACCAAGCACCAAGCACCAAGCACCAAGCACCAAACACCAAGCACCCAGCACCAAACACCAAGCACCAAGCACCCAGCACCAAACACCAAGCACCAAGCACCAAACACCAAACACCAAACACCAGACAAGAAGCACCAAACACCAAACACCAAACACCAAGCACCAAGCACCAAACACCAAGCACCAAACAGCAAACCCCAAGCACCAAGCACCAAACACTAATCACCAAGCACCAAGCACCAAACAACAAGCACCAAGCACCAAGAACCAGGCACCAAGCACCAAACACCAAACACAAAACACCAAGCACCAAGCACCAAGCAGCACACACCAAGCATCAAACACCAAACACCAAACACCAAGCACCAAACACCAAACACCAAACACCAAGCACCAAGCACCAAACACCAAGTACCAAACAGCAAACCCCAAGCACCAAGCACAAAACACTAATCACCAAGCACCAAGCACCAAACAACAAGCACCAAGCACCAAGAACCAGGCACCAAGCACCAAACACCAAACACAAAACACCGAGCACCAAGCACCAAGCAGCACACACCAAGCATCAAACACCAAACGCCAAACACCAAGCACCAAGCACCAAACTCCAAACACCCAGCACCAAACACCAAACACCAAGCACCAACCACCAAACACCAAACACCAAGCACCAAACACCAGACACCAGGCACCAAACACCAAGCACCAAGCACCAAGCACCAAACACCAAACAACAAGCACCAGGTACCAAGCACCAAACACCAAAAACCAAGCACCAAGCACCAAACACCAAGCACCAAGCACCAAATGCCAAACACCAGGCACCAAGCACAAAACACCAAACACCAAAAAGCAGACACCAATCAGCAAACACCAAACACCAAGCACCAGGCACCAAGCACCAAACACCAAGCACCAAGCAAGAAACACCAAGCATGAAGACCGAAGCACCAAACACCAAGCACCAAGCTCCAAACACAAAACACCAAGCACCAAGCACCAAGCACCAAACACCAAACACCAAGCACCAAGAACCAAACACCAAACACCAAGCACCAAGGACCAAACATCAAGCACAAGCACCAAGCACCAAACACCTTACACCAAGCACCAAGCACCAAGCACCAAGCACCAAACACCAAGCACCAAACACCAAGCACCAAGCACCAAATACCAAGCAACAAGCACCAAACACCAAGCACCAAGCACCAAGCACCAAACACCAAGCACCAAGCACCAAACACCAAACCCCAAGCACCAAACACCAAACCGCAAGCACCAAGCACCAAACACTAATCACCAAGCACCAAGCACCAAACAACAAGAACGAAGCACCAAGCACCAGGCACCAAGCACCAAGCACCAAACACAAAACACCAAGCACCAAGCACCAAGCAGCAAACACCAAGCATCAAACACCAAACACCAACCACCAAGCACCAAACACCAAGCACCAAACACCAAGCACCAGGAACCAAGCACCAAGCACGAAGCACCAAACACCAAACACCAAGCACCAAATACCAGATACCAAGCACCAAGCACCAAACACCAAACACCAAGCACCAAGCACCAAACACTAAACAACAAGCACCAGGCACCAAGCACCAAACACCAAACACCAAGCACCAAGCCCCAAACACCAAACACCAAGCACGCAGCATCAAACACCAAGCACCAAGCACCAAGCATGAAAAAAACCAAGCACCAAGCACCAAGCACCAAGTAACAAACACCAAACACCAAGCAACAAACACCAAACACCAAGGACCAAACACCAAGCACCAAGCACCAAACACCAAGCACCAAGCACCAAACACCCAGCACCAAGCACCAAGCACCAAACACCAAGCACCAAGCACCAAACACCAAACAGCAAACACCAAACACCAAACAGCAAAAACCAAATACGAAACAGCAAACACCATACAGCAAACACCAAACACCAAAAAGCAGACACCAAACAGCAAACACAAAACACCAAATACCAAACACAAAACACCAAGCACCAAGCACCAACCACCAAACCCCAAGCACCAAGCAACAAACACTAATCACCAAGCACCAAGCACCAAACACCAAGCACCAAGCACCAAGCACCAAACACCAAGCACCAAGCACCAAACGCCAAACACCAAGCACCAAAGACCAAGCACCAAGCACCAAGCACCAAACAACAAGCACCAAACACCAAGCACCAAACACCAAGCACCAAGCACCAAACACCCACCACCCAGCACCAAACACCAAGCACCAAACACCAAGCACCAAACACCAAACACCAAGCACCAAGCACCAAGCACCAAACACCAAGCCCCAAGCACCAAGCACCAAACACCAAACACCAAGCACCAAGCACCAAACAACAAGCACCAAGCACCAATCACAAAGAACGAAACAACAAGCAGCAAGCAGCAAGCACCAAACACCAAACACCAAGCACCAAACACCAAACACCAAGCACCAAGGACCCAATATCAAACACCAAGCACCAAGCACCAAACACCAAACACCAAGCACCAAGCACCAAGCACCAAGCACCGAACACCATGCCCCAAACACCAAGCACCAAACACCAAGCACCAAACACCAAACACGAATTCCCACGCACCAAGCACCAAACACCAAACAGCAAGCACCAAGCACCAAACACCAAGCACCAAGCACCAAGCCCCTAGCACCAAACACCAAACACCAAGCACCAAGCACAAAATACCAAGCACCAATCACCAAGCACCAAACACCAAGGAGCAAGCAGCAAGCACCAAACACCAAACACCAAGCACCAAGCACCAAACAACAAACACCAAGCACCAAGCACCAAACATCAAACACCAAGCACCAAGCACCAAACACTTAACACCAAGCACCAAGCACCAAGCACCAAACACCAAGCACCAATCACAAAGAACAAAACAAGCAGCAAGCAGCAAGCACCAAACACCAAACACCAAGCACCAAACACCAAACACCAAGCACCAAGGACCCAACATCAAACACCAAGCACCAAGCACCAAGCACCGAACACCAAGCACCAAACACCAAGCACCAATCACCAAGCACCAGACACCAAGCACCAGGCACCAAGCACCAAACACCAAGCACCATGCACCAAACACCAAGCACCAAGCACGAAGCACCAAAGACCAAGCACCAAGCACCAAACACTTAACACCAAGCACCAAGCACCAAGCACCAAACACCAAGCACCAAACACCAAACACCAAGCACCAAGTACCAAACACCAAGCACCAAGCACCAAACACCAAGCACCAAGCACCAATCACCAAACACCAAGAACCAACACCAAACACCAAGCACCAAGCACCTAGTACATACACCAAGCACCAAACACCAAACACAAAACAACAAGCACCCAGCAAAAAGCATCAAACACCAAGCATCAAACACCAAACACCAAGCACCAAGTACCAAACACCAAACACCAAGCACCAAGCACCAAGCACCAAGCACCAAACACCAAGCACCCAGCACCAAACACCAAGCACCAAGAACCCAGCACCAAACACCAAGCACCAAACACCAAACACCAAGCACCAAACACCAAACACCAACAACCAAGCACCAAAACCCAAACACCAAGCACCAAGCACCAAACACCAAACACCAAACACCAGACAAGAAGCACCAAACACCAAACACCAAACACCAAGCACCAAGCACCAAACACCAAGCACCAAACAGCAAACCCCAAGCACCAAGCACCAAACACTAATCACCAAGCACCAAGCACCAAACAACAAGCACCTAGTACATACACCAAGCACCAAACACCAAACACAAAACAACAAGCACCCAGCAAAAAGCATCAAACACCAAGCATCAAACACCAAACACCAAGCACCAAGTACCAAACACCAAACACCAAGCACCAAGCACCAAGCACCAAGCACCAAACACCAAGCACCCAGCACCAAACACCAAGCACCAAGCACCCAGCACCAAACACCAAGCACCAAACACCAAACACCAAGCACCAAACACCAAACACCAACAACCAAGCACCAAAACCCAAACACCAAGCACCAAGCACCAAACACCAAACACCAAACACCAGACAAGAAGCACCAAACACCAAACACCAAACACCAAGCACCAAGCACCAAACACCAAGCACCAAACAGCAAACCCCAAGCACCAAGCACCAAACACTAATCACCAAGCACCAAGCACCAAACAACAAGCACCAAGCACCAAGAACCAGGCACCAAGCACCAAACACCAAACACAAAACACCAAGCACCAAGCACCAAGCAGCACACACCAAGCATCAAACACCAAACACCAAACACCAAGCACCAAACACCAAACACCAAGTACTAAGCACCAAGCACCAAGCACCAACCTCCAAGCACCCAGCACCAAACACCAAACACCAAGCACCAACCACCAAACACCAAACACCAAGCACCAAACACCAGACACCAGGCACCAAACACCAAGCACCAAGCACCAAGCACCAAACACCAAACAACAAGCACCAGGTACCAAGCACCAAACACCAAAAACCAAGCACCAGTCACCAAACACCAAGCACCAAGCACCAAATGCCAAACACCAGGCACCAAGCACAAAACACCAAACACCAAAAAGCAGACACCAAACAGCAAACACCAAACACCAAGCACCAGGCACCAAGCACCAAACACCAAGCACCAAGCAAGAAACACCAAGCATGAAGACCGAAGCACCAAACACCAAGCACCAAGCTCCAAACACAAATCACCAAGCACCAAGCACCAAGCACCAAACACCAAACACCAAACACCAAGCACCAAGCACCAAACACCAAACACCAAGCACCAAGCACCAAACACCAAACACCAAGCACCAAACACCAGACACCAAGCACCAAACACCAAACATCAAGCACCAAGCACCAAACACCAAACATCAAGCACCAGGCACCAAGCACCAAACACCAAACACCAAGCACTAAGCACCAAACACCAAGCACCAAGCACCAAACACCAAACACCAAGCACCAAGCACCAAACACCAAACAGCAAACAGCAAACACCATACAGCAAACACCAAACACCAAAAAGCAGACACCAAACAGCAAACACCAAACACCAAACACCAAACACCAAACAGAAAACACCAAACACCAAGCACCAAACACCAAGCACCAAGCACTAAACACCAAGCACCAAGCACCAAACACCAAACCCCAAGCACCAAGCACCAAACACTAATCACCCAGCACCAAGCACCAAACACCAAGCACCAAGCACCAGACACCAAACACCAAGCACCAAAGACCAAGCACCAAGCACCAAGCAACAAACACCAAGCACCAAGCACCAAGCACCAAACACCAAGCACCAAGCACCAAACGCAAACCACCCAGCACCAAGCACCAAGCACCAACCACCAAGCACCAAGAACCAAACACCAAACACAAAACACCAAGCACCAAGCACCAAGCAGCACACACCAAGCATCAAACACCAAACACCAAACACCAAGCACCAAACACCAAGCACCAACCACCAAACACCAAACACCAAGCACCAAACACCAGACACCAGGCACCAAACACCAAGCACCAAGCACCAAGCACCAAACACCAAACAACAAGCACCAGGTACCAAGCACCAAACACCAAAAACCAAGCACCAAGCACCAAACACCAAGCACCAAGCACCAAATGCCAAACACCAGGCACCAAGCACAAAACACCAAACACCAAAAAGCAGACACCAAACAGCAAACACCAAACACCAAGCACCAGGCACCAAGCACCAAACACCAAACACCAAACACTAAGCACCAAGAACCAAACACCAAACACCAAACAGCAAGCACCAAGCACCAAACACCAAGCACCAAACACCAAACCCCAAGCACCAATCACCAAACACTAATCACCAAGCAGCAAGCACCAAACACCAAGCACCAAGCACCAAACACCAAACCCCAAGCACCAAAGAGCAAGCACCAAGCACCAAGGACCAGACACCAAGCACCAAGCACCAAACACCAAGCACCAAACACCAAGCACCAGGCACCAAACACCAAACACCAAACACCAAGCACCAAGCACCAAACAGCAAGCACCAAACACCAAACACCAAACAGCAAACACCAAACAGCAAACATCAAACAGCAAACAGCAAACAGCAAACGCCAAACACCAAGCACCAAGCACCAAGCACCAAACACCAAGCACCAAGCACCAAGCACAAAACACCAAACACCAAGCACCAAGGACCAAACATCAAACACCAAGCACCAAGCACCAAGCACCAAGCACAAAGCACCGAACACCAAGCACCAAGCACCAAGCACCAAACACCAAGAACCAAACAACCAAGGACCAGGCACCAAGCACCAAACACCAAGCACCATGCACCAAACACCAAGCACCAAGCACGAAGCACCTAACACCAAGCACCAAGCACCAAACACTTAACACCAAGCACCAAGCACCAAGCACCAAACACAAAGCACCAAACACCAAACACCAAGCACCAAGTACCAAACACCAAGCACCAAGCACCAAACACCAAGCACCAAGCACCAATCACCAAACACTATGCCCCAAGCACCAAGCACCAAACACCAAACACCAAGCACCAAGCACCAAACACCAAGCACCAAGCACCAAGCACCTAGCAGCAAACACCAAACACCAAGCACAAACACCAAACACCAAGCACCAATCACCAAGCACCAAACACCAAGCAGCAAGCAGCAAGCACCAAACACCAAACACCAAGCACCAAGCACCAAACACCTAACACCAAGCACCAAGCACCAAGCACCAAGCACCGAACACCAAGCACCAAACACCAAGCACCAAACACCAAGCACCAAGCACCGAACACCAAGCACCAAACACCAAGCACCAATCACCAAGCACCAGACACCAAGCACCAGGCACCAAGCACCAAACACCAAGCACCATGCACCAAACACCAAGCACCAAGCACGAAGCACCAAAGACCAAGCACCAAGCACCAAACACTTAACACCAAGCACCAAGCACCAAGCACCAAACACCAAGCACCAAACACCAAACACCAAGCACCAAGTACCAAACACCAAGCACCAAGCACCAAACACCAAGCACCAAGCACCAATCACCAAACACCAAGAACCAACACCAAACACCAAGCACCAAGCACCAAACACCAAGCACCAAACACCAAACACCAAGCACCAAACACCAAACACCAACAACCAAGCACCAAAACCCAAACACCAAGCACCAAGCACCAAACACCAAACACCAAACACCAGACACCAAGCACCAAACACCAAACACCAAACACCAAGCACCAAGCACCAAACACCAAGTACCAAACAGCAAACCCCAAGCACCAAGCACAAAACACTAATCACCAAGCACCAAGCACCAAGGGGAGATAATTTCCAGCCGTTCAAGAGGAGATAATTTTTAAAAAAATCAGGTGGAGATAATTTGTAAAAAAAATCAGGGGGAGATAATTTGTAAAAACAAAATCAAATTTCCAGCCGTCCAAGGGGAGATAATTTCCAGCCGTGCAAAGGGAGATAATTTCCAGCCGCCCAAGGGGAGATAATTTCCATCCTTCCAAAGGGAGATAATTTCCAGCCGTCCAAGGGCAGATAATTTCCCGCCAGCCAAGGGAAGATAATATTTAAAAAAATCAGGCGGAGATAATTTGTAAAAAAAATCAGGGGGAGATAATTTGTAAAAAAATCAGGGGGAGATAATTTGTAAAAAAAAAATCAGGGGGAGATAATTTGTAAAAAAAAATCAGGGGGAGATAATTTGTAAAAAAAAAATCAGGGGGAGATAATTTGTAAAAAAAAATCAGGCGGAGATAATTTGTAAAAAAAATCAAGGGGAGATAATTTCCAGCCGTCCAAAGAGAGATAATTTCTAGCCGTCCAAGGGGAGATAATTTCCAGCCAAGGGGAGATAATTTCCAGCCGTCCAAGGGGAGATAATTTTTTAAAAAATCAGGGGGAGATAATTTGTAAAAAAAATCAGGGGAACATAATTTGTAAAAACAAAATCAAGGGCAGATAATTTCCAGCAGTGCAAGGGGAGATAATTTCCAGCAGTGCAAGGGGAGATAATTTCCAGCCGTCCAAGGGGAGATAATTTCCATCCTTCCAAGGGGAGATAATTTCCAGGCGTCCAAGGGGAGATAATTTCCCGCCAGCCAAGGGAAGATAATATTTAAAAAAATCAGGCGGAGATAATTTGTAAAAAAAATCAGGGGGAGATAATTTGTAAAAAAATCAGGGGGAAATAATTTGTAAAAAAAAACAGGGGGAGATAATTTGTAAAAAAAAATCAGGGGGAGATAATTTGGAAAAAAAAATCAGGGGTAGATAATTTGGAAAAAAAAATCAGGGGGAGATAATTTGTAAAAAAAAAATCAGGGGGAGATAATTTGTAAAAAAATCAAGGGGAGATAATTTCCAGCCGTCCAAGGGGAGATAATTTTCAGCCGTCCAAGGAGAGGTAATTTCTAGCCGTTCAAGGGGAGATAATTTCCAGCCGTCCAAGGGGAGATAATTTCCAGCCGTCCAAGGGGAGATAATTTAAAAAAAAAATCAGGCGGAGCTAATTTGTAAAAAAATAATCAGGGGCAGATAATTTGTAAAAAAAAATCAGGGGGAGATAATTTGTATACAAAATCAAGGGGAGATAATTTCCAACCGTCCAAGGCGAGATAATTTCCAGCCGTCCAAGGGGAGATAATTTACAGCTGTCCAAGGAGAGGTAATTTCTAGGCGTCCAAAGGGAGATAATTTCCAGCCGTCCAAGGGGAGATAATTTCCAGCCAGCCAAGGGGAGATAATTTCCAGCCAGCCAAGGGGAGATATTTGTAAAAAAAATCAGGGAGAGATAATTTGTAAAAAAAAAATCAGGGGTAGATAATTTGTAGAAGACATAAAGGTGAGATAATTTCCAGCCGTCCAAGGGGAGAAAATTTAAATCCAGCCAAGGATTTTTAAAAAAAATCAGGCGGAGATAATTTGTAAAAAAAAATCAGGCGGAGATAATTTGTAAAAAAAAATCAGGGGGAGATAATTTCCAGCCGTCCAAGGGGAGATAATTTCCAGCCCTACAAGCAGCTATAATTTCCAGCCGTCCAAAGGGAGATAATTTCCAGCCAGCGAAGGGGAGATAATTTTTTTTTAAATTAGGGGGAGATTTGCAAAAAAAATCAGGGGGAGATAATTTGTAAAAAAAATCAAGGGGAAATAATTTCCAGCCGTCCAAGGGGAGATAATTTCCAGCCGTCCAAGGGGAGATAATTTCCAGCCGTTCAAGGGGAGATGATTTCCAGCCGTCCAAGGAGAGGTAATTTCTAGCCGTCCAAGGGGAGATAATTTCCAGCCGTCCAAGGGGAGATAAATTCCAGCCTCCAAGGGGAGATAATTTCCAGCCAGCCAAGGGGAGATAATTTGTAAAAAAATCAGGGGGAGATAATTTGTAAAAAAAAATCAGGGGGCGATAATTTGTAAAAAAAATCAAGGGGAGATAATTTCCAGCCGTCCAAGGGGAGATCATTTTCAGCCGTCCAAGGAGAGGTAATTTCTAGCCGTCCAAGGGGAGATAATTTCCAGCCGTCCAAGGGGAGATAATTTCCAGCCGTCCAAAGGGAGATAATTTTTTTTAAAAAATCAGGCGGAGATAATTTGTAAAAAAAAAATCAGGGGGAGATAATTTGTAAAAAAAAATCGGGGAGATAATTTGTAAAAAAAAATCAGGGGGAGATAATATGTAAAAAAAATCAAGGGGAGATAATTTTCAGCCGTCCAAGGGAAGATAATTTCCAGCCCTCCAAGGGGCTATAATTTCCAGCGTCCAAGGGGAGATAATTTCCAGCCAGCGAAAGGGAGATAATTTTTTTTTAAAAATCACTGGGAGATTTGTAAAAAAAATCAGGGGGAGATAATTTGTAAAAAAAATCAAGGGGAGATAATTTCCAGCCGTCCAAAGAGAGATAATTTCTAGCCGTCCAAGGGGAGATAATTTCCAGCCAAGGGGAGATAATTTCCAGCCGTCCAAGGGGAGATAATTTCCAGCCGTGCAAGGGGAGATAATTTCCAGCCGTCCAAGGGGAGATAATTTCCATCCTTCCAAGGGGAGATAATTTCCAGCCGTCCAAGGGGAGATTATTTCCCGCCAGCCAAGGTAAGATAATATTTAAAAAAATCAGGCGGAGATAATTTGTAAAATAAATCAGGGGGAGATAATTTGTAAAAAAATCAGGGGGAGATAATTTGTAAAAAAAAAATCAGGGGGAGATAATTTGTAAAAAAAATCAGGGGGAGATAATTTGTAAAAAAAATCAAGGGGAGATAATTTTCAGCCGTCCAAGGAGAGGTAATTTCTAGCCGTCCAAGGGGAGATAATTTCCAGCCGTCCAAGGGGAGATAATTTCCAGCCGTCCAAGGGGAGATAATTTTTTAAAAAAAATCAGGCGGAGATAATTTGTAAAAAAAAAATCAGGGGGAGATAATTTGTAAAAAAAAAATCAGGCGGAGATAATTTGTAAAAAAAATCAAGGGGAGATAATTTCCAGCCGTCCAAAGAGAGATAATTTCTAGCCGTCCAAGGGGAGATAATTTCCAGCCAAGGGGAGATAATTTCCAGCCGTCCAAGGGGAGATAATTTTTTAAAAAATCAGGTGGAGATAATTTGTAAAAAAAATCAGGGGAACATAATTTGTAAAAACAAAATCAAGGGCAGATAATTTCCAGCAGTGCAAGGGGAGATAATTTCCAGCAGTGCAAGGGGAGATAATTTCCAGCCGTCCAAGGGGAGATAATTTCCATCCTTCCAAGGTGAGATAATTTCCAGGCGTCCAAGGGGAGATAATTTCCCGCCAGCCAAGGGAAGATAATATTTAAAAAAATCAGGCGGAGATAATTTGTAAAAAAAATCAGGGGGAGATAATTTGTAAAAACAAAATCAAGGGCAGATAATTTGCAGCCGTCCAAGGGGAGATAATTTCCAGCCGTGCAAGGGGAGATAATTTGTAAAAAAAATCAGGGGGAGATAATTTCCAGCCGTCCAAGGGGAGATAATTTTCAGCCGTCCAAGGAGAGGTAATTTCTAGCCGTCCAAGGGAAGATAATTTCCAGCCGTGCAAGGGGAGATAATTTCCAGCCGTCCAAGGGGAGATAATTTCCATCCTTCCAAGGGGAGATAATTTCCAGTCGTCCAAGGGGAGATAATTTCCAGCCGTTCAAGGGGAGATAATTTCTAGCCGTCCAAGGGGAGATAATTTCCAGCCGTCCAAGGGGAGATAAATTCCAGCCTCCAAGGGGAGATAATTTCCACCCAGCCAAGGGGAGATAATTTGTAAAAAAATCAGGGGGAGATAATTTGTAAAAAAAAATCAGGGGGAGATAATTTGTAAAAAAAAATCAGGGGGAGATAATTTGTAAAAAAAAAATCAGGGGTAGATAATTTGTAAAAAAAAATCAGGGGGAGATAATTTGGAAAAAAAAATCAAGGGGAGATAATTTCCAGCCGTCCAAGGGGAGATAATTTCCAGCCGTCCAAGGGGAGATAATTTCCAGCCGTCCAAGGGGAGATAATTTTAAAAAAAAATCAGGCGGAGATAATTTGTAAAAAAAAAATCAGGGGGAGATAATTTGTAAAAAAATCAAGGGGAGATAATTTCCAGCCGTCCAAGGGGAGATAATTTTCAGCCGTCCAAGGAGAGGTAATTTCTAGCCGTTCAAGGGGAGATAATTTCCAGCCGTCCAAGGGGAGATAATTTCCAGCCGTCCAAGCGGAGATAATTTTAAAAAAAAATCAGGCGGAGCTAATTTTTAAAAAAATAATCAGGTGCAGATAATTTGTAAAAAAAATCAGGGGGAGATAATTTGTATACAAAATCAAGGGGAGATAATTTCCAGCCGTCCAAGGCGAGATAATTTCCAGCCGTCCAAGGGGAGATAATTTACAGCTGTCCAAGGAGAGGTAATTTCTAGGCGTCCAAGGGGAGATAATTTCCAGCCGTCCAAGGGGAGATAATTTTCAGCCAGCCAAGGGGAGATAATTTCCAGCCAGCCAAGGGGAGATATTTGTAAAAAAAATCAGGGAGAGATAATTTGTAAAAAAAAAATCAGGGGTAGATAATTTGTAGAAGACATAAAGGGGAGATAATTTCCAGCCGTCCAAGGGGAGAAAATTTCCATCCAGCCAAGGGGAGATAATTTTTAAAAAAAAATCAGGCGGAGATAATTTGTAAAAAAAAATCAGGGGGAGATAATTAGTAAAAAAAATCAAGGGGAGATAATTTCCAGCCGTCCAAGGGGAGATAATTTCCAGCCCTACAAGCAGCTATAATTTCCAGCCGTCCAAAGGGAGATAATTTCCAGCCAGCGAAGGGGAGATAATTTTTTTTTAAATTAGGGGGAGATTTGTAAAAAAAATCAGGGGGAGATAATTTGTAAAAAAAATCAAGGGGAAATAATTTCCAGCCGTCCAAGGGGAGATAATTTCCAGCCGTCCAAGTGGAGATAATTTCCAGCCGTCCAAGGAGAGGGAATTTCTAGCCGTCCAAGGGGAGATAATTTCCAGCCGTCCAAGGGGAGATAATTTCCAGCCGTCCAAGGGGAGATAATTTCCAGCCGTTCAAGGGGAGATAATTTCCAGCCGTCCAAGGAGAGGTAATTTCTAGCCATCCAAGGGGAGATAATTTCCAGCCGTCCAAGGGGAGATAAATTCCAGCCTCCAAGGGGAGATAATTTCCAGCCAGCCAAGGGGAGATAATTTGTAAAAAAATCAGGGGGAGATAATTTGTAAAAAAAAATCAGGGGGAGATAATTTGTAAAAAAAAATCAGGGGGAGATAATTTGTAAAAAAAAATCAGAGGGAGATAATTTGTAAAAAAATCAAGGGGAGATAATTTCCAGCCGTCCAAGGGGAGATAATTTTTTTTAAAAAATCAGGCGGAGATAATTTGTAAAAAAAAAATCAGGGGGAGATAATTTGTAGAAAAAAATCGGGGAGATAATTTGTAAAAAAAAATCAGGGGGAGATAATATGTAAAAAAAATCAAGGGGAGATAATTTCCAGCCGTCCAAGGGAAGATAATTTCCAGCCCTCCAAGGGGCTATAATTTCCAGCGTCCAAGGGGAGATAATTTCCAGCCAGCGAAGGGGAGATGATTTTATTTTAAAAATCACTGGGAGATTTGTAAAAAAAATCAGGGGGAGATAATTTGTAAAAAAAATCAAGGGGAGATAATTTCCAGCCGTCCAAAGAGAGATAATTTCTAGCCGTCCAAGGGGAGATAATTTGCAGCCAACGGGAGATAATTTCCAGCCGTCCAAGGGGAGATAATTTTTTCAAAAATCAGGAGATAATTTGTAAAAAAAATCAGGGGGAGATAATTTGTAAAAACAAAATCAAGGGCAGATAATTTCCAGCCGTCAAAGGGGAGATAATTTCCAGCCGTGCAAGGGGAGATAATTTGTAAAAAAAATCAGGGGGAGATAATTTCCATCCAGCCAAGGGGAGATAATTTTTAAAAAATCAGGCGGAGATAATTTGTAAAAAAAAAAATCAGGGGGAGATAATTTGTAAAAAAATATCAGGGGGAGATAATTTGTAAAAAAAATCAAGGGGAGATAATTTCCAGCCGTCCAAGGGGAGATAATTTCCAGCCAGCGAAGAGGAGATAATTTTTTTTTTTAAATCAGGGGTAGATTGGTAAAAAAAAATCACGGGGATATAATTTGTAAAAAAATCAAGGGGAGATAATTTCCAGCCGTCGAAGGAGAGATAATTTATAGCCGTCCAAGGGGAGATAATTTCCAGCAAGCCAAAGGAGATAATTTTTTTAAAAAATCAGGCGGAGATGATTTGTAAAAAAAATCAGGTGGAGATAATTTGTTAAAAAAAATCATGGGGCGATAATTTCCAGCCGTCCAAGGGGAGATAATTTCCAGCCGTCCAAGGGGAGATAATTTTTTTTTTTAAATCAGGGGAGATAATTTGTAAAAAAAATCAGGGGGAGATAATTTGTGAAAAAAATCAGGGGGAGATAATTTGTAAAAAAAAATCAGGGGGAGCTAATTTGTAAAAAAATATCAGGGGGAGATAATTTCCAGCCAGCCAAGGGGAGATAATTTCCAGCCAGCCAAGGGGAGATAATTTGTAAAAAAAATCAATGGGAGATAATTTCCAGCCGTCCAAGGGGAGATAATTTCCAGCCGTCCAAGGGGAGATAATTTTTAAAAAATAATCAGGCGGAGATAAGTTGTAAAAAAAAATCAGGTGGAGATAATTTGTAAAAAAAAATCAGGGGGAGATAATTTGTAAAAAGAATCAAGGGGAAATAATTTCCAGCCGTCCAAAGAGAGATAATTTCTAGCCGTCCAAGGGGAGATAATTTCCAGCCAAGGGGAGATAATTTCCAGCCGTCCAAGGGGAGATAATTTTTAAAAAAATCAGGTGGAGATAATTTGTAAAAAAAATCAGGGGAAGATAATTTGTAAAAACAAAATCAAGGGCAGATAATTTCCAGCCGTCCAAGGGGAGATAATTTCCAGCCGTGCAAGGGGAGATAATTTCCAGCCGTCCAAGGGGAGATAATTTCCATCCTTCCAAAGGGAGATAATTTCCAGCCGTCCAAGGGCAGATAATTTCCCGCCAGCCAAGGGAAGATAATATTTAAAAAAATCAGGCGGAGATAATTTGTAAAAAAAAATCAGGGGGAGATAATTTGTAAAAAAAATCAGGGGGAGATAATTTGTGAAAAAAAAATCAGGGGGAGATAATTTACAAAAAAAAATCAGGCGGAGATAATTTGTAAAAAAAATCAAGGGGAGATAATTTCCAGCCGTCCAAAGAGAGATAATTTCTAGCCGTCCAAGGGGAGATAATTTCCAGCCGTCCAAGGGGAGATAATTTTTTAAAAAATCAGGTGGAGATAATTTGTAAAAAAAATCAGGGGAACATAATTTGTAAAAACAAAATCAAGGGCAGATAATTTCCAGCAGTGCAAGGGGAGATAATTTCCAGCAGTGCAAGGGGAGATAATTTCCAGCCGTCCAAGGGGAGATAATTTCCATCCTTCCAAGGGGAGATAATTTCCAGGCGTCCAAGGGGAGATAATTTCCCGCCAGCCAAGGGAAGATAATATTTAAAAAAATCAGGCGGAGATAATTTGTAAAAAAAATCAGGGGGAGATAATTTGTAAAAACAAAATCAAGGGCAGATAATTTCCAGCCGTGCAAGGGGAGATAATTTGTAAAAAAATCAGGGGGAGATAATTTCCAGCCGTCCAAGGGGAGATAATTTTCAGCCGTCCAAGGAGAGGTAATTTCTAGCCGTCCAAGGGAAGATAATTTCCAGCCGTGCAAGGGGAGATAATTTCCAGCCGTCCAAGGGGAGATAATTTCCATCCTTCCAAGGGGAGATAATTTCCAGTCGTCCAAGGGGAGATAATTTCCAGCCGTTCAAGGGGAGATAATTTCTAGCCGTCCAAGGGGAGATAATTTCCAGCCGTCCAAGGGGAGATAAATTCCAGCCTCCAAGGGGAGATAATTTCCACCCAGCCAAGGGGAGATAATTTGTAAAAAAATCAGGGGGAGATAATTTGTAAAAAAAAATCAGGGGGAAATAATTTGTAAAAAAAAATCAGGGGTGATAATATGTAAAAAAAATCAAGGGGAGATAATTTCCAGCCGTCCAAGGGAAGATAATTTCCAGCCCTCCAAGGGGCTATAATTTCCAGCGTCCAAGGGGAGGTAATTTCCAGCCAGCGAAGGGGAGATAATTTTTTTTTAAAAATCACTGGGAGATTTGTAAAAAAAATCAGGGGAAGATAATTTGTACAAAAAATCAAGGGGAGATAATTTCCAGCCGTCCAAAGAGAGATAATTTCTAGCCGTCCAAGGGGAGATAATTTCCAGCCAAGGGGAGATAATTTCCAGCCGTCCAAGGGGAGATAATTTTTTTAAATATCAGTTGGAGATAATTTGTTAAAAAAATCAGGGGGAGATAATTTGTAAAAACAAAATCAAGGGCAGATAATTTCCAGCCGTCCAAGGGGAGATAATTTCCAGCCGTGCAAGGGGAGATAATTTGTAAAAAAAATCAGGTGGAGATAATTTCCAGCCGTCCAAGGGGAGATAATTTTTTTAAATATCAGTTGGAGATAATTTGTTAAAAAAATCAGGGGGAGATAATTTGTAAAAACAAAATCAAGGGCAGATAATTTTCAGCCGTCCAAGGAGAGGTAATTTCTAGCCGTCCAAGGGGAGATAATTTCCAGCCGTGCAAGGGGAGATAATTTCCAGCCGTCCAAGGGGAGATAATTTCCATCCTTCCAGGGGGAGATAATTTCCAGGCGTCCAAGGGGAGATAATTTCCCGCCAGCCAAGGGAAGATAATATTTAAAAAAATCAGGCGGAGATAATTTGTAAAAAAAATCAGGGGGAGATAATTTGTAAAAAAATCAGGGGGAAATAATTTGTAAAAAAAAACAGGGCGAGATAATTTGTAAAAAAAAATCAGGGGGAGATAATTTGGAAAAAAAAATCAGGGCTAGATAATTTGGAAAAAAAAATCAGGGGGAGATAATTTGTAAAAAAAAATCAGGGGGAGATAATTTGTAAAAAAATCAAGGGGAGATAATTTCCAGCCGTCCAAGGGGAGATAATTTTCAGCCGTCCAAGGAGAGGTAATTTCTAGCCGTTCAAGGGGAGATAATTTCCAGCCGTCCAAGGGGAGATAATTTCCAGCCGTCCAAGGGGAGATAATTTTAAAAAAAAATCAGGCGGAGCTAATTTGTAAAAAAATAATCAGGGGCAGATAATTTGTAAAAAAAAATCAGGGGGAGATAATTTGT
The DNA here is from genome assembly GCA_964016885.1 of Eledone cirrhosa. Lineage (NCBI taxonomy): Eukaryota > Metazoa > Mollusca > Cephalopoda > Octopoda > Eledonidae > Eledone > Eledone cirrhosa. The sequence continues at coordinate 140,127,214 of OZ024743.1, read as the reverse complement.
ATACAAAATCAAGGGGAGATAATTTCCAACCGTCCAAGGCGAGATAATTTCCAGCCGTCCAAGGGGAGATAATTTCCAGCCAGCCAAGGGGAGATAATTTCCAGCCAGCCAAGGGGAGATATTTGTAAAAAAAATCAGGGAGAGATAATTTGTAAAAAAAAAATCAGGGGTAGATAATTTGTAGAAGACATAAAGGTGAGATAATTTCCAGCCGTCCAAGGGGAGAAAATTTACATCCAGCCAAGGGGAGATAATTTTTTTAAAAAAATCAGGCGGAGATAATTTGTAAAAAAAAATCAGGGGGAGATAATTTCCAGCCGTCCAAGGGGAGATAATTTCCAGCCCTACAAGCAGCTATAATTTCCAGCCGTCCAAAGGGAGATAATTTCCAGCCAGCGAAGGGGAGATAATTTTTTTTTAAATTAGGGGGAGATTTGCAAAAAAAATCAGGGGGAGATAATTTGTAAAAAAAATCAAGGGGAAATAATTTCCAGCCGTCCAAGGGGAGATAATTTCCAGCCGTCCAAGGGGAGATAATTTCCAGCCGTTCAAGGGGAGATGATTTCCAGCCGTCCAAGGAGAGGTAATTTCTAGCCGTCCAAGGGGAGATAATTTCCAGCCGTCCAAGGGGAGATAAATTCCAGCCTCCAAGGGGAGATAATTTCCAGCCAGCCAAGGGGAGATAATTTGTAAAAAAATCAGGGGGAGATAATTTGTAAAAAAAAATCAGGGGGAGATAATTTGTAAAAAAAAAATCAGGGGGAGATAATTTGTAAAAAAAAATCAGGGGGAGATAATTTGTAAAAAAAATCAAGGGGAGATAATTTCCAGCCGTCCAAGGGGAGATAATTTTCAACCGTCCAAGGAGAGGTAATTTCTAGCCGTCCAAGGGGAGATAATTTCCAGCCGTCCAAGGGTAGATAATTTCCAGCCGCCCAAGGGGAGATAATTTTTTTAAAAAAATCAGGCGGAGATATTTTGTAAAAAAAAAATCAGGGGGAGATAATTTGTAAAAAAAAATCGGGGAGATAATTTGTAAAAAAAAATCAGGAGATAATATGTAAAAAAAATCAAGGGGAGATAATTTCCAGCCGTCCAAGGGAAGATAATTTCCAGCCCTCCAAGGGGCTATAATTTCCAGCGTCCAAGGGGAGATAATTTCCAGCCAGCGAAAGGGAGATAATTTTTTTAAAAAAATCACTGTGAGATTTGTAAAAAAAATCAGGGGGAGATAATTTGTAAAAAAAATCAAGGGGAGATAATTTCCAGCCGTCCAAGGGGAGATAATTTCCAGCCGTGCAAGGGGAGATAATTTCCAGCCGTCCAAGGGGAGATAATTTCCATCCTTCCAAGGGGAGATAATTTCCAGCCGTCCAAGGGGAGATTATTTCCCGCCAGCCAAGGTAAGATAATATTTAAAAAAATCAGGCGGAGATAATTTGTAAAATAAATCAGGGGGAGATAATTTGTAAAAAAAAAATCAGGGGGAGATAATTTGTAAAAAAAATCAGGCGGAGATAATTTGTAAAAAAAATCAAGGGGAGATAATTTTCAGCCGTCCAAGGAGAGGTAATTTCTAGCCGTCCAAGGGGAGATAATTTCCAGCCGTCCAAGGGGAGATAATTTCCAGCCGTCCAAGGGGAGATAATTTTTTTAAAAAAATCAGGCGGAGATAATTTGTAAAAAAAAAATCAGGGGGAGATAATTTGTAAAAAAAAATCAGTGGGAGATAATTTGTAAAAAAATCAAGGGGAGATAATTTCCAGCCGTCCAAGGGAAGATAATTTCCAGCCTCCAAGGGGCTATAATTTCCAGCGTCCAAGGGGAGATAATTTCCAGCCAGCGAAGGGGAGATAATTTTTTTTTAAAAATCACTGGGAGATTTGTAAAAAAAATCAGGGGGAGATAATTTGTAAAAAGAATCAAGGGGAGATAATTTCCAGCCGTCCAAAGAGAGATAATTTCTAGCCGTCCAAGGGGAGATAATTTCCAGCCGTGCAAGGGGAGATAATTTCCAGCCGTCCAAGGGGAGATAATTTCCATCCTTCCAAGGGGAGATAATTTCCAGCCGTCCAAGGGGAGATAATTTCCATCCAGCCAAGGGGAGATAATTTTAAAAAAATCAGGCGGAGATAATTTGTAAAAAAAAAATCAGGGGGAGATAATTTGTAAAAAAAAATCAGGGGGTGCTAATTTGTAAAAAAATATCAGGAGGAGATAATTTCCAGCCAGCCAAGGGGAGATAATTTCCAGCCAGCCAAGGGGAGATAATTTGTAAAAAAAATCAATGGGAGATAATTTCCAGCCGTCCAAGGGGAGATAGTTTCCAGCCAGCCAACGGGAGATAATTTCCAGCCAGCCAAGGGGAGATATTTGTAAAAAAAAATTAGGGAGAGATAATTTGTAAAAAAAAAATCAGGGGTAGATAATTTGTAGAAGAAATCAAGGGGAGATAATTTCCAGCCGTCCAAGGGGAGATAATTTCCATCCAGCCAAGGGGAGATAATTTTTTTTAAAAATGAGGCGGAGATAATTTGTAAAAAAAAATCAGGTTGAGATAATTAGTAAAAAAATCAAGGGGAGATAATTCCAAGCCGTCCAAGGGGAGATAATTTCCAGCCCTACAAGCGGCTATAATTTCCAACCGTCCAAAGGAAGATAATTTCCAGCCAACGAAGGGGAGATAATTTTTTTTTAAATTAGGGGGAGATTTGTAAAAAAAAATCAGGGTTAGATAATTTGTAAAAAAAATCAAGGCGAAATAATTTCCAGCCGTCCAAGGGGAGATAATTTCCAGCCGTCCAAGGGCAGATAATTTCCAGCCGTCCAAGGAGAGATAATTTCCAGCCGTCCAAGGGCAGATAATTTCCAGCCATCCAAGGAGAGGTAATTTCTAGCCGTCCAAGGGGAGATAATTTCCAGCCTCCAAGGGGAGATAATTTCCAGCCAGCCAAGGGGAGATAATTTGTAAAAAAAATCAGGAGATAATTTGTAAAAAAAAATCAGGGGGAGATAATTTGTAAAAACAAAATCAAGGGCAGATAATTTCCAGCCGTCCAATGGGAGATAATTTCCAGCAGTGCAAGGGGAGATAATTTCCAGCCGTCCAAGGGGAGATAATTTCCATCCTTCCAAGGGGAGATAATTTCCAGCCGTCCAAAGGGAGATAATTTCCCGCCAGCCAAGGGAAGATAATATTTAAAAAAATCAGGCGGAGATAATTTGTAAAAAAAATCAGGGGGAGATAATTTGTAAAAAAATCAGGGGGAAATAATTTGTAAAAAAAAACAAGGGGAGATAATTTGTAAAAAAAAATCAGGGGGAGATAATTTGTAAAATAAATCAAGGGGAGATAATTTCCAGCCGTCCAAGGGAAGATAATTTCCAGCCCTCCAAGGGGCTATAATTTCCAGCGTCCAAGGGGAGATAATTTCCAGCCAGCGAAGGGGAGATAATTTTTTTTAAAAAATCACTGGGAGATTTGTAAAAAAAATCGGGGAGATAATTTGTAAAAAAAATCAAGGGGAGATAATTTCCAGCCGTCCAAAGAGAGATAATTTCTAGCCGTCCAAGGGGAGATAATTTCCAGCCAAGGGGAGATAATTTCCAGCCGTCCAAGGGGAGATAATTTTTTTAAATATCAGGTGGAGATAATTTGTAAAAAAAATCAGGGGGAGATAATTTGTAAAAACAAAATCAAGGGCAGATAATTTCCAGCCGTCCAAGGGGAGATAATTTCCAGCCGTGCAAGGGGAGATAATTTGTAAAAAAATCAGGAGGAGATAATTTCCAGCCGTCCAAGGGGAGATAATTTTCAGCCGTCCAAGGAGAGGTAATTTCTAGCCGTCCAAGGGGAGATAATTTCCAGCCGTGCAAGGGGAGATAATTTCCAGCCGTCCAAGGGGAGATAATTTCCATCCTTCCAAGGGGAGATAATTTGTAAAAAAAAAAATCAGGGGTAGATAATTTGTAAAAAAAAATCAGGGGGAGCTAATTTGTAAAAAAATATCAGGAGGAGATAATTTCCAGCCAGCCAAGGGGAGATAATTTCCAGCCAGCCAAGGGGAGATAATTTGTAAAAAAAATCAATGGGAGATAATTTCCAGCCGTCCAAGGGGAGATAGTTTCCAGCCAGCCAACGGGAGATAATTTCCAGCCAGCCAAGGGGAGATATTTGTAAAAAAAATCAGGGAGAGATAATTTGTAAAAAAAAAATCAGGGGTAGATAATTTGTAGAAGAAATCAAGGGGAGATAATTTCCAGCCGTCCAAGGGGAGATAATTTCCATCCAGCCAAGGGGAGATAATTTTTTTTAAAAATGAGGCGGAGATAATTTGTAAAAAAAAATCAGGGTGAGATAATTAGTAAAAAAATCAAGGGGAGATAATTCCCAGCCGTCCAAGGGGAGATAATTTCCAGCCCTACAAGCGGCTATAATTTCCAACCGTCCAAAGGAAGATAATTTCCAGCCAACGAAGGGGAGATAATTTTTTTTTAAATTAGGGGGAGATTTGTAAAAAAAAATCAGGGTTAGATAATTTGTAAAAAAAATCAAGGGGAAATAATTTCCAGCCGTCCAAGGGGAGATAATTTCCAGCCGTCCAAGGGCAGATAATTTCCAGCCGTCCAAGGAGAGATAATTTCCAGCCGTCCAAGGGCAGATAATTTCCAGCCATCCAAGGAGAGGTAATTTCTAGCCGTCCAAGGGGAGATAATTTCCAGCCTCCAAGGGGAGATAATTTCCAGCCAGCCAAGGGGAGATAATTTGTAAAAAAAATCAGGAGATAATTTGTAAAAAAAAATCAGGGGGAGATAATTTGTAAAAAAAAATCAGGGGGAGATAATTTGTAAAAAAAATCAGGGGGAGATAATTTGTAAAAAAAATCAAGGGGAGATAATTTCCAGCCGTCCAAGGGGAGATAATTTTCAGCCGTCCAAGGAGAGGTAATTTCTAGCCGTCCAAGGGGAGATAATTTCCAGCCGTCCAAGGGGAGATAATTTCCAGCCGTCCAAGGGGAGATAATTTTAAAAAAAATCAGGTGGAGATAATTGGTAAAAAAAAAATCAGGGGGAGACAATTTGTAAAAAAAAATCAGGGGGAGATAATTTGTAAAAAAAATCAAGGGGAGATAATTTCCAGCCGTCCAAGGGAAGATAATTTCCAGCTCTCCAAGGGGCTATAATTTCCAGCGTCCAAGGGGAGATAATTTCCAGCCCTCCAAGGGAAGATAACTTCCAGCTCTCCAAGGGGCTATAATTTCCAGCGTCCAAGGGGAGATAATTTCCAGCCAGCAAAGGGGAGATAATTTTTTTTAAAAAATCACTGGGAGATTTGTAAAAAAAATCAGGGGGAGATAATTTGTAAAAAAAATCAAGGGGAGATAATTTCCAGCCGTCCAAAGAGAGATAATTTCTAGCCGTCCAAGGGGAGATAATTTCCAGCCAAGGGGAGATAATTTCCAGCCGTCCAAGGGGAGATAATTTTTAAAAAAATCAGGTGGAGATAATTTGTAAAAAAAATCAGGGGAAGATAATTTGTAAAAACAAAATCAAGGGCAGATAATTTCCAGCCGTCCAATGGGAGATAATTTCCAGCAGTGCAAGGGGAGATAATTTCCAGCCGTCCAAGGGGAGATAATTTCCATCCTTCCAAGGGGAGATAATTTCCAGCCGTCCAAGGGGAGATAATTTCCCGCCAGCCAAGGGAAGATAATATTTAAAAAAATCAGGCGGAGATAATTTGTAAAAAAAATCAGGGGGAGATAATTTGTAAAAAAATCGGGGGGAGATAATTTGTAAAAAAAAATCAGGGGGAGATAATTTGTAAAAAAAAATCAGGGGGAGATAATTTGTAAAAAAAAATCAGGGGTAGATAATTTGTAAAAAAAAATCAGTGGGAGATAATTTGGAAAAAAAAATCAAGGGGAGATAATTTCCAGCCGTCCAAGGGGAGATAATTTCCAGCCGTCCAAGGGGAGATAATTTTAAAAAAAAATCAGGCGGAGATAATTTGTAAAAAAAAAATCAGGGGGAGATAATTTGTAAAGAAATCAAGGGGAGATAATTTCCAGCCGTCCAAGGGGAGATAATTTTCAGCCGTCCAAGGAGAGGTAATTTCTAGCCGTTCAAGGGGAGATAATTTCCAGCCGTCCAAGGGGAGATAATTTCCAGCCGTCCAAGCGGAGATAATTTTAAAAAAAAATCAGGCGGAGCTAATTTTTAAAAAAATAATCAGGTGCAGATAATTTGTAAAAAAAATCAGGGGGAGATAATTTGTATACAAAATCAAGGGAAGATAATTTCCAGCCGTCCAAGGCGAGATAATTTCCAGCCGTCCAAGGGGAGATAATTTACAGCTGTCCAAGGAGAGGTAATTTCTAGGCGTCCAAGGGGAGATAATTTCCAGCCGTCCAAAGGGAGATAATTTCCAGCCAGCCAAGGGGAGATAATTTCCAGCCAGCCAAGGGGAGATATTTGTAAAAAAAATCAGGGAGAGATAATTTGTAAAAAAAAATCAGGGGTAGATAATTTGTAGAAGACATAAAGGGGAGATAATTTCCAGCCGTCCAAGGGGAGAAAATTTCCATCCAGCCAAGGGGAGATAATTTTTTAAAAAAAATCAGGCGGAGATAATTTGTAAAAAAAAATCAGGGGGAGATAATTAGTAAAAAAAATCAAGGGGAGATAATTTCCAGCCGTCCAAGGGGAGATAATTTCCAGCCCTACAAGCAGCTATAATTTCCAGCCGTCCAAAGGGAGATAATTTCCAGCCAGCGAAGGGGAGATAATTTTTTTTTAAATTAGGGGGAGATTTGTAAAAAAAATCAGGGGGAGATAATTTGTAAAAAAAATCAAGGGGAAATAATTTCCAGCCGTCCAAGGGGAGATAATTTCCAGCCGTCTAAGGGGAGATAATTTCCAGCCGTCCAAGGAGAGGGAATTTCTAGCCGTCCAAGGGGAGATAATTTCCAGCCGTCCAAGGGGAGATAATTTCCAGCCGTCCAAGGGGAGATAATTTCCAGCCGTTCAAGGGGAGATAATTTCCAGCCGTCCAAGGAGAGGTAATTTCTAGCCGTCCAAGGGGAGATAATTTCCAGCCGTCCAAGGGGAGATAAATTCCAGCCTCCAAGGGGAGATAATTTCCAGCCAGCCAAGGGGAGATAATTTGTAAAAAAATCAGGGGGAGATAATTTGTAAAAAAAAATCAGGGGGAGATAATTTGTAAAAAAAAATCAGGGGGAGATAATTTGTAAAAAAAATTCAGAGGGAGATAATTTGTAAAAAAATCAAGGGGAGATAATTTCCAGCCGTCCAAGGGGAGATAATTTTCAGCCGTCCAAGGAGAGGTAATTTCTAGCCGTCCAAGGGGAGATAATTTCCAGCCGTCCAAGGGGAGATAATTTCCAGCCGTCCAAGGGGAGATAATTTCCAGCCGTCCAAGGAGAGGTAATTTCTAGCCGTCCAAGGGGAGATAATTTCCAGCCGTCCAAGGGGAGATAATTTCCAGCCGTCCAAGGGGAGATAATTTCCAGCCGTTCAAGGGGAGATGATTTCCAGCCGTCCAAGGAGAGGTAATTTCTAGCCGTCCAAGGGGAGATAATTTCCAGCCGTCCAAGGGGAGATAAATTCCAGCCTCCAAGGGGAGATAATTTCCAGCCAGCCAAGGGGAGATAATTTGTAAAAAAATCAGGGGGAGATAATTTGTAAAAAAAAATCAGGGGGAGATAATTTGTAAAAAAAAATCAGGGGGAGATAATTTGTAAAAAAAAATCAGGGGGAGATAATTTGTAAAAAAAATCAAGGGGAGATAATTTCCAGCCGTCCAAGGGGAGATAATTTTCAGCCGTCCAACGAGAGGTAATTTCTAGCCGTCCAAGGGGAGATAATTTCCAGCCGTCCAAGGGGAGATAATTTTTTTAAAAAAATCAGGCGGAGATAATTTGTAAAAAAAAAATCAGGGGGAGATAATTTGTAAAAAAAAATCAGGGGGAGATAATTTGTAAAAAAATCAAGGGGAGATAAATTCCAGCCGTCCAAGGGAAGATAATTTCCAGCCTCCAAGGGGCTATAATTTCCAGCGTCCAAGGGGAGATAATTTCCAGCCAGCGAAGGGGAGATAATTTTTTTTTAAAAATCACTGGGAGATTTGTAAAAAAAATTAGGGGGAGATAATTTGTAAAAACAAAATCAAGGGCAGATAATTTCCAGCCGTCCAAGGGGAGATAATTTCCAGCCGTGCAAGGGGAGATAATTTGTAAAAAAAATCAGGGGGAGATAATTTCCAGCCGTCCAAGGGGAGATAATTTTCAGCCGTCCAAGGAGAGGTAATTTCTAGCCGTCCAAGGGAAGATAATTTCCAGCCGTGCAAGGGGAGATAATTTCCAGCCGTCCAAGGGGAGATAATTTCCATCCTTCCAAGGGGAGATAATTTCCAGTCGTCCAAGGGGAGATAATTTCCAGCCGTTCAAGGGGAGATAATTTCTAGCCGTCCAAGGGGAGATAATTTCCAGCCGTCCAAGGGGAGATAAATTCCAGCCTCCAAGGGGAGATAATTTCCACCCAGCCAAGGGGAGATAATTTGTAAAAAAATCAGGGGGAGATAATTTGTAAAAAAAAATCAGGGGGAGATAATTTGTAAAAAAAAATCAGGGGTGATAATATGTAAAAAAAATCAAGGAGAGATAATTTCCAGCCGTCCAAGGGAAGATAATTTCCAGCCCTCCAAGGGGCTATAATTTCCAGCGTCCAAGGGGAGGTAATTTCCAGCCAGCGAAGGGGAGATAATTTTTTTTAAAAATCACTAGGAGATTTGTAAAAAAAATCAGGGGGAGATAATTTGTAAAAAAAATCAAGGGGAGATAATTTCCAGCCGTCCAAAGAGAGATAATTTCTAGCCGTCCAAGGGGAGATAATTTCCAGCCAAGGGGAGATAATTTCCAGCCGTCGAAGGGGAGATAATTTTTTTAAATATCAGGTGGAGATAATTTGTAAAAAAAATCAGGGGGAGATAATTTGTAAAAAAAAATCAGGGGTGATAATATGTAAAAAAAAATCAAGCGGAGATAATTTCCAGCCGTCCAAGGGAAGATAATTTCCAGCCCTCCAAGGGGCTATAATTTCCAGCGTCCAAGGGGAGGTAATTTCCAGCCAGCGAAGGGGAGATAATTTTTTTTAAAAAATCACTGGGAGATTTGTAAAAAAAATCAGGGGGAGATAATTTGTAAAAAAAATCAAGGGGAGATAATTTCCAGCCGTCCAAAGAGAGATAATTTCTAGCCGTCCAAGGGGAGATAATTTCCAGCCAAGGGGAGATAATTTCCAGCCGTCCAAGGGGAGATAATTTTTTTAAATATCAGGTGGAGATAATTTGTAAAAAAAATCAGGGGGAGATAATTTGTAAAAAAAAATCAGGGGTGATAATATGTAAAAAAAATCAAGCGGAGATAATTCCAGCCGTCCAAGGGAAGATAATTTCCAGCCCTCCAAGGGGCTATAATTTCCAGCGTCAAGGGGAGGTAATTTCCAGCCAGCGAAGGGGAGATAATTTTTTTTAAAAAATCACTGGGAGATTTGTAAAAAAATCAGGGGGAGATAATTTGTAAAAAAAATCAAGGGGAGATAATTCCAGCCGTCCAAAGAGAGATAATTTCTAGCCGTCCAAGGGGAGATAATTTCCAGCCAAGGGGAGATAATTTCAAGCCGTCCAAGGGGAGATAATTTTTTTAAATATCAGGTGGAGATAATTTGTAAAAAAATCAGGGGGAGATAATTTGTAAAAACAAAATCAAGGGCAGATAATTTCCAGCCGTCCAGGGGAGATAATTTCCAGCCGTGCAAGGGAGATAATTTGTAAAAAAAATCAGGGTGAGATAATTTCCAGCCGTCCAAGGGGAAATAATTTTCAGCCGTCCAAGGAGAGGTAATTTCTAGCCGTCCAAGGGGAGATAATTTCCAGCCGTGCAAGGGGAGATAATTTCCAGCCGTCCAAGGGGAGATAATTTCCATCCTTCCAAGGGGAGATAATTTCCAGGCGTCCAAGGGGAGATAATTTCCCGCCAGCCAAGGGAAGATAATATTTAAAAAAATCAGGCGGAGATAATTTGTAAAAAAAATCAGGCGGAGATAATTTGTAAAAAAATCAGGGGGAAATAATTTGTAAAAAAAAACAGGGGAGATAATTTGTAAAAAAAAAGCAGGGGGAGATAATTTGGAAAAAAAAATCAGGGGTAGATATTTGGAAAAAAAAATCAGGGGGAGATAATTTGTAAAAAAAAAATCAGGGGGAGATAATTTGTAAAAAAAATCAAGGGGAGATAATTTCCAGCCGTCCAAGGGGAGATAATTTTCAGCCGTCCAAGGAGAGGTAATTTCTAGCCGTTCAAGGGAGATAATTTCCAGCCGTCCAAGGGGAGATAATTTCCAGCCGTCCAAGGGGAGATAATTTAAAAAAAAATCAGGCGGAGCTAATTTGTAAAAAAATAATCAGGGGCAGATAATTTGTAAAAAAAAAATCAGGGGGAGATAATTTGTATACAAAATCAAGGGAGATAATTTCCAACCGTCCAAGGCGAGATAATTTCCAGCCGTCCAAGGGGAGATAATTTACAGCTGTCCAAGGAGAGGTAATTTCTAGGCGTCCAAGGGAGATAAATTCCAGCCGTCCAAGGGGAGATAATTTCCAGCCAGCCAAGGGGAGATAATTTCCAGCCAGCCAAGGGGAGATATTTGTAAAAAAAATCAGGGAGAGATAATTTGTAAAAAAAAAAATCAGGGGTAGATAATTTGTAGAAGACATAAAGGTGAGATAATTTCCAGCCGTCCAAGGGGAGATAATTTCCAGCCCTACAAGCAGCTATAATTTCCAGCCGTCCAAAGGGAGATAATTTCCAGCCAGCGAAGGGGAGATAATTTTTTTTTAAATTAGGGGGAGATTTGCAAAAAAAATCAGGGGAGATAATTTGTAAAAAAAATCAAGGGGAAATAATTTCCAGCCGTCCAAGGGGAGATAATTTCCAGCCGTCCAAGGGGAGATAATTTTTTTTTAAAAATCAGGCGGAGATAATTTGTAAAAAAAAATCAGGGGGAGATAATTGTAGAAAAAAATCGGGGAGATAATTTGTAAAAAAAATCAGGGGGAGATAATATGTAAAAAAATCAAGGGGAGATAATTTTCCAGCCGTCCAAGGGAAGATAATTTCCAGCCCTCCAAGGGGCTATAATTTCCAGCGTCCAAGGGGAGATAATTTCCAGCCAGCGAAGGGGAGATAATTTTTTTTAAAAATCACTGGGAGATTTGTAAAAAAAATCAGGGGGGAGATAATTTGTAAAAAAATCAAGGGGAGATAATTTCCAGCCGTCCAAGAGAGATAATTTCTAGCCGTCCAAGGGGAGATAATTTGCAGCCAACGGGAGATAATTTCCAGCCGTCCAAGGGGAGATAATTTTTTCAAAATCAGGAGATATTTGTAAAAAAAATCAGGGGGAGATAATTTGTAAAAACAAAATCAAGGGCAGATAATTTCCAGCCGTCCAAGGGGAGATAATTTCCAGCCGTGCAAGGGGAGATAATTTGTAAAAAAAATCATGGGGAGATAATTTCCATCCAGCCAAGGGAGATAATTTTAAAAAAATCAGGCGGAGATAATTTGTAAAAAAAAAAATCAGGGGTAGATAATTTGTAAAAAAATATCAGGGGAGATAATTTGTAAAAAAAATCAAGGGGAGATAATTTCCAGCCGTCCAAGGGGAGATAATTTCCAGCCAGCGAAGAGGAGATAATTTTTTTTTTTAAATCAGGGGTAGATTGGTAAAAAAAAAATCACGGGGAGATAATTTGTAAAAAAATCAAGGGGAGATAATTTCCAGCCGTCGAAGGAGAGATAATTTATAGCCGTCCAAGGGGAGATAATTTCCAGCAAGCCAAAGGAGATAATTTTTTTAAAAATCAGGCGGAGATGATTGTAAAAAAAATCAGGTGGAGATAATTTGTTAAAAAAAATCATGGGCGATAATTTCCAGCCGTCCAAGGGGAGATAGTTTCCAGCCGTCCAAGGGGAGATAATTTTTTTTTTAAATCAGGGGAGATAATTTGTAAAAAAAATCAGGGGGAGATAATTTGTGAAAAAAATCAGGGGGAGATAATTTGTAAAAAAAAATCAGGGGGAGCTAATTTGTAAAAAAATATCAGGGGGAGATAATTTCCAGCCAGCCAAGGGGAGATAATTTCCAGCCAGCCAAGGGGAGATAATTTGTAAAAAAAATCAATGGGAGATAATTTCCAGCCGTCCAAGGGGAGATAATTTCCAGCCGTCCAAGGGGAGATAATTTTTAAAAAATAATCAGGCGGAGATAAGTTGTAAAAAAAAATCAGGGGGAGATAATTGTAAAAAAAAATCAGGGGGAGATAATTTGTAAAAAGAATCAAGGGGAAATAATTTCCAGCCGGTCCAAAGAGAGATAATTTCTAGCCGTCCAAGGGGAGATAATTTCCAGCCAAGGGGAGATAATTTCCAGCCGTCCAAGGGGAGATAATTTCCAGCCGTGCAAGGGGAGATAATTTCCAGCCGTCCAAGGGGAGATAATTTCCATCCTTCCAAAGGGAGATAATTTCCAGCCGTCCAAGGGCAGATAATTTCCCGCCAGACAAGGGAAGATAATATTTTAAAAAATCAGGCGGAGATAATTTGTAAAAAAAAATCAGGGGGAGATAATTTGTAAAAAATCAGGGGGAGATAATTTGTAAAAAAAAAATCAGGGGGAGATAATTTGTAAAAAAAAATCAGGGGGAGATAATTTGTAAAAAAAAAATCAGGGGGAGATAATTTGTAAAAAAAAATCAGGCGGAGATAATTTGTAAAAAAAATCAAGGGGAGATAATTTCCAGCCGTCCAAAGAGAGATAATTTCTAGCCGTCCAAGGGGAGATAATTTCCAGCCAAGGGGAGATAATTTCCAGCCGTCCAAGGGGAGATAATTTTTTAAAAAATCAGGTGGAGATAATTTGTAAAAAAAATCAGGGGAACATAATTTGTAAAAACAAAATCAAGGGCAGATAATTTCCAGCAGTGCAAGGGGAGATAATTTCCAGCAGTGCAAGGGGAGATAATTTCCAGCCGTCCAAGGGGAGATAATTTCCATCCTTCCAAGGGGAGATAATTTCCAGGCGTCCAAGGGCAGATAATTTCCCGCCAGCCAAGGGAAGATAATTTGTAAAAAAAATCAGGGGGAGATAATTTGTAAAAAAATCAGGGGGAAATAATTTGTAAAAAAGAACAGGGGGAGATAATTTGTAAAAAAAAATCAGGGGGAGATAATTTGGGAAAAAAAATCAGGGGTAGATAATTTTGAAAAAAAAATCAGGGGGAGATAATTTGTAAAAAAATCAAGGGGAGATAATTTCCAGCCGTCCAAGGGGAGATAATTTTCAGCCGTCCAAGGAGAGGTAATTTCTAGCCGTCCAATGGGAGATAATTTCCAGCCGTCCAAGGGGAGATAATTTCCAGCCGTCCAAGGGGAGATAATTTTTTTTAAAAAATCAGGCGGAGATAATTTGTAAAAAAAAAATCAGGGGGAGATAATTTGTAGAAAAAAATCGGGGAGATAATTTGTAAAAAAAAATCAGGGGGAGATAATATGTAAAAAAAATCAAGGGGAGATAATTTCCAGCCGTCCAAGGGAAGATAATTTCCAGCCCTCCAAGGGGCTATAATTTCCAGCGTCCAAGGGGAGATAATTTCCAGCCAGCGAAGGGGAGATGATTTTATTTTAAAAATCACTGGGAGATTTGTAAAAAAAATCAGGGGGAGATAATTTGTAAAAAAAATCAAGGGGAGATAATTTCCAGCCGTCCAAAGAGAGATAATTTCTAGCCGTCCAAGGGGAGATAATTTGCAGCCAACGGGAGATAATTTCCAGCCGTCCAAGGGGAGATAATTTTTTCAAAAATCAGGAGATAATTTGTAAAAAAAATCAGGGGGAGATAATTTGTAAAAACAAAATCAAGGGCAGATAATTTCCAGCCGTCAAAGGGGAGATAATTTCCAGCCGTGCAAGGGGAGATAATTTGTAAAAAAAATCAGGGGGAGATAATTTCCATCCAGCCAAGGGGAGATAATTTTTAAAAAATCAGGCGGAGATAATTTGTAAAAAAAAAAATCAGGGGGAGATAATTTGTAAAAAAATATCAGGGGGAGATAATTTGTAAAAAAAATCAAGGGGAGATAATTTCCAGCCGTCCAAGGGGAGATAATTTCCAGCCAGCGAAGAGGAGATAATTTTTTTTTTTAAATCAGGGGTAGATTGGTAAAAAAAAATCACGGGGATATAATTTGTAAAAAAATCAAGGGGAGATAATTTCCAGCCGTCGAAGGAGAGATAATTTATAGCCGTCCAAGGGGAGATAATTTCCAGCAAGCCAAAGGAGATAATTTTTTTAAAAAATCAGGCGGAGATGATTTGTAAAAAAAATCAGGTGGAGATAATTTGTTAAAAAAAATCATGGGGCGATAATTTCCAGCCGTCCAAGGGGAGATAATTTCCAGCCGTCCAAGGGGAGATAATTTTTTTTTTTAAATCAGGGGAGATAATTTGTAAAAAAAATCAGGGGGAGATAATTTGTGAAAAAAATCAGGGGGAGATAATTTGTAAAAAAAAATCAGGGGGAGCTAATTTGTAAAAAAATATCAGGGGGAGATAATTTCCAGCCAGCCAAGGGGAGATAATTTCCAGCCAGCCAAGGGGAGATAATTTGTAAAAAAAATCAATGGGAGATAATTTCCAGCCGTCCAAGGGGAGATAATTTCCAGCCGTCCAAGGGGAGATAATTTTTAAAAAATAATCAGGCGGAGATAAGTTGTAAAAAAAAATCAGAGGGAGATAATTTGTAAAAAAAAATCAGGGGGAGATAATTTGTAAAAAGAATCAAGGGGAAATAATTTCCAGCCGTCCAAAGAGAGATAATTTCTAGCCGTCCAAGGGGAGATAATTTCCAGCCAAGGGGAGATAATTTCCAGCCGTCCAAGGGGAGATAATTTTTAAAAAAATCAGGTGGAGATAATTTGTAAAAAAAATCAGGGGAAGATAATTTGTAAAAACAAAATCAAGGGCAGATAATTTCCAGCCGTCCAAGGGGAGATAATTTCCAGCCGTGCAAGGGGAGATAATTTCCAGCCGTCCAAGGGGAGATAATTTCCATCCTTCCAAAGGGAGATAATTTCCAGCCGTCCAAGTGCAGATAATTTCCCGCCAGCCAAGGGAAGATAATATTTAAAAAAATCAGGCGGAGATAATTTGTAAAAAAAATCAGGGGGAGATAATTTGTAAAAAAATCAGGGGGAGATAATTTGTGAAAAAAAAATCAGGGGGAGATAATTTATAAAAAAAAATCAGGCGGAGATAATTTGTAAAAAAAATCAAGGGGAGATAATTTCCAGCCGTCCAAAGAGAGATAATTTCTAGCCGTCCAAGGGGAGATAATTTCCAGCCAAGGGGAGATAATTTCCAGCCGTCCAAGGGGAGATAATTTTTTAAAAAATCAGGTGGAGATAATTTGTAAAAAAAATCAGGGGAACATAATTTGTAAAAACAAAATCAAGGGCAGATAATTTCCAGCAGTGCAAGGGGAGATAATTTCCAGCAGTGCAAGGGGAGATAATTTCCAGCCGTCCAAGGGGAGATAATTTCCATCCTTCCAAGGGGAGATAATTTCCAGGCGTCCAAGGGGAGATAATTTCCCGCCAGCCAAGGGAAGATAATATTTAAAAAAATCAGGCGGAGATAATTTGTAAAAAAAATCAGGGGGAGATAATTTGTAAAAACAAAATCAAGGGCAGATAATTTCCAGGCGTGCAAGGGGAGATAATTTGTAAAAAAAATCAGGGGGAGATAATTTCCAGCCGTCCAAGGGGAGATAATTTTCAGCCGTCCAAGGAGAGGTAATTTCTAGCCGTCCAAGGGAAGATAATTTCCAGCCGTGCAAGGGGAGATAATTTCCAGCCGTCCAAGGGGAGATAATTTCCATCCTTCCAAGGGGAGATAATTTCCAGTCGTCCAAGGGGAGATAATTTCCAGCCGTTCAAGGGGAGATAATTTCTAGCCGTCCAAGGGGAGATAATTTCCAGCCGTCCAAGGGGAGATAAATTCCAGCCTCCAAGGGGAGATAATTTCCACCCAGCCAAGGGGAGATAATTTGTAAAAAAAATCAGGGGGAGATAATTGTAAAAAAAAATCAGGGGGAGATAATTTGTAAAAAAAAATCAGGGGTGATAATATGTAAAAAAAATCAAGGGGAGATAATTTCCAGCCGTCCAAGGTAAGATAATTTCCAGCCCTCCAAGGGGCTATAATTTCCAGCGTCAAGGGGAGGTAATTCCCAGCCAGCGAAGGGGAGATAATTTTTTTTTAAAAATCACTGGGAGATTTGTAAAAAAAAATCAGGGGAAGATAATTTGTACAAAAAATCAAGGGGAGATAATTTCCAGCCGTCCAAAGAGAGATAATTTCTAGCCGTCCAAGGGGAGATAATTTCCAGTCAAGGGGAGATAATTTCCAGCCGTCCAAGGGGAGATAATTTTTTTAAATATCAGTTGGAGATAATTTGTTAAAAAAATCAGGGGGAGATAATTTGTAAAAACAAAATCAAGGGCAGATAATTTCCAGCCGTCCAAGGGGGAGATAATTCCAGCCGTGCAAGGGGAGATAATTTGTAAAAAAAATTCAGGTGGAGATAATTTTCAGCCGTCCAAAGGGAGATAATTTTCAGCCGTCCAAGGAGAGGTAATTTCTAGCCGTCCAAGGGGAGATAATTTCCAGCCGTGCAAGGGGAGATA
Source organism: Eledone cirrhosa (assembly GCA_964016885.1). Classification (NCBI taxonomy): domain Eukaryota; kingdom Metazoa; phylum Mollusca; class Cephalopoda; order Octopoda; family Eledonidae; genus Eledone; species Eledone cirrhosa. Next base: position 140,110,389 of record OZ024743.1, on the reverse strand, counting down.
ATTTCCAGCCGTCCAAGGGGAGATAATTTCCATCCTTCCAGGGGGAGATAATTTCCAGGCGTCCAAGGGGAGATAATTTCCCGCCAGCCAAGGGAAGATAATATTTAAAAAAATCAGGCGGAGATAATTTGTAAAAAAAATCAGGGGGAGATAATTTGTAAAAAAATCAGGGGGAAATAATTTGTAAAAAAAAACAGGGGGAGATAATTTGTAAAAAAAAATCAGGGGGAGATAATTTGGAAAAAAAAATCAGGGGTAGATAATTTGGAAAAAAAAATCAGGGGGAGATAATTTGTAAAAAAAAATCAGGGGGAGATAATTTGTAAAAAAATCAAGGGGAGATAATTTCCAGCCGTCCAAGGGGAGATAATTTTCAGCCGTCCAAGGAGAGGTAATTTCTAGCCGTTCAAGGGGAGATAATTTCCAGCCGTCCAAGGGGAGATAATTTCCAGCCGTCCAAGGGGAGATAATTTTTAAAAAAAATCAGGCGGAGCTAATTTGTAAAAAAATATCAGGGGGAGATAATTTCCAGCCAGCCAAGGGGAGGTAATTTCCAGCCAGCCAAGGGGAGATATTTGTAAAAAAAAATCAGGGAGAAATAATTTGTAAAAAAAAAATCAGGGGTAGATACTTTGTAGAAGAAATCAAGGGGAGATAATTTCCAGCCGTCCAAGGGGAGATAATTTCCAGCCCTACAAGCGGCTATAATTTCCAGCCGTCCAAAGGAAGATAATTTCCAGCCAGCGAAGGGGAGATAATTTTTTTTTAAATTAGGGGGAGATTTGTAAAAAAAAATCAGGGGGAGATAATCTGTAAAAAAAATCAAGGGGAAATAATTTCCAGCCGTCCAAGGGGAGATAATTTCCAGCCGTCCAAGGGCAGATAATTTCCAGCCGTCCAAGGAGAGGTAATATCTAGCCGTCCAAGGGGAGATAATTTCCAGCCGTCCAAGGGGAGATAATTTCCAGCCGTCCAAGGGGAGATAATTTCCAGCCGTCCAAGGAGACATAATTTCCAGCCGTCCAAGGAGAGGTAATTTCTAGCCGTCCAAGGGAAGATAAATTCCAGCCTCGAAGGGGAGATAATTTCCAGCCATCCAAGGGGAGCTAATTTGTAAAAAAAATCAGGGGGAGATAATTTGTAAAAAAAAATCAGGGGGAGATAATTTGTAAAAAAAATCAAGGGGAGATAATTTCCAACCGTCCAAAGAGAGATAATTTCTAGCCGTCCAAGGGGAGATAATTTCCAGCCAGCGAAGGGGAGATAATTTTTTTAAAAAAATCACTGGGAGATTTGTAAAAAAAATCAGGGGGAGATAATTTGTAAAAAAAATTAAGAGGAGATAATTTCCAGCCGTCCAAAGAGAGATAATTTCTAGCCGTCCAAGGGGAGATAATTTCCAGCCGTCCAAGGGGAGATAATTTTTTAAAAAATCAGGTGGAGATAATTTGAAAAAAAAATCAGGGGAAGATAATTTGTAAAAACAAAATCAAGGGCAGATAATTTCCAGCCGTCCAAGGGGAGATAATTTCCAGCAGTGCAAGGGGAGATAATTTCCAGCCGTCCAAGGGGAGATAATTTCCAGCCGTCCAAGGGGAGATAATTTTCAGCCGTCCAAGGAGAGGTAATTTCTAACCGTCCAAGGGGAGATAATTTCCAGCCGTCCAAGGGGAGATAATTTCCAGCCGTCCAAGGGGAGATAATTTTTAAAAAAAAATCAGGCGGAGATAATTTGTAAAAAAAATCAGGGGGAGATAATTTGTAAAAAAATCAGGGGGAAATAATTTGTAAAAAAAAAAGGGGGAGATAATTTGTAAAAAAAAATCAGGGGGAGATAATCTGGAAAAAAAAATCAGGGGTAGATAATTTGTAAAAAAAAATCAGGGGGAGATAATTTGTAAAAAAAAATAAGGGGAGATAATTTGTAAAAAATTCAAGGGGAGATAATTTCCAGCCGTCCAAGGGGAGATAATTTTCAGCCGTCCAAGGAGAGGTAATTTCTAGCCGTTCAAGGGGAGATAATTTCCAGCCGTCCAACGGGAGATAATTTCCAGCCGTCCAAGGGGAGATAATTTTTAAAAAAAATCAGGCGTTGCTAATTTGTAAAAAAATAATCAGGGGCAGATAATTTGTAAAAAAAAATCAGGGGGAGATAATTTGTATACAAAATCAAGGGGAGATAATTTCCAGCCGTCCAAGGCGAGATAATTTCCAGCCGTCCAAGGGGAGATAATTTACAGCTGTCCAAGGAGAGGTAATTTCTAGGCGTCCAAGGGGAGATAATTTCCAGCCGTCCAAGGGGAGATAATTTCCAGTCAGCCAAGGGGAGATAATTTCCAGCCAGCCAAGGCGAGATATTTGTAAAAAAAATCAGGGAGAGATAATTTGTAAAAAAAAAATCAGGGGTAGATAATTTGTAGAAGACATAAAGGGGAGATAATTTCCAGCCGTCCAAGGGGAGAAAATTTCCATCCAGCCAAGGGGAGATAATTTTAAAAAAAAAATCAGGCGGAGATAATTTGTAAAAAAAAATCAGGGGGAGATAATTAGTAAAAAAAATCAAGGGGAGATAATTTCCAGCCGTCCAAGGGGAGATAATTTCCAGCCCTACAAGCAGCTATAATTTCGAGCCGTCCAAAGGGAGATAATTTCCAGCCAGCGAAGGGGAGATAATTTATTTTTAAATTAGGGGGAGATTTGTAAAAAAAATCAGGGGGAGATAATTTGTAAAAAAAATCAAGGGAAAATAATTTCCAGCCGTCCAAGGGGAGATAATTTCCAGCTTTTCAAGGGGAGATAATTTCCAGCCGTCCAAGGGGAGATAATTTTTTTTTAAAAATCAGGCGGAGATAATTTGTAAAAAAAAATCAGGGGGAGATAATTTGTAAAAAAAAATCGGGGAGATAATTTGTAAAAAAAAATCAGGGGGAGATAATATGTAAAAAAAATCAAGGGGAGATAATTTCCAGCCGTCCGAGGGAAGATAATATCCAGCCCTCCAAGGGGCTATAATTTCCAGCGTCCAAGGGGAGATAATTTCCAGCCAGCGAAAGGGAGATTATTTTTTTAAAAAAATCACTGGGAGATTTGTAAAAAAAATCAGGGGGAGATAATTTGTAAAAAAAATCAAGGGGAGATAATTTCCAGCCGTCCTAAGAGAGATAATTTCTAGCCGTCCAAGGGGAGATAATTTCCAGCCGTGCAAGGGGAGATAATTTCCAGCCGTCCAAGGGGAGATAATTTCCATCCTTCCAAGGGGAGATAATTTCCAGCCGTCCAAGGGGAGATTATTTCCCGCCAGCCAAGGGAAGATAATATTTAAAAAAATCAGGCGGAGATAATTTGTAAAATAAATCAGGGGGAGATAATTTGTAAAAAAATCAGGGGGAGATAATTTGTAAAAAAATCAGGCGGAGATAATTTGTAAAAAAAAATCAGGGGTAGATAATATGTAAAATAAAATCAGGGGGAGATAATTTGAAAAAAAAAAAATCAGGGGGAGATAATTTGTAAAAAAAATCAAGGGGAGATAATTTTCAGCCGTCCAAGGAGAGGTAAATTCTAGCCGTCAAAGGGGAGATAATTTCCAGCCGTCCAAGGGGAGATAATTTCCAGCCGTCCAAGGGGAGATAATTTTAAAAAAAAAATCAGGCGGAGATAATTTGTAAAAAAAAATCAGGGGAAGATAATTTGTAAAAAAAAATCAGGGGGAGATAATTTGTAAAAAAAATCAAGGGGAGATAATTTCCAGCCGTCCAAGGGAAGATAATTTCCAGCCTCCAAGGGGCTATAATTTCCAGCGTCCAAGGGGAGATAATTTCCAGCCAGCGAAGGGGAGACAATTTTTTTTAAAAAATCACTGGGAGATTTGTAAAAAAAATCAGGGGGAGATAATTTGTAAAAAGAATCAAGGGTAGATAATTTCCAGCCGTCCAAAGAGAGATAATTTCTAGCCGTCCAAGGGGAGATAATTTCCAGCCAAGGGGAGATAATTTCCAGCCGTCCAAGGGGAGATAATTTTTTTAAATATCAGGTGGAGATAATTTGTAAAAAAAATCAGGGGGAGATAATTTGTAAAAACAAAATCAAGGGCAGATAATTTCCAGCCGTCCAAGGGGAGATAATTTCCAGCCGTGCAAGGGGAGATAATTTTTAAAAAAAATCAGGGGGAGATAATTTCCAGCCGTCCAAGGGGAGATAATTTTCAGCCGTCCAAGGAGAGGTAATTTCTAGCCGTCCAAGGGGAGATAATTTCCAGCCGTGCAAGGGGAGATAATTTCCAGCCGTCCAAGGGGAGATAATTTCCATCCTTCCAAGGGGAGATAATTTCCAGCCGTCCAAGGGGAGATAATTTCCAGCCAGCGAAGGGGAGATAATTTTTTTTTTAAATCAGGGGTAGATTGGTAAAAAAAAATCAGGGGGAGATAATTTGTAAAAAAATCAAGGGGAGATAATTTCCAGCCGTCGAAGGAGAGATAATTTATAGCCGTCAAGGGGAGATAATTTCCAGCCGTCCAAGGGGAGATAATTTTTTTTTTCAAATCAGGGGAGATAATTTGTAAAAAAAATCAGGGGGAGATAATTTGTGAAAAAAATCAGGGGGAGATAATTTGTAAAAAAAAATCAGGGGGAGCTAATTTGTAAAAAAATATCAGGGGGAGATAATTTCCAGCCAGCCAAGGGGAGGTAATTTCCAGCCAGCCAAGGGGAGATATTTGTAAAAAAAAATCAGGGAGAAATAATTTGTAAAAAAAAAATCAGGGGTAGATACTTTGTAGAAGAAATCAAGGGGAGATAATTTCCAGCCGTCCAAGGGGAGATAATTTCCATCCAGCCAAGGGGAGATAATTTTTTTAAAAAAATCAGGCGGAGATAATTTGTAAAAAAAAATCAAGGGGAGATAATTTCCAGCCGTCCAAGGGGAGATAATTTCCAGCCCTACAAGCGGCTATAATTTCCAGCCGTCCAAAGGAAGATAATTTCCAGCCAGCGAAGGGGAGATAATTTTTTTTTAAATTAGGGGGAGATTTGTAAAAAAAAATCAGGGGGAGATAATCTGTAAAAAAAATCAAGGGGAAATAATTTCCAGCCGTCCAAGGGGAGATAATTTCCAGCCGTCCAAGGGCAGATAATTTCCAGCCGTCCAAGGAGAGGTAATATCTAGCCGTCCAAGGGAAGATAATTTCCAGCCGTCCAAGGGGAGATAATTTCCAGCCGTCCAAGGGGAGATAATTTCCAGCCGTCCAAGGAGACATAATTTCCAGCCGTCCAAGGAGAGGTAATTTCTAGCCGTCGAAGGGAAGATAAATTCCAGCCTCGAAGGGGAGATAATTTCCAGCCAGCCAAGGGGAGCTAATTTGTAAAAAAAATCAGGGGGAGATAATTAGTAAAAAAAAATCAAGGGGAGATAATTTGTAAAAAAAAATCAGGGGGAGATAATTTGTAAAAAAAAATCAGGGGGAGATAATTTGTAAAAAAAATCAAGGGGAGATAATTTCCAGCCGTCCAAAGAGAGATAATTTCTAGCCGTCCAAGGGGAGATAATTTCCAGCCAGCGAAGGGGAGATAATTTTTTTTTAAAAATAACTGGGAGATTTGTAAAAAAAATCAGGGGGAGATAATTTGTAAAAAAAATTAAGAGGAGATAATTTCCAGCCGTCCAAAGAGAGATAATTTCTAGCCGTCCAAGGGGAGATAATTTCCAGCCGTCCAAGGGGAGATAATTTTTTAAAAAATCAGGTGGAGATAATTTGAAAAAAAAATCAGGGGAAGATAATTTGTAAAAACAAAATCAAGGGCAGATAATTTCCAGCCGTCCAAGGGGAGATAATTTCCAGCAGTGCAAGGGGAGATAATTTCCAGCCGTCCAAGGGGAGATAATTTCCAGCCGTCCAAGGGGAGATAATTTTCAGCCGTCCAAGGAGAGGTAATTTCTAGCCGTCCAAGGGGAGATAATTTCCAGCCGTCCAAGGGGAGATAATTTCCAGCCGTCCAAGGGGAGATAATTTTTTAAAAAAAATCAGGCGGAGATAATTTGTAAAAAAAATCAGGGGGAGATAATTTGTAAAAAAAAATCAGGGGGAGATAATTTGTAAAAAAAAATCAGGGGGAGATAATTTGTAAAAAAAATCAAGGGGAGATAATTTCCAGCCGGCCAAGGGAAGATAATTTCCAGCCCTCCAAGGGGCTATAATTTCCAGCGTCCAAGGGGAGATAATTTCCATCCTTCCAAGGGGAGATAATTTCCAGCCGTCAAAGGGGAGATAATTTCCCGCCAGCCAAGGGAAGATAATATTTTAAAAAATCAGGCGGAGATAATTTGTAAAAAAAATCAGGGGGAGATAATTTGTAAAAAAATCAGGGGGAGATAATTTGTAAAAAAAATCAGGGGGAGATAATTTGTAAAAAAAAATCAGGGGTAGATAATTTGTAAAAAAATCAATGGGAGATAATTTCCAGCCGTCCAAGGGGAGATAATTTTCAGCCGTCCAAGGAGAGGTAATTTCTAGCCGTCCAAGGGGAGATAATTTCCAGCCGTCCAAGGGGAGATAATTTCCAGCCGTCCAAGGGGAGATAATTTAAAAAAAAAATCAGGCGGAGATAATTTGTAAAAAAAAAATCAGGGGGAGATAATTTGTAAAAAAAAATCAGGGGAAGATAATTTGTAAAAACAAAATCAAGGGCAGATAATTTGTCCAAGGGGAGATAATTTCCAGCCAGCGAAGGGGAGATAATTTTTTTAAAAAAATCACTGGGAGATTTGTAAAAAAAATCAGGGGGAGATAATTTGTAAAAAAAATCAAGGGGAGATAATTTCCAGCCGTCCAAAGAGAGATAATTTCTAGCCGTCCAAGGGGAGATATTTTCCAGCCAAGGGGAGATAATTTCCAGCCGTCCAAGGGGAGATAATTTGTAAAAAAAATCAGGGGGAGATAATTTGTAAAAAAAAATCAGGGGGAGGTAATTTGTAAAAAAAAATCAGGGGGAGATAATTTGTAAAAAAAATCAAGGGGAGATAATTTCCAGCCGTCCAAAGAGAGATAATTTCTAGCCGTCCAAGGGGAAATAATTTCCAGCCAGCGAAGGGGAGATAATTTTTTAAAAAAAAATCACTGGGAGATTTGTAAAAAAAATCAGGGGGAGATAATTTGTAAAAAAAATCAAGAGGAGATAATTTCCAGCCTTCCAAAGAGAGATAATTTCTAGCCGTCCAAGGGGAGATAATTTCCGGCCGTCCAAGGGGAGATAATTTTTTAAAAAATCAGGTGGAGATAATTTGAAAAAAAAATCAGGTGGAGATAATTTGTAAAAACAAAATCAAGGGCAGATAATTTCCAGCCGTCCAAGGGGAGATAATTTCCAGCAGTGCAAGGGGAGATAATTTCCAGCCGTCCAAGGGGAGATAATTTCCATCCTTCCAAGGGGAGATAATTTCCAGCCGTCCAAGGGGAGATAATTTCCCGCCAGCCAAGGGAAGATAATATTTAAAAAAATCAGGCGGAGATAATTTGTAAAAAAATCAGGGGGAGATAATTTGTAAAAAAATCAGGGGGAGATAATTTGTAAAAAAAAAATCAGGGGGAGATAATTTGTAAAAAAAATCAGGGGGAGATAATTTGTAAAAAAAAAATCAGAGGTAGATAATTTGTAAAAAAAAATCACGGGGACATAATTTGTAAAAAAAATCAAGGGGAGATAATTTCCAGCCGTCCAAGGGGAGATAATTTTCAGCCGTCCAAGGAGAGGTAATTTCTAGCCGTCCAAGGGGAGATAATTTCCAGCCGTCCAAGGGGAGATAATTTCCAGCCGTCCAAGGAGAGATAATTTGTAAAAAAAAAATCAGGTGGAGATAATTTGTAAAAAAAAATCTGGGGGAGATAATTTGTAAAAAAATCAGGGGGCTATAATTTCCAGCGTCCAAGGGGAGATAATTGCCAGCCAGCGAAGGGGAGATAATCTTTTCAAAAATCAGAAGGAGATAATTTGTAAAAAAAATCAGGGGGAGATAATTTGTAAAAACAAAATCAAGGTCAGATAATTTCCAGCCGTCCAAGGGGAGATAATTTCCATCCTTCCAACGGGAGATAATTTCCAGCCGTCCAAGGGGAGATTATTTCCCGCCAGCCAAGGGAAGATAATATTTTAAAAAGTCAGGCGGAGATAATTTGTAAAATAAATCAGGGGGAGATAATTTGTCAAAAAACAGGGGGAGATAATTTGTAAAAAAAAAAATCAGGGGGAGATAATTTGTAAAAAAAAATCAGGGGTAGATAATTTGTAAAAAAAATCAAGGGGAGATAATTTCCAGCTGTCCAAGGGAAGATAATTTCCAGCCCTCCAAGGGGCTATAATTTCCAGTGTCCAAGGGGAGATAATTTCCAGCTAGCGAAGGGGAGATAATTTTTTTTCAAAAAATCAGGGGGAGATTTGTAAAAAAAATCAGAGGGAGATAATTTGTAAAAAAATCAAAGGGAGATAATTTCCAGCCGTCCAAAGAGAGATAATTTCTAGCCGCCCAAGGGGAGATAATTTCCAGCCAAGGGGAGATAATTTCCAGCCGTCCAAGGCGAGATAATTTTTAAAAAAATCAGGTGGAGATAATTTGTAAAAAAAATCAGGGGGAGATAATTTGTAAAAACAAAATCAAGGGCAGATAATTTCCAGCTGTCCAAGGGGAGATAATTTCCAGCCGTGCAAGGGGAGATAATTTCCAGCCGTCCAAGGGGAGATAATTTCCCGCCAGCCAAGGGAAGATAATTTTTAAAAAAATCAGGCGGAGATTGTAAAAAAAATCAGGGGGAGATAATTTGTAAAAAAATCAGGGGGAGATAATTTGTAAAAAAAAAATCAGGGGGAGATAATTTGTAAAAAAATCAGGGGGAAATAATTTGTAAAAAAAAACAGGGGGAGATAATTTGTAAAAAAAAATCAGGGGTAGATAATTTGGAAAAAAAAATCAGGGGGAGATAATTTGTAAAAAAAAATCAGGGGGAGATAATTTGTAAAAAAATCAAGGGGAGATAATTTCCAGCCGTCCAAGGGGAGATAATTTTCAGCCGTCCAAGGAGAGGTAATTTCTAGCCGTTCAAGGGGAGATAATTTCCAGCCGTCCAAGGGGAGATAATTTCCAGCCGTCCAAGGGGAGATAATTTTTAAAAAAAATCAGGCGGAGCTAATTTGTAAAAAAATATCAGGGGGAGATAATTTCCAGCCAGCCAAGGGGAGGTAATTTCCAGCCAGCCAAGGGGAGATATTTGTAAAAAAAAATCAGGGAGAAATAATTTGTAAAAAAAAAATCAGGGGTAGATACTTTGTAGAAGAAATCAAGGGGAGATAATTTCCAGCCGTCCAAGGGGAGATAATTTCCAGCCCTACAAGCGGCTATAATTTCCAGCCGTCCAAAGGAAGATAATTTCCAGCCAGCGAAGGGGAGATAATTTTTTTTTAAATTAGGGGGAGATTTGTAAAAAAAAATCAGGGGGAGATAATCTGTAAAAAAAATCAAGGGGAAATAATTTCCAGCCGTCCAAGGGGAGATAATTTCCAGCCGTCCAAGGGCAGATAATTTCCAGCCGTCCAAGGAGAGGTAATATCTAGCCGTCCAAGGGGAGATAATTTCCAGCCGTCCAAGGGGAGATAATTTCCAGCCGTCCAAGGGGAGATAATTTCCAGCCGTCCAAGGAGACATAATTTCCAGCCGTCCAAGGAGAGGTAATTTCTAGCCGTCCAAGGGAAGATAAATTCCAGCCTCGAAGGGGAGATAATTTCCAGCCATCCAAGGGGAGCTAATTTGTAAAAAAAATCAGGGGGAGATAATTTGTAAAAAAAAATCAGGGGGAGATAATTTGTAAAAAAAATCAAGGGGAGATAATTTCCAACCGTCCAAAGAGAGATAATTTCTAGCCGTCCAAGGGGAGATAATTTCCAGCCAGCGAAGGGGAGATAATTTTTTTAAAAAAATCACTGGGAGATTTGTAAAAAAAATCAGGGGGAGATAATTTGTAAAAAAAATTAAGAGGAGATAATTTCCAGCCGTCCAAAGAGAGATAATTTCTAGCCGTCCAAGGGGAGATAATTTCCAGCCGTCCAAGGGGAGATAATTTTTTAAAAAATCAGGTGGAGATAATTTGAAAAAAAAATCAGGGGAAGATAATTTGTAAAAACAAAATCAAGGGCAGATAATTTCCAGCCGTCCAAGGGGAGATAATTTCCAGCAGTGCAAGGGGAGATAATTTCCAGCCGTCCAAGGGGAGATAATTTCCAGCCGTCCAAGGGGAGATAATTTTCAGCCGTCCAAGGAGAGGTAATTTCTAACCGTCCAAGGGGAGATAATTTCCAGCCGTCCAAGGGGAGATAATTTCCAGCCGTCCAAGGGGAGATAATTTTTAAAAAAAAATCAGGCGGAGATAATTTGTAAAAAAAATCAGGGGGAGATAATTTGTAAAAAAATCAGGGGGAAATAATTTGTAAAAAAAAAAGGGGGAGATAATTTGTAAAAAAAAATCAGGGGGAGATAATCTGGAAAAAAAAATCAGGGGTAGATAATTTGTAAAAAAAAATCAGGGGGAGATAATTTGTAAAAAAAAATAAGGGGGAGATAATTTGTAAAAAATTCAAGGGGAGATAATTTCCAGCCGTCCAAGGGGAGATAATTTTCAGCCGTCCAAGGAGAGGTAATTTCTAGCCGTTCAAGGGGAGATAATTTCCAGCCGTCCAACGGGAGATAATTTCCAGCCGTCCAAGGGGAGATAATTTTTAAAAAAAATCAGGCGTTGCTAATTTGTAAAAAAATAATCAGGGGCAGATAATTTGTAAAAAAAAATCAGGGGGAGATAATTTGTATACAAAATCAAGGGGAGATAATTTCCAGCCGTCCAAGGCGAGATAATTTCCAGCCGTCCAAGGGGAGATAATTTACAGCTGTCCAAGGAGAGGTAATTTCTAGGCGTCCAAGGGGAGATAATTTCCAGCCGTCCAAGGGGAGATAATTTCCAGTCAGCCAAGGGGAGATAATTTCCAGCCAGCCAAGGCGAGATATTTGTAAAAAAAATCAGGGAGAGATAATTTGTAAAAAAAAAATCAGGGGTAGATAATTTGTAGAAGACATAAAGGGGAGATAATTTCCAGCCGTCCAAGGGGAGAAAATTTCCATCCAGCCAAGGGGAGATAATTTTAAAAAAAAAATCAGGCGGAGATAATTTGTAAAAAAAAATCAGGGGGAGATAATTAGTAAAAAAAATCAAGGGGAGATAATTTCCAGCCGTCCAAGGGGAGATAATTTCCAGCCCTACAAGCAGCTATAATTTCGAGCCGTCCAAAGGGAGATAATTTCCAGCCAGCGAAGGGGAGATAATTTATTTTTAAATTAGGGGGAGATTTGTAAAAAAAATCAGGGGGAGATAATTTGTAAAAAAAATCAAGGGAAAATAATTTCCAGCCGTCCAAGGGGAGATAATTTCCAGCTTTTCAAGGGGAGATAATTTCCAGCCGTCCAAGGGGAGATAATTTTTTTTTAAAAATCAGGCGGAGATAATTTGTAAAAAAAAATCAGGGGGAGATAATTTGTAAAAAAAAATCGGGGAGATAATTTGTAAAAAAAAATCAGGGGGAGATAATATGTAAAAAAAATCAAGGGGAGATAATTTCCAGCCGTCCGAGGGAAGATAATATCCAGCCCTCCAAGGGGCTATAATTTCCAGCGTCCAAGGGGAGATAATTTCCAGCCAGCGAAAGGGAGATTATTTTTTTAAAAAAATCACTGGGAGATTTGTAAAAAAAATCAGGGGGAGATAATTTGTAAAAAAAATCAAGGGGAGATAATTTCCAGCCGTCCTAAGAGAGATAATTTCTAGCCGTCCAAGGGGAGATAATTTCCAGCCGTGCAAGGGGAGATAATTTCCAGCCGTCCAAGGGGAGATAATTTCCATCCTTCCAAGGGGAGATAATTTCCAGCCGTCCAAGGGGAGATTATTTCCCGCCAGCCAAGGGAAGATAATATTTAAAAAAATCAGGCGGAGATAATTTGTAAAATAAATCAGGGGGAGATAATTTGTAAAAAAATCAGGGGGAGATAATTTGTAAAAAAATCAGGCGGAGATAATTTGTAAAAAAAAATCAGGGGTAGATAATATGTAAAATAAAATCAGGGGGAGATAATTTGAAAAAAAAAAAATCAGGGGGAGATAATTTGTAAAAAAAATCAAGGGGAGATAATTTTCAGCCGTCCAAGGAGAGGTAAATTCTAGCCGTCAAAGGGGAGATAATTTCCAGCCGTCCAAGGGGAGATAATTTCCAGCCGTCCAAGGGGAGATAATTTTAAAAAAAAAATCAGGCGGAGATAATTTGTAAAAAAAAATCAGGGGAAGATAATTTGTAAAAAAAAATCAGGGGGAGATAATTTGTAAAAAAAATCAAGGGGAGATAATTTCCAGCCGTCCAAGGGAAGATAATTTCCAGCCTCCAAGGGGCTATAATTTCCAGCGTCCAAGGGGAGATAATTTCCAGCCAGCGAAGGGGAGACAATTTTTTTTAAAAAATCACTGGGAGATTTGTAAAAAAAATCAGGGGGAGATAATTTGTAAAAAGAATCAAGGGTAGATAATTTCCAGCCGTCCAAAGAGAGATAATTTCTAGCCGTCCAAGGGGAGATAATTTCCAGCCAAGGGGAGATAATTTCCAGCCGTCCAAGAGGAGATAATTTTTTTAAATATCAGGTGGAGATAATTTGTAAAAAAAATCAGGGGGAGATAATTTGTAAAAACAAAATCAAGGGCAGATAATTTCCAGCCGTCCAAGGGGAGATAATTTCCAGCCGTGCAAGGGGAGATAATTTTTAAAAAAAATCAGGGGGAGATAATTTCCAGCCGTCCAAGGGGAGATAATTTTCAGCCGTCCAAGGAGAGGTAATTTCTAGCCGTCCAAGGGGAGATAATTTCCAGCCGTGCAAGGGGAGATAATTTCCAGCCGTCCAAGGGGAGATAATTTCCATCCTTCCAAGGGGAGATAATTTCCAGCCGTCCAAGGGGAGATAATTTCCAGCCAGCGAAGGGGAGATAATTTTTTTTTTAAATCAGGGGTAGATTGGTAAAAAAAAATCAGGGGGAGATAATTTGTAAAAAAATCAAGGGGAGATAATTTCCAGCCGTCGAAGGAGAGATAATTTATAGCCGTCAAGGGGAGATAATTTCCAGCCGTCCAAGGGGAGATAATTTTTTTTTTCAAATCAGGGGAGATAATTTGTAAAAAAAATCAGGGGGAGATAATTTGTGAAAAAAATCAGGGGGAGATAATTTGTAAAAAAAAATCAGGGGGAGCTAATTTGTAAAAAAATATCAGGGGGAGATAATTTCCAGCCAGCCAAGGGGAGGTAATTTCCAGCCAGCCAAGGGGAGATATTTGTAAAAAAAAATCAGGGAGAAATAATTTGTAAAAAAAAAATCAGGGGTAGATACTTTGTAGAAGAAATCAAGGGGAGATAATTTCCAGCCGTCCAAGGGGAGATAATTTCCATCCAGCCAAGGGGAGATAATTTTTTTAAAAAAATCAGGCGGAGATAATTTGTAAAAAAAAATCAAGGGGAGATAATTTCCAGCCGTCCAAGGGGAGATAATTTCCAGCCCTACAAGCGGCTATAATTTCCAGCCGTCCAAAGGAAGATAATTTCCAGCCAGCGAAGGGGAGATAATTTTTTTTTAAATTAGGGGGAGATTTGTAAAAAAAAATCAGGGGGAGATAATCTGTAAAAAAAATCAAGGGGAAATAATTTCCAGCCGTCCAAGGGGAGATAATTTCCAGCCGTCCAAGGGCAGATAATTTCCAGCCGTCCAAGGAGAGGTAATATCTAGCCGTCCAAGGGAAGATAATTTCCAGCCGTCCAAGGGGAGATAATTTCCAGCCGTCCAAGGGGAGATAATTTCCAGCCGTCCAAGGAGACATAATTTCCAGCCGTCCAAGGAGAGGTAATTTCTAGCCGTCGAAGGGAAGATAAATTCCAGCCTCGAAGGGGAGATAATTTCCAGCCAGCCAAGGGGAGCTAATTTGTAAAAAAAATCAGGGGGAGATAATTAGTAAAAAAAAATCAAGGGGAGATAATTTGTAAAAAAAAATCAGGGGGAGATAATTTGTAAAAAAAAATCAGGGGGAGATAATTTGTAAAAAAAATCAAGGGGAGATAATTTCCAGCCGTCCAAAGAGAGATAATTTCTAGCCGTCCAAGGGGAGATAATTTCCAGCCAGCGAAGGGGAGATAATTTTTTTTTAAAAATAACTGGGAGATTTGTAAAAAAAATCAGGGGGAGATAATTTGTAAAAAAAATTAAGAGGAGATAATTTCCAGCCGTCCAAAGAGAGATAATTTCTAGCCGTCCAAGGGGAGATAATTTCCAGCCGTCCAAGGGGAGATAATTTTTTAAAAAATCAGGTGGAGATAATTTGAAAAAAAAATCAGGGGAAGATAATTTGTAAAAACAAAATCAAGGGCAGATAATTTCCAGCCGTCCAAGGGGAGATAATTTCCAGCAGTGCAAGGGGAGATAATTTCCAGCCGTCCAAGGGGAGATAATTTCCAGCCGTCCAAGGGGAGATAATTTTCAGCCGTCCAAGGAGAGGTAATTTCTAGCCGTCCAAGGGGAGATAATTTCCAGCCGTCCAAGGGGAGATAATTTCCAGCCGTCCAAGGGGAGATAATTTTTTAAAAAAAATCAGGCGGAGATAATTTGTAAAAAAAATCAGGGGGAGATAATTTGTAAAAAAAAATCAGGGGGAGATAATTTGTAAAAAAAAATCAGGGGGAGATAATTTGTAAAAAAAATCAAGGGGAGATAATTTCCAGCCGGCCAAGGGAAGATAATTTCCAGCCCTCCAAGGGGCTATAATTTCCAGCGTCCAAGGGGAGATAATTTCCATCCTTCCAAGGGGAGATAATTTCCAGCCGTCAAAGGGGAGATAATTTCCCGCCAGCCAAGGGAAGATAATATTTTAAAAAATCAGGCGGAGATAATTTGTAAAAAAAATCAGGGGGAGATAATTTGTAAAAAAATCAGGGGGAGATAATTTGTAAAAAAAATCAGGGGGAGATAATTTGTAAAAAAAAATCAGGGGTAGATAATTTGTAAAAAAATCAATGGGAGATAATTTCCAGCCGTCCAAGGGGAGATAATTTTCAGCCGTCCAAGGAGAGGTAATTTCTAGCCGTCCAAGGGGAGATAATTTCCAGCCGTCCAAGGGGAGATAATTTCCAGCCGTCCAAGGGGAGATAATTTAAAAAAAAAATCAGGCGGAGATAATTTGTAAAAAAAAAATCAGGGGGAGATAATTTGTAAAAAAAAATCAGGGGAAGATAATTTGTAAAAACAAAATCAAGGGCAGATAATTTGTCCAAGGGGAGATAATTTCCAGCCAGCGAAGGGGAGATAATTTTTTTAAAAAAATCACTGGGAGATTTGTAAAAAAAATCAGGGGGAGATAATTTGTAAAAAAAATCAAGGGGAGATAATTTCCAGCCGTCCAAAGAGAGATAATTTCTAGCCGTCCAAGGGGAGATATTTTCCAGCCAAGGGGAGATAATTTCCAGCCGTCCAAGGGGAGATAATTTGTAAAAAAAATCAGGGGGAGATAATTTGTAAAAAAAAATCAGGGGGAGGTAATTTGTAAAAAAAAATCAGGGGGAGATAATTTGTAAAAAAAATCAAGGGGAGATAATTTCCAGCCGTCCAAAGAGAGATAATTTCTAGCCGTCCAAGGGGAAATAATTTCCAGCCAGCGAAGGGGAGATAATTTTTTTAAAAAAAATCACTGGGAGATTTGTAAAAAAAATCAGGGGGAGATAATTTGTAAAAAAAATCAAGAGTAGATAATTTCCAGCCTTCCAAAGAGAGATAATTTCTAGCCGTCCAAGGGGAGATAATTTCCGGCCGTCCAAGGGGAGATAATTTTTTAAAAAATCAGGTGGAGATAATTTGAAAAAAAAATCAGGTGGAGATAATTTGTAAAAACAAAATCAAGGGCAGATAATTTCCAGCCGTCCAAGGGGAGATAATTTCCAGCAGTGCAAGGGGAGATAATTTCCAGCCGTCCAAGGGGAGATAATTTCCATCCTTCCAAGGGGAGATAATTTCCAGCCGTCCAAGGGGAGATAATTTCCCGCCAGCCAAGGGAAGATAATATTTAAAAAAATCAGGCGGAGATAATTTGTAAAAAAATCAGGGGGAGATAATTTGTAAAAAAATCAGGGGGAGATAATTTGTAAAAAAAAAATCAGGGGGAGATAATTTGTAAAAAAAATCAGGGGGAGATAATTTGTAAAAAAAAAATCAGAGGTAGATAATTTGTAAAAAAAAATCACGGGGACATAATTTGTAAAAAAAATCAAGGGGAGATAATTTCCAGCCGTCCAAGGGGAGATAATTTTCAGCCGTCCAAGGAGAGGTAATTTCTAGCCGTCCAAGGGGAGATAATTTCCAGCCGTCCAAGGGGAGATAATTTCCAGCCGTCCAAGGGGAGATAATTTGTAAAAAAAAAATCAGGTGGAGATAATTTGTAAAAAAAAATCTGGGGGAGATAATTTGTAAAAAAATCAGGGGGCTATAATTTCCAGCGTCCAAGGGGAGATAATTGCCAGCCAGCGAAGGGGAGATAATCTTTTCAAAAATCAGAAGGAGATAATTTGTAAAAAAAATCAGGGGGAGATAATTTGTAAAAACAAAATCAAGGTCAGATAATTTCCAGCCGTCCAAGGGGAGATAATTTCCATCCTTCCAACGGGAGATAATTTCCAGCCGTCCAAGGGGAGATTATTTCCCGCCAGCCAAGGGAAGATAATATTTTAAAAAGTCAGGCGGAGATAATTTGTAAAATAAATCAGGGGGAGATAATTTGTCAAAAAACAGGGGGAGATAATTTGTAAAAAAAAAATCAGGGGGAGATAATTTGTAAAAAAAAATCAGGGGTAGATAATTTGTAAAAAAAATCAAGGGGAGATAATTTCCAGCTGTCCAAGGGAAGATAATTTCCAGCCCTCCAAGGGGCTATAATTTCCAGTGTCCAAGGGGAGATAATTTCCAGCTAGCGAAGGGGAGATAATTTTTTTTCAAAAAATCAGGGGGAGATTTGTAAAAAAAATCAGAGGGAGATAATTTGTAAAAAAATCAAAGGGAGATAATTTCCAGCCGTCCAAAGAGAGATAATTTCTAGCCGCCCAAGGGGAGATAATTTCCAGCCAAGGGGAGATAATTTCCAGCCGTCCAAGGCGAGATAATTTTTAAAAAAATCAGGTGGAGATAATTTGTAAAAAAAATCAGGGGGAGATAATTTGTAAAAACAAAATCAAGGGCAGATAATTTCCAGCTGTCCAAGGGGAGATAATTTCCAGCCGTGCAAGGGGAGATAATTTCCAGCCGTCCAAGGGGAGATAATTTCCCGCCAGCCAAGGGAAGATAATTTTTAAAAAAATCAGGCGGAGATTGTAAAAAAAATCAGGGGGAGATAATTTGTAAAAAAATCAGGGGGAGATAATTTGTAAAAAAAAAATCAGGGGGAGATAATTTGTAAAAAAAAATCAGGGGGAGATAAATTGTAAAAAAAAATCAGGGGGAGATAATTTGTAAAAAAAATCAGGGGTAGATAATTTGTAAAAAAAAATCAGGGGGAGATAATTTGTAAAAAAAAATCAGGGGGAGATAATTTGTAAAAAAAATCAAGGGGAGATAATTTGCAGCCGTCCAAGGGGAGATAATTTTCAGCCGTCCAAGGAGAGGTAATTTCTAGCCGTCCAAGGGGAGATAATTTCCAGCCGTCCAAGGGGAGATAATTTCCAGCCGTCCAAGGGGAGATAATTTCCAGCCGTCCAAGGGGAGATAATTTCCAGCCGTCCAAGGAGACATAATTTCCAGCCGTCCAAAAGAGGTAATTTGTAAAAAAAATCAGGGGGAGATAATTTGTAAAAAAAATCAGGGGGAGATAATTTGTAAAAAAAAATCAGGGGGAGATAATTTGTAAAAAAAAATCAGGGGGAGATAATTTGTAAAAAAAATCAAGGGGAGATAATTTCCAGCCGTCCAAAGAGAGATAATTTCTAGCCGTCCAAGGGGAGATAATTTCCAGCCAGCGAAGGGGAGATAATTTTTAAAAAAAAATCACTGGGTGATTTGTAAAAAAAATCAGGGGGAGATAATTTGTAAAAAAAATCAAGAGGAGATAATTTCCAGCCGTCCAAAGAGAGATAATTTCTAGCCGTCCAAGGGGAGATAATTTCCAGCCGTCCAAGGGGAGATAACTTTTTAAAAAATCAGGTGGAGATAATTTGAAAAAAAAATCAGGGGAAGATAATTTGTAAAAACAAAATCAAAGGCAGATAATTTCCAGCCGTCCAAGGGGAGATAATTTCCAGCAGTGCAAGGGGAGATAATTTCCAGCCGTCCAAGGGGAGATAATTTCCATCCTTCCAAGGGGAGATAACTTCCAGCCGTCCAAGGGGAGATAATTTCCCGCCAGCCAAGGGAAGATAATATTTAAAAAAATCAGGCGGAGATAATTTGTAAAAAAAAATCAAGGGGAGATAATTTCCAGCCGTCCAAGGGGAGATAATTTCCATCCAGCCAAGGGGAGATAATTTTTTTAAAAAAATCAGGCGGAGATAATTTGTAAAAAAAAATCAAGGGGAGATAATTTCCAGCCGTCCAAGGGGAGATAATTTCCAGCCCTACAAGCGGCTATAATTTCCAGCCGTCCAAAGGAAGATAATTTCCAGCCAGCGAAGGGGAGATAATTTTTTTTTAAATTAGGGGGAGATTTGTAAAAAAAAATCAGGGGGAGATAATCTGTAAAAAAAATCAAGGGGAAATAATTTCCAGCCGTCCAAGGGGAGATAATTTCCAGCCGTCCAAGGGCAGATAATTTCCAGCCGTCCAAGGAGAGGTAATATCTAGCCGTCCAAGGGGAGATAATTTCCAGCCGTCCAAGGGGAGATAATTTCCAGCCGTCCAAGGGGAGATAATTTCCAGCCGTCCAAGGAGACATAATTTCCAGCCGTCCAAGGAGAGGTAATTTCTAGCCGTCCAAGGGAAGATAAATTCCAGCCTCGAAGGGGAGATAATTTCCAGCCAGCCAAGGGGAGCTAATTTGTAAAAAAAATCAGGGGGAGATAATTAGTAAAAAAAAATCAAGGGGAGATAATTTGTAAAAAAAAATCAGGGGGAGATAATTTGTAAAAAAAAATCAGGGGGAGATAATTTGTAAAAAAAATCAAGGGGAGATAATTTCCAGCCGTCCAAAGAGAGATAATTTCTAGCCGTCCAAGGGGAGATAATTTGCAGCCAGCGAAGGGTAGATAATTTTTTTTAAAAAATCACTGGGAGATTTGTAAAAAAAATCAGGGGGAGATAATTTGTAAAAAAAATTAAGAGGAGATAATTTCCAGCCGTCCAAAGAGAGATAATTTCTAGCCGTCCAAGGGGAGATAATTTCCAGCCGTCCAAGGGGAGATAATTTTTTAAAAAATCAGGTGGAGATAATTTGAAAAAAAAATCAGGGGAAGATAATTTGTAAAAACAAAATCAAGGGCAGATAATTTCCAGCCGTCCAAGGGGAGATAATTTCCAGCAGTGCAAGGGGAGATAATTTCCAGCCGTCCAAGGGGAGATAATTTCCAGCCGTCCAAGGGGAGATAATTTTCAGCCGTCCAAGGAGAGGTAATTTCTAGCCGTCCAAGGGGAGATAATTTCCAGCCGTCCAAGGGGAGATAATTTCCAGCCGTCCAAGGGGAGATAATTTTTAAAAAAAAATCAGGCGGAGATAATTTGTAAAAAAAATCAGGGGGAGATAATTTGTAAAAAAAAATCAGGGGGAGATAATTTG
This sequence comes from Eledone cirrhosa, assembly GCA_964016885.1. Taxonomy (NCBI): domain Eukaryota; kingdom Metazoa; phylum Mollusca; class Cephalopoda; order Octopoda; family Eledonidae; genus Eledone; species Eledone cirrhosa. The sequence goes on along the minus strand of OZ024743.1, from coordinate 140,090,538 downwards.
TAAAAAAAAATCAGGGGGAGATAATTTGTAAAAAAAATCAAGGGGAGATAATTTCCAGCCGGCCAAGGGAAGATAATTTCCAGCCCTCCAAGGGGCTATAATTTCCAGCGTCCAAGGGGAGATAATTTCCATCCTTCCAAGGGGAGATAATTTCCAGCCGTCAAAGGGGAGATAATTTCCCGCCAGCCAAGGGAAGATAATATTTAAAAAAATCAGGCGGAGATAATTTGTAAAAAAAATCAGGGGGAGATAATTTGTAAAAAAATCAGGGGGAGATAATTTGTAAAAAAAATCAGGGGGAGATAATTTGTAAAAAAAAATCAGGGGTAGATAATTTGTAAAAAAATCAATGGGAGATAATTTCCAGCCGTCCAAGGGGAGATAATTTTCAGCCGTCCAAGGAGAGGTAATTTCTAGCCGTCCAAGGGGAGATAATTTCCAGCCGTCCAAGGGGAGATAATTTCCAGCCGTCCAAGGGGAGATAATTTAAAAAAAAAATCAGGCGGAGATAATTTGTAAAAAAAAAATCAGGGGGAGATAATTTGTAAAAAAAAATCAGGGGAAGATAATTTGTAAAAACAAAATCAAGGGCAGATAATTTGTCCAAGGGGAGATAATTTCCAGCCAGCGAAGGGGAGATAATTTTTTTAAAAAAATCACTGGGAGATTTGTAAAAAAAATCAGGGGGAGATAATTTGTAAAAAAAATCAAGGGGAGATAATTTCCAGCCGTCCAAAGAGAGATAATTTCTAGCCGTCCAAGGGGTGATATTTTCCAGCCAAGGGGAGATAATTTCCAGCCGTCCAAGGGGAGATAATTTGTAAAAAAAATCAGGGGGAGATAATTTGTAAAAAAAAATCAGGGGGAGACAATTTGTAAAAAAAAATCAGGGGGAGATAATTTGTAAAAAAAATCAAGGGGAGATAATTTCCAGCCGTCCAAAGAGAGATAATTTCTAGCCGTCCAAGGGGAGATAATTTCCAGCCAGCGAAGGGGAGATAATTTTTTTTTAAAAAATCACTGGGAGATTTGTAAAAAAAATCAGGGGGAGATAATTTGTAAAAAAAATCAAGAGGAGATAATTTCCAGCCTTCCAAAGAGAGATAATTTCTAGCCGTCCAAGGGGAGATAATTTCCGGCCGTCCAAGGGGAGATAATTTTTTAAAAAATCAGGTGGAGATAATTTGAAAAAAAAATCAGGTGGAGATAATTTGTAAAAACAAAATCAAGGGCAGATAATTTCCAGCCGTCCAAGGGGAGATAATTTCCAGCAGTGCAAGGGGAGATAATTTCCAGCCGTCCAAGGGGAGATAATTTCCATCCTTCCAAGGGGAGATAATTTCCAGCCGTCCAAGAGGAGATAATTTCCCGCCAGCCAAGGGAAGATAATATTTAAAAAAATCAGGCGGAGATAATTTGTAAAAAAATCAGGGGGAGATAATTTGTAAAAAAATCAGGGGGAGATAATTTGTAAAAAAAAAATCAGGGGGAGATAATTTGTAAAAAAAATCAGGGGGAGATAATTTGTAAAAAAAAAATCAGAGATAATTTCCAGCCCTCCAAGGGGCTATAATTTCCAGTGTCCAAGGGGAGATAATTTCCAGCTAGCGAAGGGGAGATAATTTTTTTTCAAAAAATCAGGGGGAGATTTGTAAAAAAAATCAGAGGGAGATAATTTGTAAAAAAATCAAAGGGAGATAATTTCCAGCCGTCCAAAGAGAGATAATTTCTAGCCGTCCAAGCGGAGATAATTTCCAGCCAAGGGGAGATAATTTCCAGCCGTCCAAGGCGAGATAATTTTTAAAAAAATCAGGGGGAGATTTGTAAAAAAAATCAGGGGGAGATAATTTGTAAAAACAAAATCAAGGGCAGATAATTTCCAGCTGTCCAAGGGGAGATAATTTCCAGCCGTGCAACAGGAGATAATTTCCAGCCGTCCAAGGGGAGATAATTTCCCGCCAGCCAAGGGAAGATAATTTTAAAAAAAATCAGGCGGAGATTGTAAAAAAAATCAGGGGGAGATAATTTGTAAAAAAATCAGGGGGAGATAATTTGTAAAAAAAAAATCAGGGGGAGATAATTTGTAAAAAAAAATCAGGGGGAGATAAATTGTAAAAAAAAATCAGGGGGAGATAATTTGTAAAAAAAATCAGGGGTAGATAATTTGTAAAAAAAAATCAGGGGGAGATAATTTGTAAAAAAAAATCAGGGGGAGATAATTTGTAAAAAAAATCAAGGGGAGATAATTTGCAGCCGTCCAAGGGGAGATAATTTTCAGCCGTCCAAGGAGAGGTAATTTCTAGCCGTCCAAGGGGAGATAATTTCCAGCCGTCCAAGGGGAGATAATTTCCAGCCGTCCAAGGGGAGATAATTTCCAGCCGTCCAAGGGGAGATAATTTCCAGCCGTCCAAGGAGACATAATTTCCAGCCGTCCAAAAGAGGTAATTTGTAAAAAAAATCAGGGGGAGATAATTTGTAAAAAAAAATCAGGGGGAGATAATTTGTAAAAAAAAATCAGGGGGAGATAATTTGTAAAAAAAAATCAGGGGGAGATAATTTGTAAAAAAAATCAAGGGGAGATAATTTCCAGCCGTCCAAAGAGAGATAATTTCTAGCCGTCCAAGGGGAGATAATTTCCAGCCAGCGAAGGGGAGATAATTTTAAAAAAAAAATCACTGGGAGATTTGTAAAAAAAATCAGGGCGAGATAATTTGTAAAAAAAATCAAGAGGAGATAATTTCCAGCCGTCCAAAGAGAGATAATTTCTAGCCATCCAAGGGGAGATAATTTCCAGCCGTCCAAGGGGAGATAATTTTTTAAAAAATCAGGTGGAGATAATTTGAAAAAAAAATCAGGGGAAGATAATTTGTAAAAACAAAATCAAAGGCAGATAATTTACAGCCTTCCAAGGGGAGATAATTTCCAGCAGTGCAAGGGGAGATAATTTCCAGCCGTCCAAGGGGAGATAATTTCCATCCTTCCAAGGGGAGATAATTTCCAGCCGTCCAAGGGGAGATAATTTCCCGCCAGCCAAGGGAAGATAATATTTAAAAAAATCAGGCGGAGATAATTTGTAAAAAAATCAGGGGGAGATAATTTGCAAAAAAATCAGGGGGAGATAATTTGTAAAAAAAATCAGGGGGAGATAACTTGTAAAAAAAAATTAGGAGTAGATAATTTGTAAAAAAAAATCAGGGGGACATAATTTGTAAAAAAAAATCAAGGGGAGATAATTTCCAGCCGTCCAAGGGGAGATAATTTTCAGCCGTCCAAGGAGAGGTAATTTCTAGCCGTCCAAGGGGAGATAATTTCCAGCCGTCCAAGGGGAGATAATTTCCAGCCGTCCAAGGGGAGATAATTTAAAAAAAAAATCAGGCGGAGATAATTTGTAAAAAAATATCAGGTGGAGATAATTTGTAAAAAAAAATCAGGGGGAGATAATTTGTAAAAAAATCAGGGGGCTATAATTTCCAGCGTCCAAGGGGAGATAATTTCCAGCCAGCGAAGGGGAGATAATTTTAAAAAAAAAATCACTGGGAGATTTGTAAAAAAAATCAAGGGGAGATAATTTCCAGCCGTCCAAAGAGAGATAATTTCTAGCCGTCCAAGGGGAGATAATTTCCAGCCAAGGGGAGATAATTTCCAGCCGTCCAAGGGGAGATAATTTTTTCAAAAATCAGAAGGAGATAATTTGTAAAAAAAATCAGGGGGAGATAATTTGTAAAAACAAAATCAAGGTCAGATAATTTCCAGCCGCCCAAGGGGAGATAATTTCCATCCTTCCAAGGGGAGATAATTTCCAGCCGTCCAAGGGGAGATTATTTCCCGCCAGCCAAGGGAAGATAATATTTAAAAAAATCAGGCGGAGATAATTTGTAAAATAAATCAGGGGGAGATAATTTGTAAAAAAACAGGGGGAGATAATTTGTAAAAAAAAAATCAGGGGGAGATAATTTGTAAAAAAAAATCAGTGGGAGATAATTTGTAAAAAAAATCAAGGGGAGATAATTTCCAGCCGTCCAAGGGAAGATAATTTCCAGCCCTCCAAGGGAAGATAACTTCCAGCCCTCCAAGGGGCTATAATTTCCAGCGTCCAAGGGGAGATAATTTCCAGCCAGCGAAGGGGAGATAATTTTTTAAAAAAATCACTGGGAGATTTGTAAAAAAAATCAGGGGGAGATAATTTGTAAAAAAAATCAAGGGGAGATAATTTACAGCCGTCCAAAGAGAGATAATTTCTAGCCGTCCAAGGGGAGATAATTTCCAGCCAAGGGGAGATAATTTCCAGCCGTCCAAGGGGAGATAATTTTTTAAAAAATCAGGTGGAGATAATCTGTAAAAAAAATCAGGGGAAGATAATTTGTAAAAACAAAATCAAGGGCAGATAATTTCCAGCCGTCCAAGGGGAGATAATTTCCAGCAGTGCAAGGGGAGATAATTTCCAGCCGTCCAAGGGGAGATAATTTCCATCCTTCCAAGGGGAGATAATTTCCAGGCGTCCAAGGGGAGATTATTTCCCGCCAGCCAAGGGAAGATAATATTTAAAAAAATCAGGCGGAGATAATTTGTAAAAAAAATCAGGGGGAGATAATTTGTAAAAAAATCAGGGGGAAATAATTTGTAAAAAAAAACAGGGGGAGATAATTTGTAAAAAAAAATCAGGGGGAGATAATCTGGAAAAAAAAATCAGGGGTAGATAATTTGTAAAAAAAAATCAGGGGGAGATAATTTGTAAAAAAAAATAAGGGGGAGATAATTTGTAAAAAATTCAAGGGGAGATAATTTCCAGCCGTCCAAGGGGAGATAATTTTCAGCCGTCCAAGGAGAGGTAATTTCTAGCCGTTCAAGGGGAGATAATTTCCAGCCGTCCAAGGGGAGATAATTTGCAGCCGTCCAAGGGGAGATAATTTTTAAAAAAAATCAGGCGTTGCTAATTTGTAAAAAAATAATCAGGGGCAGATAATTTGTAAAAAAAAATCAGGGGGAGATAATTTGTATACAAAATCAAGGGGAGATAATTTCCAGCCGTCCAAGGCGAGATAATTTCCAGCCGTCCAAGGGGAGATAATTTACAGCTGTCCAAGGAGAGGTAATTTCTAGGCGTCCAAGGGGAGATAATTTCCAGCCGTCCAAGGGGAGATAATTTCCAGTCAGCCAAGGGGAGATAATTTCCAGCCAGCCAAGGAGAGATATTTGTAAAAAAAATCAGGGAGAGATAATTTGTAAAAAAAAAATCAGGGGTAGATAATTTGTAGAAGACATAAAGGGGAGATAATTTCCAGCCGTCCAAGGGGAGAAAATTTCCAGCCCTACAAGCAGCTATAATTTCCAGCCGTCCAAAGGGAGATAATTTCCAGCCAGCGAAGGGTAGATAATTTTTTTTTAAATTAGGGGGAGATTTGTAAAAAAAATCAGGGGGAGATAATTTGTAAAAAAAATCAAGGGGAAATAATTTCCAGCCGTCCAAGGGAGATAATTTCCAGCCGTCCAAGGGGAGATAATTTCCAGCCGTCCAAGGAGAGGTAATTTCTAGCCGTCCAAGGGGAGATAATTTCCAGCCGTCCAAGGGGAGATAATTTCCAGCCGTCCAAGGGGAGATAATTTCCAGCCGTTCAAGGGGAGATAATTTCCAGCCGTCCAAGGAGAGGTAATTTCTAGCCGTCCAAGGGGAGCTAATTTCCAGCCGTCCAAGGGGAGATAAATACCAGCCTCCAAGGGGAGATAATTTCCAGCCAGCCAAGGGGAGATAATTTGTAAAAAAATCAGGGGGAGATAATTTGTAAAAAAAATCAGGGGGAGATAATTTGTAAAAAAAAAATCAGCGGGAGATAATTTGTAAAAAAAAATCAGGGGGAGATAATTTGTAAAAAAATCAAGGGGAGATAATTTCCAGCCGTCCAAGGGGAGATAATTTTCAGCCGTCCAAGGAGAGGTAATTTCTAGCCGTCCAAGGGGAGATAATTTCCAGCCGTCCAAGGGGAGATAATTTCCAGCCGTCCAAAGGGAGATAATTTTTAAAAAAAAATCAGGCGGAGATAATTTGTAAAAAAAAAATCAGGGGGAGATAATTTGTAAAAAAAAATCGGGGAGATAATTTGTAAAAAAAAATCAGGGGGAGATAATATGTAAAAAAAATCAAGGGGAGATAATTTCCAGCCGTCCAAGGGAAGATAATTTCCAGCCCTCCAAGGGGCTATAATTTCCAGCGTCCAAGGGGAGATAATTTCCAGCCAGCGAAAGGGAGATAATTTTTTTAAAAAAATCACTGGGAGATTTGTAAAAAAAATCAGGGGGAGATAATTTGTAAAAAAAATCAAGGGGAGATAATTTCCAGCCGTCCAAAGAGAGATAATTTCTAGCCGTCCAAGGGGAGATAATTTCCAGCCAAGGGGAGATAATTTCCAGCCGTCCAAGGGGAGATAATTTCCAGCCGTGCAAGGGGAGATAATTTCCAGCCGTCCAAGGGGAGATAATTTCCATCCTTCCAAGGGGAGATAATTTCCAGCCGTCCAAGGGGAGATTATTTCCCGCCAGCCAAGGGAAGATAATATTTAAAAAAATCAGGCGGAGATAATTTGTAAAATAAATTAGGGGGAGATAATTTGTAAAAAAATCAGGGGGAGATAATTTGTAAAAAAGATCAGGTGGAGATAATTTGTAAAAAAAAATCAGGGGTAGATAATATGTAAAATAAAATCAGGGGGAGATAATTTGTAAAAAAGATCAGGTGGAGATAATTTGTAAAAAATCAAGGGGAGATAATTTCCAGCCGTCGAAGGAGAGATAATTTATAGCCGTCCAAGGGGAGATAATTTCCAGCAAGCCAAGGGAGATAATTTTTTAAAAAAATCAGGCGGAGATGATTTGTAAAAAAAAATCAGGTGGAGATAATTTGTTAAAAAAAATCAGGGGGCGATAATTTCCAGCCGTCCAAGGGGAGATAATTTCCAGCCGTCCAAGGGGAGATAATTTTTTTTTTTAAATCAGGGGAGATAATTTATAAAAAAAATCAGGGGGAGATAATTTGTGAAAAAAATCAGGGGGAGATAATTTGTAAAAAAAAATCAGGGGGAGCTAATTTGTAAAAAAATATCAGTGGGAGATAATTTCCAGCCAGCCAAGGGGAGATAATTTGTAAAAAAAATCAATGGGAGATAATTTCCAGCCGTCCAAGGGGAGATAATTTCCAGCCAGCCAAGGGGAGATAATTTACAGCCAGCCAAGGGGAGATATTTGTAAAAAAAAATCAGGGAGAGATAATTTGTAAAAAAAAAATCAGGGGGAGATAATTTGTAAAAAAAATCAGGGGGTGATAATTTGTAAAAAAATCAAGGGGAGATAATTTCCAGCCGTCCAAGGGAAGATAATTTCCAGCCTCCAAGGGGCTATAATTTCCAGCGTCCAAGGGGAGATAATTTCCAGCCAGCGAAGGGGAGATAATTTCCAGCCAGCGAAGGGGAGATAATTTTTTTTAAAAAATCAGGCGGAGATAATTTGTAAAAAAAAATCAGGGTGAGATAATTAGTAAAAAAAATCAAGGGCAGATAATTTCCAGCCGTCCAAGGGGAGATAATTTCCAGCCCTACAAGCGGCTATAATTTCCAGCCGTCCAAAGGAAGATAATTTCCAGCCAGCGAAGGGGAGATAATTTTTTTTTAAATTAGGGGGAGATTTGTAAAAAAAAATCAGGGGGAGATAATTTGTAAAAAAAATCAAGGGGAATTAATTTCCAGCCGTCCAAGGGGAGATAATTTCCAGCCGTCCAAGGGCAGATAATTTCCATCCGTCTAAGGAGAGGTAATATCTAGCCGTCCAAGGGGAGATAATTTCCAGCCGTCCAAGGGGAGATAATTTCCAGCCGTCCAAGGGGAGATAATTTTTTAAAAAATCAGGTGGAGATAATTTGTAAAAAAAATCAGGGGAAGATAATTTGTAAAAACAAAATCAAGGGCAGATAATTTCCAGCCGTCCAAGGGGAGATAATTTCCAGCAGTGCAAGGGGAGATAATTTCCAGCCGTCCAAGGGGAGATAATTTCCATCCTTCCAAGGTGAGATAATTTCCAGGCGTCCAAGGGGAGATAATTTCCCGCCAGCCAAGGGAAGATAATATTTTAAAAAATCAGGCGGAGATAATTTGTAAAAAAAATCAGGGGGAGATAATTTGGAAAAAAAAATCAGGGGGAGATAATTTGTAAAAAAATCAGGGGGCTATAATTTCCAGCGTCCAAGGGGAGATAATTTCCAGCCAGCGAAGGGGAGATAATTTTTTTAAAAAATCACTGGGAGATTTGTAAAAAAAATCAAGGGGAGATAATTTCCAGCCGTCCAAAGAGAGATAATTTCTAGCCGTCCAAGGGGAGATAATTTCCAGCCAAGGGGAGATAATTTCCAGCCGTCCAAGGGGAGATAATTTTTTCAAAAATCAGAAGGAGATAATTTGTAAAAAAAATCAGGGGGAGATAATTTGTAAAAACAAAATCAAGGTCAGATAATTTCCAGCCGCCCAAGGGGAGATAATTTCCATCCTTCCAAGGGGAGATAATTTCCAGCCGTCCAAGGGGAGATTATTTCCCGCCAGCCAAGGGAAGATAATATTTAAAAAAATCAGGCGGAGATAATTTGTAAAATAAATCAGGGGGAGATAATTTGTAAAAAAACAGGGGGAGATAATTTGTAAAAAAAAAATCAGGGGGAGATAATTTGTAAAAAAAAATCAGTGGGAGATAATTTGTAAAAAAAATCAAGGGGAGATAATTTCCAGCCGTCCAAGGGAAGATAATTTCCAGCCCTCCAAGGGAAGATAACTTCCAGCCCTCCAAGGGGCTATAATTTCCAGCGTCCAAGGGGAGATAATTTCCAGCCAGCGAAGGGGAGATAATTTTTTAAAAAAATCACTGGGAGATTTGTAAAAAAAATCAGGGGGAGATAATTTGTAAAAAAAATCAAGGGGAGATAATTTACAGCCGTCCAAAGAGAGATAATTTCTAGCCGTCCAAGGGGAGATAATTTCCAGCCGTCCAAGGGGAGATAATTTTTTAAAAAATCAGGTGGAGATAATCTGTAAAAAAAATCAGGGGAAGATAATTTGTAAAAACAAAATCAAGGGCAGATAATTTCCAGCCGTCCAAGGGGAGATAATTTCCAGCCCTCCAAGGGGCTATAATTTCCAGCGTCCAAGGGGAGATAATTTCCAGCCAGCGAAAGGGAGATTATTTTTTTTTAAAAATCACTGGGAGATTTGTAAAAAAAATCAGGGGGAGATAATTTGTAAAAAAAATCAAGGGGAGATAATTTCCAGCCGTCCAAAGAGAGATAATTTCTAGCCGTCCAAGGGGAGATAATTTCCAGTCGTGCAAGGGGAGATAATTTCCAGCCGTCCAAGGGGAGATAATTTCCATCCTTCCAAGGGGAGATAATTTCCAGCCGTCCAAGGGGAGATTATTTCCCGCCAGCCAAGGGAAGATAATATTTAAAAAAATCAGGCGGAGATAATTTGTAAAATAAATCAGGGGGAGATAATTTGTAAAAAAATCAGGGGGAGATAATTTGTAAGAAAATCAGGCGGAGATAATTTGTAAAAAAAAATCAGGGGTAGATAATATGTAAAATAAAATCAGGGGGAGATAATTTGTAAAAAAAAAATCAGGGGGAGATAATTTGTAAAAAAAATCAAGGGGAGATAATTTTCAGCCGTCCAAGGAGAGGTAAATTCTAGCCGTCAAAGGGGAGATAATTTCCAGCCGTCCAAGGGGAGATAATTTCCAGCCGTCCAAGGGGAGATAATTTTTAAAAAAAAATCAGGCGGAGATAATTTGTAAAAAAAAATCAGGGGGAGATAATTTGTAAAAAAAAATCAGGGGGAGATAATTTGTAAAAAAAATCAAGGGGAGATAATTTCCAGCCGTCCAAGGGAAGATAATTTCCAGCCTCCAAGGGGCTATAATTTCCAGCGTCCAAGGGGAGATAATTTCCAGCCAGCGAAGGGGAGACAATTTTTTTTAAAAAATCACTGGGAGATTTGTAAAAAAAATCAGGGGGAGATAATTTGTAAAAAGAATCAAGGGTAGATAATTTCCAGCCGTCCAAAGAGAGATAATTTCTAGCCGTCCAAGGGGTGATAATTTCCAGCCAAGGGGAGATAATTTCCAGCCGTCCAAGGGGAGATAATTTTTTTAAATATCAGGTGGAGATAATTTGTAAAAAAAATCAGGGGGAGATAATTTGTAAAAACCAAATCAAGGGCAGATAATTTCCAGCCGTCCAAGGGGAGATAATTTCCAGCCGTGCAAGGGGAGATAATTTTTAAAAAAAATCAGGGGGAGATAATTTCCAGCCGTCCAAGGGGAGATAATTTTCAGCCGTCCAAGGAGAGGTAATTTCTAGCCGTCCAAGGGGAGATAATTTCCAGCCGTGCAAGGGGAGATAATTTCCAGCCGTCCAAGGGGAGATAATTTCCATCCTTCCAAGGGGAGATAATTTCCAGCCGTCCAAGGGGAGATAATTTCCAGCCAGCGAAGGGGAGATAATTTTTTTTTTAAATCAGGGGTAGATTGGTAAAAAAAAATCAGGGGGAGATAATTTGTAAAAAAATCAAGGGGAGATAATTTCCAGCCGTCGAAGGAGAGATAATTTATAGCCGCCAAGGGGAGATAATTTCCAGCCGTCCAAGGGGAGATAATTTTTTTTTTCAAATCAGGGGAGATAATTTGTAAAAAAAATCAGGGGGAGATAATTTGTGAAAAAAATCAGGGGGAGATAATTTGTAAAAAAAAATCAGGGGGAGCTAATTTGTAAAAAAATATCAGGGGGAGATAATTTCCAGCCAGCCAAGGGGAGGTAATTTCCAGCCAGCCAAGGGGAGATATTTGTAAAAAAAAATCAGGGAGAAATAATTTGTAAAAAAAAAATCAGGGGTAGATACTTTGTAGAAGAAATCAAGGGGAGATAATTTCCAGCCGTCCAAGGGGAGATAATTTCCATCCAGCCAAGGGGAGATAATTTTTTTAAAAAAATCAGGCGGAGATAATTTGTAAAAAAAAATCAGGGTGAGATAATTAGTAAAAAAAAATCAAGGGGAGATAATTTCCAGCCGTCCAAGGGGAGATAATTTCCAGCCCTACAAGCGGCTATAATTTCCAGCCGTCCAAAGGAAGATAATTTCCAGCCAGCGAAGGGGAGATAATTTTTTTTTAAATTAGGGGGAGATTTGTAAAAAAAAATCAGGGGGAGATAATCTGTAAAAAAAATCAAGGGGAAATAATTTCCAGCCGTCCAAGGGGAGATAATTTCCAGCCGTCCAAGGGCAGATAATTTCCAGCCGTCCAAGGAGAGGTAATATCTAGCCGTCCAAGGGGAGATAATTTCCAGCCGTCCAAGGGGAGATAATTTCCAGCCGTCCAAGGGGAGATAATTTCCAGCCGTCCAAGGAGACATAATTTCCAGCCGTCCAAGGAGAGGTAATTTCTAGCCGTCCAAGGGAAGATAAATTCCAGCCTCGAAGGGGAGATAATTTCCAGCCAGCCAAGGGGAGCTAATTTGTAAAAAAAATCAGGGGGAGATAATTAGTAAAAAAAAATCAAGGGGAGATAATTTGTAAAAAAAAATCAGGGGGAGATAATTTGTAAAAAAAAATCAGGGGGAGATAATTTGTAAAAAAAATCAAGGGGAGATAATTTCCAGCCGTCCAAAGAGAGATAATTTCTAGCCGTCCAAGGGGAGATAATTTCCAGCCACCGAAGGGGAGATCATTTTTTTTAAAAAATCACTGGGAGATTTGTAAAAAAAATCAGGGGGAGATAATTTGTAAAAAAAATTAAGAGGAGATAATTTCCAGCCGTCCAAAGAGAGATAATTTCTAGCCGTCCAAGGGGAGATAATTTCCAGCCGTCCAAGGGGAGATAATTTCCAGCAGTGCAAGGGGAGATAATTTCCAGCCGTCCAAGGGGAGATAATTTCCAGCCGTCCAAGGGGAGATAATTTTCAGCCGTCCAAGGAGAGGTAATTTCTAGCCGTCCAAGGGGAGATAATTTCCAGCCGTCCAAGGGGAGATAATTTGTAAAAAAAAATCAGGGGGAGATAATTTGTAAAAAAAATCAAGGGGAGATAATTTCCAGCCGGCCAAGGGAAGATAATTTCCAGCCCTCCAAGGGGCTATAATTTCCAGCGTCCAAGGGGAGATAATTTCCATCCTTCCAAGGGGAGATAATTTCCAGCCGTCAAAGGGGAGATAATTTCCCGCCAGCCAAGGGAAGATAATATTTAAAAAAATCAGGCGGAGATAATTTGTAAAAAAAATCAGGGGGAGATAATTTGTAAAAAAATCAGGGGGAGATAATTTGTAAAAAAAATCAGGGGGAGATAATTTGTAAAAAAAAATCAGGGGTAGATAATTTGTAAAAAAATCAATGGGAGATAATTTCCAGCCGTCCAAGGGGAGATAATTTTCAGCCGTCCAAGGAGAGGTAATTTCTAGCCGTCCAAGGGGAGATAATTTCCAGCCGTCCAAGGGGAGATAATTTCCAGCCGTCCAAGGGGAGATAATTTAAAAAAAAAATCAGGCGGAGATAATTTGTAAAAAAAAAATCAGGGGGAGATAATTTGTAAAAAAAAATCAGGGGAAGATAATTTGTAAAAACAAATCAAGGGCAGATAATTTGTCCAAGGGGAGATAATTTCCAGCCAGCGAAGGGGAGATAATTTTAAAAAAAAAATCACTGGGAGATTTGTAAAAAAAATCAGGGGGAGATAATTTGTAAAAGAAATCAAGGGGAGATAATTTCCAGCCGTCCAAAGAGAGATAATTTCTAGCCGTCCAAGGGGAGATATTTTCCAGCCAAGGGGAGATAATTTCCAGCCGTCCAAGGGGAGATAATTTGTAAAAAAAATCAGGGGGAGATAATTTGTAAAAAAAAATCAGGGGGAGATAATTTGTAAAAAAAAATCAGGGGGAGATAATTTGTAAAAAAAATCAAGGGGAGATAATTTCCAGCCGTCCAAAGAGAGATAATTTCTGGCCGTCCAAGGGGAGATAATTTCCAGCCAGCGAAGGGGAGATAATTTTTTTAAAAAAAATCACTGGGAGATTTGTAAAAAAAATCAGGGGGAGATAATTTGTAAAAAAAATCAAGAGGAGATAATTTCCAGCCTTCCAAAGAGAGATAATTTCTAGCCGTCCAAGGGGAGATAATATCCGGCCGTCCAAGGGGAGATAATTTTTTAAAAAATCAGGTGGAGATAATTTGAAAAAAAAATCAGGTGGAGATAATTTGTAAAAACAAAATCAAGGGCAGATAATTTCCAGCCGTCCAAGGGGAGATAATTTCCAGCAGTGCAAGGGGAGATAATTTCCAGCCGTCCAAGGGGAGATAATTTCCATCCTTCCAAGGGGAGATAATTTCCAGCCGTCCAAGGGGAGATAATTTCCCGCCAGCCAAGGGAAGATAATATTTAAAAAAATCAGGCGGAGATAATTTGTAAAAAAATCAGGGGGAGATAATTTGTAAGAAAATCAGGGGGAGATAATTTGTAAAAAAAAAATCAGGGGGAGATAATTTGTAAAAAAAATCAGGGGGAGATAATTTGTAAAAAAAAAATCAGGGGTAGATAATTTGTAAAAAAAAATCACGGGGACATAATTTGTAAAAAAAAATCAAGGGGAGATAATTTCCAGCCGTCCAAGGGGAGATAATTTTCAGCCGTCCAAGGAGAGGTAATTTCTAGCCGTCCAAGGGGAGATAATTTCCAGCCGTCCAAGGGGAGATAATTTCCAGCCGTCCAAGGGGAGATAATTTGTAAAAAAAAAATCAGGTGGAGATAATTTGTAAAAAAAAATCTGGGGGAGATAATTTGTAAAAAAATCAGGGGGCTATAATTTCCAGCGTCCAAGGGGAGATAATTGCCAGCCAGCGAAGGGGAGATAATCTTTTCAAAAATCAGAAGGAGATAATTTGTAAAAAAAATCAGGGGGAGATAATTTGTAAAAACAAAATCAAGGTCAGATAATTTCCAGCCGTCCAAGGGGAGATAATTTCCATCCTTCCAACGGGAGATAATTTCCAGCCGTCCAAGGGGAGATTATTTCCCGCCAGCCAAGGGAAGATAATATTTTAAAAAGTCAGGCGGAGATAATTTGTAAAAAAAAATCAGGGGGAGATAATTTGTAAAAAAAATCAAGGGGAGATAATTTCCAGCTGTCCAAGGGAAGATAATTTCCAGCCCTCCAAGGGGCTATAATTTCCAGTGTCCAAGGGGAGATAATTTCCAGCTAGCGAAGGGGAGATAATTTTTTTTCAAAAAATCAGGGGGAGATTTGTAAAAAAAATCAGAGGGAGATAATTTGTAAAAAAATCAAAGGGAGATAATTTCCAGCCGTCCAAAGAGAGAAAATTTCTAGCCGCCCAAGGGGAGATAATTTCCAGCCAAGGGGAGATAATTTCCAGCCGTCCAAGGCGAGATAATTTTTAAAAAAATCAGGTGGAGATAATTTGTAAAAAAAATCAGGGGGAGATAATTTGTAAAAACAAAATCAAGGGCAGATAATTTCCAGCTGTCCAAGGGGAGATAATTTCCAGCCGTGCAAGGGGAGATAATTTCCAGCCGTCCAAGGGGAGATAATTTCCCGCCAGCCAAGGGAAGATAATTTTTAAAAAAATCAGGCGGAGATTGTAAAAAAAATCAGGGGGAGATAATTTGTAAAAAAATCAGGGGGAGATAATTTGTAAAAAAAAAATCAGGGGGAGATAATTTGTAAAAAAAAATCAGGGGGAGATAAATTGTAAAAAAAAATCAGGGGGAGATAATTTGTAAAAAAAATCAGGGGTAGATAATTTGTAAAAAAAAATCAGGGGGAGATAATTTGTAAAAAAAAATCAGGGGGAGATAATTTGTAAAAAAAATCAAGGGGAGATAATTTGCAGCCGTCCAAGGGGAGATAATTTTCAGCCGTCCAAGGAGAGGTAATTTCTAGCCGTCCAAGGGGAGATAATTTCCAGCCGTCCAAGGGGAGATAATTTCCAGCCGTCCAAGGGAAGATAATTTCCAGCCGTCCAAGGGGAGATAATTTCCAGCCGTCCAAGGAGACATAATTTCCAGCCGTCCAAAAGAGGTAATTTGTAAAAAAAATCAGGGGGAGATAATTTGTAAAAAAAAATCAGGGGGAGATAATTTGTAAAAAAAAATCAGGGGGAGATAATTTGTAAAAAAAAATCAGGGGGAGATAATTTGTAAAAAAAATCAAGGGGAGATAATTTCCAGCCGTCCAAAGAGAGATAATTTCTAGCCGTCCAAGGGGAGATAATTTCCAGCCGTCCAAAGAGAGATAATTTCTAGCCGTCCAAGGGGAGATAATTTCCAGCCGTCCAAGGGGAGATAATTTTTTAAAAAATCAGGTGGAGATAACTTGAAAAAAAAATCAGGGGAAGATAATTTGTAAAAACAAATTCAAAGGCAGATAATTTCCAGCCGTCCAAGGGGAGATAATTTCCAGCAGTGCAAGGGGAGATAATTTCCAGCCGTCCAAGGGGAGATAATTTCCATCCTTCCAAGGGGAGATAATTTCCAGCCGTCCAAGGGGAGATAATTTCCCGCCAGCCAAGGGAAGATAATATTTAAAAAGATCAGGCGGAGATAATTTGTAAAAAAATCAGGGGGAGATAATTTGCAAAAAAATCAGGGGGAGATAATTTGTAAAAAAAAATCAGGGGGAGATAATTTGTAAAAAAAATCAGGGGGAGATAACTTGTAAAAAAAAATTAGGAGTAGATAATTTGTAAAAAAAAATCAGGGGGACATAATTTGTAAAAAAAAATCAAGGGGAGATAATTTCCAGTCGTCCAAGGGGAGATAATTTTTAAAAAAAATCAGGCGGAGATAATTTGTAAAAAAATATCAGGTGGAGATAATTTGTAAAAAAAAATCAGGGGGAGATAATTTGTAAAAAAATCAGGGGGCTATAATTTCCAGCGTCCAAGGGGAGATAATTTCCAGCCAGCGAAGGGGAGATAATTTAAAAAAAAAAATCACTGGGAGATTTGTAAAAAAAATCAAGGGGAGATAATTTCCAGCCGTCCAAAGAGAGATAATTTCTAGCCGTCCAAGGGGAGATAATTTCCAGCCAAGGGGAGATAATTTCCAGCCGTCCAAGGGGAGATAATTTTTTCAAAAATCAGAAGGAGATAATTTGTAAAAAAAATCAGGGGGAGATAATTTGTAAAAACAAAATCAAGGTCAGATAATTTCCAGCCGCCCAAGGGGAGATAATTTCCATCCTTCCAAGGGGAGATAATTTCCAGCCGTCCAAGGGGAGATTATTTCCCGCCAGCCAAGGGAAGATAATATTTAAAAAAATCAGGCGGAGATAATTTGTAAAATAAATCAGGGGGAGATAATTTGTAAAAAAACAGGGGGAGATAATTTGTAAAAAAAAAATCAGGGGGAGATAATTTGTAAAAAAAAATCAGGGGGAGATAATTTGTAAAAAAAATCAAGGGGAGATAATTTCCAGCCGTCCAAGGGAAGATAATTTCCAGCCCTCCAAGGGGCTATAATTTCCAGTGTCCAAGGGGAGATAATTTCCAGCTAGCGAAGGGGAGATAATTTTTTTTCAAAAAATCAGGGGGAGATTTGTAAAAAAAATCAGAGGGAGATAATTTGTAAAAAAATCAAAGGGAGATAATTTCCAGCCGTCCAAAGAGAGATAATTTCTAGCCGTCCAAGGGGAGATAATTTCCAGCCAAGGGGAGATAATTTCCAGCCGCCCAAGGGGCGATAATTTTTTAAAAAATCAGGTGGAGATAATTTGTAAAAACAAAATCAAGGGCAGATAATTTCCAGCCGTCCAAGGGGATATAATTTCCCGCCAGCCAAGGGAAGATAATTTTTAAAAAAATCAGGCGGAGATTGTAAAAAAAATCAGGGGGAGATAATTTGTAAAAAAATCAGGGGGAGATAATTTGTAAAAAAAAAATCAGGGGGAGATAATTTGTAAAAAAAAATCAGGGGGAGATAAATTGTAAAAGAAAATCAGGGGGAGATAATTTGTGAAAAAAATCAGCGGTAGATAATTTGTAAAAAGAAATCAGGGGGAGATAATTTGTAAAAAAAAATCAGGGGGAGATAATTTGTAAAAAAAATCAAGGGGAGATAATTTGCAGCCGTCCAAGGGGAGATAATTTTCAGCCGTCCAAGGAGAGGTAATTTCTAGCCGTCCAAGGGGAGATAATTTCCAGCCGTCCAAGGGGAGATAATTTTTTAAAAAAATCAAGGGGAGATAATTTCCAGCCGTCCAAGGGAAGATAATTTCCAGCCCTCCAAGGGGCTATAATTTCCACCGTCCAAGGGGAGATAATTTCCAGCCAGCGAAGGAGAGATAATTTTTTTAAAAAAATCATTGGGAGATTTGTAAAAAAAATCAGGGGCAGATAATTTGTAAAAAAATCAAGGGGAGATAATTTCCAGCCGTCCAAGGGAAGATAATTCCCAGCCCTCCAAGGGACTATAATTTCCACCGTCCAAGGGGAGATAATTTCCAGCTAGCGAAGGGGAGATAATTTTTTTTCAAAAAATCAGGGGGAGATTTGTAAAAAAAATCAGAGGGAGATAATTTGTAAAAAAATCAAAGGCAGATAATTTCCAGCCGTCCAAAGAGAGATAATTTCTAGCCGTCCAAGGGGAGATAATTTCCAGCCAAGGGGAGATAATTTCCAGCCGTCCAAGGGGAGATAATTTTTTAAAAAATCAGGTGGAGATAATTTGTAAAAAAAATCAGGGGGAGATAATTTGTAAAAACAAAATCAAGGGCAGATAATTTCCAGCTGTCCAAGGGGAGATAATTTCCAGCCGTGCAAGGGGAGATAATTTCCAGCCGTCCAAGGGGAGATAATTTCCCGCCAGCCAAGGGAAGATAATTTTTTAAAAAATCAGGCGGAGATTGTAAAAAAAATCAGGGGGAGATAATTTGTAAAAAAATCAGGGGGAGATAATTCGTAAAAAAAAAATCAGGGGGAGATAATTTGTAAAAAAAAAATCAGGGGGAGATAATTTGTAAAAAAAATCGGGTAGATAATTTGTAAAAAAAAATCAGGGGGAGATAATTTGTAAAAAAAAATCAGGGGGAGATAATTTGTAAAAAAAAATCAAGGGGAGATAATTTGCAGCCGGTGTTTTTAATTGCGTTCCTCCCCGTGAGGGTTTTAATGGCATTTTAAATGACATTTTAATGAGTTTTTATGATGTTTTAATGGCGTTGTAATTGTTTTTTATTGGGTTTTTAATATAATTTTGTATGAGCTTTTAATGGGGGTTTTCAATGTTGTTTTTAATGGAGTGTTTAATAGAATTTTAATGGGGGTTTGATAAAAAAAATTAATTGCTTTTTAATTTAATTTTTAATGCGTTTTTGATGGTGTTTAAGTGCGTTCATGATGATCTTTTTAATGGATTTTTAATGGGGTTTTAATTGAATTTTTAATGGTGTTTTCAATGTAATTTTTAATGATAGTTTAATGGTGTTTTAATGACGTTTTAATTGTGTTTTTTTATGGTGTTTTAGTGACGTTTAAATAGGATTTTTAATTGGTTTTTTAATTGAGTATTTATATGAGTTTTCACTGGTGTTTTTAATGGGTTTTTCAATATTGCATTTAATGAAATTTTTAATATGGTTTCAAATGGAATTTTTAATGTATTTTTAATTGGGTTTCTAGTGACGTTTTTAATGGTACTTTAAATGACGTTTTAATGACTTTTATGGCGTTTTAATGGGTTTTTTAATTGGGTTTTTAATGTAGTTTTTTAAAAGATCTTTACTTGGGATTTTATGGGTTTTCAATGCGGTTTTTAATGGTATATTAATGGAGTTTTTGGTGTGGTTGTTAATGGTATTAGTGACATTTTAATGTGTTTTTAATGGTGTTTTAAGCGAGTTTCTGATTTAGTTTAAATTTAAATATTTGATGGTCCTTCTAATGGG